>JAWWEE010000074.1:140904931-141006871 GCA_035221455.1 Xenops minutus | reverse complement strand
GGGCGGGGGCAGCACCAGGGGCCCGCGCTCCCGCGGCGCGCTCCCGCCCGCCCCCGGCCACCGCGCACGCTCCGCGCTCCCACCGCGGGGGGGCGCGCTGGGAGGGGGCGGGCGCGCTCCCCGCTGCGCTCCGGCGGGCGGAGAGATGCGCGGCCGCGCTTTGCCCCCCTGCCTGTGCCGGGCGGGCGGCACGGCGGGAGCCGCGCCAGCAGCAGCGATGCCGCGCTCCGCGGCCCTTTTTATTTATTTTACTTTTTTTTTTTTTTTTTTTTTTGCCTTTTACTACGAGCTGCGCGCGAAGAGGTCGGAAGTAAACATAGTAAAAAAAAAAAAAATTACTAGCAGGGATTAAAGGCAGCTCCTCGCCGCTCCCCTCCTCCCGCAGGCGCTCCGGCACGGGATAGCGCGGTGTTCCCCGCTGTTGGCGGCGGGGAAGGGGCTTCACGCGCCCCTCGCCCCCCTCGGCGCCTCAGGGCGAGCTGGTCCCGCAGCGCAGAGCGGTGGTCGAGGGGCGGCGGGGGAGGCGCCGGCTCCCGGCACAAAGGAGTGTGTGTAGCTCGGGCACCCCCGCCCCGGTCGCCGCTTGATTATCCCGCCTCTGCCGGCGTCTGCAGAGGATTAAACCGGGAGAGGGCGGAGGCAGAGCCCCACGGGGGTCACCTTGCAGCCACGCTCCCTTTGGCGGTCCCCGCGTGTCCCCCCGCCCCGGCTTGTGCCGCCCCCACTCTGACCACCGCCCCCCGGCCCGGGGTGACCCCCCCCCTCCTCACGGCCATCCCCAAGGGGCGCGGAGCTGCGGCAGCTGCCGAGCCCCGACGGGATGCCCCGTCCTTCCCCGTTTCCCATCGCGGGGGGTCCCGCTGGGACCCCGGTCGCGACGAGCCTTTAGCTGCCAGCGACCCTCCCGGGCACCGCCGCCCCCCTCCCGCAGCCGCCGCACCTGCGGTCCCCTCCCGCCCCCCGGGGAAGCCCCAGCCTCCACCCCGCGCATCCCGCCGCCCCCTCCCCGCGGTGACCTCCGCAGTCGCGGGAGATGGGGGACACCCTCCCAAAAAACGCTTCCAGACAGCTGTCCCGTCCCCACCGCCGGGACCCCGCTGGGATGTTCTATCCTATACGTATATGTATCCCCCTCTCCAGGTTTTTGCTGAGCACACGCGAGCACAAGCCCCCAGGGCGGGGGGATGCGGAGCGAGGGGCCGCCCCCCGAGGCGGGAGGATCCCCGTTCCTCCCCGTTCCTCCCCCGCCGGCGCTGGGGGCGGCCCCGGTTCCCACGGCGGCCGCGCCGCTACCGCGGGGCCATCGCGCCCCCTCCCGGCCACGGCCCCCGCCGCGCCACCTGCGGCCACCGCGCCCCCCGCACCGCCGCGCCACCCTGGGCTACAACACCCCCTCCCCAAAAATAAAATACCCCACACACCTATTTTTTTCCCTCACCCTCTTTTTTTTAATTTTAATTTTTTTTTTTTTTTTTTTTTTTTTTTTCTCCACCGTGTCTGCAGAGCAGCGTTTCTCACGGTTTGGGCAAACATCACTCTCCTCATGGAGCAGGGGGCGGGAAGAAAACTTGGGCCATCTTCTGATCTTCTGCTCCGTGTCCCATCAATAAAGGGGGGACAGTTTTAAGCAGACAGCGTGATAAAAACAACCAAGAGCCGTGGCATAGTCGTGGTGTAGATGCTTCACCTACTGACATTTTCAGAATGGAATTCACCCTTGCTCAGAAATCACCTAAAATACATTACGCTATTTTTAAAGAGCATCTTTATCTGTCTGTATCAAACTTTGCTGCCGTAACTGGAAATAACATGACTAAAGGCAGGCCTGAACTCAGCCAGAAAGGTGCAAGGTTTGAATTTATCTAGTTATAACTAGTGTAAAATGTAATACGGGCACTTTTGTCTGTTTAAGAGCAGCATCAGAATCTCCAGACGCACAATAATTGTCCACAAAATTGTAAAAGCCATTGAAGTTCAGCTGGAGCTGCTAACAGTAGAAATATTTTGAAATTACTCCAGTACAGATAGGTTTGAAAATCATGATTGCAATATAATCATAGGCAGAGCAATTAACTGCAATATCATGTACAGTTATGACTTAAAGTGAAGAATAAGTAACACAAGCAGATGGACTCTTAAAATTCTCTTTGTTCACATGAATGGAAAAACAGGAAAGGAAGATTGGGAGAAATGTGCTATTGAAACAATACAGCCTTCAGAGGAAACAGTCTTTAAAATATTCTACAAGATTTCTTCAGGCCTCGTGCAGACTGTGAGTTTGCTTTTTGTTGAGGAGCCAACTCTGATGTGCCCCAGTGTGGCTCTTACATGGCAGTTTTAGTCTAGATGAACAAAGACATTTTGCTCTGGTTTCTTATGTTCAACCCCAACTGAAAAAGAACACAGCCAAGGTGTGAAATTAGTAAGTATTAATCTCTAGTAAAAAGGCCATCTTGACAAAATAGCTTTTTTACAGAAAGAATAAATTCACAAGGATATCATTAAGGAGACAGCAGAGTCAAAGTGATTATTTTGACATTGAGGGGTTTACTGATCAGTAGGAAATGAGAGGGAACTGAGCTGGGAGCCTGGGTGGAATTTATGTGTGATGGCAGAGTGGGAACCTGTGAGAAGCAGAAACGAAAACAAAAACTGAGAGAGAAGTGGAGATGGTGGGAAAATCTCTCACACCTCTCTGTCTGGAAACCCCTGAGATGTATCGTAATGCTCTGCGTGCCTGTGCCACCCAGTGCATGTTTTGTTTTCAGGAGACATCTGCAATTTCTTTTTCAGACAACAGTAAGCTGTCTAACAGTCATAGGGTCACCATGAACTCTATACTGCATCCACTTCTGAGGCCCCCAATATAAGAAGGACATGGATGTGCTGGAACATGTCCAGAGGAGGCCACACAGATAATCAGAGGGCTGGAGAACCTTTCCTATGAGGAAAAGCTGAGAGAACTGGGGTTGTTCAGCCTAGAGAAGGAAAGGCTCTGGGGCAATCTTAGAGCACCTTCCAGTACCTAACAGAGGCCTACAAGAAAACAGGAGAAGGACTTTTGACAAGGGCATGTAATGATAAGATGGTAGGAAATTGCTTTAAACTGAGAGTAGGTTTAGGTTAGAGACCAGGAAGAAATTCTTCATTCTGGGAGTTGTGAACAGGTTGCCCAGAGAAGCTGTAGCTCGCTCATCCCAGGAAGTGTTCAAGGCCAGGTTAGATGGGGCTAGTGGAAGGTGTTCCTGCCCATGGGAGGGGGGTTGGAACTGATGACCTTTACAGTTCCGTCCAACCCAAACCATTCTGTGATTCTATAAACTCATAGCTATCTTCAGAAATTTCAACTGAAAGCTTCACTTGAACTCTCCATGGCTTTGCATGCTTTCCACCACTGAGAAATAGGAAAGCACTAACTAGATATTAACTAGTCCCAGACAGTCCTAACTCCTTGAAGGAGCGAAATACTCAAGCAAATGTGGTCACTGCAGTCAGAGCCATGAAAATAGGCTAGTACACCTTTGCATACGTGATAGCACCTGTGCAGAGAATCATGTCT
Source organism: Xenops minutus (assembly GCA_035221455.1). Classification (NCBI taxonomy): domain Eukaryota; kingdom Metazoa; phylum Chordata; class Aves; order Passeriformes; family Furnariidae; genus Xenops; species Xenops minutus. The sequence continues at coordinate 141,003,312 of JAWWEE010000074.1, read as the reverse complement.
TCACTGCTACCCCAAAAAACCGTAGTCCAAAAAGCAGAACCGTACTAGAGTCAAGAAGAATCAGATTTGAATTATTACTATAAAAGCAAAAAAACCCAAGGTGTTACTTTTTCATCTCTTTCAGCAGCTGTAATTTCTTTAACAATAGGAGGTGAGATATGTGTAGGCAGAAGCTGACAGTGTTTCTGCAAGCGGCACAGCACTGACTAAATTAATAACATCTTCTTACCCCCCCTTCCAGGCTCAGAAAGACTCATATGCTGTGCTAACAAGTACCTTCTCAGTGGACTTCCCCAGCATGGAAGAGAAATGCAGACTCTGGGACGGTCACTGTCCTTGTCTGTTTATCATGGTGAAAAACAGAGACTGAGATACAGCTCCCATTGAAGATGGAGAGCACCCATCACCACTGCAGTTTCCATTTAGCTAGCTCAGTATAGCAGCCCCAACCATTGCCCATGAGTCTCTAGAATGATCATAAAGTTTGCAGAAGAAATCAGCAGGTTTTACGGATGTAAGTATGAATTAGAGAATCACAGCAGTATCAAAAAAATAAGATAAACTAAACTAAAACAAAATGTGTTAATTTTCAACCAGAGGTAGCACATATCAAATACTAAGGTCTTGTCTGCTGTTGGAAGCCAAGGCTGTTTTCATCCCTCCCTTGCAGATGTCCATCTGCAGGCAGGGTTGTTATGGGGTCACTGGAAGTGGCATCTGGTGTAATTTATTTAATGACTCTCCCTCATCCTCTCAGGTATGTGCTCAAGAGTGTTTGCACCAAACATAGCTGCTTCTTTCTCTGCACCATGCCAGCCGGTGGTCCTCTCTATGGAAAAATTCAGGTGATTTATTCCTAACAGGAAAAGGGAAATGCACAGAAGGAAATAGATGAAAACTGAATGGGGAGAGGGCTGGGTAAATAAATTGTTATGTTTATATTAAATTGCTCTCCCCAGAACTCCAGTGAGTATCACATCCCTCACAGAAACCCATGGAAATCCCAGAAAAATAAGTTTTGTCATCAAGAGGATCAGGAGAGAGATTCTGAACTGCTCCTCTGTCTTGGGCAAACCAAAGGAGGTTCAAAATTATACTTCCTTGGATCCAGATTTAGGACTTTTTTTTTTTGATTGTTAAAACCAAACATTTAGACGTTATTTTTTCAAACTGACAGTGTATATGAAATAGGACTTTTTATTATTTGTTCAAACCAATATTTCAGATGTTGAGTTTTTTAATCTGACTGCATATAAAAGCAAGTCTTCGGGGTAAAATTACTACAGCTGTTAATTTAATTTTGTTTACAGACAGTAAGAATTTGCAGTTTTTTCAAACCATCACAATTCCTTTGGTATTAAATTTTAGTTTGTTTTCAGACAGGGCAGCCCTTGTTTAGTTTATTCTTAACTATATAAAATAAAACTATTCAGCTGTGTATAGCACTTACTTAAAATCTCAAACCAACTGTTTTTTTTTGCTAGCTATTTTTGCTGCTTAAACAGACTACCTGTACACTAATCTAAGTCCCATTGAAGCAAGACCAAAAACACAAGCAGAATTTGAATCAACCCTTTCTATACAAATTAACACCTTCTGTCCTGGATAACTGGAGGGACCTAACTGACACAAATAGTTTTGGCATTCCTTGATAGAAGAGAGTTTTGTCCAGCTGTGGATTAAGGGTGAATTACAGGAAATCTGCACTGATTTAAATATGTGATAAATGAGACAATCCTCAAGGCCCTTGTGAAAGATAAATAGTTATTTTTGAAAGCCTGGATAATTTAAATTTCTCTTAAAAAAAAAGAAAAACAAGAAGATGTTTCAGAACAACTCGCCCCAAAGGCTAGTCGTACATTCCCATGGCTTCTACATTCTCTGAATTGTATGCTGCAGTTAAAAGACTGAAGACATCCCAGTTCTGCTTGATTAAGACCTCTTTAAAGTATTAAGGTCATTTGCAACTACTTAATGATCCTTTTAGGTACCAACACTGTCAAGCCTCGATCTTTAGAACAGTAATGGGATCAGAGCTTCTCCCATTGCCGTTGTCCTTCAGTGTTGGCAGGCAAGAGCTTTTGAATGATTCTCCTCTGCACAAGACTCAACATGAGGTGTGAGGAAACAGGAATGAGTCTTTGTGCCTGGTCATGCATATAAAGCCACCTCCATATTGCACTTGCAAGTGCAGAGAGAGTCTCCTCCACTGAGTGGAAAACCAAGGGGGTCTGCAACATTGCAGCTGAAAAGGAGGGAAAGACTGGAAGTTATCATGCAAATTTCTTATTAATGCTCAAGAAAAATAAACAACCCCTCCTGTAGCAACTGCCTTGCAGGGTTAGTATGAAAGCAGAGAAGCTGTCGTTCCTACCACACATCCTGTGGAGGCACAGCTTCAGAAACGTTTGAGTGCATCAGATATTATCTGGAGGGAGGAATGTGTCAGCTGACAGGAAGGTTGGAAACTATTGAAACTATTGTCAGCTAGGCCATTCTTACAGCTATCGCTAGTCTCTTTGAGAATTAATATCCAACAATCCTGTCCTGTCTGCAAACAGGTGAGGTACAGGATCCTCCCAGGAACCATGCAGCTGGTTACTTTAGAGATGAGGTATCTGATTGCTATCAAATTAACAGGCTCAGCCACAGGAACGCATTCTGGGAAAGTAAGTAGCCCTGTAGAGGGAGAATGTCTAAAAAGTCGTTATGTGTGGGCTTTGGAAAACATTGGAGATTGGAGGTATTTCTGGTCTTGTTGCAGCTCTTAGGTGGTTGCATCTGATTTTTTTTATGTAGGTGTAAAGGGGTATGCAATCTACTCAACTGAACCAATGCAAAGTCTGCAGCTCTGGTTCCAGCCTCTTGTGAAGATCATCTGAGCTCCCTTTTCTGTCTCTGTGTTGAGCAAGCTCAGAAGCACTCACAGGTTTTGCTTGTCTTGCTCAGCAGGTGAAATGATGATTTTCTTGTCGACAACCCTTATAATGATCTTGGAGTTCCTGTTTGATTATGTCCTTATGCAAGGGGGGAAGATAAGCTTGTAGCAGGGAGCTTGTAGGTATTTACAAGAAATATTCGTAACTTACAGTGTCCTCCATAAGTTTCTGCTATCAAGTCATGTTTTCTTGGGCCTGGTTTTTGGAAGACAACAGTCATATTTAAAAATTATATTGGTGAATGAGCACATTTGACCTCTGTAGTCAAGGGCAAATCCTTTTCAGTGCTGTCCCAATGAAGTTGACTTTCCAACCACACTCAACCAAAATGATACTGACTCCAGCACTGAGAAATTTCTGAGAACAACAGAACACATGCATCCTCTGCTCAAGTCAGTGTGATGCTGACAACTTTTTCATGAGTAGCATTCTGCGCAAAGCCCTTCAGAGTAGTTGCACAGAACACACCAGCAGGGAACACACCATCAAACTGAGTCCTAAAAAGCCATCAAATGGTTTGTGACTCTTCACACCTAAAAGCCTTTCCATGCATTCAGTTACAGTCTTCCAATAATGTTACATGGCTGATAACCCTAACTTCTCTCTAGCTTTATTATGCTGCGCACTTGATTCTGAATCAATTTGGGCATATGTAGCCAGGTACGTAAAAGTGTTACCTTGACTGGATCAGGTCTTGCACTTTCCCAGGTTCCTGTGTCCTTATTCATTCATGTCAGGCACTCCGATATAAGGGACAGCACTAGGAAATGTGGCTTAAGCCATCAGAGATCGTTGTGTCAGCAGGCTTTGGTCGTGCAATGTCATAGATCTGTGTTCCTCCAAGCTCTTTGTATGACTGTTTTAGCATCATTTTGCTTACTTTTGGTATAGTTTATTTCAGAACTGTTTAACAGCACTCAGACTAGACATCTTAGGCAGATGAAGCTTTCTTATCTGTGGCTGCTGCTGCTGCATTATGAAATGAGCATAAGAGAGGCAAATGCATCCATGAACATTTGCTGCCAGTGTGGATTTAAAAGCAAAATGCAGTCAGAAAGGCTACCGAAAAACTACTTCACTTGGCTGATAACTCAATTTGTTGATAAGAAAGAGGGAGTGTTTTGTCTCTCTGTATCAGATAAGCGACTTATCACTCCCTGCACTGTTGATGATGAACATGTTCATCTGGCAGATAGTAGCAATAAAGCCACATCTCCCCTTTGCACTGCAAGACATATGCTACATCGAATGAAATTAAGGGAAATGGATTTAAATAACTTTTTGGTAAATGCTTTTAAAATCAATTTATAATTAACCTGTGGAACCTCCTGCTGCATTTTATTAGAAAGGGAAACATCATGCTTGAAAATCGATGTTTCATGTGAGCTGTAATATGAGGAGATAAAAAGTGTAAAAGAGTGAGGAAGGGACATCACTGCTATGGCGTAGGATTGCCCAGTTTAAGGGGTGGGCTGTAATTGAAAGTGTGAGGTTCTGTTTTCTTCCTACACTACCCAAGTGTAGGTTGTTGTTAGGTATAGGTGTATTTCTGATCTGGTTGGCTTTTTTTTTTTTTTTTTTTTGTAACGTGCACACAGACCCACACACCATTGGGGCCACCTTTGCCAGGAGAGCAAGCCTGCAGAGTGGAGTGACCTCCTGTCACAGCTGTTTTCTGAGATGTTTAAAGTACAGAAGGATCCCAAATGCACACGTGTTTATATCCGTGTTCTGTTGCCTGGGATGGGGAGGCCTCAGCAAGATGTCAGTATGGACTGCAGCATTGCAGGCTAACCATATCATGTCTGGCCGCAGAGCCAGGCTGCCATACAGGATCCTGGTGTAGGTGCAGAGCCGTGAGTGCCATTGATTTCCACTGCTGAGGGAGGCGAGGACAGAGAAAGCCCCTATCTGTTGGTGCTCACCAATGCAAATCAGTGCAGTGGGTTGGTCCGCACATCTGCATTGATGCACTCCTCGAGATCAAGTCTAAACTGCAGGAAACTTGTGTGTTAGTCCAGGCTTTGACCTTGCAGGAGGAATGCTGTTTCACTGGGCCTGTTTCTGCTTGCCTTTGTTAAGGTCCTGCATGGCCGAAACTGGGCTGAACCTCCAAAAATGGCTGTGCACTGTGCACTGTGCACTGCTGAGCATTTCCACTTAGCATATCACACCCAGCTACCAGGGAATTGGAGCCACAACCCCAGTGTGAAAACCTTCAAAAATTGATTCAGTCTTGCTGCTGATTTGTTCCTCTGCAGGTTATTTTTTGTTTATTTTCTTACTCAGAAGATTTTTGGTGTTGCTTAAGTCCAGTTCTTCCTCCTATTGACATTTAGACTGTCCCTTTCTCAAATGAGAATGTTGCAGAGGGTTGCAATTATGACTGCAGTGGCAAGAAAAGCTTTGATCAGAAATGGGCCTGATGAAGAGTGTGCTGAGGGATTAATGTAGAACTGACTTCATCAGCAGCTGAGAGCTTTGTGGAGGAGGAATTTAGGTTCTTCCTACAGCCTCAACAATGCAAAGCAGCCATCATCAACAAGGTGTTCCCCGGAGGATGCTAATCACTCTCCTCCCTCTTGATCAGCAGTTAAGAGTGTCTCTCTTCTTTCTACTTATCACCTAGTCAGAGATGCCAGAGGTATTTCTTAGAAGATAAGAACATTATTTACACCCAGTCTTAGAAAGGAGAGGTCGTGAGTGAGATACAACCATTATTGTTACTGTTATCATTTGTATCGCAAAGGCACTTAACGATGCTCAGACCCCATCTTGTAGGGCCAAGTATGTTGTGCTGACCGTACTGCCTGCCTTGGCTGTGACAGGGCTGAAGGAGATGTGCAGCAGGGGTGGGGGAAGGAGGTTCAGAGGGCCGAAGTATACAGTCCTACACTGAATACAGGAATAGACCAAGCGAAGCTGGGAAGTCCCAGACTTTCTCTCACCTATCAAGGTCTGTGTGTTTAGTGGGCAGGGAACACCTCTGCTGCCTGTTCCCCTTCATTAGGATTTATCTGTAGATTCAAACCATGGATAACCCTCTTGTACCAGTATAGCTCCATTCTAGTTCTAGTGTACTTGTACTCTCCTGTTACTGTCATGGGAAAGGGCAATGAGAAGTGCATCTCACTTTTGATGAGAACTGAGATTAAAAAATAAGGATATGTATTTTAGGTCCATCTAGCTCTGCTCCTTACTAAGGACTGTGCTGTATTTTTCTTTTTTTTCTTTCTTTCTTTTTTTTTTTTTTTAATGGACAGTTGACAAAACATACACATTAGAGTTGAGACTACTGTGTGCTTCAGAACATCAAGTTCTGTCAACACATGTGATGAGAAGGTTAGGTACATATGCCAGCCCCCACAAACAATGTGCTAATATCTATAGCTACTACATTGTTAGTGTTCTGGTATTTAACCAGAGGGTATCTCTGCCTTCAGCTCATGTTCTTCTCAGCTTCCCTTGTTATTCTCCCTCCCAAACACACAGAGAATGATATTATGTCTATGAAGCCAAAGGCTGTGTGTGTGCATGCTGTGGAATTTAGTAATGATATTGCTAATTGGAAGGTGCAAGGTCATCCTTACAACCTTACATTTACATGCTTGGTCATTCTCTTCTGCACAGCTGGTAATGTGGGAGTTGTTATACTCCCTCCCTCAGAGTCCCAGAAGCTACTGTCTGCTAAACACTGAGTAGATGGGGTCCTTGAGGAGTCCTGAAATGGGAAATCTCTTGGATTATTCTGTGTGATGAAGACTCCAAACTACCTTTAGCTTTTCTGTACTTGGAAAATTGAAGAATGCATTTGTGGGTCACTCAAAATGATACAGCTTATGGAGTGCAGGTGTATTGCATGTCTGCAATATTATGGTTAAGAGAGATACTGAGCAGCTTTAAACCAGCAAACCTCAGTACCTGGAGTCCCAAGGCAGCTCAGAGCTTAGCTGAAATTCACTTGCCTCACTTTGTCCATACAGGTTTTACAGCCTTTTCTGAGATCAGCAATTGGTAAGGAAGGGCCTGTGCCATAAGCTGTGTAGCTTTGAGATGTCTCTCAGGTATGTCAGTGTCACTGCATCACTGTGTACAGTGCAGACCTACTCCTACTGCCAAGTTTTCAGTGCTGCTGAAAAGCTAAGGGAGAGATCTGGGGCAAGAAGAGGGGTGATATTCTACAGGTGTGGGCTGGTAGATTGAGTAACTTCTTTCCTGGCACTGTGCTGTGTCTGGTAGTTATTCTCTGCAGTGCTGTTTGCTTGGCAGTGCTGGTTGTTACTTACAGGTTTCCCTGTCCCATGGAGGAGGGAGGGGCAGGGAGCAGTGTTTTGGTGGCCACACAAAGACCCTGGGAGAGGGTAGTGGTGAGGGCAGATTTCTCAGTGTCCCTTCAAACTGCTTCAGGGACCTCATGACCGCTTTATGTCTTCATAACCACAGTTGTTAGTGAACATACATGTCTTAAAAGCACAGCAGCCTGTATGAGAGACTGCACCATGGAAGTTCAGACCTCAGCTTGCCTCCTAGCACCTTGCTGGTGACATGGACCACTGGAGGAAGAGCAAAGGAGATCATCTTGTCTCCACTGCCACGTCTCTTTGACCTTGCAGCTATTCCAGAGCCTGTGGTATCAGAGTAACTATCTTGCTGCAAACTTAGACTTATCTATCACACATACACATGAAAGTAATAGCTAGCTCATATATTCATTCCTAAAGTGGCTACAGAGAGACTTAATGTTGTTTAACTCATTCACTATCATGGATCCCATTTTGTTGCAACCTTGCCTGAAGGCAGACTTTGGTCAAGCTAGAAATGCTGGTAGTTTCTGAACAGCTTCAGTAACTGGACCAAATGACTGTTTGGTAGCTTGGGGTTGGGAAAACAGGGGATAAAGAATCACAGTGATTGTATATGTAAGCAGAAGAGGGAATTCTGTTGTGGGGCTTCACTGCTATGCTCTTGCTTTCAGGTGCTACGTGAGGAAGGGGTGACTCTTCACCAGGCTCTGGTGCTAGCTCAGCTCCTCCAAACATGAGGCAAGCCTGGATGCAAAGTCTGTGGCTTAGGCCCACGTTAATACATTCCCAAATGCTAATTAAGAATGGTGAATGAAGAGAGAAATGCAGGTTAATGTAGCATGCTGGCAGTTTTCAAACTGCCTGCCAAATGAAAGCTTTGGAGGTGACATGTAAGTAGAGGCCAGCAGCCTGCACATGAGAGCTGGAGGGTTTGGGCTGGTGTAAATCCTGCTTCCACTGGAGGGAAGACAAAAAAACGTTGCAGGATGCCAGTATCTAAAGGGGAGTGGGAAGGGAAAAGTTTGGGATATGGGTAGGGTTTGATATTCTTCCTGAGGACAGACATTGGTGTCCCTCATAACCTTAGGCAGAGTCTGCTGGGAATAAGATGGAAGTACAGGTAGCTGGTACCTCAGAGACATACCTGGAGGTGTGTGCAAGCTCTGCAAGAACAGTGATGCCATTGTGGGTTCCACTTTTGATGGGGAGCTAGAGGAGTTCTTAAATTCCCAATCTCTGTGCTGGAGTTCCACTCCTTAAGTAATCCCCTTTTTAAAGCAAGTTCTGTAGACAAGGCTACATTCCATTTTCACCTACTATCTCCTGATATGGTGATCAAATAGGCAGCAGAAGAAGAGCTTTCACTCAGTAATGGGCCACTCTGTGATTCCTGAAGCTGTAATGATACAGGACTGACTTCAGAAAATAGGTGAGGGATCTTTGCTCAGCAGTGAGTCAAGAACTCTGTAAGCTAAAAGCCAGCAGTTTTCCTCTTCAGTTCAACAGGTCTGTGCTGTTGTTACTGAGAAATCAAAGCATCACATTTATGCCACCAAAATGGCAACCACTCTCCATAGGGTTGCCTGTCTTCTCCATTCGTCTTTCTACTGGATACAGTATTTCTTGCTTTCTTGGTGGATTGAGATCTTTGAGTGGAACATTGTAGGATGACAAAGCAGTGCAAAGAACAGATTTTTGTGAGGAGAGAACATGAGGCAACATTACCATAAAGGAAGGAAGGAAAGCAGATCAACTTCAGTGTAAAATATTTACAGTCAAGCTATTGACTTGGAATTTTCTCACAAATTCCTTTCACAAACCAGGTTTCTTGAGGGGTTTGTTAAAGCTCGCAAGCCTTAGGGGCAGGTCTGTCATGTGCAGTAAGTTTCTACAGGCTTGTTTTCAGCAACTCTTGGTGCAATTTTCACATTGTTGCAACAGTTTCTGGACCAAATGCAAAGGCCTCGAAGTCCCACCAAGTACCTGCTTGTCTTGTTGCTGACTTGTCTCCCACAGCACTGATATCTGAAAATGTGTTTCAGAGGTTGGAGAAGGGATCATATAGATTTCAAATGGACCAAACTGATTCTTTCTTCTCTCACCATGAGGAAGATTTTGGGATTTTTTTCCATCATACTTTTATGAATTGACTCACAGAAAATTTACATCAGAAGGGACTGCCTGAATTAATGTAGCATTCCCCAAACCTCTGTGTATTGTCTTTCCCATCCAGGCTTTGAAGAGTGAGGGTTGAAATTTCTCAGTGCTCAGTTACTTCTATTTTTTCTTCCCTTTATGGTTTCTCATAAAATCATAGAATAGTTTGGGTTGGAAAGGACCTTAGACATCATCTAGTTCCAACCCCTTTGCTATGGGCAGAGATGCCACCCACTAGATCAGGTTGCTCAGAGCCAAATCTAACCCAGCCTTGAATATTTCCTGGGATGAGGCATCCACAGCTTCTTTGGACAACTTGTTCCAGTACCTTACCACCTCACATCTGCCTCACGGGTAACAGCATCAGATGAAGCTGGTCACCAGGTGATGGGTCAGTTATTTCCATGTGAGAGTTTGTACCGACATCACTTTAAATTACTTCTGGGGTCAACATGTTCCCATATCAACTTTTCCTTTATATTTCCTGCTATCTCTTCTTCCGTCCTCCCAAGTGACATGGATACTGAAGGTTCTTCTAAGCATTTATGGTATTATAAATGCATGTAATCATGAATATGAACAAAGATAATGTGCTGCTTTGAGTATGTAGAGGTGATGTGCTGAATGTTTCCTTGCCTGATCAGATCTGGAACAAATACAGCAGGGGAGAAATCTTAGCACCATTGAATTTAGAAATAATTCAGGATCATCTTGTGGCAAGCCCCAACCTGGTGTTTGGTCTGCAGAGGCAGATGAGAAAAACTAAGATTTGCAATGGTTCCAGTTTACCTCAAGTGAAAGCAGGAATCAAAGCTACGGTAAAGTTTTTTTTACTAATTCCAGCTAAGAAAATAGGCAAGGTCAGCAAGCTCTTGCTCCTAGCTTTGTGGGGAGGAGGGCCCATCTGTCCGTTTGCCTTGGGCTCTGCAGGCAGCCATCTGCCTTGATAACCGAGCTGTGAAAAGCACAGTCTTTGAAGGATGGAAGCAGAAGCCAAGAAGGAGCTGGACCCGCCTCTCACACCTACAGCACTCCGTACATGGTGGCTGACAACACTGACCTGGCAATGGATATCACCTGAGTGCCACCAGGGCACAGCCATCCCAGCAGTGCAGCAATTGAACCTCAGACCTCATGGCACTGCTTTAGCCATCACAGAGGACTTGATTTGAGTTGTACTCGGGCCTTGCCTTCACAGAAAATTGGCACTGAGCAAACAAGGGCCACAGTGTGATTTTTGGTTAGCTTTGGAGGTGGGGGATATGGATCTTCTTGGCAGAGGACCTGTGCTGTGATTGGCCTGCTGAGGAGAAATGTCCTTATGACCATGCTGTCACTTGCTTTGGTTTTTTTTAATCCAGTTTAGGTTTCCCCAGCAGATATGACTATAGTAGATGTGTTATAAACATGATAACTCATGGGGATATGGACCATGCAGACCCAGTAAACTGTGAGGACACATGGGAATTACATCTGACATATACTTTCTGTACTTGAGTGCAAATATCAATAATTCTTCAAAAATAGCTCAGTATCATCATTTAAACCTGTTCATTCGCTGGCTAGTCTTGAGGAAATTTTGTTAAAGGAAAGCTTGCCCCTACTGATGTTTTTAACAGAGGATACTCATTACAGAGCACAGACCTGAGAGGTAAGGGGCTGGTTTACAGTTCAGTTGTGTTTTATTAAAGTAATATTTGCAGTTTCCACACTAAGAGCAGATGTGAATCTTTTAATCTAGAGTAAATCTTTAGAAAGTCCACTCCTATTAAGCTTAGTCCAGTTTTGCATGAAATCAGGATTTAAGCTGTAATGGAAGATATGGGAATTAGTTTTTTTTTAGTATGGTGCATTATACCATTACCATTAATACTAATATTTTTGACTGTGTAGTATAACTATCATTTAAGAATCTCACCTTTTTTTTTGCTTTCTTTTTCTTTTTTTTCCCCATAGAAATTGAAATGTCTGGGCTGAATTTAAATCCCTTCCCAAATGACATAAACAAAACTAAAACAGACTAGGAAGTTATGCCTATATAATTATATCCATTTGCACTCCTGCATGAAGTTACAGGGAAAATGCTTTCCCAAGTAGGTTGCTTAATTTTAGAACAATTAGCAACAGCTATATCACTATTTTTTTCTGGATATTCACTGAGGCTTTGTAACATATCAAATACAAAAAAAAAAAAAAAGAAAAAAAGAAAAGAAAAAAGAAAAAAAAAGAGAAATGTGTTTTAGTTGTGAAAATATTGAAACATATAAACCTTTGTTTCTCATACCCTGGTTGGATGGTCTAAGAAGGTTATGAACTCTACAAAAACCCAACAGTATATTTTTATATGTATATATAATTCTTCTAGTCCTTTTCAACCTGTGAAGTAATACAATAAAAATCTGAGTAATGAGAGACAGGGCGGTGAGGCTGAGTGAGGGGTGACAAAGGGACTGATGAGTAGGTGGTTTGTGAGGGGCTGTGTTTGAAACCTTTTTCCCAGGGCTGCAGAACCCACTGAACATCTGGAGGTTACGTTCTCACCTGAGTGCCTAATTTGTGCTGCCCTGATGCCCAGGAGCACCAGCCTTGCCTGTGGGGAGAGCCTTCAGTGCTAAGCTAAAATGCAATCTTTGTCGCAGATGATCATAGCATGGGAATGTACAGGAGTGGTGTCATCAGCACAGACACAGAGGATGCTATCTCAGCAAATTCCTCCTAGTCTCTGCTGAGGACTTCTGCAGGCACACTGGCATCTGCTGGGGCCTGCAGAAGGGGCACTCTCACTGTCACAGCTTTTCTGGCAGAAATCCTTTGCACTGCTGCTATTTATAGAAAAAAAAATTGCACTTTTGGTAGCATAACTTTTCCCACAGGGAGTGGTTTTCCTGCAGCAATGCAGTAGTTCCAAGAGTGCTTTATTTGCTGCTGAAAACTACTGATATTCCTGCTGGCTGAAGCACCATAAACACAGCCTCTGCGCAGCTCCAATCTTATCACAAAATAAGGTATTTGTGGTATCACTTGTTTTACCATTCCTTAACAAAATAAACCACCTAAGCAGGAGCCTATAGAGCTTTCTCTGTGCTGAGGACATCTGCCAGCAGAGCTATCTCAGTCCTGGCTCATGCCTCACCACACCTCCCTCCAGCACAGTGTGGCTGAGCAGGTTTGCTGTGCGGGTTTCTACCATACTGCTGTGTCACCAGTAAATGCCTGGGTAATTTTTAACCTCACACGGGATTGGTTTATCAACTGCAGGTGGCTGAAATAATTATACATACCGCTCTCTATGAAAACTGGGTCAACAGGATAGTACTTCTTTTTGTGTTCCGTCAGGCTTCTCTGATTTATACCTAGGGTCAGACTTCAGGGAGAAAGATACTTGAGCTAATGCAAGCAGCCATCACATCTATTCAGATGATGCCACCTTTCTAAGGCATTTTCTTCCCTCTAATTTTGCATCATAATGTTGGCTATGATACAATCATTGCTCTTGACAAAACAAGAAAGGAGAGCCCAGGGGAAAAAATATTGATATTTATTTAAAATGATGTATGATAGATAAATGCATATGCTCATTTTGTCAGGGCATGAGGAAGCATGGATTTTCCACACCGCAACTTTCCAGGCAGAGATCCTAAGGGCCAATGTGGTTACACTGGCAAAACTGAACATTTGGGAGCGCGTCTTCCTTTGTCCATGGGATGTGGTTTTCCCAGACCAGTCCAGTATGTACTATGTATGTGTATTCTACATCTAGGAAAGCTGAAAGGTGACAGAGCTACTTAGCTGATGGGGCTGTGATCATTTCTATGGGGAGGTGGTGGTTGTTGTTAGCATCAGTTTGGGTATTGATGCCTGAGAACCACAGTGACAGCCCAATGGTTGACCAAACCTTGGCGTGAGTGACTTTGGAAGAAGAGTAGGGAAGTGTCAGGAACAACATATCCCTAGAGTGTGTTGTAAAAGAAGCATGTGATTGTCTTCTGCTTTTGTGTTTTCCTTCGTCGTTGAGTGCAATTCTGGGTCCTGATAAAGATCTTGCACATTTTGGATTCCAGCTAATTTCTCCACCTGACCATCCGTGTCTGTGCTGGCACACAAAGCAGGCCTAGACCTGCTGCAGCCCAGAGGGTGAGAGGCATGGCATGGCTTGTGCTCAGGAAATTAAGCCTTCCTTCTCCACGGAGCAGGGTACTCTTCTCTACAAGGCCAAATGGAAGCCGACCCTGTGGCTCTGCTTTGTTTTCTATTATTCTGGTGTTCACCAGTGATAAGAATGGGATCTGCAGATGGCTTTATCCTTAAAATATCCATCTGATGAAGTGCAATTGCCTGTTTTGCTAGGAACTCTTGTGTGTTGGGAGACATAACTTCTCTAGACCATTAATTCTTTTACACGCTTGCAGTATGTCACTCCCTGTTTGCATAGTCTCTGCAGGAAACAGATGCAATCTCTTCCATCTCTCCCTGTGCTGACGTCTTTCTTTGCTGCTCATCACTCTCATCAGCTGTTTCTGAGCCGCCTCTAACCCACAGTTGAAAATTCAAAGCTGGGCCCCTCCCCAGCTGTGGCTTTGATGTCCCTTTCTCCCCCTCCACATCACCTACATCGCTCCCTTTGAACACCGCCATCGTGATAAGGTTTACGAAATTACTTCCCGTTAGGATGAGGGCATCCAAACCCTGCATGTCTGAGGACCGTCTGCTGTTTCTGACATGGCATGGGGAAGTATCTTCTAGCAGAAAGACACAGTTGCGTTGCTTCAGTGTGGAGTTGCCACAGTTTGTGAATCAGAGCCCTCAAATACATGCATAAACACTAATTAAACCCAATATAAAAGTGTCTGATATTTATCAAGCTTCATTTAGTTAGGGATCAAAATTAAGTTATTGATTAGTTACTGAGTTAAGCTACATCAGTGCCATCCTCTAAAGCAAACAGAAGAACATCTAACTGAAGGGACTAATTCAATCCTCAGTCAACTTTAGAAAACACTTGATTTGATGCCACTTAGGAATATCATAAGCTTGAAAGCCGCAGGTTTGCATTTAATTTACATTTGAACTGAAATTTTGGGCTTTGAATTCACTGCATAATTCACTGTTCCTGAAAGTCAGAGCTTGGATGTTTGGATCTGGAACTTTTTTTTTTTTTTTTGGCAATTTAAGAGACAGGAACCAACAAAGCCTATTTGCTCAATAGCTTGCAGAAAGTTTTCCAAATCTGGCCAGATGAGAGGGGAGCATCAGTGATATCACTGGCAGATTACATTATAATAGTTGATGGAAAAGGCCTTCAGAGGAATAGAATGCAATAGAAATACTGGAGCAGAGTCAGAATTGCAGGCAAGTGTCTGGATCTGGTCTTGGAAAATACCCAGTGTTAGCAACTTCACAGGAAGGCTACTGCAAACCGTTAGGAGACAATAAATCTCTGAGTTCATGTTGTTTTAATCCCCATAGGATTAGGGATAATTTATTACCAGCAAGCATAGGAGTCATATCAAGAATTTTCTGGAGAGAAAGAAAAACTAATATTGATATTTCTTTCCTTCGTGACTCCATCTTGCTCTTCAGCATTGTTTCTGTTTAAAATGGGAAAATATAAGCTGCAGATCTACTACTACTACTAATTTTAAAATTAATAACCTCTTTTTTTTTTTATTCTCCCCTAAGTAGGAGTTATTAGTTCATGAGATATGTGGACCTTGAAGCCAACACTATTTATGTTATGGTAGAACCTAGAGATGGTAATCAGTCTTCCAGGTGCTGTGCAGATAGAGACAGCCTGCTCCAAATAGTCTCAAAATAGGTAAAGGGTGGAGGGGGAACAACAAAAAGATAAGGGGAAGCAGTGTGAACCAAGCAGGTTGGAGCTCCATCACCTTGTGCTCCACGAGGGGTTTTCCACTGGTTTTTTTGGCATTGCCTTTGTGCAGTTCTAGCTGATTTCTAATTCATGTCACTAACATGGCCAAAACTCAGCCTATAGTATTTTTTTTTTATTATTATGTGTTGCTCCCCCTCAGAGACATCCACTCCATGAAATAGAAATGCTTCCAGAGTTCCCACTCTAATGATACAAAGGACACCACTGCAAAAAAACCCACTGCTATTTTTATCCGTCATCCAGCTGCCCTCTGTGGCTTTCTGTTTGTGTTCTCCTCTTTTAGTAGACAGCCTTATCACCAAGCAGAGGATGGGGACTGGAAGAAGCACCTAAACAAAGCTGACTGCAAAGCAGAAGTAGATTGGCTGTGAGTGTGATGACAGGGAATTCTTCCTCCAGAGCCTAACTTTGATCATAAACTTTAGTTCCACTTAGTAACCTAAATTGCCTCAATTTTGTCCAGCTTCCCCACTTCACTCATATAAAGAGTGATAAAGGAAGACAAGGGTGAAATAACCTCTAAATAAAAGATGAGGTAATTTTGAAGGCACATTAGACTTTTATGTGTATTATGGCTTTTTATATAAGCCCACTGAGGGCTGAAGCATCTCCAGCACGGAGCTGTCACCTGGTATTTTCCACTTTATGGCGGTTTGCATAAAATGTGAGTGTCTCTGGTGCAAATTACTCAGAATTCCTCACTAACTTTCTGGGGTGGGGAGGGAGTTTTGTTGATGGAGATGGTTTTGTTGTTGTTGTCTCCTGTTTTCCTCTAACCCTAGCCATAATTTTCAAAGAAAAGAGAACCATCTTTATACAAAGATCTCACTGAGCTGAGAGAAGGTGTTGCCCAAGGAATCTGCTGAACTGAATGTATGGGATTGATGTGGATAAAATTCTAAATGAAATTCGGCAGTTTTTGTTATACTGCCTAGATGATCCTAAACATCTGACCTTAAAATCTGTGAACCATACATAGAGAGATTAATCTGGAATGGATGCTGTAGCAATCCCACAAACAGAAATGACTGATAAAATGCAAGTTTTAGAGTTTTAGAATATTTTACACTGGCTGAAAAAGAATAATTCTTGCAGGGATAGCTGACTAGGAATTTTCTAATTTGACTTTTTTTCTCTTTATTCACTGTCTTATTTGGTGGATGAGCTGATGTCCTTTTGGCAAAGAGTGTGAAGCCCTGCCATAGGACAGAGTCACCAAATGCAGCAGGAGCATGCTGTTAGCCATGACGTGAACTACTATGGAGGCTAAATTCTATTTCTACTCCTCTTGTCTTCCCTGAAGGGCACAGGAGGGAAGAGATTATCTGTGTCACCTCTGATGGAAATCAATTTGCTTGAAGGGAATCCCTGGAAAGTCTAAAACCTACTTGACTACATTCAGACTTGTCAAGTCTCATGTATTATCTGGGAGTCTCTCACTTGCTCACCTCATGCCTCATCCCAGACACTAGCAGTAGGATGACCTGACCTCATTTTTGCTGTGGGACATTAAGGGTCAGTGTAGCTTACTGGGGAAAGCTACCAGTTGTATCAGGATTAGGAGATGCAGTACTTGGTAACCAAAGTATGTGTAAGAGAATGACCTCGCACCCATAGGAGACATGGTGGAAGAGACACTTTTCCGATGCTAATTGTCAAACTATCTGACTTCTTCTGCAATCTTATATATGTAGGATTAGAAAAATCATAAAACCATAAGTCCTTCAGCACCCTTTTTTTTTCTTTTTTCTTTTTTTTTGAGGCAGGGTGTAATGGAGGAAGGAGTGAATCTCATCTTGCTGCACCACAACTACCATTAGTTATGGTATGTTCAGAGATACATGGACTGCAGGTCAAGAGGGAGGCACTGATTAGCAAATTTCACCCCTCTTTCCCCTCTGGCTTACTTAGAGTGCAGAACTTCTCCCCAGAAATAGGATTAAATCATAAGTTTGATAAAGAGATCTAATCTTGTTTTAAAGGATCTAAGCAAAGTGAATCCTCCTCTCACTTGGCAAACTATCCCAGTGTTTAATCATTCTTACCCTCAGGAAATGGCATCTTGTCTCAAGGTCAAGTTCATCACATTTCTACTCCAGCTGCTGGAACCTGTCATGACTTTCTAGGAGACAGGATCCCCTAAGAGCTGGTTTAGCTTTGTCTTCTGAGATGCCCAGCACTTCAATTCACTGAAGTGACGTCTGGATTGGTCTAAGGTGCTCCTAAGTGACAGGAGGGGGACATCTGGGAGGAGTGGGGAGAAACACCAGCCAGTAGGGAAAGAGTTCCTCCATCTCTGGGAGCTAGCAGTCTTGCTTACAGGGAGGTGGAGAGGTAGGTTTATCTCCCCAGTTAGTCTAGTGTGTTCTGTTCTGGTGTATCAGTCATCCTCGCTCATTGGTCTCCAAAGGGAAAATTGCATTGATTGAAGGGACTGGATTCTCATCGATGTGCAACCAAGGGGTTTGGGGCTCCCCTGGTTTGTGATGTGACACTGACCTCTCTGCTGAACAACTCCCACCTCACTCCTTTTGGGTTGACTGGTGGTCAGCTGCCCAAGGAGCTTTTGCTGGTGTACCAAATAAACACCAGGGAGGACTCTGGGATCTCAGGCAAAATTTGAGTCTGACCCAAACTGTTGTGAGCATGCCCTTATCCCCTCACAGAAATGCTCTGTTTATTCTGCTTGGAGATCTGGCAGAAGTGCTCCTGGTAGAGACTTTTTTTACGTGGTCTTGTTTTGTCCCATAAAAAGTGCATCTACAGGAGGAGGTTTTGAATTGCCAGCTCGAGCCCTGGAGTCAAAACCTCAGACCTTTTCTAGTGTGGCCCTCATCCTGAGAAAAGAGTCAAGCCTGCTGCCTGTTGTTGGCTGAACAAATTCCTTATTATTCCAGCCACAGTCATCCAGGTCTCCTGGCCTGCTTTGACCTTGCACTCCTCAGACCATTATTGCAACAGTGTCAAGGGAAGATTCAGGCCAGCTGTCTGAGAGAAGCCAAAGCAAACGAGGAGGAGGCAATATATTCTAGGGTCCCAGAGCCAAAAACTCTGTGTGCAGCCTGCAGGGAGCCAGACAAAGGGGTGCAGGGCTCCAGCCATCTCCTAGTGGACCTGGAGTCAGAAGTTGGCTTTACGTTGCTGGAATTCAGCCACAAGGGAGAACTCAGTGGAGGTAAGCCCCTGGAGTCCTCTGCTGAGTAGTTTATTGATGTCTTGGTTAACCACTTGTGGTGTGAGCCAAGTATGTCTGTGAAACTGACTCCTCCAGAGCTGCCAGAGTAAGTACCTGCTGTCTCGAGAAGAGGGAAAGAAGGATGAGGGAGAAAGGAAGGGCATATGTTCCTGCTTGTAACCCTGTTGGTTAGCATGAGGGAGTGAGAGGCATCTGTGCGGTGGAGTGAGGACATTTTTGTCTGTACATTCATTATTGCTGTGAAATTATTTCTTTTTTCCAAATAAAGCACACAGTGCCACTAATGTCTTGCACAGTATTGGAGACATAAAAAACCTCACTGTCCTCAAATACAAGTAATTTTTTCTTAAGTGTGCAGGGTCTTGACTGAGCTCCTGCTGAAGATACTTGGGCCAATCCCATCAACATCTCTGCTGAAATGTCGGCCTGCTGTTGGTGGCTTCTCACATGTGTTTCTAACAAATTCTTCTCTGCAGCCTTTACAGTCTTGTCCTTGAACCTTCAAAAAGAAATAGTTTTACAGATATAGCTGGCACATATTTGCTTGTACCTCAGTCCTCTGGTTAAAAATTGCTAATGGGTGTGGACAGCCTTGTCATCCTGGATGTTCCTGTCTTCCCCTGGCTCACCTTCACTACTGAATAATCTGCAGCCTTTCATCTGTGCAGAAAGGAAGTGTTGTGAAACTCTCTGTGCCATCTCCAAGCTGGCTCCTAGTTAATGAAAAGGGGAGTGTCTCCATGTTCCTGTGTTGACTAAGTAAATCTAGAAATGATCCTTCAGCTCTCACTGCATTCATTAATGATTTTTTTTTGTGTGTGCATGTAAGTTTTTTGTTGTTGTTTTTGAAGTGTGGGAAATGTTGATACTTAGTAGGGCTAAAAAAGAGACCATGCTCTTGTGCTTGTTATGGTAAATGAATTGATTTTGTAAAAAAAAAAAAAATTAGTTGGAACACTCTAATGTTTTGCTCATAATAAGCAAAAATTCTTAATCTTTCGGTAGATGAACTAGGATTGCAAGTTCAGCATTCAGCTAGATAAAATAATGGATAAAAAAAGGTAAAACAATTACCCTCAAGCACCTGCTCTTCAACTAAAAATGTCATTGAAGCTATCTATGCTTGTTACTGAAGCAGGGAGGTCACTCGTACACAGGTAGATTGGACTGAGATGACTAATGCAGTGATTGCTTCTATCTGTCCTTCCCATTTCTCTTCTGGCTGTCATCATCTTGGTGAATCTCATCTTGAACTACCATGCTGAAAGCCTGAGCCAAGGCTTACTTTCACATGCCTTTCTGTGGACTTCAGTGGGTTTGGGTCTTTTTGTCAGGCTGCCTCAGTGACAGTGCTGGCAATCTCTGTGAACAGTAACTGCTCCAGCCATCTCACTTGTGTTTGAGATTAGGATATCAATTGACTAATTTTAATTTACAGCAGCTGAAGATGTGGTCTTACCTTGTTTACTTTCTAAAATAATGTGTGGTTTTGATGGGCAAATGGAATTTGGCCACTGGTGCGGGAGAACCAAAGGATGAGATCTGATCTGTAGATAAATAAATACCCATCAATAACTTGGCCTTTGTTGTCTACTCCAATCTTGCTTCTTTGTACAGGGACCGGTGATGTTAATAATTAAGATTCAACCTATGGCTGTTTGAATAAGATCCTGCCTGACTTTTTTCATAGTAACTTCAGCTTTGGAGTCTTCCCTCTGGAACCATTCAGTTATTGCCAACATTAATAAACATTATTGCTCTCAAGCAGTAAGTGTGTATGAAACACACACACAGAGTGAATGCTACAAACCCACGTGCTTGAGTTGCTGCTTGGTCTCTTTTGTTTTCCTGGCCAGTGTCTGATCCCGATGGCACATGGGGACATCTAATGGCTGAGAAACAGACCACAAGGAAACTCTCCATTGTATGTCTGATGGTGTTTTTCTCAGAATTTGTATTCTCTCTTCTTTGACACTTTTCATCCTAAAAAAAAAAAATAAATATCAGTTTTACTGATTAACTTGTTTAATTTACTCACTTTTAGGGGAAAACTGTAATCATTAGCTGGAATTTCAATCTAGTTAGCAAACTCTTATAAGCAGAAAAAAATCAGAGGAAAACCTAGGGATGCTCATCTGCCTAATTTAGCAAGAAAGATACAAGGATGACTTCACTGTGAAACAGAAATATTTTCAGTAGAGAAAATACTGGTTGTTGAACTCTGCTCAGTCTAGCACAGAAAGACTTAATCAGAAACAAGGTCTCTAAGCTGAATGAAAGTTTTGCCACTGAGACGGCTTATGGGGGGTTTTGTTTCATTTTGTTGTGGGTTTTATTTGGATTTTTCTTTTTTATTTTTCTTTTAGCCTGGGGTAGAGTCTTAAAGGAAAGGACTTGATTTTCCATTTTTTGACATTTTCAAATGAGATCTGTATGCATTTTTGCAAGATGAGCTTTAGTCAAACCTAAACTCCTACCAAGGGGTGTAGTATGTGGTTTGATGGAATATGTCATGCAAGAGGCTAGACTTAATCTTTTAATGGGCCTGTCTGACTAGGTTTATGAAGAAATATTTAGTGTTTTGGTGTGCTTATAAGACTCTTTTGACTGCAGGCTTGGTTGGAATAAAATTTTGTAGTTACTTTAATCACAGTTTCTTGTCTTTTTTCTTCAATGGAGCTCTTTATATTAGCAGGGATTCTGTCTTTTTGTGCTCACCTTTAGGTTGTTCTCCTGCCCTACTCTGACACTTCAACCTCAACTGTTTTATTGCCCTGGAGGCATGAAGGCTACTGATGTTAGGCTGTGCTCAGAGTAGTAC
The DNA here is from genome assembly GCA_035221455.1 of Xenops minutus. NCBI lineage: Eukaryota > Metazoa > Chordata > Aves > Passeriformes > Furnariidae > Xenops > Xenops minutus. The sequence goes on along the minus strand of JAWWEE010000074.1, from coordinate 140,982,002 downwards.
AATCCTGCTTCTGCTTCGGTTCTTGGACATCCTACACCTGCATGTGGTGTCCAGATGTTGACCTACAGATGTCTGTAGCTATTGAAGAAATTCCTACATAGCTCATCAAGTTTTGTATTCAGACCTGTATACTGTGAGGAATCCTTCAGGCTACCACAGTTCCAGGTTACACAAGATGTGTGGAGGTTCTGCTATGGCTTGGGTAGGCAATCACTTGGCTGAATTACTCATTGGAAAACAGAATAATTAATAATGTTAAATCAAATATAACCTAATCTAAAGGCGTAGCTGATGATGTGCTTATCAACATACTTTGCTGATTTTTATCAAGTGGAAAGTTGTATCTTCAAAGATTAAAGGAAAGAAAAAGAAATCTTAATACTCAGTGATGAAAGTATTGGTGGCATCAGTGCAATCTGCAAATCTGACACAATATTATTTTGAAGAATGAATTTGCTGTTTCAGAGTATTAGTGAACATGCCTGAGGTTTTACTGTGGAGCAGAATACCATGTGGAATTTATCCACATCAGCCCTAATCTGGCTTTTACATGGCTGTAAAGAAATCTTCACACCAACAGGAAGCCGAATGGAGGTGCCAGGCTCCAGAGAGGTGCAGGAATCCGTCTGGGCAGATGAGGTTTTTTTGGTCAGGCCCTGCATTTAGCTGTAATTTGGCACTGGGTAGCAAAAGCAGGAAATGGAGAAGGATTATGGGATAGTGAGAGCAAGAAATCAGAACATGAGCTCAAACTTAGGTATCTGCCTGTCTCTCTTCCTAAAGCACGTATTACCATTGCCCGAGCTGGGCTGGAAATGAACGCGTGAATGCAGTGTGTTACATCAGAGCAGAGGGCAGTGTCTCAAAGAGAGGCAAAAGCAGAAGTTGTTGATGGAAAAATGGATTTGCTAAAAGTTTTCTGAGGGAGGAAAAAGGTTTTTTTCTGGGATATTTAAAGCTAATGTAAATAAATACATATATTTTGTCTTCCTGATTTACCAATGCAAGGAGAAGTAAACAGTAGGTTACTAAAATAAAGCAAGATTAAGACAGATTAAGTAGAAATGCTACTTATAACATTTTCAAAGAATTTTTGTACTTGCATCCTGTGGAAATGAAGAGACCTGTTCAGTCACTGGGTGAAGGTGGGTTTGTTGATGATGTTTATTTGTCTCATTTTAAACCATGTGATTATCTAAGTTTGAGATGGGAGCAAAGATTTCATTTTTACAATAGCATCCAGAAATTAAAGGCCTTAAATGATTAAAGATAAGGGCAATTTGACATGCACTTTGTGCAGTGTCAGATAATGATACTTTTTCTAGAGGGATAGCTCCTTTATGACTAACAACTCAAACCTCTCACTCATACTGGAACATATGACTAAAACACAGAGAATTAAGCATGTCAGGAAGGGGCTTTTGTAGCTAACATCTAGAAACATGGAGGAAGGAAAAAAAATAGGTAGATTAGTTGCAACCAGTCACAGATTTCTAGCTAGAGAAGGCTACAGGCATTTGCAGTCAAATATGACATTTGTTGGTTTAATGCATGTTTGTGAAATGCAATTTTTATTCAGTAGGCTTTGATGATGCAGAAGTGCATAGGTTTCTGCACATGCACCAGTTCAACTTCAAACCTGTCAGAGTTGATATGACTGCAACTTGGATTTTTTTTCCTCTCACTTCATATCCTTGCATTCATTTTCTCCAAGAAATTGTTCTCACTGAAGAGTGCCTCATCCACCCTCTCCCATTAGATAATGTCTTGCCCCACAAGTGTGTTCAATGTGCAAGAAAAAGTACTCATTCAAAGACTGGTGCAAAATATTTGCAACAGGATCTGAAACTTGAAATAATTCACTTTATTTTCTTTATTAATCCTCACAACAACCGAGTTGATTTTGCACTTGATTTTAAAGTTTATTTTGTTTAATCCATGTCTCTCTCCAGTGTCCCTTATTACTGTACTATGCGAACTTGTGAAGCATATATGAAAAGCAAAGACAAGATAGAAAAAGGCAGTGTAATTCAATTCAAAGTCATATAGGAGGCTTGTATTCAGCTCCCAGTTCTGCAATAAGCTTTGTAAATTCTGTTCTAATACTCTATCTACTGATTAACCTTCCTCTTTGAGCCAATCCTTGATTTCTTTGACTGAGTACTGCTCAAAAGTGTTGCTTTCATTTGAAATATCTAAGAGTGATAACCATTTTAATTGAAATGGGAAAAGAAATTCAAGCATTCTCTCACAATTCATCTTTAAAGGGATTCTCCATTTCCTGAGGCCAAAGGAAGTAGAAAAACATTAGACTTTTCTGCCTAAAATTTGTTTCTCAAATTCTCTTCTTTTACAGATAAAAGACTCTTCAGTTCTCTTGTCTCTGTCACACAATGAAAAATTTCCTTAAAAATCCCTATGTGTTTTTTCCACCAGCCCCACATTCCTTTTGCCTTACACACCCTGGATTTAAAGTGCAAAGACAGAGACACTTATAAAACCTTGCTTTGGCACAGTAAAAATAGCAAATCACTGAAAAATGGGCAGTAGATATTTTCCTTATGTAGTAGCTGTAAAGGAGGCAAACTGGTACCAGCAGCACAAATGATGCAGTTGGTACTCATGTTTAGAGTCCCTGAAACACAAACCTTTTCATCATCCCCCTCCATTTCAGAGAACCAGCATTCTGTGCAGCAGTTATGGGCCCTAGATCAAGTTTTTGCTCACAAGTATTTTAGCTCTTCCAGATCAATTTGTGCCAGAGGAAATGCTGTGGTGGGACGAATGCAGTGCTCCAGCCAGAGTCAGCACCTGAAGTTACCAGGACCAAAATCATTGTGGGCTTTCTCTGTCACCAGTATAGAGAGGAAAGTGTTGAGCGGGGGAGTACAATTCTGACCTTTTTTTGTCTCCACTAAATACAAGATGGAGTCTTCAACCTGCATGAGATCCATGGATCAACTGGAATGAATCCAAACCTTGTCATTTCTGTGAGTGTGGTAATTAATCCTGTGTCTGTCAGCTATCTAAGTCCATTAAGTGGGAGAAAGGCTCCTTGTATCCCAAGTCTTGAAAAGTAAATACTGTTGGGTGTTTTAACTTGTTTTCTAGATTTTAGGGCAGGCTTCTTAGCCTTGTTTTCAAAGAAAAAGGCGCATATGTTGCAATACACTGCTTAAGTGTATCTGTATGTCTTAAGCTGGTACATTTTGAACCTGTTTGATGACTCTGGTCATAGTCAGTGGAAGTGAACAAAAGTGTAAGGATAACTAGGTTCTTCTAAGTTTAGTGAAAATTATCACTCAGATAAAAAAAGAAGATCCTGGACATGCCCTCAGGTGTGGGAGAAGTAGAGAATCCACTTTGGATTCTGTAGATACATCAGACATGGGAAGAGCTTCATCCACATCTTGTGTCATGGGCAGCAATGAGAGCCAGACATAAAGTACAGATGTCTTAGAAATCAACCCTCAGGACTACTGGTGTTCACACCGATACAGTTTGAAACAAAAGAAGATATAGAACATCTTTATCTCCTATCTTTAAATATGACCATATATATCAGGTCTGCAGGTTAGGTCTTCTGGGAAGATCTGGGTTTAACAAAAGAGCAAGTGAAGGTGCAATGAAGGGGTCCAATCCAAACGTGAATATCCCTCTCCCTGTGAATGTCTACTCACGTCAACTTTACATCCACTGGAACAGCCTCTAGTACCAGTACATGGACATGAGGTCAGGGCAAGCCTCCCACGTGGGTGAGCACCTCAGCTGTGTGTGTGCTGGCTAGCACAGCTTCAGTAGCTTATTTCTGATTCATTGATGCATATGGATTGAAGAGAAAATCTGATGTGTGCCCTGCAGAATAGCTGCCTCTGCCTTTCCTACTCTATTAACTTGTAGCCTTTCTGTGGAAATGCTTCTCAGAACAACTTTTTCTAAGGATTCTCCTTTTAAATTGGACAGGAAAAGCCTACATAAGCACTAAACCAGTCTTTTTCTGCAGCAAGTTCTAGCACTATTCTTCAGTCAAAATGAGTATTATTATTTCTTGTTATATTTTCTCTAAGCTTTTCTTGGTTTTTGTTCCCAGATGTAAAAATACTGTCAAGTTACAGGAGCCCAACAAAACCCTGTCCCATGGTGAAGGCAGCACTAAAAGCTGGCAGGGATGGGTGAGATGGGTTTGATGCAGATGCTTTTAATGTGGTGTTCAGAAGACCCCACAAATGAAAAGGAACAAATCCCTCAAAAGGAAAAAAATGTCTCTCTAAACTACTTCTAAAATCTGAAGAGCCAAAGAGATGTGTGATATACAAGTTATGAGCCATGGGTGAAACTTTAGAATCTTAAAACTATTTAAAACCCTTGTAAATGTTCAAACTGTAGGCTCAAGTGTATTTATATTTTGAATTTTGCTTTTTGTACAAAGGTGAATTTTGTTTTAGACATAGAGTGGAAAGTGATCTCCTGGTTCACTAAATCTGTTACCTTTCTGTTGGAGGCAAATATGTCACAAAAGCGTATTTAGTAAATTTATCAAGTTCCACGATAACTCTGTTGATACTTTTGGTTTTTTTCTATGGAAACTTCTAGAAATTATTTGCTCTGATAGACAGATCTTTTGCTTCCAATTTCCAAGCTGACTCTATTCATGGCAGGTGTGTTGTTGATTCCCTCCTGAGTCAGCAAAGTCCTTCAGCTTAAATGTAATTTTTCACTCCATAGTTTAGGATTGCATTATCCTTTTTTGCAGTTGTAACATATGTGGTTGCACATAGTTCTCTGTTGACTGTGTACACAATATCTTCTATCTTTCTTTCCTGAGCCCCTATTCATGATTAATATTAGTGGTGTTAATTCCCAGCTGCGGGACCTTGCGTTTAATACTTTTGCATTCCAATCTCTATTCAAGGTTCTCCTGTTCTCTGTGTATGATAATCTTGTGTTATGCAGTGTAAGCAGTGCCTCCCATCTCTGCATCATCAGTTTCTCAGTTAGAATATTCTGTCTTGGAGTTGATGTTTTCCACTCTAGTTTCTTTGTATTTCTCAAATTTCCTTTTTACCACAGCCTCTTGGTGTTTTTTTCCCCTCTAAAGAGCAATTAGGGTATGCAAACCCTTATTTTTCATTTTCCATTTTGCTCACTTTAAATAATTTTCAAGGTGGCATCTACATACTAAGTGTTGTCTGTTGTTCTGGGGAGTATCACAGCACAATTGCACCTTCTTGTTGAATATGCCTACTTTTTCTCATAGGTAGAGAATATCTGTTTATCTAGACAAGGAAGGAGGAAAGAAAAGGACTTTGGAGCATTGACCCTTACAGCCTCTCTGCATGCAGAGCACAGTCTGTGTCTTTCACAGAGACTGTAATAAAATGTTTCTCATTCCAGGCCTTTATTCTGAGATTATGGTGGGCACCTCTACTGAGAGTTGTAAGAAAGTGTTCATGAGTTCGGACCATAAATTAATTTGGGTTGGAAGGGATCTTTCAAGATCATCTAGTCCAACCCACCTGCAATCAGGTTGCTCAGAGCCCCATCCAACCTGCCCTTGAATGTTTCCATGGGTGGGGCATCTTCCAACTCTCTGGGCAACCTGTTTCAGTGTTTTACAATCCTCATTGTAAAAAATTTCTTCCTTGTATCTAGTCTAAATTGACGTTCCTGCAGTTTAAACCCATTCCCTATCACAACCTAAACCCCTTCCCCTATCACAACAGGCCCTGCTAAACAGTTTGTCCCCAAATATCTAAAGATTGGGACTGCATGATGGGCTCCCAGTATGTTGTTGTGCACTGCCATACCAAATTCCTCTGAAGTTAGCTCTTTTTCTTTCTCTACCTATAAAATCTGTTTTTGTCATGGCACAGCTCTGTGTAAACATGTGATATGTCTGATAATAATTTGGTGGCTGTAGCACCTACAAACATCATCCTGCCACATAAACTGTGTAAACATAAACTTGGCACTCTATCATGATGGTATTTTACCATTAACTTATTGTAGACCCAGCTATCCCTCAGCATACTTCTGCGTGGTGTTTGGTTTCCCTGCCTTTCTTATTCACAGATTTTGCCCATTTCCAAGCATATATATATGCATTGTTCCTGCTTTTCTTGGATTGTGTGATACCACCTTAATTGAGCCTGAGACTGCTATGTTGCTGTACAATGCTGGGCACTGGTGAAACCCCTGGTGTGCTGCCAAAGCTTCTAGGTGTTACTGAGCTACAAAGAAAAAGAGATAACGATGGTGTGGGAGGGAAGAAAAATGTATTGTGTGGACAAAACTTTCCTCTCTTTTATATTAGCCTGAATTTCTGTTAAAAGTTGGGAAACACAGAAAGAATTTTTATGTCCATGTGGGAAACAAACTGAAAACCAGAAAAATTGATGAGTTTGGGTTAGATGGGAAAGTACTGAGAAGCTGCAAGTATATCTGGTGTTTAAATGAAGATGGTCCTGATGAATGTTGCATGGTTATCAGCCGTTATCGAGTGCATTAACCTCATTACCAGGGGGGATGTTGCAAACGTACCGAGCCTCTTCTAAAAGCAGCTTCACTTAATAGATAAACCATGTTATTGAAAGAGAAGATTGCTTTTATCATGGTCTCAATCCAGCTTCCTGCTGCACCTGGCAACTTCCTCAAGAAAAACGACATGATCCAAAGGGATGGGAACCAGCTTGTGTGTTAGGGGTAGGAATGAGGGTGCCCTTCTCTCCCAAGGACTTGCAAACCCAAACCACACAGGAGTTACAGTGTGGGATCATGTGTCCTGTTGAGATTTACATGCTCTGGGTATCTCGGTTGTCTTACATACTGCTCTATCTGCAGATAATATTCTTATCCTTTTTCCTGATGGATTCAGCCACTGGTTTTCTTATTCCTTACTGACTTTCATGCCTGCAACTCCATACAACACAGATGGCTGGTACCACTATAAAACTGATAGGAATGAGATCAGGGTACAACTCCTGCAGACCTTTTCTGAGGCTAATATAGGTGTGAACCACAATTTCTGAGAAGTCCTTGAAATAAAGTACACTGTGAGCTTCTTGACTCAGCTTCCCGCCTTTTTTTCAAAGGGTTTTGTCGTGTGCAGCCTCCTGTTAATCTGTTCTGTTTGAACTCCAGCAACACACAAGCCAACAAAGGCAATTAAAGTCTGCAGTAATGATCAACTCTGGAAAATGATCGGCATGGATTAAAGCAAATCTAAGGGGTAATTGCTTGGCAACAAGTTCCATAACCCTGAGTGTTAAGTACAGAAGGGGACTTTGAAACCCTGGTAATTATATCAGAAAACCTGTTTGTATAATGAGCATTGTTCTTTTAGCTTGATTGAACTGAAAAAAAAAAAATCTTTTAAAAGAATCCAGTATTTTGTTTGCAGGAGATTTTATCTACCTGAGATACTGCTTCAACTTTATTGCCAAAATATGTGCGTACATCACAATCTTTGATGTATTCAGCCTTAGATAGGGAAGTGCTGCTCTCCTTTACCAGTGAGAAGAGGAGGATAAGGCACAAAAAGCCTTGGCCACACACTCTGGGCATAGGAAATTTGTAGAAAGATGTAATTGGACCCAGATGGCAAGTTCTGAAGATCCAAATTCTGAATTTCAGTTTTATTTGTATCTACGAACTTCGTGCACCTTTGTTTCTGGTAAGTATGGGGGGAAAACCTGCAGTCACCATTCAATGGCACCATGATTTATTGCTCTCTTATGCAATGTTTAGCGTGCAATGCCAAGGGAGTTGATCATAAGGGTTACTAACCATGCCAATAAAGAAAGGTGGAGTGGCCATTGCCTCTGTAACCTACAGCTGCCCTTTTGTTAGGGGCAGTTGGACAGGTCAGGGACCTGTTTGTCTGTCCGTCACAGATGTCAGGGCAGAAGGAAGGTTTCTGGCCAATTATCTGTATGATATACACATGGCATCATTCGGGTGGTTTGGATTTTTTTGTTTGTATGTTTATTTATTTATTTTTGTTTTCTTCAGCTGTATTATACCTAAATTATGGAATAGAGGCAAATAATTTCATCTCTTAAACATACTCATGCTTTGCCAATGTATAGTTTGTATTTGCTGAGCCACTGACTATTTGCAAGTAAACTCTTCCTGTGCTCTTCTGGTTCATTTTTGAAGAGGTGATTTATGAGCTGTTAGGTTAGTAGTGGATGAGCTGGCATGTCACTATGTGTCATGTACCCCTACATCACATTTTTAATAACAAATTTTTAGGCACATGAATCTTATTTAGGCATCATACCCAATGTGAACACTGACATGAATAATAGTAAAAGATTTGAATACACTGGCTCTCAAATCATTAGGCATGGCTTAGAAGCGCCCTCAGCTGAGGATTACAATACAGTTTTCCAGTGTGGGAAAGGTTCATATTAAATATAGATGTGAAAGAGAACTCTAATATGTTTGGACCACAGTGAAGGTCCTTTGGTGTTGGAGAGCTGAGAACATCTTGCAGATCAGGGTGAGGTTCATAATTTTTAGATCTCTGCATCATGAACATCTAATATAGCCAAGGGAGATCTAGTCAAAGCAGCTAATAGAACTGGTAAAATGCAATTAAGAATGTAGGAAACTAATGAGGTGAATTGTGTCACCATCTTCATTAATTTGTTTGTCTAATTCTCTACTGCATGTAAAGACATCTTCAGGTGACCTTCCTAGATACAGACATGTACTCTGGTAGATACATATCAGCTTTAGTGAATTCCAGATCTGAAATATTCTTGTTTGCTTGTTTGTTTGTTTGTTTCTGCTTGTGGATTTTTAAAATCTTTTTGTCTGTTCAGTACATATTTAGATGTCTGGGGTAATATTTAAGGATTTGTTTCTTTGGTCTTTTAGTGAATAAAAATTTGTGGGTTTTTTTTGTTTTTAAAATATTTTCCAAGTGTTCATCTCCCTCAGGAGAAGCTGTTCCAGGAAACAAGCTACAATCTACTAATTTTCATAATCACAAAATTAATAGCTTATTTGATGTTTTAAGCATCCCCATAGTTTTCCACAGCTGGTAATGTATTAAACCCAAGAGACAATGGTGGTGTGTATGTGAGGAAGCATCCAATAAGTATTAGTTAGAGCTATTTTAAAGATACAAGGCCACTTGTAAACAGTAATCTCTTTAACAATCTTACAAGTAAATCTCCACATAATGAAAATAATTCCTCAGAGGTGTTTGGGTGGCAATTTTCATCCCTCTATGATTTCTTCGTCTGTAGCTTCAAAAGGGAATTGTTCTTTGGCCTGGGTGATCTGTTGTGAGGGTTGCAATTGAGCCACCCACTCCCAACGTTGAACAGGATTCTTGTGATAGCAAGAGCAACAATTGTTTCTTGATGTTCTTATGGGTTAGAGTTTCACTGGTTGCGTGCCAGCAGCTGGCTGTGTACTGGGGAACAGCTAAAGGGTGATACACTTTCTCCTGAAGGAGTTTAAAGAGTGCAGAGAGAGAGATCAGACAAAAAAAGAAACATGATTTTTGCTCAGGGCATGTGCAGATAAGAATTTTTCTTCCAAAATTAACTGATTGCCAGATCTTTTGAGTTAATTCATATATTAGATAAAGGCAACACAGACACTCCTGTAACATTTATTCCAGGACTCGGGGCGGGGGTCTCTTTTACCCTGTGGGAAGGGTAGCTCTAGATCATGTTACTCTGTGAATGCTCTATTAAAGTTAATATAGAAGGAAAGTTTCCAGTTAGATGATACCCTATAAAGCATTTCTTGGATGTGCTGTCTCTCAGGACATATTTTGCTGAGGACATGCTACCTACAGTAAAATTTCATATTACACATTATCAATGTACACATCCTCCTAAAAAGAAATGTCCTGCTGCTCTGGTGCTTCCAACTGTATGTTTCCCTTCTGCCCACCCTGTATCTGATGTGAGGTGCTTATAGCTCCAGGATGAGCAAGCTCAGGTCACAGTTCAGACAACCAGGGGACAATTTTCATCAGATCAGCAAGACAAAGTGTCTCACCTCGCAGCCTCAGTTTCTCTGGGTGTGCTGCAGATGGATGGCACGAGCATATCATCACTTGGGAGGGGAGAGGTGGCAGCCTGTGTTCAGAGCGGATTTGTTGTCATGTACAACACAGGATGCAGAGGTTCAGCTCTGTGTCTGTATCTCAGCCAGGTGCTGAGGGCAGTGACTTGTGTAAAAGATTTCTGTTAAAAAAGTCTTCTTCTCATGGTGGGGGAAAACCTGTGAAATCCAGCCCTACCTACCTCATTTGGGAGAAGAAGGGAGGGAGAAAGAAAGGCAACAAATGGTGGGTGCAGACCCAAGCTCTGGAGGTGCTTATTCTTGGCCTAAAATGCTCTGAAGGTGTGTGTGTCTTTGGTCTGAAATGCTGTGGAACAACTGAGGTCCTTCAGGTAGCCTTCTGAGAAGATGGCAGGTCAAGGGGATCCAGGTACACATCAACTGGAAGGAAGCCTGTGATAGGAAATTAAGATTTTGAGGTGCTGGATCCCTCATAAACCCACTAACTTCTGGGAAGATAAAGTTCCTCAGCAAATTCTGGCCAAAGGGAAATTTCATAGAAGAAGCACCATGGGCAAAGCAGCAAAAAACTCCAAGAGCAGATGGTTCTTACTGCTTTATAGTGAAGCCAAACAGGAAATAGGGGGAGAAACTGAGAAGGAATAAGTAGCTTTATCTCAAGTCTTTCATCCAAATATCTTTTTACAACATATATTTAGATTTTCTTTTTGCACTATATCTCCTTTGGTTTTATCTGGTACTTCACTTTTTTTCCCCTTCTGAGTTTTATTCTAGTATCTATTTTGCTAGTGGAAGAGGGAGAACATGCAGTTCAGGATAATTTTTCTTGGTTTAGGCTGAGCAGGGTAATTGCATCTCTGGAATTGTTATAGTAACTTTTTCAGAATTAATTTAGGAATATTTTTCCCCTGGACATGTATATATGACAAATATAGGTGGCTGATTTTCACATTAGTAAGAATTATTAAGAATTTCCCACTATTGTTAACATTTTGCTAATTTCTGGAATAAATCGGCTATTTTATAGAATTTGTATAGATTATGATTAAACATATTAAACATATGATTTAACATATGATTAAAGACAAATACTTTCATCTGCATCTCACTGGAAATCTTGGCAGCTTTTCTTTCCTTGCTATCATTAAACAGCCAGTGAGTTGTAAAGTCAAAATTACACCTCAGCCATGTATTTTGCCAATTAAAAAATTCTGAGTAAAATTATCCATGTAAGATTAAAACTTCATATCTTGAGAAATATAAATATTCATTGCTGTCTAATCTTGCTTCAATATTGTGGTTAATGTTTGGCCGGTACTTTTATCTTTCTTGGAAAAGTCTATTTATATAAATATTTTTGTATTTTAAGGAATATCAGATTACCTTTGTGTAGACTTCTGCTTCATGTTCAAAGACATAGAATGAGAAAAAATAAGTTTTTCTGTTTGAAAATTTTGATGAAATAAAAACTGTGAAATTTCTGTTGAAATGTTAAGTTTTTCTGAAAGTCTTCCTCAATTCTTTCCTCTATTCTATCTTAACTTCAGGCTGGCAAACCCCTCTTCTGTGCTGGGAAGATCATGCAGCAGATTTTCTTAGAAGATATGTTAAGGCACATAAGTGACAAGGAGGTGATTCGAGGCAGCCAGCACAGCTTTACTAAGGGCAAATCATGCCTGACAAATCTGGTGACCTTCTAAGATGGAGTGATGGCAATGATTGACAAGAGTGGATTGACAGATGCCATCTTTCTAGACTTCTGTTATGTCTTTGACATGGCCCCCCATGACCAGCTTATCTCCAAATAAGAGAGACATGGCTTTCATGGAGGAACTATTTAGTGAATAATGAATTGGTTGGAGAGAGTTGTGGGCAATGTCCAGACAGAGGCTGGGGAAATGGAGTGTCCCTCAGGGCTCTGTTCTGGGACCAGTGATCTTCAGTGTCTTTGTCAATGACATAGACAGTGGCATCAAGTGCACCCTCAGCAAGTTTGCAGATGACACCAAGCTGAGCAGTGCAGTTGACACAACAGAAGGATGGGATGCAATCCAGTGGGACCTGGACAAACTTGAGAAGTGGGCTCGTGAGAACCTCATGAAGTTCAAAAAGTCCAAGTACAAAGTCCTGCACCAGGGTTGGGGCAATCTCAGCCATGACTAAACCCTAGGAGAAGAAGTCATCAAGAGAAGCCTTGAGGAGAAGGAGCTGGGGCTTCTCATGGATGAAAAGCTGGACATGAGCCAACAGTGTGCACTTGCAGCCCAGAAAGCCAACTGTATCCTGAGCTACATCAAAAAAGGGATGGTCAGCAGGTCGAGGCAGGTGATTCTCCTCCTCTACTCTGCCCTCATGAGATCCCACCTGGGTCATGTGTTCAGCTCTGGAAACCTCAGGACAAGAAAGACAAGCACCTCTTAGAACTGGTCCAGAAGTGGGCTGTGAAGATGACCAGACGGACAAAGCACCTCTACTATGAAGTCAGGCTGAGAGATGACATCACTCAACCTGGAGAAGAGAAGGTTTTGAGGACACCCTACAACACCTTCCAATACCTCAAGGGGACTTATAAAAAGGAAGGAGGGTAACTTTTTGTACAGACAGTGATAGGACAAGGAACAATGGTTTGAAACTGAAAGAGGGCAGGTTTAGATTAGATTTTAGGAAGAAATTCTTTACTCAGAGGGTGGTGAAGCACTGGAACAGGTTGCCCAGAGAAGCTGTGGATGCTGCATCCCTGGAATTCCTCAAGGCCAGGTTGGATAGGGCCCTGAGCAACCTGATCTAGTGAATGTCATTCCTGCCCATGCCAGAGTGGGATGAAACTAAGTGATCTTTAAGGTCAATTCCAACCCAAACCATTCTATGATTTGCCTCTCAAAACCAAAGCAAATCAAAAGAACATTTTTTTTCTTTTACAATTTTATGTCAAAGAAAGCAGTATTTATTAATGAAATCAGAAATTTAAATGAATGCATTTAAAACACAGCTTTACATTCAAGGACGTTTTCAAGGGTATTGTTTGACCTTTTCTACAAAGCAGTTTAGCTTCATCACAGTGCAAACACTTCTAGGCTGAATGAAATTCCATTGCATCTAGAAATGGCCACATTTCTTCCTCCATTGAAGATAACAGCATCCAAAGTTATCTGGTGATATAAATTTTTTGTTTAGTGAGTAACCATTAGTCATCTCAGAAATACCAGAGGATTCATCAGGTAGAATCCACATTTCCAGTTCTTCACTTGTGTGAGAATGAGCAATATCAAGTCATAACATTTTGCCTTAACTTGGTCAACCACATGTAGACCAAACGAGACATAATCAGCTGGTTTTTTCAGTAGCTTGTGTAAAATGAATTAGTGATTTTAGTGAAATTGCTGAGACATCATAGAACCGGTAAATTTTAATCAACTTAAAAGTAAATTAAAGGAATATATTTACCCCTACTGACTTAGCAATAAGACACATAAAAATGTCATTGAAATAACCCTCAGATAGCCTGATAGAAATATTGATGTGGAATTCTGTATTTATGGGGGTGTAATATGTAGGCAGTTATTGAAGACTGGGAAGATTTTGAACTGCAGACATAGATCATGTCAGAATATCCAAACTGCACAAAAATAGTGATGCTTGTTGGAGGTATCTGAAAGTGGTCATCAGCAGAGCCAAGACACCATCAGAGCTGTGATCTTAACTTTTCTATTTTACTTTATTTCTCAGAGGAATGGCAGGAACATTAAAGTTAGTAGAGTTGCCCCAGTGATGGATTTGCCACACAAAACACCACAGCTGAATGCATTATCACTTACTAGTCCAGTTTAAGTCTGTTTTGAGATTGTTTTGGCATTAGCTCTTCTCTTTCTCAGGTTAAATCATTGAGATAAATTTGAAAGAAGTGCTAAAAATCTATTGTTTTCAAATTGTATATTTTCTGTTACTGTAATTTGTAACCAGTAAGAAATTAAAAAAAAAAAAAAAATCTCTTCTCCTCAGGCTGATGCAAAGCTGTCCCTTGCAATTCAGGGAGATAGGATTAGTTTATTTGTTTACAGATGTACAACCAGTCAATTAAGATTTATCTTATCTCCATTTTAATAACAGCTGCAGTTCTACAGTCTGTGTTTATGATTAAGTGTGAATGTTCAGCAATTTTGGAATCAGAGAACAATTGGAATGGATGTCTTTGGGCTGAGCTGCTGATTTTAAATATCTTGAAAATGAGTTGCAATATTACCTTGCAAAATTAGAATTCAAAAGCTTTGCCTTGGCATATGCTTGTGCAGTGCTATAGAGTTATAACAAGAGTGTTAAAACTTATCTAATTAGAGGGAGATCCCACATTTTCAAGAAAAAGGCTTTCTGCCAAGTTAGAATTCTTAACAATTTTTTTTCCAGAAAAATACTAATTTTAATTATATTTTCTATTTTAAGCAGTGAAAAAAAATTAAAAGAAATATACTGATTTTTAAATGGGCAAAATCATAATATTTAAAAGTGAAATTTCACATTTCAGGTTGCAACAGATTTAGTGTACAGAAATCCAAAATAATATGTTAGAGAGTTGGGCTTGAAAAGTCCCTTTTCTTCTAGTAATACCAGTGTGGTGCTATCAATTATGGAGAAAGAATCTGTTAGCACATTGCTAATCAAATAATGGAATAGATTGTTGCCTTTCATTGATGAAGATCTGAGACCATTTTATCTTTTTTACCGTCTTATTCTCTAGATACTTTCTGAAATTATGAAGATAACCAGCAGGGAAGTCTGTGTATGAAATGTCCCTTTCCAATAGCCCATTCCCCTATCTGCACCATTCCCTGGACATTGCCACTTGGACAATTGAATCAAAAAGCAAGGATCTTGTGAACAGGTCAGCAAACTCCTTGAGAATGATTGTAACTGTCCTATGATGATAAATGAAATCAGGTTAAGCTTTGGTTTCATGTGTCTTGTTGTTTCTGTGAAAGGTTAGTGTCATTCCCCTTCTCTTGGTTGTATAGCCTCAAGGTTAAAGGTTGGACAATAATCTCAAAGACCTTTTGCAGCCTGAGATTCTCACTGACTTTAGTCCTTAAGTCTTTCCTGTGAGCTCACTAAGCCTACAGAATCTATCTGTTCTTTTTCTCCCAACCTACAGCATAGTTCATGCTGGGTTACTGAAGTGAATTGGCAAAAGGGGTGGCACAAAGACATCAGAGCCGGCCTGAGGTAAGAACAGGGGGAGGACAAGTGGCATAGGGAGGAGAGGGAAGATGGGGACAACCACAGTATCACACCAAGGTATTGGCAGTGAGCTGTTAGATTGGCTCACCCCAAATCATGGGACTTCACCCTAAAACCTGCTCCTCTGAACAGTTGTCTTCAAGTCTTTTCTATGCTCTTTTCAGTGCTGATATCAGGGTATTGGAATATTTTTTTTCAGTATGGTCCTTGCAGTGTCATAAACCCATGTACTAACACCACCAGAAAATTCCATCAGGAAATGTCATGCAAAGTTTCAGTGGTAAAGCACTAAAATGCCAAGGAAAAAAATTGAGATTTTACAGAAACTGAAGAGAATAGTGGAGTTAAAACATGTTTATCACGTTCTAGGCATGTCACATTGTATTTTAAAACCAAAGAAATCATTCAACAGCAGCTAGGACTTTAGCAGCTATTATCTTGCCTGCACTGGAGAAAACCTGGAGGAGAGTGGGATTATTAAACTGTGTTAGAGGGATGATGTTGTTAATGAATATCTTTTAATCCTCCTGGGCAACTGGGAAGAGACCATCCTCACAGGGGAGATGGAAAAGTAAAGTGAACATTGGCAACATTGACAGCTGAAATTCACAACTTAATCTAGGCTGCAATGGTAAACTGCAAACCGTGCTGTCTGCTGAGTGGATTCCTGTGTGTTTCTGTGTCCATGTCAGAGATGGTATTTGCTGTTGGCAGGCAAGGTGGGAAGCCAAGGGAATTGTCTCCACAGCTGGCAGATCAAGATTGCCGGAACTTGTCTGCTGAAGTCCTAAACAAAAGAAGACCTCCTAGACAACTGGCATTATATAGTTTTCAAAGATTTATTTATCATTTTGATGGGGAAAAAACATAAGTCAGGAGATCAAGATCACTTGCACGAAAGCTGTAAGCAGCTTTTTCTTCAGTAGACTTTGGTTTCATTAATTCAAGGTGTTTACTCTATATTTTGCTGTAGAGCGTGTACTACCCAAACAGAATATGCACAAACTGCTTCAGACATGAAGCTTGCCACCAATCAAGGCATAGTGGTGTAAGAGGTCATCTTTCAAACAAAGGTGGTTTTAAAGTAATCTATTTACATTTTCCACAATGGTCTGCGAATCAGAATCTGGTTATTTACTGTGTTTCAGCTGAGGGTCAATGACTTCTATAACTGCATTGACTGATTGACAATATATTTAAACATAACTGATTTAAAGATTAAATGGTCTTAAATGTTAGATGGAAACATCCTTTGTGGACGCTAAAAAATTCATTTACCCTCTATTTGCATTTGAAGTCAATTTTAGGCCATCAGTATGAAGTGCAACTGATTCAACTAAAAAGGTTTAAAATAACATCTTTACTTAAATCAGTGCAGGTTCTGGTTTAAACTGGGTCTTGGATGAAAGGCACAGCAGCAATGTATTGTGCTTACAGAAAAAAAATATTATGATGATTGTTTTATTATTCATCTTTAGCACAAATCTACTTTTACAGTGACAAATGCAAAAAATGAACCCTTCTCCCCTATGGGTTCCCCACTATAAAAAAGAAGCAAGCAGATTTAATGTTTCACTGGCAATAAGTCAAACGCTGCTTAAGACATAAGTCAGTGCCATTTGACACAACTGATAGTTTCCACTTGAGTAAAATTCATAAATGTTACCAGCATGAGATCTGAACAGATTTTTAATCTCTGGAGTCAGTGGCAGTCTGAGGAAAACTAGGGTTATTTTGAGTCTTATGTTTGGCTGATGAATAAGAAGGACCTTTTTGAATTTCCTGCCTGAAAGCTAGCCTGATATTTATCCATCTATCATTGTCTGTTTTTCCTGTGCATTCCTGTTTTATTCAATTGTGAGTTGCTCTGTCTTTTTTAAAAAGGACTTGTGTGTATGCGTGAGTAGCTACACTTAATATTGTAGTTCTCTTCTTTCTGAGATGGAGATTGTAATTGCTTATTGATGGCCTATTTGTATGCTAATGTTGCTCAATAAAAAAACCAAAAGCATAATTAACACTCTTGCTTCACTAAAAAAAAAGAAAGGGAAAAAGGGAAGCTTGGAAAGGTCAGTGGATTTCACATGATAAATTACTAGATAATGGAAGACATAGGATCCTACATCCTAGAATGTAATGCTTTCACTATTTATTAGCTATTATTTATTACAAATGCTGACTATACTTACTTTTCGGTAACTATTTTCTATATACATTGTATTTAGACATTATGACCCTGTGGCGGGTGGTATAATGTAGTGCAGCCTGCCAATTTTCAGATGTAGTGGCTTTCAAGGGAACAGCATCTCTGTTTATTCTCCTATATTTCACTGAGGCACAATTGAGTAACACTGCAGGCGGAGCTGGCCGGCTCTTGGTGTGGAGGCATGAGTAAGACAACTGAGGGTCAGATCTTGCAAACACTCTCTCGAAGAGTGGGAACCTGCAGCACAAGCAACAAACACATTTACTGTTGGAGTCAGTAAGTGTTCGCAGAACCAGCTCCTTGCATACTTAGAAAACAAGGAAAATTTAAAGCCCAAACCCCTGTGAGGTACTGATGCAGTTACATTTTTTTTGATTTTTGGGTTGTGCTGTTAGACAAAGCATGAGAAAGAACTATTTGGGCATATGGGCAAGTGTGGAGCTGAAGCTGGTCGAACAAGTGACCCTGCCCTGATTTTATGCTGCCTTGGCTGTGAGATGAAGTAAATTGAGTTGCCCTACCTGAGGTGAATTAATGTGTATGGCCTCGTGACTGGGGTTCTGTGGACCAAGTGTGATGTATAGGTGGTTATGTCTGGCTGGACAGGAGGGCAGTCACAGTTAGCTTGCTAAACAGCCACAACATGATTGCATTCAGCCATATGACTGAACTCCAGCTGCTGTCTAGGCTTTAATGTTAAAATGACACCAAACCTCTAGTAGGAAGAAAAAAGAGTGCAAATTATGACCAGAAAGGTTATACATAACTTTTAAACCTAATGTCTTGTAACGGAGGTGACAGTGTCATAACACCACTGTCCATAGATTCCTATGAGCATAAAATATGTTACCAGAATTAACACTTACAAGTTATTGAATCTTAAAACTATTTCTTTTTGTTTTGCTTTATCTGCAGATGACAGAACAAGGGAAACAGGACCTTCCTGACTTTGTAATTTTGCTTCTTAGGGTATATCACAATATACAGTTCTTGCATCTAGAGCTCTTCATGTTGCTTCTTCAAGTTGTTGCATAGTCATGGACTAGCTGTACAGATTAAAACCAAATAAAAGGCTGTTCCAGGAAAAATATTTTATTTCCTAAGAAACTTAAGGATAACAGTAAAGTAGTTAGAACATATGTTCATATATTCAAAAACTAGCAAATCTAAACTCAAAGAGAAACAAAGTTAAGTGTTATTTTAAATTTGCTTTCCCTTCTGTGACTGAGGTCATGGAAATGATGTTTTGCTATGCTTCAGAGTCATTGCTGGATGATAACTGCATGTGGAAACTCAATTTATATCCTACATTCACTGCTAGTGTTAATAAAAATATTTCTTCAGTAGTTAATGGAGTTGTTTAGTAAGCACAGGTAAGGATTTGTTCTACACCACAGCATGTGACCTTTGTTTCTGGGAAAAAATATATATGATAATGTTTGTGTGTTACTGTACTTAATTATCCTGTTAGTGGAACTTCATACTGTTTCTTCTTGCTGTTCTCTGACAAAAAGTAAATGATGATGTTTAGGATTTTACTCTAGGCATAAGGAACACTTATGTTGAGTCAAGGAACACTTGTATGAAATTACTTTGTTTATATCCATCTGCAATTTATCCACAAGAACAACATTGAAAGGTGACATTTATCTTACAAGTTTCTTGGTCTTTTCTGTACTCTGAACTCAACTTTCATGCAGCTGAAGTGCATAATACATGTAGTGAATATTTATTATAGATGATGAATTGTCCTTTTGACAGTATAATATACTTCACTATTAAAATAAACAGATTGTGCATGAGGCTGTCTGATTTGACTGGTGGCACAGATAGTACCTCACTTATCTATGCTTTTCATCCAAAGATCTCAACACCATTACTGAAGAGGGAAGTATCATTATCCTTTCTTAGTAATTCCACATGCTTTACTGGATTTAGCAGTTCTTGAAGATGCTGAGACCTCAAAAGTCCCTCTCACAACACCCAGAGTATTCTTACTCAAAATTATGCAAATTTCTACTGAAATTGTGTCTGGCTCTTCAACAAATATTGCCATCCTAATAAACTAAATTAAATTTCTCTTAAGAACATTTGTGCAATCTGCTCTCTAACTCCAAATCATGTCTGGAAGGTTAATGGAGAGAATTTGCTAAATTTAGTTTTTAGCTTAACTGTGCTGTAATCTATGACTGGAAAGGAAGGCCAAGACTCCCAAACCCATATCACATCCAAGACAATGAGAGTTTATAGAAATACGTAATTTTGCTAGAAAAAAATAATTAAAAATTAATCCAGATTTCACCCTAAAGAAGAGAAGTCTAATGTGAGGTACTTGGATTTAAAAGTAGTGCTCTTAATGCTAAGCCTGCTCATTTTCTGAAACAAATTGATGCAGAAGGTGCCTGATGAATGACTGGCCATTTACCACTACCTCTCATTAAGGGTCTTTTCTGATGTCTGAAAATGGGAATTGGGGGAAAAAAATGGAGGGAAAGTAAAATGCTGGGTAGGACTTATGGAATGTAAGTCTCCTTGCTTGCTGGTGTTGACTGCTGAGAAGGTCAAGTAGCTGAGGTAACCCTTGTGGAGTGAACTTTGCAAAACAGGTGATTATTTACTTTAGAGAGGAGAATTGGCTTTGGGAGACTGTGCCACGACAGTCATGTTTGCTGGTGAAAGAGAAAAGAACTATATTCGCAGCTATTAGATATGTTTTGTCTTTTAGATAAAGGAGGACAAGCAATAAGGGCTTTACCAATATTTCACTGAAAATCTGAGATGCTGGCTTTCAGTGTGTCACTGACATATTTCAAATCTTAAAAATAAAGAAGGTGGATGCCAGTCCCACTGGAATCTTCTACTACCATAGTAAGCTTTTGGTCACTCTGGTGATTTTAATGGCACAGATGGCACAAGTCAGGGATCACTCTGGTGCAAAAATTGTAGAGCAAAAGAAGTATAAATAATCCAGTTATATTCAAGCTGGATCAACTAATATTTCGATATAAAATACTGCACACTATGACTTTAAATGTGTCACTTTAAACATCTCTCAATTTTCAGTAGAGATGCTACATTTTCTGAAACAGCTGAACTGCCTGATCCCCAGGAATTGCAGCATGATTAGATGATGCTATTCCCTGTCCTGCTACACCCAGAGGACAGAGTTAACCTTTCAGTGTGTCCATGCCTGAGCTTTTAATAAAAACATCGGTGAAGTTGATGCATTTGAATAGATTTTATCCAGTGAGTACTAAGAGGCCTGTATTAGTGGTGCACGTGAAATGTCACACTGGACACAAGCCTCTCTTGAGCTCCAGGATCCAAACAGACATGTACTTCTCAGCTCAGCATTTTCTCAAGCTTAAAAATCCCGGTACTCTCCTATGCTTTCATTTCTGCAGTGCCGTTTACAGTGACATATAAAATGATGCCCTGTTGGCCCAATTACATCTGGTATGAAATCAAATTACAATATCTTCATCATTCATGGCCAATTTAGCTCCAAAAAATGAATATAAACAAACACAATGAAATGAAAAATGTTACTAATTTAAGTGATTGCATTAGTGCAGATTACAGCCTTCAGGTGTTAATAGTTTTGTTTTTAGAGTAGAGTCCTGTTTTCAGTGGTTGCTGGAAGATCCACATCTAAAGATGGTTGACATGCAAACATTTAATTATGAATTAAATTATTTATATTATATGTCTGAGCATTTTTTTTTTTTCTGTGCTACTCATTGTCGAGTGGTATGGTGACATGAAGAAGTGAAATATCTCCTGAATTTCAATTTGGACTCTCACTGCTCCTAGTACTTTCTGTTTAAAGTGTCAGCTCTTCAGGGACAGATTTTCTCACTCTACTATGCCAAACACAGTGAGGTCCTTGACCTGGGAAGGCAGACCTTTGGGAACCTACCCCAATACAAATAAATGTTAGTAATAACATAATGACATTCCTGGGTGCAGACTGTGCTGTGAGGTGCCAATTTACTAACAAGGACCCCTGTCAGAGGTCTCTGGGCAGACTTGTGCACTGAGGCGAGTGGCCCTGTGGCTCATCTCCTCACAGCCAGCCTACTCAGAGAGAGAAGCTGTCTCCGGTGCGTGATAATTTTTTCTCACATGGTCAGTTTTCTGAAGAGGTAGGAATGGATGGGCCCTTTTCTATTTTGTTTTCCTGTATTCCCGTTTAATTCCACTGCTTGTCAACTGAAAAGATGGACCTCTTTTGCAGATGTATATATTTTTCCTATAAGTTCTTTTATCTTTCTGGCAGTTTTGACACAACTAAGAATTACATCCCAGAGAACTCATATACGTGCCCCTCACTGAAGCTCCATGCTGAAATACATTGATCTTCATCCTGTTCTTCTCCTTCTGCAAATGAAAATAGTGATTTCAAAGGCTGAGGTCTTAACTGATTTTATTAAGCAAACTCTTCAGTGGCAGCAAGGAAACTGAATCTAACAGAGGTACAAACAGTGCTCTCTGCTGTACACTGAAACATTGTGCAATGACTATCACTCTTATATGTTTACATTTCCCATGATTTCTAGAGTTTTGTCCCATATGATGCTGTGTTATGCTATAATTTTTTTTTTGAGGTCTATATAAGATGTTCTATAAAAGAAAAGAAAAGTGAAAGATGAAAATAGCAGAAATTGCACTTCCAATCTCTCTAATCATGACATGCCTGGAGAAATCTTCCTTCACGAAAAACAACGGGAAAAATGGTAGAGAAGGCACTTTCTCATTTCCAGTTGTAATGTATAGTCTCGGAACTCTCAAAGTCTGTATCTTATTTGAAAGCCTAGCCACATTTGAAGTCAGAGTGCTGTTTGATCTGACCCACTAAGGAACACTAATGTTGTATGATGAGCAGTTTCCAAATTCATCAGAGAGGCAAAAGGGCTCTGCAAGAATCATGTCCTGAATTTCAAGCTGTGATATGAACAAAAATGCAATAGTTTAAATGTGGTCACTGTTCATAATTCAGACACACACACGCTTACAACCTTGTGCAGGTGTATGCCATGGAATGAGGGATTTGGAGGGCTCCAGACACATGTATCACCTGCTGTCCCATTTCTCTGCCATAGCACTGGAAGCTTTGGTGTTCATACAAGAGTACTGCAACTTATCTCTGTGTCTCTTCTTTCTTGTGAGAGATATGTTTTCCTCTTCTCTTTATATCCTCAGAAAGCAATGAAAGTTAGGTGTGGAGAAATCAACCTCTTGTAGCAGAGCTGGGCTCTGTCCTGCACTCAGCATGCAGAAGGGAAAATTCCATCAATGTTGGTAATGCTTTGCCTAGTTCTCAGTGGAACCGTACAAGGAATAAGCATTGCTCACTGTATCTGTCAGTAGAGATTTATTGTGTTTGTCTTGAAGGTGTCAAGTAGCACAGAGGTTTGAGATGGGAAAATGAGCATGTGCCTTGGCTGAGCAGTTCCTGCAAAAGCATGGAGAGAGTGAAAGTGCTGGGAAGGCCTGTGCTGTCATGGGACTGGGAGTCAGGAGACAAGGGTCTCCTCCCAGGTCTCCGGGTGGTCCTAGTTACTTTCTTATCTCTAATCTCTTATCTAGCTAGGTGCTCAGTTTTCTCCTGTCTTGTCACATGTATGTACAGGACTGAGCAGAGCTGGTCTGGAGCCTGGCAGGGAAGTACCACCATAATGAAGAAATGAAGACCAGAAGTGCTGGGGCAGGCCAGTTCTGAACAATCTGTGATTATTTTCTATCTGGAAATGCCTGAGGTAAAAATCTCCAGGTTACAGGACTGCTCTGGAAAAGTAACCCCATATGACCATCTTGTTCTCTTTTTTCTTCTACCTGTTCTTAGCCCCTGCCAGGACCAGGCATTCCATGGACTTCTGCTCTGACCTACTGTAACTGTTCTTATATTCTTGTGTTTAGTTATGTTACCTCCCTCTATTTTCAAAAGTACTAGAGAGGAGGAGGTACTTTAAAGTCCAGTCATTCTTTCTAGGCTACAGAAGGAGACCCAGAGAAAGGTCAGAGTTTAACAATTAGAGATTGAGACTTAACACAGTTGACGAAGTCAGCAATATTCCTTACAAGACTTACTTATTAGTTGTATAAACTTTATTATCTTCCAACTAAATGGCTTTATATCTAATTTACTATCTGATCAAGGGATAGCTTGAAAATCGGTACACAGCATACTGCTTATGATTGCTTGTTGTTTGTCATAGTCAAAAAAGGAAAGATCACGTTCTTGCATCAGCTTTGCTGTATTTTAAAAAGAAAGCAGATGATGACAAATTCTTCAGTATTGATTTGATTGAGAAAAAGGGCAATTAGGCAACACATGCACTGAGAGAAGAGAGCCTCACAGAAGTGGGCCCTATTCTAAGTTAATGTGGTGTCATCCTGATAGTGTAATTGAGATTTTTCAGTGTAAAAGAGAAGAACTTGCTTCACAGAAAGAGTCTTTGTTTCCTGATATTGCAGTCTTCCTTCTGAGGTCAGTGCAGGATCTATAGGCTTCTTTTTGAGCATGAACCAAGTTGAACACTCAAGCTTGAAGCCCCTTCCCTCCTACAGTGCAGACCCTCGGAGCTGGAATAGTGCTGGCTCAGCTGAGCTACCACCACGCACGACAGATGCCGTCCTGTGATATCAGAGAGCTCTGGGGAAGTGGGATGACCTTCTTTCTTCCACTGCTGCATGCATGCAGCCAGCCAATCATTTTGGATTTTTTTAGGCAACTAATTACTGAAGTTCTTTAGCTGGAAATATTAACGCATAACATAAGTCAAGGAACACATTGTACATTGGTTTGGTTGCTAGTCCACTTTCTCCTGCCTGAGGCTCCAATCTGAAAAGATCAGGTTTCCTCATGCCTAGAATCTTACTCACTTGGGGCACTCAGGCAAGTGCACATATGTCACTGTATATTTCAGAGTATATCCTGCTGCCTGCCCCCAGACATCTCTACACCTTCCCACCTTAGTGATAATTAGCAGGAGTAAATGAGTGCTCCTATCCTACAATTTTTCTGCAAAGCTTGGCATTTTGGTTTAGAACAGCTCCCACCAAGGCTGCTATGTTTTGCATGAAAACAGGTGCATTTTCCAGTGGCTTTACTCTGGGAGGAGTAAATTGCATCAGAAAGGAGGAGAAGACAGTTGGATGTTTGTTATTTCTTGTATTGCCATGACAGGATTCCTCGGAACTAATGTTGGAGATTAAACTTCCTGGAAAAGGAGTGTCCCTTAATGTGTATGTGTAGATGGTATGAGGAGGCACTTATATGACTTCAGTTCTTCAGTTCTATTATATGTGTTTTGAATTACTGGCTTTATAATCTTAATATCCGTGGGTTCTGTGTTATTTTATTTCCTTATGAAAAAGGAACATAAAGAGAAAGGTGCTAATATCTCACGACCTAATTTAGCTGGAACCATACTCTTCTTTAGCATCACAGTGACTATGTCAGTGGAGAATTCCCAAGCCTAGTGGTTTGTTACTCCTATATTTAGATTCCCAGTAATATCTATGTATATTGCACATAACCAGTCCCACATCAGCTTTCACAGCACTCTGGGTAAAATTGTTCTCTATTCTGCTCAAGCCTTTTGTCCTTGGAGCAAAGAACACTGAACCTCACATTATTTTTGGTTGTTGTCTATTCACCTTTCTATCAGTGGTAGCTTGTGCACACTACCGCCTTCTCTCTTTTCCAAAATGAAGAACAGCTGGTTTTTGACATTCCTGATCAGGTTTAGGAGTCAAATAGGTGCCAAGTTTCAGTCCTCTTGCTATTGTGCAACACTCCTACAGAGCCCTCAAGCAGAACCATTAGAAACCTTAAGCTGAAAACTAGGGGTGTTTGTACAATGAGGCAGCAATTTAGAAGATTATGCCCTTAAATGTCAGTGTTTCTTTGTGGATGGGTCAGAAAGTTTTCATGTCCTTTTTCCCAGTGCTGCAAGCCAGCTGGGTGCAAGCCAGACCCTGTCTAGAAACTGTGCATGGTAGTATTAACCTGGGCCAATAATTCCTGTCGAGTGACAAAGCATCTAACTCGGGCTCAGTACCACATTAATGCAACTGGATTTAACATTTCTGTTTTCATGAGACATGCATACAGCAATAGCAAGATGTTGGGCACCTGCCCTGACAAACTCCCTCTTCTTCACATTCTTCTAAGGGTGCTGCCCTGCATTGACTTGGTTGCACTTTCTGACTGGCACAGAGAACTGCACCCAAATAACCTGAATTGAAGAATTCTGGCAGCAGAACGTACCTTTCTGCTAATTAGATAAACAGAACAATCCTGTTTTCTTCACTTATGCTCTGTTGATAGCTCAGACTCCAGACTACCTAGAAATACAAGGATTTTAGAGTATCCGAAGACACGGCTTGCATCAATTTGTTCCCAATCTCTCACAACTCTGTCTTCCTCAAAACTTCATCAATGCTGCATCGAAAGAAGAAATCATAATGATTTTTTTTTTGCCCCTCCACAGCTGAGCTTTTAGTATGGTGATGGAAAATATGTTGGAATTTTGACTTATATTCTAGTTTAAAATAGATAAATCAGTTTATACCAGGTAGTGATTTGACTGGAAGACTCCTTACCACACCCAAAAGAAATTAAATGAGTAGCTACAAATATCCTCTTTAATCATGGAAAAGAGCCCTCTATCCAAATTTATGCAGACTCCCTTAAAGACATGACCAGGTTCTCCTTTCATCATCATCAGATTTGCTTTGTGTCTCTCAGTTAGCTTCCTTTAAGTTGCACCACTGGTTTCTGTTAGAGTTACGGAGAGATCTAGCTCCCAGGCATCTGAGGAAATGCCTCCCTCTTCCTCATTTTTTATGTCTTTTATTATTTCTTGTATGAACTGCTATCATAAATATTTAGATGAAAATAGCTAATAGGAAAATTGTATGGTTTCTAAGTTCAATGAGCCATTAAATAGGTTCTAATAATCTCAATAAAAGTTTGGAATATTTAATAATGAGAAGCAGACATATAGGTTGCTTGATTGCTGCCAGACTCTCAGTAAATATTGTCAGTGGCTCATACACTGTGGGTTCCTCCAACACCCTCAAAGAAGAGCCTCTGGGGATGGGGGAGGGAGTCAACCAGATCATATATAAACAAAGTGCTTTTCAAGAGAACATAGTTGTTTTTTTGGAAAATGCTGTTCAACATAAACTTTTTATCACGACTGTTAAGGTTTAGAGGTTTTCCAATAATCAATTGGAGAACTAATCACACTTTTTATTTATAATAATTTACACTTGTATTGCATGTAACATTATGGGTTTCAGTGGCCTTTTCTTGAATTGACACTCTCAGGAATTGGAAATTTGAGGTGTACAGAGTCACCTTCTCCAAAGCAAAACCCCCTTACCTCTCAGACTGGGGAAGATGTTAGTTTAATCAAATTACATCTAGGCACAAAGCCAAGTGGGAAACTGGTTAGCAGCATCTCCCTCTAGAGCCTTTCTGTTCTTTGACTATATAGTGAATTTAGGAATTGCTTAATTAGGTTTTTGAAAATTAAGTAAAGGTAGGGTCCTAATGTACTTTGTAGGTCTCCCTTTGTTCTCTGCAACTAAGGAGAATTAAATATTTTTCAGGCCAGGTGAAGACACTCATAGGCCTGATACGTGCTTCTGCACAAAGTTCCTTAATAAAAGTGATCATGTTCTATACCTTGGTAAGTGACATATGGGTTAAACTCACCAAAATAGATTTGTAATAAGCAGGCTGCTTATGTCATAGAATCAGAGAATGGCTTGGGTTGGAAGGGATCTTAAAGATCATCTAGTTCCAATCTCCCTGCCATGGGGCACCTTCCTCTAGATCAGATTGCTCAAAGCCCCATCCAGCCTGAACACTTACAGGGCTAAGACATTCCCAGCTTCTCTGGGCAGCCTGTTCCAGGGCCTCGCTACCTTCACAGGAAAGAATTTCTTCCTCATAGCTATTCTAAATCTTCCCTCTTTCAGCTTGAAGCCATTCTGCCTTGCCCTCTGCCATTCTCTTGTAACCAATCCCCTTCAGGTAATGCAAGGCCACAATGAGGTCTCCCTGAAGCCTTCTATTCTTCAGGCTGAACAGTCCCAACTCTCTCAGACTGTCTTTGTAGGAGAGGCATTCCAGCTCTCTGATCACCTGTGTGCCCTACTCTGGACTCGATCCAACAGTTCCATATCCTTTTCACGCTGGAGCTGACCACAGTATCCCAGATGGGACCTCACAAGGGCAGAGTAGAGGAGGAGAAACACCTCCCCAAAGCTGCCAGCCACACTTCTATTGGTGCAGCCCAGGATATGCACCCAATGTCCCTGTTGGATGTTGGATCCGATGGCTTCTAAAAGGTGGCAGCAAAATGCCTCCAACTACAGAGACCCCCAGCTGGTTGTATGTACTCTGGAGGTCCCTTTCCAATAGGCAGGACCATGTCTATCCATCGTTACAGCCATTTATGATATTTGATGAGATAGATCAGAGCTTCAGGTGGTACAGCTGCAGGAAGTAATAAACTAATTCAACATTCTCCTACCTTGTATTAACTAGATAAGAGGTGTTCACATGACCTGTACTGTGTGCCTTTTAAATTTGCAGTGGAGGAAGTGTGAGAATGGGGAAAGCAGAGATGCTTGATCTTCCCTAGACCTTCCTTGCCCTTATCTCCTTGTGTAAATTATAGATGAAGTTACTATGCCTGTAATCCTTGCTGAGTGAACAGAAAAAAAGAATGAACACTGTTTCCAAAACATTTGCAACAGGATTACATAATCCTCCTGCAATTTGCAGAGAACTCCTAGGCTTCACCTGGCCAACTGTTTGTGCAGCTGTAGCTCTTCTCGGAGATCTGGCCTTGCCCACCTGGATTTTCTCTGATTTAGCAGGTGGCACCTGCCATTAAGCAACATTGTTCCATTGTTTAGCTTAGTTATGGATGACTTTACTTACTCATGGGTATACACATCATGTGTAGGGTGGGACAGTTATCCCTCTGAAGACATTAATTTTCTGGGTTTGTGCTGGTGAGCTAGGTCTCCCATCCCTCAGACCATTTTTTGTTCAATTATCTCTTGGTAATTTCCATATCTGATGAATCTGTCCTCTATCCATTTTGAATTTATATTACATTAGATGTTCAGTGTGAGAAGTGATTCCTGATTGCACCTTACACAGCTTAAGAGGATTCTGGAGCACAAAACCTGCAGATGTTACCTTGATAATAACTAAGCTTTCATTTCATAGCGTGCATTCTGGCTTCAGCCGGGATAGAGTTAATTTTCTTTCTAGTAGCTGGTGTGTTTTGGATTTCATATGAGAATAAGGAAGATAATGCACTGGTGTTTTGGTTGTTGCTAAGTAGTACTTACCCCGAGTCAAGGACTTCTCAGTTTCCCATGCTTAGACAGAGAGGAGATGTACCAGAAGCTGGGAGGGAGTGTGACCAGGACAGCTGACCTGAACTGAACAAAGGGTTATTCCACACCATAGAACATCATGGTCAGTGTGTAAAATGGGAGGAGCTGGTCAGGAGGGGCCGATCACTTCTCAAGGATAGGCTGGGCACTGATCAGTGGGTGCTCAGCAATTGTATTGTACATCACTTGTCTTTTTTGAGTTCTATTCCTCTCTCTCTTTTTCCTTTTGTTTACAATTTCTATTATCATCATCATCATCATTAACAACTTTATTTCACTTTTAAAACTGTTGTTATCTCAAGCCATGGATTTTACCTTTTTCTGATTCTCCTTCCCATCTTACTGGAAGTGGGAGTAGTGGGTAGGAGTGAGCGGCTGTGTGGTACTTAATTGCTGGTTGGGGTTAAATCTCAA
Source organism: Xenops minutus (assembly GCA_035221455.1). Classification (NCBI taxonomy): domain Eukaryota; kingdom Metazoa; phylum Chordata; class Aves; order Passeriformes; family Furnariidae; genus Xenops; species Xenops minutus. The sequence goes on along the minus strand of JAWWEE010000074.1, from coordinate 140,952,670 downwards.
CAAAATTATATACATACACATGTGTAACTGGAACATCCCGCATATTTTGGGAGCACTGTGATGGACACCCAAGACTGCTGATCAGCCTCAACTAAGTAAAAGAAAAAAATTCTGACCTTATTTACAGTGATTTAACTCCAGTGACATTAATGGAAATGCACTGCTGGAGAGAAAAAACAGAATTAGGCTAAGTAGTATGATGTATTGCCCTTCCAGACAGCTTGGGGTTCCTTATGAACAGAGACTCCTACATCTACACAGAGTTTATGTTACATTTAGTATCTTTTCAAGGAATCCAATGTGTGTGGAAAATCTTTCATGGGTGCATGGAATTCCATTTACGACAGCAAGGGCCCATCCAGGCAGCAATACTCACATGTGTCTAGCTAAAGACTGATGGCATATATATATGTGTGTGTGTGTGTGTGCATATTTACAAATGAAACACAGGCACTAGTCACAGAAATATTTTGTTTTCAGGCCTAAAGGAAGCTGCTTTCACACATTGTGCTGTGGCATTTAAGGATAACTCTGAGTGTCTTATCACACCGATGACACTAAGATAGTGGAGGGTCAAATGAAAATTATGTGCCTGGAGTTTTGCCAGAGCTACTGAATCACTTGTTTGGTTCTTTCTAAAAGTGCTTGGGATCTTTGGTACCTTGTACCATTAAAGAAATACTGACCATTAGCATGGTGCTCATTTTCAGAGCCAACTATGAAATAGGTAGAAGGTTCCTTTTTTTGGGCCTTCTTTAGTATCACATGGCTGGAAATTCAAGTGAGGTAGAGACTGTGCTTCTATTTCCCACTCCCATGCAAACAGCTGCTCTGTGATGGAGGGCATCAGTGGCTGCACTTCCTCATTTCTTTCAGGTAAGAATCTGTTTTCAGAATCTGCTTTTGAGAGACCAATCAAATGGAAGAAAAACATGTGTGCTAATTAAATGATAGGGAAACAAGGTGGGGACTGTCCTCTGTACCCTCCTTTAATCAGTTGGTGGTAGAGATCTGAAATTCTTCCTCATCATGGTAACAAGTGGAAAAATGCAGTGGAAAGAAGAGCGTATTTTCTGGCAAAGACCTGACTCGCAAAGCCTCTGCCACTCCAATGGCAGTTCAATGAAGCTGGGCTATCGTAGTAAGTGCAATTATTTACAGCATGTGTATGCCTCTCCATTGGGGATGCCAAGCTCTTTTTCTTGCAACACCTCTTGCTCTCCAGCTCTAAGAATAGCTTGCTGCATAGCTTTAGCTGGCACCTTGCTCGTGACTTAAGCAGAGCACTGCCTGAAATTAGATACAACAGGCCACTTCCAGAGTGAATGCTGAACCTGCAATTACAAATTCAAGCCTACAAAACCAACCACAGCTGCAGCATGGCTAGAATGGTTTCTGAGAGATGGGCTGCAGTAGAATGTGGCTGGGCCTGATGACTGGCAGGCGGGATAAGTAAACTTGTACCTCTAGCTTTTCATTTGTGGTCTCAGACTGTGACCAGACATGTTATTCTAGATAGAACTGAGCTGGGGTAAGAGGCTATTTTCTCTGTCTTCTTGTCATGATTACCCTCACTGCTCTGAGTGCTCCCATCCCCATACCTCCTGAAATAACTGCCTATGTGGTCCCTTCTTACTCTGAGCTTCCATCCCCACCAAATGATGGGAGTTTTAACTTAATAAAGTAAGCAACATTTATTTATTTATCTATTGATTGACTGATGGATTTTCTGAACTGTGTGCTTTGGAAGAGGTAGATTAATACTGGGTTATGCCACTGGGTTGGTGATATGGATTACACCAATTTCCTGTCACTAAGTGAAGACACACTCTTTTAGCATTAAAATGGCCAGACACTTCTGCTCTTTCTGTTGTACAAGTCTCAGGTGCTGGTCACATCCGTGCATGAACTTTTTGCTAAGTGAATGAGCCAAATCAGCTCATAGGTGAGCACCAGAACTGGTGGAGGAAAGGACTGGATTGTGAACTTGGAGCAGAGAGGAAGAGAAAGGAGCACAATCATTTGCTGGGAGCACAATCATTTGCTGAGGGCATATGCCTTCAGATATGAGCAGATGAGGCAACTCTGGGAGCTGTAAGGAGCAACTCTTCTACAGTTGCACTGCTAGATCTGGAGGGGTGGCAACTTCAGGACATGGAAAGAGAGGGATTATTAGTTGATGACCCTCCTACAAAGGCTGGTGAATGCCCAGTGCCTTATTAAAATGTTCAGCAAGATAGAGATCACTAAATGCAGCCTTTTGAGAAACTAGTCAGGAGTTTGTGGCTTCTCCAGGCTGCAGCTGGAAACACCATCTCTATTCAGAAGCATGAGAAGGACATATTTGATGAAAGCTTTTGAGTATGTTTCATGGGAGGTATGCTTCAACAGCACCTGTCTGATGGGATCCTGGTGGAGTAAGGAAATACTGCTACTGCTGAGTCCTGCCTGGCTCCCCTCCCCAAGCCCAGTCAGAGTAGCTCGGTGGGCAGTTGATCCACTGAATTATAAATATAAACTGCCCTACAAAAGGTGATGAGCATGAAAGGGGGCAATAGTAACCATGGGATTTAACTCCAATGTGTCGTTGGTTTGCTTACTTATGCCCTGCATCTTTAGACTCCCCACACTCATGTAGGAGAATGGAGAGCTCGTCTGTGACCTGTGCAACACACCTCTTAGAGAAGATGTGCGTCTGTGTGCCATTGAGTTCTAGCTTAAAAGTGTGGGTAAATGAGAGGATTAAGCTCTCATTTCCCTCAATTTTCAACTCAGGCATGTATTTGTAACCCAGCATGTTCCTATTTATGCAGATAAATGCCAGCTCAGCAATGATGAACAGTATGATTTCCCCCTCTCTGCTGCTTAAGCTGGGCCATCTTATTACAAGTGATTAGGCCACTAACTCAACAACTCCAAACAGGACTAAGAAGGAATTAAATGCTGTGGGAAAGATGTGTTCATGTGGCATTTTCTATTGCTGTCTTCCTCAGGGCAAGATCCACAAGCCTCTCTGTTGGAGACAGAGACTTGTTCAAATAAACCGTGACCCTGGGCACTTCATGAATGTGTTGTGAAATTTCACCCACTCTTTCCATCAGACTTTTCAGGCATCTCCTGTGTAGTCTCACCCTTCGTAGGAGCTGAGAGCTACAGTAGCTATAAAACTTGAGGAGTAAAGGAGTTCATCCCTAATTGAAATTAACACCTCAGATGATATGTTGGAGCTTGCTGTGTTTAGAGGCTGTTCCCTTCCCCTGTGTTGTCACTGAAGAGGTTACACCACGGATTTGCAACTTCCCCAAATAATGAGGAGTTTCTGGTGGAGAGACCTGGGCTGGAGGAGTGAGAAGCCTGAGAGACTCGACATCCCAAATACCCCATCTCCCACACATTCAGGGTGTGTGCAAGCCTGGAGGATCTCTGCAGAGGGAGGTGGTGATAAGGCAGTCCTGTTTCTCAGCCCAGCTGGCATGGAGCTGTCTGTCTGTGTGAGATTCCTTCAGCACAAGGTTTTACTGATCCCTGCCTGAGATCACTGGCTATGAGCCATCCCAGTGGGGAACATGCTTGTCCCTTCCAACCCCATTGCAGGACAGGCTGCAAGTGCAGCCGTAACCCCAAACCCAACAGTCCAGAGAGGGATATGGCTCGAGCTCATGGCTTGGCTGTGTGCCCTTTGGGGAGAGGAGGGCAGAAAGAGCCCAGCAGTGGAGCAGTCCCTGTCCAACATTTTCTGCTTCTTCCATTTTCCAGCTTTTCTCTCCGTTGAAGACCACTGGTGAGCCAGATTCCCTAAAAAGGTCCTGACACTCTTCTCCCAGCTGCTCTGGCCTCCCTCACCCTCTGCCTGTGCATGGGGAGTCCATGGGTCTGTGAGGAAGCTGTGCACCTAACCTGTGGCAGACACCCCCAAGCACACTAGGGCAGGATCATAGAATCATGGTATCATTAAGGTTGGAAAAGACCTTCAAGATCATTGAGTCCAACTGCTAACCTAGCACTTCCAAGGAGGGCCAACTCCCCACCTCTGTCAGCTGTCAGGATTTATTTTGCACCACTTTTGTAATTAAAATGTGTTCAAAAGGATGTGCAAGCTCTTTGCTTTTTGCAGAAGGACTTGTTTTTTTTCATGGGTTCGCACTGTGGGCTGTGTGTAGGAGAGCAGAGGGGAGTCTGTTGTGATCTCATGCTTGGCTTTCACCAGCTTCTCTTGAGAGACAACCAAAATCTTGGCTAACAGGTGCTTTACAAAGAGTTGAAGATCCGTGAAATGTTCTACACAACAGGGAGTGTGGAGAGCTGATGCAGCAGCTCTCAGCTTCTCATCTGAATTTAGTAGCTGAACCTAGATTCGGCCTCAGGTTCAGTGTGCCAATCTGGGAAGTCGGTCTAAGGATACTACAGCTGGATTCCACCAGCACAGCTTGTTCCCACTTCCACAGCTTAGCTTGCAGGAGACACGAGGAGAGACCTTCATTAAGTGAAAGGTCAGACTGTCCCCATCACTGCAGGTTAAGATGCTCACTGACTCACTGCAGCAGAGATGGGAAGGTGACCTCCAACAGGGTCAGTCTTCAGCTGGCAACAGGCCTCTGCAAAGTGAATGTCTCTCCATGGCATATCATTTTGCTGTTTCTTCACATGGCCAGTGTGATGCTTGCAAATTAATTTCAGTTCCCGACTTGAAAACACCAGGGAAGCGTTAGATAATGAAGGCTGCACAGCCTCCATACCTCCTCTGATTGGGTGAAAAAGAGACCCTTGTGTCTCCTCATACTGCAATCAGTGCCATTCAGGGGCTTTTAATGAGTTACACAGAAAGAAATAGAAGCAAAACAAGACAAAAACCAAACCCCACCTCCCTGTGAAAGCAGAGCCATAACAACCCCCTGCACCTAGCTAGTCAGGAGTGGGAAACAAAATGGTCTCACCCATAATTTATGGCTCACTATATAGCCACAGAAGCTTTGCCACTTGCAAATACGACCCTTAGTGGGTCATTAACCTGAATCTCAAGAGGCTCACGTTAACACATCCATCCTGTTAATTAATTAGCTGAAATATGCATGCTTTCCTCTGATGCTAGCTTGCAAAGGGTAACATGAATTTTGATTATACTTAATCCCATATGAAATACAACAGACGCTCACACTATGTAAATACTGACAGGCAGCTTATAAACCTCTGTGATCCAACAGGATCTGATCACAAGCGCTGGTGTCTGGCAATCTGAAAAAATATTTCAACACAGAACACAGAATACTGCCATAATATTAAAAATAAAGTGGTGTTTGTTTCATTGTAGGCTTGTTTTTGGCAGGAATGGAAACAGTTTTAATCCTAATGCAGTCAGGCAGTCTTCTTACTGAGGCATTATCAATACACTTTTCAAACTTTCTTTGTGGAAGAGATATAAGTTTATTTGCACCCAGAAGCTTGCCATCTACAAAGCTGCTATAAAGCTTTGGCAGTGAATATCTAACTTCGAATGTCCTGCTACACACCTTTCCCAAACATTTGATACGCAGCAGGTGAATGCTGAAGGCTTATCAGTCCAACCCAGAGTTATTTCCTGTCATAACTTTGCACAACAAAGGATGTCTCTGTCCTTGCTGAGCTTTGGTGTTGCGCTATGTATTGAGGTTCCTTCAGAGAAACCACTTTAATCCCTGGGAAGCTGAAATCACAGAGAAGGGGACAGGGATATTGCTCCTGCTAACTGCAATTTTATCAGTACCCAGCCATATCAAAGAGCGCGACACAGGAGGCAGCACAGGCAATGGAGGGATGCTCACCCAGGCTTCTGCTTCAGCAGAATAAAAACAGAGCCAGAACCATGTTTCCAGTGTTATATTTCAGTATCCCAGTGCTATAAAACAGGAGACAAAAAGAAAGGCTAGGATTTATATTTAAACCTATTTGGTTGGAACTTCTTTTATGATATGCTAGGGAGATGTCTTTTGAGGAGGATGAAGGGATGATGCATGGACCACTATGCTACCAGAAGAGTTTTCTGCCTTAGGAAACTGCTGGAGCTTCATTAGACAGATGCCTGGGCTCCGAAATGCCCTGTGTATTTGGCATAGGCATGGCAAGGAGGAACAAATTCATCCATCTGAAGGTGTCTTGAGATGCGCTGCTTTTGGAGGAATGGCCAGTGCAGAAAGACAGTTGGACTTCATGTGATTTCATTACAATGTAAATGCTTTTGCTTGGTCTTCCCTCAGAGCTGCTCTGGAAATGTTACTAGGGCTGACAGAAGGAAATCTACTTCTCATCTTCCTTATCAACCCCATTTGATGGGGGGTACCACACTGTTGTTCCTTATCCTCACCTGTGGAAGGAGATGATAAGCAGATCCTGATCTCACCGTATAAGGATGAGAGACACAAAGTGGCAACTCCAGCCAGCACGGCAAGGACTGTTCCTTGTGCTGTCCTGAGAATTTGAGAGTGCTGAGGTCCCTATCCTGCCCTGTACCTGCTAGGGCATCCTCCATCACTGAGCAGAGCAGCTGGGGGATCACAGCCTCCACCAGCCCATTCTGGTGTCCACATCACCTCAGCTGTGCTGGAGGAAAAGAGATGTAAAGATAAAGGAAAACAGGTCTTCTGCAGATTCTAGAATAATAGAATAACCTGAAATGCAGGGGACCAGCAAGGTTCATTGAGTCCAAGTCCTGACTATGCACAGGAAAGCCCCAAGGATGACACCATGTGATTGGGACTGTTGTTCAAGTGCTTTCACTGATATCCAGCCTAAACTTCCCTGACACAGTTTCATGCCATTCCCTTGAGCCCTATCACCAGAGAGGAGAGATTGGTGACTGTTCCTCTATTTCCTCTCATGAGGAAGCTGTAGGCTGCCATGAGGTCATCCCTCAGTCTCCCCTTCTCCAGGCTGCTGATGCCTTGCTTGTGAAGTGTGAACCAAAATAAAAACTACTCAGTGTTCACAAGTATAAACATAAATTTAACCACTCACATTTCTTTAAAATGTCAGGGACTTGGGCTGAGTCGCCTTTGCTAGGTATTAGGCAAAATGGGAAAATTTGACTGGAAGGGGGATCTGTAAGAAATGATGGGTGTATGTGTGCACATATATGCCCATACATGTACACACATCTGCCTTTGAGATGTAAGGCCAAATGCAAGTGTAGAAGGAGGCATAATCTGCAAGGGTTTTATTTTTTCAAATGAAGTCAGTGAGAGAATGTGTGCTAAATGGAGGTTTGTCTACATACACAAATTGTTACAATTTAACTAAATAGGTTTCTAAATTAATTTAGTTAAATTAGTGCAACCCCTTTAGTACCTAACATTGATTCAGCTTAATTGAGTTTGTTCCCAAATTAAGCTAAATCAGCATAAAGTGCTCATCAGCCAATTTGAGCATTAAGGGCTGGCAATTTCTGTGTGTAAGCCAGGCCTGCACGAGCGGGGCAGTATCCTGATATTCCCAGTGTCCCCAGACGCTCTGGTGGGGAAGTGACCAGAGAGTGCTGCTCCACATACTTGGTGGTGACTTGGGGATGGCTACCTCAAGGAAGATGATTTCAGGTGCTTGACTTGCTCTTGGTCAAAAACATGGCTCTTGATTGGTGACTTCATAATTTTGTTAGAGATTAGTGTCACTTGGGAGTTTTTTCCATGACAATTATGTGTCAAGTGAATGAAAAAAGTTTTTATTTCAAGCCATTGGTAGTGGATTTTGACCAGAGCAACATGGTCACATATTAAATATTCGAAACCCATTTTCAAGGAGAAAGTAGTATGAATTTCCTTATTTTTCTTTTGATTTGTAAAGTAAAACTCTTAGTTCTGTGGGCTGACAATATCTTCTTTATGTTCAAGGAAACATAAAGCATTGCTCAAAAAAAAAAATAATGCAAAGTGCAGACAGAGCTGGCTTTTCACGGTGTTATTTCCTCCAGAAGTTTTTCTTAGATTTTACTTTAGCATATATTAATAATGGGACAGTATTTCTTTATAGAGTTTATTATTCAACTTATTAACGGGACAGCCACTTTAAAACAAACATATTCTTCACATCCAGTGTCGGAAAAGAAAATGTTTTGCTTTGTGGATGAATCTAATACATTTTATCCAGAAGCTGACTGTTAACCAGCGTAACATAAAAGCTACTGTAAATGGTACTGGAAAACCAAGAGGAAAAAAAAAATCCTTTTGTATTCCCTGAGAAATATTTCATTGTGTTGGCTCTAAGGCAGAGTACTGCAATTCAGCCCATAGGGTAAGTGGATGAGTCTGTAATAGGTTATTTGGCTTCAAATGAGTGTTCCCACTTCCATCCCTTTTTTTTTTTTTTAAGTAGGATTTCTATCTGACAGGTCAGACTGGAAGTGAAAGAAGAAATCAGCAAAGGGGGACTCAGCTCTGCTTTTGCACCAAAGGATTCATGGGCTTTTATAGCAGGAAAATGTTTAAGACTTTGAGGACTTCAAGGGATCATGAAGGCAGGACAGCAGCAGAACTGCCTCTTCAAGGGCCCCCTAAATGGTTTCACGTCAGGCACGTGTTGTGGACAACAGAAGGTCCTTGTTTAGTAATGAAGAAAAAGCCAGCAGTTTTGCTTCTCCACAGCCAGATTTTTAAGCCATAATTGGATCTTGTAACACTGCCAAGGTAAAGGCAGAGGGCCACAACAGGGAAGCCTGACACTGCAAGTGAACTGAAACTAAATATAGTTCTCATGCAGTTTAAAAAAACACACATCAAAGCCCAGAACACCCGGCCCCATCTGAGACTCTTGCAATGGAACAAAATGAGAAAACGACGATAACATATGTATTTTACTGTGGAGCTACAGGCAGGCAAATGAAATAATCTGAGAGTGGCTTTGGTTGATTGTGATTAAAGATCATTACGTGCCAAGCAATCTGATACAGAATCCTAAGCCCAGCTCCTGAGAATGCTGCTGGGTGAGGGAGCCAGGCAAGCCCCCCACAGGAACTGGGTCAGTGGGTGCTGGGCACGGTGGTACTTGTTGAGAAGTTGGTGTGTGTATCTGTGCTGGCAGATCAATATGATTTGAGGCTGCACAGTGAGATCATATCAGTCCCCCCATGGTAGCGGACCTGTTTCACACAGGGTATTTCAATTGCTGTGCATCTGCAAAGCAGTCATTCCTTTCTAAATGACAGTGGTGTCTGCTGCCATGCGTGTCTCCTTGAGGGCTACAGTGCCAGCCTGCCCTGGTTCCAGCCAAGACAGGGTTAATTTTTGCAATGGCCAGGAGATGGCAAGGCTAGGACCTGGAGGTTGTTCTACACCACCTCATGTCATTTTTTTGGGGGCAGGGAAAGGGGTGCCTTCCAGTCAGGTAGTGTGACAGCAGCTAGGTATTGTTGGGGGTGACAACTCGTGTGAATCTGTCATTTCTTGTATTCTTTTTTTTTAGTATTGTTGCTATTATAGTTTGTTTTCTTATCTCATTGGTGTTTCCAGTAAACTGTTCTTATTGCAACCCATGATCTGTATCTTTTGGGCCTCCAGTTCTCTTCTCCAGCCTCTCACAGGGGAAAAGGGAGTGAGCAAGCAGAGCATGTTTTGTAGTGGTTTCAGTGGGAACATTAAATTGGAGAATACCATTCCTAAACCACAACACAGGCCCAAGATGGTGTGGTTCTTGCTGCACTCTGAGTGGTTTGTCTGGGTATTTGTTAAATCATCCCAGGGCACAAAATTCTGTAGCAAACTCAAATGGTATTTACAAAGGGCAGAGCACTGTGAATATAGACCTGGCTATTTTGGTTATCATCTGCTGGTGATCTAAGAGCCCAGTGAAAGAGTATTGATGGGTAAAAACATATGTGAACAACAGTCAGAGAGAGGGTTAATTTTTCCTTAAGTTAAGGGGTTGGCCTAGTCAACTTGTAGATATTCATTTTAGCCCTACACTCTACAAAGTTTGGAAGGCAATTGTGATGCCTTCTAAAGCCAGATTTATTCAAAATTTGAAATTTGGTTGGCACCATTACTGAGACCAAGAGTTACCTTGCCCATCAGTGTCTGGGTTGAGGCTCAAATAGCCCTTCCCCTCACTCAGACGACATGCGTTCCTCAGTTTGGTTAGCACCACAAAAGTGGAAACAATATAAAAATGGAAATGAACATCCTAGATATTTTCCAGCGTGGGAAAGCAAAACCATTAGAAGTTGGAAGCTTTCAGTGTTTTGCATTCAAATTGCACCTTTTATCCTAAGAGATCAAGTACTTCACACATAACTACAATCATCATTCTGCTCAATGCAGCCATTTCTGGGGTGGAGCACAGCAGAGGAAAATTAAATACATCTAAAGATACAGGAGCAAAAATGCTCACAGGAAAAGTGAGCATCACTAAAAGTCCATGAAAACAATGACATCTAGAAAACCTGTAGAACGTACAGACTGTGTGGATCACCTTATTCTATTGAAGTGGAGAACAGAAGTGAGTTTAATCCACTGGGAACTGCTGTAGATATTTTCCCTGCTAGGAAGGCTTCCAAACTCTCTTCCAAGAGATGCAGTAGATTTACACTGCACGTGAAAGGTCTGTCTGGCCAGAAGGAATTGCACGCTTGACTTCTGAAAAGAAACACTAAGGAAATAGAGTTTTCATGAAGAAAACATCTGTTAGCTTTCATTCTTCCCTTTCATGGGAAAAAATGTGTTAAAAAAAAAAAAGAGGTTTTCCTCTTATGGTCAATTAGAAACTGCAGCCCTTTAGCCCACTCCTTCTCTCTAATATACAAGGGGATTCCACAGTCATGCTGCTGTTAAATCAGTTAATGTTTAATCCAGGAGAGACCTGTATGTGGAAGTCTGTCCAAGAAATTATGTAGCAGCTTTGTCTATCTGTTGCAATGCAGGATTTCCAGGTTTTCAGCAATCTGGTTGCAAAAACTAAGGGTATTGGGTTTTTTGGTGTTGTTTTTTTTTTTGTTTGTTTGTTTTGTTTGTTTTTTTGTTTGTTTGTTTTGTTTTTATGTGTGTCTCCCATTTACCCCCATATGCAACTTTGTGGAGAGCAAACCTCTCCTACATCCCTTCAGGAGCTAGACTTGATCCTTGTGGGTCCCCTCCAATTCAGGATATTCTGTGATTCTATGTCTTACCAAAATTTTTTGTATCATTTAAGTCTATCAAACTTTTACCCACTTTATTCATAAAAGAAAGTAATAAAAGCAATAATACATGGCAGCAGAACTGTAAGCCTTGATGGCAGTCTTGTGGGGCACACCATGGGACTGTGTGGAAGGTATGGAAGGATGCAATTTTTCCAGGACATACAAGGAAGGAGAAGGGAGGTACTGGGTACCAAGCACTGGTGTTTGCAAAGGAAAAGAGAGACCCGTTTGATATTTCTGGTAAAGGAAGAAAACCTGGGATAATTATGGATTTTGAATCTGATATTGATCAACTCATTGGAACAGGTAATGGCTATTTTTTTCTTTTGAGCAACATGAAGATATATCAGTAGGACAGCTCTTTTCATAGAAAGATGTGATAATTGTTTTGATAACTCTACCAAGAGCAACATAGATATAGATGAGTTGTTATGTTCCTGGATGTGGTGAAGATGATGCTCTTTCAGAAAGTGGGAGGAAATGGGCAGGGGAGCAGCTACTTTACACCTCTTTCTGACTAGCAGAGAAGAACAGCCTGACAATCTAAAGGTTGGGTGGTAATTTGGATGAACGCAAGCATGAAATGATAAAGTTCATTATTCCAAGGGAAAAAGCTAGACCAGCTGAATATGGATAATGACTCCAAAAAAGTAGACTTCAGCAGACTTGGAGAACTGGTAAGTAAGGTCTCTGAGGAAAATAATCTTGGGGAAAAAGGAATGCAGGAAAGCTGGCAGTTACTAAGCCTATTTTAAAGGCAAATTCTTCTGATGCAGAAGACAGATTGGAAACAGTGAGAGACCTGTATAATTGCCTCTGGAGCTCTTCAAAGACCTGAAAATGAAAAAGACTTGACAAATGGAGAATGCAGAGACCCCAAGCAGAGTTTCCATTAGATTTTTTTCCCTGCCATAAGGGGAAGCTAAAAAGGGAGCAGTCCATGGACCCACTTGGAAGAGCCCCAGCTCAGTGTGCAGCACAGCGGGTTGTGATGAAATGTTGCCTGGTTTATGGGAGAGTGCACTGTGCAAGCAATAGCTGGGTGTGCTCACACGTGAGTGTGGCACAAAGTAGAAAGAGGCATGAACAACCTGAAGGTGAAGTGGCAACTCAGCATTCAGAGACCATGGCGAGAACCTTGTGAGACTGAAGGAGTGCTGTGGCTTTTGTCTTTCTAATGCAATAATGAACTTTGCTTTCCCCTTTATCTTTTGTGCCCCAGATTTTGCCCTTCTCATGGCCTATATGCTAAAAGAAGGTCTTACAGTGAATTTGAGATAGGAAGGTGATTTGCCATGTTTTCTGCAGTTATGAAAGCCAGGTCAGTAAAAGGGACTAATTTGAAGACTCTATTAGAAATCTCAGTGTTTTGGAGGAAGAATTGTCTGTACAGTGCTGCACACTGGGACAATCCAAGGACATTTATCCCTGCACTCCATCCTTGTGGTGTCACAGAAATCTCAGTACTTTTGCAGCTGCCTCTTCCAAGGAAGAACCATAGGATCATTGCTGGTGTGGGAGGAAGGTGACTGAAGTTTTTCTGTGGGAGAAACCCATATGTCTGTTCAGACACTGGGCATGGCCCATGTGAATCGAGGAGTTGAGGCTGTAGCTGGTGGTCAGCAAAGCGAGTTTTCCTGATGGGAAGCCACTGCAGCACAGTACAGGGGCTTGAGATGCCATGCTGAGTGACAGGATTCTGTGGATGGACTGTGGGATGTCAAAGGGTGTATGGGGATTAGAGACTTTTCCCAGAGTGGATGAGGGACCCTCTCTTCCACTTGAGGTAGGAGCCCAGAACAGTGGTACTTGCTTCCCCTTCTCTCTGACCCTATGTCTGAACAAGGTGGCTTTCTGACCCCATCCCCTCGACTTCCCTGGTCATGAATAAATGGAGTAACCCCATCAGTTCAGGAGAAGGCAGTATCTTTGCTCTTTGCCACCATTCCACTGAGACCTCCTACCGCAGCAGCATGGTGAGAGATGCCACTGTGGCACCACCCCTGCATGGCACTGGGTATGCCTGTCTGTGCTTAGTTAAAGCCATTATTAGTGCTGCTATGCTCAAAACTGTCCTCAAACTGGAGGATGATTGCAACTGCCTAAGGAACGCTTGGAGCTCTCCTAGTTGGGATGGTGACCCACCAAGCTTCACAGGTCTGCAGGTTATCCTGCACTAAGCCTTCCTGGTGGGGACAGGGACCTGGCAGCACTTTTGGGGCTCCAGCAACAGAGAAGATATTGAAGAGATTGAAGGACTCCAAAGTCACCATTTCACTACTGTCAGACTTGTGTTTAAGGCTGGTAGTTTACATTACAGGATCCACTGCTTAATTGCTAATGAATTTGCCTGATGGAGCAGGGATGGGAAATGGAAGAAAAGTCACAGCTGTATGAATGTACACGGGGAATCAGGAATGTCAGATGAGGTGCCAAAATGGAAAGGAGATAAAGGGAAGGGTGAGTAAGAAAGGCCAAGTCAGTGCTGGCTGTTGGATGGAGGTGAGGTGGGTGACACTGAGAACTGGGGCGAGCCCTGTATCCTGGGATTACAGCCAGCCAGGCTATCTTTCCACACATTAAATCCCCACATCTGGCAGAGAAGAACCCTTTTTCCAGGCCATGGCCTTAAGGAATATATTGAGAAGTCCTTAGGTCTTTCTGAATAAGGATTTACACCAGGAAATTTACTGGCTTATACCATAGAAGCATAAGGATAGTCATCCTATTAGTATGATTTTCCTTCTGGATGTCTTAAGGAGAAGTAGACTTGTCTTGATTTCTGATGCTTTTCCAGTTCCATATGACATTAGGTCATTGAATAAACAAGTGTTACATGCTAATGAGCTGTTTACTCATTACCTACATCCCTTGATTCATGACTTCTTTCCTCCTGGCCTTCAGGAGAGCTCTCTATTGATTAGGGGGTATATACTCTGCAATCTTTATACCACAGGTCACTCATTTTAAGGACAGCAGATACCAGCATTCTTTTAAGCTGAGACTAATATGCTTGGCTTCAGTGTGTTAAAGATACAGTATCAGGAACAAGTCTTCTGTACTCCAACCACAATTATGTTCCTCTTGATGTTCCTTTCTTGACAAGTAAGCTAAGGGCCTAAGAGTGCATACTGTACACGATCTTGGAAACTTTAAATGGCTATGATCAGACATTGTAGGAATAGTAATTTCTTAAACATGTGACCTGCTGAGAATCAAGTCTCCAGCAATAGTTGTAGAGGTGCAAGACTTGAAAGTCGATGCAGAAGACCCTGACCTCAACAGGCAAACAGAGTTCCCCTAAGCCAGTAAAATGCCATGAGGTGTGCAAGAGCAAATGAGTGTCAGAAATTCCTGCAGAGCATCTACCAGCCTGCATTCCCCAGGACACACGTGGAAGCAGAGAGCAGAGGCGCAAGAGCAGCTCCAAGTCCCATCAGGGGCTAAGAATTCAAGAGGGCAAGCAACAGGCACAGACACTGCCACTCCCACCATTTTGGCCCTCATGTAATAAGTTCAAATAAAATCTGAACTAAATCACTTTAAAATCTTATAAAATTCCTGGGGAGGTTCAGAGCAGAAACTGACAAACTTTGCAACATCTAGTTATACTGCAAAATGCATAGTTTGGTTTAATTGCAACAAAACCGATTTTCTTTTTTTTTTTTTTAAATAAAATGGAACCCCAAGTTCAAAATTAATGTGTGTTGCTGTTTTCTATGCCTAGTGGTATGCTTGATGATTCCCATTTGTTTTCACTCAATCAGCTAGTATTAATCACAATAGAATTCAAATGCACAAAGACTTTTGTTATTGTATTTCAATTGAAATCTTTTAGGCAGACATAATAAGAACTTGTAAGTGTGGGTTAAACAGTTTTGTTTGTTATGGTTTCAAATGGAATAAAGGACTGATGCAGATCCCTCAAGCTGACAAAATTTATGACTTCCACACCAAGAAAAAACAAGGATTTTGCAATGCCTTGATGAAAGCAATCCTCCTCCTTGAGCCAAACGCCATCTAAACAGAAGAGAATGCACAGATGAAGTGTTTGCTAGAAGCAAAAAACCCAGGAAATGATAATTTCCTTCACACTTTGAATATTGAATGCTTGAAGCCCGAAATGATGATGTATTTTCTTCACATTTTAAGGGTTGGGGTCAGGGAATATCCACTTGTCCTCTCTTTGAGTAATGAAAAAGACCGTGATTCAATACCCTGTTTACTTTTAAGTCATGATTACGTACAGCACAGATTACAAGATTACCTGCTAAAAGAAGTAAAAGGTCTCACACATTTTGCTATGCATATTCTGTGCTTTACCTACCTGTTGTTGGAATAGATCATTAGGAGATATAGGACTTCCCAGAATATCTCCAAGACTTTTACCTAGCTCAGAGCGAGAGCAGAGTCTTTTAGACTAAAAATAAAGGACACTCAGAGTCATCAAGTTCAACCTTTTGCAGGGAGGCAGTGCTCAGTTGTTTGTGATAATTCAAAAGTTAGGAGCTGGTCAAGTTGAGAACACTTTCAGACTTTGTGGTAAACTACAAGCAGTGAGTAGAAAAGACCAAAGTCTGAGAAAACCCTCTTTTACTGTATTTCTCTGAACCTGTGCAAGCCTCTGAATAAACAATGCATGTGTTGCTACTTTATTGCTACACTTGGGCTCTTCAAGGTTCTAAGGAATGCTTCATTCCATAGGGGTATGTCATAGAGAAAAGGAAAACACTTTTTTGTAGAGTCCAAAGAGTAATGACAAAAGGGATGCTCCACGCTTTGAAAAGTGTTGTTATGAGCACTTAAACTAAGGCATAAAAGGCTGCATTTTTATCCTGACAGTTTAAGACATGCCAGAATGCTAAAAGCAGATTTGACTTTCAAACAGACTGGCAGAATGACACATTGTATAGGACACAAACACAGGAAAATAAAACAACTCTTAAAACTTCTTTTCAGATCGACTTCTATTTTGGCTGGCCATTTACAATGCTGGAAGACTCTGAACGCTCCAAGTCTGTGCCAAAGTTAGTGAAAGAGCCACTTGTGTAGGAGAAGTTTCAGAATATCAGCTGTGAGCCAAGATGTCCTCCATCTGACTCAGGTGTTTTGGTGCTTTGATGGCTCAGTAAATGGTAGCAAAATGTTTGCTTAGTCCTCATGATAACCTACATTTCTCTCTTCCCTGGCTTTCCTCTCACTGACAGGACTCCACGCCCTGCCAGTAATGGTGCCAAGTAGTACGACAGAGAAAAGGGGAAAGAGTCATCTCCTTCCTAGAGAGCTCTGGCAGTGACAAGTGTTGGCACTAGATGCAGCAAATGCATTCAGGACTCCTGCTATGGAGCTGGTCAGACAATTTCTTGCCAGACAAGAGAGTTTTGCTGAATTTAGGCATCTTAGCCTGTTATGCAACAGCACCAACTGAATTATTATAATCTCAGTAGTGTAATAGCCACGCCTTGGCATTGCAAGCCCATGGTTCCAGCACTTACCAACTAACACAGCTAAGCACACCAGACCTCTCTTCTTTAAGCAATAATTTGTTGTTTAACCTCAGGCTGGCTTTTCAGAGCTCTTCCAGGTCATGCTTTGTTCATATCCCTAAGACTCTCCTGTGCTCTGGCAGCTGTGAAACACTTGATGGTGGAAAAACATTGCCCATGTTGTAATAATGCTGCTCGTCTTAATGTCTAACATAGTTCTCTGTTTTGCTTTTAGTAGTCTGCTAGTCCTAGACTGTAGACTATCTGGGGCAGGGACCATTGTTTTATAAAAGTTCTGACTTTCACAATTGTAGATCTGGTCTGAAAGCTCCCGTGGCATCAGCCACTCAGATGCAACAGCATTCAGAATTATGATGATTTTCTTTTTTTTTTTTTTTTTTAATGAAGATGGGTTCTAGACTTCTGCTTGGAATGATTCAGCTGTTTGGCTATGAAGAACAGCTGTACATAGCTGCTGTTTTCTAAGATACAGTATACAGTGAAGCAATATCTTTCTCCATTTCCACTTGCATTTCTTCACCTGAAATTTGCATTTATTCTAGCCATTATCCTGAGTTTGGTAAAATACCTGAGCCTGAAACTTTCTTCTGTCTAGCTAACAAGATGAGAGCTAAGCATCTCTGACACCAAGAGAAAGACATGTATCCTGTGGTGGACACACAGCCTTCTAACTCTGGTCTTGGTCTTTCCCAAGTCACTGGATCTTATACTTGTGATCTCTGGAGACAAAGCAACACAGATCATATTTAGAATTTGTTTGAATTTGTATTGTTCTCTGATCACCAGACAATTTAAAAAATGTCATTTAGCTTTGCCCTTCTCAACCAAAGAAAATTCTGCAGGTATCTGATCCTGCTCGTGTTGTGGGAATAGGAGTCAGGAGCAACTCTGTTGAAGTTTGTAGAGTTCCACCAATACTAAAATTATGTTACCAAAAGGAAAACTAGAACCAGAGATTGGAGAGTTTTGCTCATAATAACTAAAGATTTGTCTAGACTGGGGATTTGTCCTGATTACTGCCACTGGCTGCCAGCCATTGATGTTGCTGTACCAGTGTGACCTCTTGCATTGGCAGGTTGTGTTGTTAATGGTGGTGGTAGAGTTTTGTCAGTTTAGGCATGGATAATATTCTCTGCTGGATATGCTGGCTTTGTCCATTGGTACCATGTGAGGTCTGTTAATGTTTAGTTGTCTGTGACTGGAACCTGGCAAACATATTGGGCTCATGGATACAAAGACAAGGAAAATGTCAAATTCTGTCAAACTTTTCCAGAAATTCTCAAAGCTTTTCTAAATTAGCTTTACAGACACTTATGTGTGAAATGGAGAACACATGGAGGTGTTGGTGAAGACAAAAAGGAATATTAGCATAAGAAAAGGCTATTTCTGCTATTTGAGAGTGCTGTAGAACAAGAAAGTTGGAAATGCCAAGTTTATCAGCCCATCTAGCCCCTATCCCAATAATATGTTAAGTCATCTTGCTATACAGTTTGCATTGCTTTGTTCTAGTCTAATTCTTAATGACTCAGCTTATGGAGTCTACACCACTTCCCCAGGGAGAGAGCTTTCCACAGTCTGAACTGTTACAATATTTTTCTTGATACCTAGCCTACCATTTAGTTTCATCCCATTATTCTTAGTCTCCTCCTTCCTCTCAAGTGTACTAAACAATCCTCATTTTTGGTGTTTACACCTTTTGAAATCTCATAGACCTTTATTTTCCTCTTAGCTGTCCCCCATCCATGTGTTCTCAAATTAAGACCATGGATGCTTTACAATGAGATATTTTGGACTACGTAAAGAAGGAGCACATCATGTGTAAAACAAGCAGAATCACTTTTCTGCTCCACTTGGCATTGGTGAAAGCCTCAGCTGGCATAGTGAATTCAGTTTTGGATGCTTCTCTTTAAGAAAAGACTCTAAAAAATTAAAGAAAGGTCAGAGGGCAATAAAAATTATAAAAGATTTAAAAAATCAGATTTATGAGAAGCAACTGAGACAGGCATGTTCAGTCTACAAAGAAGACTAAGGGAAGGCATAATAGCTGTCTACAAATACATAAAATGATGTGATAAAGGGAAGAGGGTCCAGTTATTCTCATTAGTCAGAGAGGAAAGAAGCATAGAAACTGATTTAAGCTGCAGAAAGGAAAATTTCAGCTAAATATGTGGGAGATACGTTTCAGCTACTCAATTAGGCAATGGAACAGGCTGCTGTGAAAGGTTACAGCATTAAAATGGCTACAGAGATTCCAAGCTAGACTCAACTACTGGGACTAATTAAAAAAAAAGTCCCATCCTGGTTTTGGAAAGGTAACCAGATGGCCTGCTGATGACAGACTCTCACGAGTAAATATAATTTCATATTAGGGATACCGTGAGCTCTATTACTAGATCTCTAAATGGACAGGTAAATGCTGAAAAACCGGCCATCTTCCCCATGGTCCATCTTACTGCAAAGCAGAGAAGGAAAGTGTGGACTGTGTGGAGACATGGAGAAGGAGCTTATGACTAACCATTTGAGTGTAAACATGTGCAAGAAAGTTTTGCTTCATGCACAGACATGTGGCAGCTTCAGTTCAAAGGCTGAGTGGCTGAATGGGCACCGCACATCAGCTGAGTGAACAAGCCCATCTGGGAAGCATAACAAGAGGCTATGGCATAGGTAGAGCAAGTGTGGGTATGCATTTTTATAGGTCAGCTTATCCCACTGGACTTACCTGAAGTCACTACAGAGGAGCTGGATCCAGATGTCTGTATTCTCAGGCCAGCACTTTGACTACAAGTCCATTCTTGTCTTTGTAGCACTGCTTTCTTATCACCTCCTTACAAACTCAACAGCTAGCCCTCTGGTCCTGCCTGCCTCATGCATCTTGAGTTGCTGCAAACTTTTGTTAGGAATTTTCTATTCATTAAAAAAAAACCAAACCAAACCAAAACACCAACAAAAGGAGAGAGTAATGAAGAGCAAGCAGATGTTTTGTCCTGATGTTGTCCACCAGGCAAGATATAGCACTAGTAACTGGCATAGCTGTGGGCTGCATATAAAAATATCAACTTCTCATGAAAGGGTAGCTTATAACTGGCAACAGTAAAACTGAAAAACTTAGCCTGCCATTCTAATCAGAGTCTTCACTCTAAGTCTGTTCCCCTGGAGATGTGCCAGTGCCATGAACCTCCTGCCAGATGAGCTGGGCTGATGTCAGCAGTGGGGAATAAGTAAGGCTCTTTGCTTGCTATCGTAGGCTGATTCTTGGAATTGATGACTGTGGCTTTGATCCTCAGAAGTCTGTGGGGCTCAGCCCTCATTGAAGCGAGAGAAGTATTTTTACATTGCTTGTGGTATGTTCAACATATTGTGGGGCGTTACTTTCTGGCACTGAGTATTGAACTTAAAACAACATTGCATAATTCCCCAAGATCACATTACTGTGATTTGGCTGGACATTCCACCAAGTCAGGATAGTGTGCAATATGAAGATGGTTCTAGCAGTGGAATCACAACAGTGTAAGCTGGGTAATATCCAGCTGGGATGTTCTGTATGAATTATTGTCACTTTCAACTGGTATGTGTTTATTCTTATGAGCTAACACAGTGGAATTACAATTCTTTCCTTCCATTATTCGTCACCACTGTACAAACTTTATTTGGAGGAAAAAGGTCATGGCAAAGAGTCTGAGCTGTCCTGGCTGTAGCTCAGGATAAAGAATAAAAGTATTCGGGCAATTCCCTGGAATAAATTAAGAGACTGAGAACGCAGCTCTACTTTTTACCTGTCTGCCCATGGGCAACAAAATCTGTTTGAATGGGATCTGAAGCCCCTTCTCCTGGCTGATGAGAAAGATATAGCTTCCAGCACTACCTGGCACCATGCCACCCAGGAGTGGAAGGGGAATTCCTAAGCAGACATTCCAGGGAGCTTTTCTCAGAGGCTTTAAGCTGTTGGAGTTCGTTTCACAATCTGTTCTTTCATCTTCCCTGAGATTTTCCACTCAACAAACTAGGAACTATTGTTCTGGGAGTATCCTACAAGTGGGAAATAGAAGGGAGAAAACTTTGTGAGAGTGGTGGTGTGAAAGCTGCTGAAACCTAAGTTGGACCTCACAGTTTTTTTGTGTCTCAGTCTCTTAAAGTGACTCTGCAATCTGGGTAAGAAGCTGTCTTGGCAGCAGGATAGGACTGAGGTACTGAAAGTAACACTTTCTTACGATTTATTTACCTCTAAGCACTGTACAAGTGTCAGATAACATTACCTGTGAACAATCAGTGCTTTTCTAAAGAGTCTGATTTCTCCCCTCTAGGAGTATCCACTGTGGGGAACTTCTGTTGTCTGCCTTGCTTTGAAAATCTGTAATTGTCATAATGGTTGTCTCTGAGTTTAAGCCTTGAATTTGAGTGGTTTTGGGCATCACCAGGCTCTTCTTGTAGACTGCTGCTGTAAATAAGGGAGCTGATGGGTACTGTGAGTCCTTGGGGCTTGGTGCAGCTATGGAGAGACATGACCAGGCATGATAGGATTTAGCTTCCTAAGATGTATGACGAAGAACCTCTGTTTTTCTTGATGCACAGAACCGTCTGTCTTGGGGTTCTGTAAAACCAAGATCAAAATTTGAGACTGGGGATGGAAGGTCACAAGCCAATCCATGGAAGGCCTTGGAGAGAGTCTATATGCATGTACTCTCCTTCCTGATTTTCTCTGCGCAAAGGTCCATACCCTCTCCTCTCACGTTGCAGACCAGGACGCTGAAATGTGTAGCACTATTAGTAAGTGTTTCCCGCTGGTATCTGTAGGGTTTAAATTAAATCGCAAATAATGAAGTAATTTGGTCTTTAAAAAGAGCAACTTCATTGGTTTATTGTGGATCATGTATGACAGAGTTCAGCCCTCAGACTCTATGCCTCCTTCAGATTAAGAAAGTGATTTCTAGATACAGGATGCCTTCATATGGGAAGCTGAAGCAGTGCATTGGAGCTGTGGGCACTCGAACTGGGAGCAGAGCAAATGAAATTGTCTCTTCCAGTACTTCACTGGAAAAGAATTTCTAGGCAAGTTGCCTAGCAGGCACACTGCACTATATTCTTAGAAAGCAATAGATCTATTTAGGACTGCTGTATCTCTTTGGAATTTACCGTATGAAAAAAACCCTTTGGCAGGAACTGATCTTTAGTGCTGACTGAGATTTGCAGCTTCTGACAGACAAACTAATCCAAGCATTTTATTAGAAATTGCTTCCCACTAAGTCCTGTTTGCATTGCCTCTGAATTCAGGAGTATCATGTCAGAATGAGAAATAAAGCAGATCTCTTGCTGAATTGTTATCCCCCCTTCACTCATGGGTGCACACATGTATATGTATATGCACTTCGGTGGATGTGGATGTTTTTAATGTTATACACAATAAATGTATTCCAGCTTGCTCTTAATCCCTTCCTAGTGATAGTGTAGATAAGCTAAGTGACTGATGACTTGTAATTATTTAAAAGGGCAGAAATGCATTTTTTTAATGCATAGGTGGCACAGTCTCCATTATAAGCATCAATTCTTGCTCCAGTCTTTTTGTAAAGCTTGTGAAGTTCAATGAGTCACCTCACAAAGCTGTTACAGCTTT
The DNA here is from genome assembly GCA_035221455.1 of Xenops minutus. Taxonomy (NCBI): domain Eukaryota; kingdom Metazoa; phylum Chordata; class Aves; order Passeriformes; family Furnariidae; genus Xenops; species Xenops minutus. The sequence goes on along the minus strand of JAWWEE010000074.1, from coordinate 140,930,421 downwards.
GCATATTCTTTAGACCCACAGCTCCAAGAGCAGGTTATTGAGGCAGTCCACTGTGCTCAGCTTGCATCCAGCTTGAATGTAGAACTGCAATCCAAGGCATTCTGTGGGCACAGTGTGAGGGTAAATCTAATATTAGTGCTCCAGACTAAGGAGCGAGGCAGGTCTGTGACCCTTCCAGGTGATTCCTAAGTGGGGAATACAGGCTTCCTGGCACTGGAGCACAGTGTGGTCCCCTGAAAACCTGCAGCTGGAGTTCTGCAGTTCTTGCTGGAGTGAGACAATTTAGTCCCTTGTTTGTGGGATTGTCACTTGCAGGCATAGTTTGGCCTTAGACTGAAAGTGATCTCTGGTAATATATGTTCAAGGATGAAATGGACCATTAGGAACAACTGACTAAATAGATGTAGATGACAATATTTCAACTTAAGGCATATTTTCCAGTCTTGCTGAAGGACTCCAAAGTAAGAAGATACCGACCTTCATGTGGAAAGTTCTCAGACAACCCTTGGGGAATTCAGCTATGTCAAGCTGTGAATAAGAAGTCACATGGCAAATAGTTATGTGCAAGAAGAAAAGTGGCAGATGGTACAGCAGCTCTGCACAGGCTCCTCAGCCATGAGAGCCCTTTAGAGCGACAGTGCTATCACTCACAACGTGTTTGTAAAGCTTGCAGCACTGCGAAGCCTGTAACTTCTTGTGACCTTTACACGCTGCATGAAGGACAGGCTAACCAGCACAGTGTGAAAAAGAAAAATCACAAATGGAAATAATTTTCTGAGATTTAGGTTAGCTGTAGTCTGGTGAAATAATTTTGATTTAAGTCCAGACTTGTAAAACATACAAACTTTCCTGTTGTGTTGCTAAATGGGAGGGTATGAACAATCAATGTCCCTCAGAGAGAGTGAATTATGCATGTAGTGACTTCAAAGAAAAATGAGAATCATCCAAATGTCTGATTCCATAACTTTTGCCACTGCTAGTTTGGAGATTTAAGGGAATTATTATTTATGGAAAACATATATATACACATATTTTTTCCCCTTCAAATATAGTCATGACCTGTGCTTTTGAAGGTGTGCAGGAGTACTGTCAAAGTTGTGATGATCTTGTGATAAAAGCTTTAATTGTGAGATACAATTCATTATTAAGACTTTAAATACGTTTTTATGCTGATGATTGAGCCAATGAAAAGCAATGTGTTCCCTTTAATAAATACATTTTAGAAGCACTTTTGTTTACATTTTAATTACAAAGGGAGATACTGTTACTGTCTGCTGAAAGACATTCCACTGTTTTGAGGTTTTTTCCTTTTAATTTTGAAACATAATTCTTAAGGAACACCTTCCCTGCAGAGTAGCTTGTCATTTACATGTGCAAATCCCAGGTTTAGCTGCAGCAAGAAGAAACAAGTGAAAAAGCTGCAAATGGATCTCATATATCATGTAATTTTTGGTGAGCAGTATTTAAGTGTATTGAGTTTGCTCTGATCTCTTAGCTATGCTGACACCAGCATTTCAGCTAATACACCCATGAATCCAGAAGAAACACAAATGAGAGTATGAAGAGTTCAGGTTTTCTATGAGATTCTGGAATAGGACATCAGGGGCAAGGAGATTTCATCATGAGCTGGTTGCATAGAAAAAGTAGATGGTGATGTTCACAAGTTGGTTTGATCTGAGAATGGAGCTGAGCCACTTGTGTTTACCATAAATTCAAGTGGGGAAGGAGTAGGAATTTTTCACTTCTCACTTTGAAATGGAGGGATGGGTTACCCTACACTTCCCTTTCCCTGGCCAGGATACTCTGGGAGCTCAGCGCTTCTGGAGAAAGTGACTCAACAAAGAGGGTCTTTGCCCAGATCTGTGTCTTAACACTGGACATGGCTGGACCTTCTGTTTGGAAAATAGGGCTAAGCCATTTTCTCAAGGGAAATTAAGGAAGGTGAGAACTCACTGAAGCTGATCCTGGTGGCCTTTTTCTCCGGAATAAACATCATTCCAAGATCTCTCAGCTTGCACCTCTTCAGTTGGAATGTATCAAAGGGTCAATTTTCATCCATGAGTCCATAAGAACTAAGTGCTTTCCAGATTCTCACAAATCATGTTCGGGGCTAGTGCCATTTTTTTAGCAATTCAATGGCAGGATTTAGAAAACTTGTCAGATGGCCTTTCTTCAGCAGTGGGCAACTATCACCAGGTTACAAAATGTCTCCCAAAAGCCTGTTTCGGAAACCAAATTTTAGTGCTGATCGTCAGTGGGGTCATTTGCGCTTGGACTTGAGGCACTTGGGACGAACTGTCTTGAAGAAACTGTGTAGAACAGCAGTGCTTGACTGGAGAGACATCCCCCTCCTCCTGCTGTTCAAGGGGCTTATGAACCTGTATTTTCTCAGCAGCTCTTCTTTCTGAGTGAACACCTAATTTCAGTGTCCAGGTGGCACAGCTTCAGATCTGGTCACAGCTGGAAGCCCAGCTGTGGTGAGATAAAGGCCTGGGATGTTTGTTTAAATGTATGACCTATCAAGGGCATCAGCAGGGTTATGGCAGCAGCAGGCTGCAGGGGCACCAAGATTTCCTTGTCCCTCTACCTGAAGGCTTTATCATCTCACATCTTCTTCCTCCATTTACTCATATATGAACTAAGTTTAGCAAGAAGATATTATGTCCTTTCTCAGAGCAATGTGAGGTTGATTTAGGGGTGTTTATACATCTATTTGCAAATGTAGATAGCCTATGGTGTAGGTTGCTACAGGCTGAACGGAATGGTAAAGTTAATGAAGTCTCTATTGAGGAGAGTGTACCTTTTGAACCACCAAGAGGTGTGCTCCAGGACTCAGTGTAATGAGAAGTGAATCCTACAAGGTGTTGAACACCTCCTGTGAGAGACTGAGAGCTCTCAGTGCCTGATGGAAGATTGTCCCAGGAATCTGTCTTTATAACTATAAATTTGAAATGTAATCTTGCAGAGGATCTGTGTGAAAGATAACAAAGACAAAGAAACCTTTCTGGTGCTTGAAAGCTCATGAGAGAGAAAAAAAAAATATCCACTCTTCATTTGCTGAACCTTTAAAAAGAAAAAAAGAAGGTGGAGGGGACAGATGAAATATGTTTTATCTATTTTACCTACTTTGGCAATTAAGATTGTAATCTAGATGATTACCAGAGCTTGTAATGAGATTATACCCTCCATTAAAAAGAATGCTCCAGAGTTGCAGTGAAGAACGCCTCGGATCTGTTTAGTATGCTATCTGTCTTAGCAGTAAGCAGCAAAATGCATTAAACACACTAGGAGACAATCTTGTAGACATACACTCCCAGTCTGTTTTTCAATAGAGTGAGCTGGCATTTGATTTGTAGTTCTCTTCTCCTCAGTACCTGTAAGCAGATCCACTTAGAAAATAGTTTCCGTAATTCTCAATTGTTCCATGAATCTCATTTGGAAATAACCCCTTTCCCCCTGTTTTTGAAGATCAGATATTTCCTGAAAATTTACAGACTGCTATTTCATTGCAAAGAAATCCAGAATTCATTGCTATGAAAAAAATATTTTATTTTCTGTTGATCTATTGGTTTTACAGGTCTCAGCTTGTAGAGTTGTAGCAACAATTCTGTTTCTGCAGTGTAAGGAGAGATTGAAAATCAAGTGTAAAAATACCTGGTTTACACTGGGCTTTGGTGGTTTATAAACAATGCTGAAATGCTGCTGGAAGGCAAAGCTGTTACTGCAACTGCTTCTTTCCCTGGGTATCCATCAGTGGCATTTTAGTGAAAGGAAAGAGCAATAGCATAGTGAATAGTGCTTACAAATCACTTCAGAGTAGAAGGGGATTGAAATGGCATATCTGACTTTATAGCGCAGGTAAAGTAGTGTCATCCCTTTCAAATTCAGGGACAGTCACCGGGAATGAAGTACATCATATAGGTGCTTCTTTCTCCTGCTTTTCCCAGCCTTCCAGAGTTTACTGTCCTGCATGTGCTGATACATTTCTAGGAAGTGCAATACATGCAAAACAGTGACAGTCTTTCCCTGGTCATACTGTGCAGTTTATGCACCACTAGGACAGGCACCAGGATCTTTATTTCATCAACTAAACCAAGGAAGATTGATTTTTTTCAGTACTGAGGCCATCTGCAAGATGACTTCTGGAAAAGATTTCTGTAGTAGTTTTAAGAAGTTATTACTCTCCCTACAACATCTGCACCTTCTCTGGATGTCATTGCCCCATGATAGCAAGAGGAGCCTGCCATGCTCCAGCTGCTCCAGCTTGTGGTCACTTGAATTAGCTTTGCACATTGAAAAAGTAGGTTGGCATTAATCAACGCAAGAAAAGAGGATGTTTCCTTCCCATGCTGTTTTGATTTTCTTTAAAAAAACTCAAAATAATGACTTGGTCTTTGTCTTACTGAGATCGATGAAATGAGTTGAATGTGAGGAATAACTTTGTTCATTAGACACTCCTTAGTTTCAATAGAATTCTGAGTTTTTATAATTTTTTCAAAACTGAAATAAAATTTGGTACCTGAAAAAAGGGAGCCAGATATATCGGCTCTGATCTAAGTACTTCAAGAAGCAGGGTGTTCAGCTTGATGATCTTTATGGATCTCTTCCAACTTGAGATACTCTGTGATTCTATGACTCTGCCTGACACCTTGTGACTGGTTATTAGTTGAACCTTGGGCATAAAACTATAGTGGTGTCAGTGGAATGGAAAGTGGAAGACTATGGGAAAACCCGGGAAACTACAGGCCATTAAAGCAAACATCCATTCTAGGTAAGGTGACAGAAACTATAATAAATTATATTAGCAGGCTTGTGGGTAAATATGGTATATTGGAGAAGAGTCCCTGTGGCATTTATGAAGCTGTGCATAATAAATCTATCCTTTGAAGGAGTCAATAACCACATGGACAAGGGAGATCCAGGTGATACTTGTGTTTCTAGAAGGCCCTTGACAAGATTTCTCATCAAAGACTTTTAAAGGAACTGAACTCCAAGAGGATAAAAGGGAAGGTTCTTGTGTAGATGAAAGAGTGGTTAAAAGGCACAAGAAAAAAGGGCAGGATTAAGCTGTCAGTTTTGTCAATGGTGGAAAACCCCACTGGTGTCCCATAGACATTCTCAGTTGGCATGCACTGTTCAGTATCTTCATAGCTGGTTTAGGAAAGGATGTAAAAAACAGGATGACAAAATTTGTCATGATACTAAGCTATTTAAAGTTATAGAATGAAAGCACTTTGTAAAGATTGTAGGAAAAATCTCATGGTACTGGATAAGAAAGAACAAATATAAAGTAACATACACGGAGAAAAACTTAGGAAGAACAATCTGTGGAGTAGGCATTGCTCATCTGGAATGAGATCTTGGGATTATAACCAAGAAATTGAGAGAAAAAAACTGCAAGAACTCTATGAAAAAATCAACTGAGTGTTCACTAGAAACCAAAGATGTATATTACAATTTTTTCGGAGGGAAACAGAAAACAAAATGTTCTGTGTAGTGTATGCAGCCTCATGAGAAAAAAAATGCATTTTTAGTATTCCAATCCCTAAAATGATACAATAGGATGGGAAAACATGCAGAGACTGGACAATGGCAGTGATCAAAACTATGAAGTGGCTTATATGTAAACAGCACCTAAAAAGCCTAGTGTCAGAAGAGGTTGTGAGAACCAAAGGTTTATATAGGCTTAAAAATCATTAGCTATATTTATGAAAGAAAGATGCACTGAGGGTTATTATGTGCGAAGATATTTCCATTGCTGAGCAAGTTCATGAACCATAGACAGGTAGAGACTGAACTATATAGAATAAAATGTAATTTACATTCTTGCTTAGTTCTTACATTCTTCACCTGGGCATCCGACTGTGCTTGGAAGAACAATATTGGATTAGATGGACCTTTAGTCTGACTTTACAAGAACACTCCTAGTGACTTGATGCCTCCAGATGTGAAACTTAGATGGAGTGTAAGCCAGTTTTGGTTTGTTGCCTGAAGTCAGTGAGGGATCAGGAGCAAAGCTGGGTGTGGAACATTAAAAATCCTTTCTTCATGTCTAAGCCTTGTAATTATTTCATTTTGAAATTACATTGCAGATCCAAGTTTGTAATCATCCTTGGAGAGAAGCCAGAGTACATTCTTTAGTTTTGTCTAGTGACACAATTTCAGGAATAAACCTTTTTTATATTGTTTTTAATTTAAAATAAATTAGTAAAGACAAAATTTTGAATGCGTCTGACCTGCAATTTTAATAGAAACTGTAGACTCTTCTAATATTACAATCCTAGGAGCTCACAGTTTAAAACAGTGGTCATTCACTGTCCCACCCCTCCACTCTAAAGACAGTGATATAGAATTATACTTTCTGTAGAAATGAGGCACAGGGAAACGAAATTACTGTGATTAGGCTATACAGAGGTCCTGGCAAGGAAATAGGTCTTCTGGAGGAATGCTGTGGTTCTGAATCAGTCTTTTTCCTTCCTATCACTCTTTACTGTCTCTGAGGAGCGTGGAGCCTTCTGTCTCTGCTCCACTTCTCCTATACAGGGACTGAGACCCAGTAGGACAGAGTCCCAGATGCCTCAGCTTTGGTCTCTTCTCTTCCCTTCCATGGAAACACCATGGAAGTGCACCCAAGGTTGTCTTCTGAGCACTGTCTATGGAACTTGATGCAGGAAGAACAGGCAGGGAAGCAGTACAATGAGGCAAGGCTAAAGCAAGACTTGCAGTGTTGTGCTTCTGCAGTGGCCTAGGGGTGTTGTCCTGGCTGGGATGCTTTCCCTGAGGTCCCATCTCAGTCCTCTGAAGCAACCCTGATTGAAAAGTACCACTGTGGCTCAAAGTCACCTTGGTCTCAGCTCTTGGGGTGCAGGCTCTGTACTGTGGGTCTCAGAGAACTTCCCCTGGAGAAGGATTTTTTTTCCACCACTGATTTTAGTTAGACCTGGTTCAGGTCCTCTGTGATCTCTTTTGCACTGTATTGATTGTTGCTGCACCGCAGCAAGTGATTAAGAGGCAAGGGATAGTGCAGTAGCCATTAACTGCCCCAAGCAAAGGTAATTTTTCTCTCCTTTCTTTTTGAAGTAATTGTGAATTTCTTGCTAAACCTGGGAATAAATCTGTCTAGATCAATTCTGTCTCACTGTCATCTGTGGCAATATGCTCCCTTTGTGTTGTTCTCATCAACTCAGGGGATATTGTTTATTGGAGATTTTTAATAGAGAAAGAATAAATGAATGTACATGTTATGGGGGAAATCCATTAAACATATATGAATCTGTAAAGTCTTTTGAGGGGAGACATGAGTCTTAAGTTCTCTAAGTGGTATTCCTCTGCTCCATTAGTATTTACTCACAAAAAATACGTGCAAAAGATTTATCCATCACTTGTCCACTTTTGGTTTTGTGACTTTGTCATTATGTTAGTTTTGGTTTTATGACTTTGTCATTATGTTAGTTTTGGTTTTAATACTTCATACATTTTTGGGGTCTACTTTTTGATCTCTTATTGTTCAACTCCTGGATTACTCTACAGGCTTGATTTTAGAAGCTTCTGAATTATATATTTGTAAATAAGAGAAGAATTAAATCCTGGAAGTTTATTTTCAGTTTATTAATTTCTGCCTAAGAAGTTTAATCTACAGCCTTTACAACATGCTGCTGTCTGTTTAGCTTCATGTTCGTGGGATTAATCCTGTTAATCATTGCCCTGACTTCTTTTTTGAAGTGTAAGCTTTATTGTACTGCTTTTAAAGTTATCAACTTACAGATTGAAATTCCCAATTTCAGGTACAAAGGTGACTAGAACTTGGTATGAATGTTTTAAGAAACTTATTAAAGAAATAATTACCCTAAACATGGTTGTAGAGAACAGACACTGCATGGATTCTCATCACCCTTGTAGCATCCAGCCTCCCAGGTAAATCTCCTTAGGATGCCCTTGGGGTTAACAGAACCTCCTTCAAGAGCAATCTAAAACTCTGGAGTTAGGATTTTTCTCTGCATTGGCCTCTGAGACCCGCTCCTTTCTGCCCCATAAAATGAAAAACTTGCAAAGGTTTTCCCCCAATGAGAAGTAATGGGACTTTTTTTAACTATGAAGTCAGTTCCTGGAAAGGTGAACATACACTCACCTGTGTGATAGAATACTGCTCTCTGAGGAAGGATATCCTTGAGCAAGGAGGGAAGCCACAAACACCTCAGTGACTGTGGAACTGTACCTTGCAGTTCTGTTCTTTTTTCTTTGGAAAAAGGAAGCAATGCTTGTACACAATATCTAACAACAGTACAGGATGCAGAATAATCTTCCATCATTTCATTCTTCATCCTGATGCCTTGCAAATAGAGGTTGGACTGCAGCTTGGAGCAGAGGTTGTCATATACTCTCAGATTCATTCTGTTCTGGGTTTTTTTTTTCATTTTGCATGTTCTTATTCATGAAAGAATAGGTTCTGAATTTTCTTGATTTCTAAGGTAGATGGGTATATACAAATGTTCTTATAGGCCAAAACATATGAACTGAAGGGCCATAGCTCATTTTAGGCCTGGAGCAGATATTGGGCCACCTTTATGAAATGCTCAAATGCAAAAGTAGCCTGGATAAATAGCTAAAGTTCTTCGTCTACTTTTCCCAGGCTATTCATTACTCTGTACTTTTGTTGTGTCCTCCTCTGATTTACTCTCCTAAAGATAAGCAATCCCTGTCTTTATCAAATCTGTATTTTGTTATCCTCCTTTGATCCCTACAATTCCAAAGTTCCCTTTTGAAGTGATGTAACAAACGCTGCATACCCTGTTCTAGGAACGGCTAAGAAGTTGGTTTACTATGCATTGTGTGTCTTGTACTACTCTTTATGCTATTCCACATGCTTGCAATGTCTAGTCAATGCTTTTTTAAAATCTTTTTTTTTTTCTTTCCTGTAACAGCATATTGAGCTGAAGTCTTCACTGGGCTGTCTTCAAAGAAAGGGATCTTTATTTCATGGAAACAAATAATTTTGAAACCCTCAAGGTGGATGACTAGCTGATATTTTTCCACGCAATGTGCCTTATTTCATATGGAAGTCCAGTGCTCCCTAGCACTGATGTTGTTCCTGGTGTTTAAATGACATAGTAATGGGATCTTTGAGGAGAGTAAAATGATGACAATTCTGCCTGAAGGCTAAGGGATGCTGTAGGGACCCGATGCTTTCCCATGGAGTAAAACTGACTTGTGTTACTGACACAAGGTGATGGCTACACACACATGGTTTTTGGGCTAAGTTCTTTTTTCTGCAGCTTCTATGACAAATCACTGTGTGTCAGCTGTCAGTGTGTGGTGCCAAAAATTTCTTATTTCATCAGTGAATCAATGTAAGTCATTGGGTTACTGATTCATAACATGAGGAACCATTTGTGTTTTAAATAATGCAATGTTACAATAGGTACTGAGAGAAACGTGAGTCAAATGTGAGTTGAATTGTTGAGAGCATCTGAAAAATGGAAATAAGTTTATAGTTAAGATTTAAATGTCACTGGAAAAGTTCAGATTCTGACCTGTCTTGAAGTGTCCTGCCTTAAACTGCCTTTGAATATCACAGACCTGATAGGAAGAATAAATTTGTTTAAAATAAAAGAACACATATTTGAGAGAGTTACAAAGAAAAGTGTGGCTTTTACTGGCTAAAACCCCTACTCAGCATGCAAAGTGTGAAATGTCAGTTCTAATGATCAGAGCCACCTCTCTTATTGCAACAGTAATAATGGTTGCAGTTATGATGGGCCAGGTATCTGAGACGAAGCTGTTAAGTGGAAGTGCTGTCCTTACATCAACTGATATATTTGTGAAATCATACCTCAAGCAAACTTCCAGGTATACAAACTCTCCATTAGATCTCTTTTGTATTGAGTGGGTGATTATTCCAAAATTATGCATTTTGGTTTCAGAGCATGCTAAGTACCAGTTGCAAGAAACATAAAAAAGGGATTTGTGTCCAAGATCATCTGTGTTGCATTTTGGTTCCCCAGCTTAACTCTCCATAATCTTTGCTAAAGATTTAAAGCAAACATATATTTTGGACTACACCTTGGAGCAGCTAAAATAATAGTAACTTCAGAAACAACTAAGTCAGGATTACTGTACACCTTCCTTTTTTTGTTGAGATCCTATTTTTTCCTACCTTTCTAAGTGTGAAAAATTGCCCCAAATCACTACTGCAGTCTATTTTTAATCTTGCAGTATTATTATAGCATGATAAGCAGAGGCCAGAAGTTCTTCTCTAAATCTTACAACTTAACCATTCATAAAAATGGTTTATTTACAAGCATTTTACATGTACTGTTTGCATGCTGCTGATGTATCCAGTCACTGAGAACTGATCTGATGGCTAAAAAGCTCAGCCAAACTTTCTTAATGCCAGAGTAATAGTCAATTTGCACTGGCAAGATAATGCAAAAATGTCTGTCACTGCCTTGCACAGCCAGTTAGCACCACTGAACATGAGGCTGATGTAAAAGAAGTAATTTTTTGTTTAAGTTTTTGGTTACAAGAAGTATCAAAATCCAAATTCCAGAAAAGCTGACACTAACAGAATCCTTCTCCATGGATTCTGCTTCACTGGAGAGTTGCTGCTTAACTCACATTACTGCCACAAGACTGCTTTCAAAACCCTGTGCATGGGGGAAGGGGGTGATTGGTGAAGGGTTACTCCCTCTCCCTTCAATAGTGTAGGTTAAGAAGGCAAATTAAACTGCTGTGTGTCCAAGCTGCCCTATGAGGGAGATTTCCTGTCATTTATCTGCACATGCTGCTGTACCAGTCTCACTGCCCATGCATGGGATCTTATATTGCTGTGTAGGGCTGAATGCATCTTGGGGAAAACAGTCATTGTTCCTCTTCCTTTCAGTGCTGTGAAGTAGCAGCTGCAAATGGAGATTTCTTGTCCTTATAAGTGATCCTGAAGGGGCTGATTCAATGAAGGGAAAAAGCTTGGCATCTTTGTAGGTCTGAATCTTTCCCTAATTTTTGGCCTCGATGCTTTTATCTCTCAGCAATTGCTCTACTTGCTTCCTAATTCCATTCCCCTCAAGGCTCAATGAGGCACAAAGGGGGAAGTGCAGAGAGCCAACACTGCTCTTGAAGTGAATTACATCTCCTTCATTTTGTTCTGCTATGTACAATTTGATCTTTCTGATCAGTGATATATCCTGAGGGACTTGCAGTACTGTGTTCCACGGCTCACAATGGGAGAGGTTGTAGGAACCATCATGTACAGCATGTCAAGGTTCCTCGGCTTCTGTGCTTACAACAAAAGCAGATGAAGACATCAGCTTTGACTGCCTGAAGAGGAAAATGGGCTTGTTCATGGGCATTGAGATTATTCCAACTGGCTGAATTTGGAGTCAGCACAAAATGACATTATAATTTTAAATTTATTTTTGCCTTTAATTTGACATTTTGTACATGAGCAAAAATACTCTGGCTGTGGTTCATCATTCCAATTTAAGGAATGGCTTTGGGGAAACCACATCTAAGAATCATTCACAAGATACAGAACAGGACAGAGCGAAATGCTGTTTATCTGATGCGTCAGAAAAATCTAATTAAATGGTTTGCTCAATTAAGGTAAACAAATGCCTTTATAAAAATGTCTTCTGTTGGAATTCTGTAGTGCTTGTCAAGTCATTCTTACAGGGCTAATTTTGAATCCAAAGCAGCTTCCCCATGTTATTTTATGAACTGTTGTTTACTGGTCCTGGAGGTCCAATGTGAGTCTGAGAAGGAGACTGGCTCTGCTACTGGCTTAGCTGTTGCCTTGCTGTAAAATCTGTGAACACGTGTTACATTTGTCCCTTTGCCTATGTTGTGCCTTCAGATAGACACCACATCAGGGCAAAAACTCAGTTCCTGTTGCAGAGTTGACATGAGAAACTGTTTGATTGATGTTGGCCATCTCAAGCTTTCCAGCCTGAGAAAATCCTGCATCATACTGACACCATTTTGAACCTGAGAGAGGCACAAGGTTATGGATGAGAGATTAAGAGAAAGCTGCTATCACAGAAAAATCATGAGGAGTGAAATGTGTGCAGAGAGATGCTCAGCAACATCAGGGTCAGGACCAGGAATGGTGTGGCTGATGGGCGAAGGCGGCTGCTCCTCACTCTGTGAAATGGGGCTTGCATGTACCGGCCAGCTCTGATTGGGTCAGAGGAAGGGTGGGTTAAGGCTCCCCTAGGGCTTTCTGCTGGATAATATTTCCACTGGATCCACTAGCCAGTGTCACATTTTTAAGGAGACAGCATTGGTTATTACATCCTTTGTGGGAAAGGGGCACAGCGTAAAAACTGAAGCAAACTCCTGTACTCAGTGTGTGTGTTTCATCCCAGATATGCTCCTGGTCCTCAGTGGCAATGCAAAGAAAGCTGGCTGAGCAGCTCTCCTCTGACAATAATTTGAAGAGTAAGGTAAAAAGCTTGGGAGAACTCTGAATGTGGACAATCACTCTGACTCAACAACACCAAAAATATAATTTAAATGCGTAATAGAGTTGATTTAGTGCTCAATGCTCCTGAATACAGCTAACAAGTAGCCTAGGACTTGAAATGTGAGCAATTATCAATAACCAAGTGACCCAGCTAACAAGTAGTATCATCCAGCACCATGTTGTGAGCTCTGCAGAGTTCTGAGCTTGTAGTTAATGGAGGCGACTCCTCACTTGTTGCCTTTCCTATAGCTGCCAAGGTAAAGAAACCCTTCACATAGGAAAGCTAAAAACAGAGATGGCATTTTTATCTGTACAAGCTGACAATGCTAATTTCTCTTGGGATTTTTAACCTTTTTAACATTTAAGTATCCAATGTTGATTATAATCATAGAATCACAGAATCATACGTTAAGTGTTGGAAGGGACCTTAAAGATTATCTAGTTTCAATTCCTCCTGCCATGGTCAGGGACACTTCTAATAGAACAGGTTCCTCAAGACTTTATCCAACTTGACTTTGAACACTGTCAGGGTTGAGGCAACCACAGGCTTCCTGGGCAACTTGTTCCAGTATCTCACCATATTCACCATAATTGATTTTTTCCTAATATCCAGCCTAAATTTCCTCTCTTTTAGTTTGAACCCACTACTCCTTGTCCTATCACTACAGTTCCTTATGAAGGCTCTTTCTGTGGCTTCCCAACAGGCCCCTTCAGGTAATGGAAGATTGTTGTGATGTCTCCACACAACATTCTCTTTTCCAGCCTAAACAAACCCAACTTTCTCAGCCTATCTTCATCAGGGAGGTGCTCCAGCCCTCTTATGAACTTCTTGGCCCTCCTCTGGACTTGCTTCATGAGTTCCATGTCCTTCTTATATTGTGGTCACCAGAACTGTACACAGTATTCCAGGTGGGGTCTCACAGGAGCAGAGTATATGGGAGAGTCACATCCTTTGACCTGCAGACCACGCTCCTTTTGATGCAGCCCAGGACACAGTTTGTTTTCTGGTCTGCAAGCTCACACTGCCAGCTTGGGTTAAGTTTTTCATTAACCATCAACCATCAGCAGCTCTTTATCCACCTGTGGAGGCCTCCTGGCATTTTAGTCTGATTTCTTCCTTGTTGGGCTGCATCACTTCTGAGATAGGAAGAGGTGATCCTTGAATATCAGCCACCATTCTTGGGCTGGTCTGCCCTCCATGCCTCTATCCCATGTGACTCTACTGAGTAGGTCCTTGAAGAGGCCAAAATCTGCTGACCTGAAGTCCAGGACAGTGAGCTTGCTGCATGCCATCCTCACAATCTCTAATTCCACCATGTCATGGTCACTGCAGCCAAGATTGCCTTGGAGTACTACATTCCCCACCAGCTCCTCCCTGTTTGTGAGAACAAGGTCCAGCACAACATCTCTCCTTGTTGGCTCCTCAGTCACTTGTATAAGGAAGTTGTCACTGACACATTCAAGAAACCTTGGGGATTGCTTGTGTCCTGCCATGCTTGGGATATTGGAGTGGTTGAAATGCCCTGTGAGGACTAGGGCTTGTGAATGTGATGCTGCTGCTATCTGCCCATAGGGGACTTCATCCACACCATCCTCCTGATCTGGTAGCAGACTCCAACTATAGCAACTCCTGCCACTGCCCTCCCTTTAATCTTGACCCACAAGCTCTTGGGTTGCTTCTCATCCTTCCCCAGCCAGAGTTGCATACTATACCCCCTTCTGATCTCCCTAGACTGTGTTTTCTAAAAAGTCTAAACCCTTTCATTCCAGTGCTCTAGTCACTGGAGCCATGTCGCCATGTCTCTGTCATGCCAATGATATCATATTCACCCAGACGTGAGCATGTCTGTAGTTCCTCTTGTTTGTTCCCCATGTTATGTGTATTTGTGTATAGACACCTGAGCTGGGCCCCAGATAAAGCCAACTCACTGACTGGAGTATCTGGAATGCCTTTGCACTGTTCCAGGGATCTGACTGGCAGGATTGGGGATGGATAGGTGCCTCCCTCTCTAGACAAATCTAGTTTAAATTTAGCTTTTTTAGATTGTTCTCGCAAGGGACAGGGACCATAACATGGATATTGCATGGCAAAATGTAAATTTTCTTTTGTTTGCGACTTCCTTGTCATCCACTAGGGCTCTGCAGTTCCACTTCTGAACATGATAGCAAGCTCAGTATGGGAAGCACTGGGATCTTTATGGTCCTGTGGCCTGCTATCTATACAGCTCCTTATCTCTTGCAGTTGCTCTAATGAAAGATACTACCCTAGCTTACAGCACAAGTGTTTACCTGACCTTTGTCACTGGCACACAGTCACCAAACCACCAGAACGTTAATTTTTATAATGCCTAACTGAGATAGGATAAGGTGTTTTGTCTATGTTAAAGGGAAGAAGGTGTCACGCTCATTGCTACACTACAGGTCCTGTGTAGGGTCACCAGGAGAAATCACAGCACCCAATGTGAGTACACTGCCCTATTGCTCCCCATTGTGGCTACAGCTACCTAACCCAGGTGATGGGTCTGGAATCCGTCATTTTGGTAGTCCTTGGTACACAACAGATGGCTTGAACTGCTTGAACGTCATAGGATTCATGATGCTTAATTTTAGGCTCCTCTGGTTCATGGCCTGAACCTGGTACTAAATAAATAGACAAGGTCATACAGGAAATAAGTCTTGTTTTCCAGTTTCCTGGACAGATTTCCTAAAAATTGCATCACTTCTATTTTTCATTGCTCTTGAAATACTAGTTTTGGGATGTCAGAAAGGAAGAGTCATATTTACTGCTTCTTTTTCCCTTTCCACTTTGTTCTTCTTTTTCAGTCCTCAATTTTCTTCTCTTTCTCAGTGTTCAATTAATTGTTTAACCAAACTGCAACTAAGTTCTTTTTATTCATGGGAGAAAAGCCAGATCTAAGATTCAGGTATAGAGAGGATTATTTTTTTAAGACTACAGATCAGTAAAGCAAGTAATGAAATAGCAGAACAAACTATGTTCATCTCTAAATGTATTCTATCAAAAACATTGTTTACTTGGCATGTTGATCTAAAAGCCAAACGTATTGTGAAGTAATTATTTGTCACTGAAAAAACATAAAAACTTGAAAGGTTAAAAACAACCAAATTGCAGTATTCAGTCTCAAGGTACGCAAGCTCTGCTTCATCATCTCATGCACCTTGTTTGTACAGCTCCACGTAGAGGAAGCCATTGACTTGGCTCTCACTGGTTTAAAAATCTTTTTTTGTCAAGCTGAGGTTTGCTGTAGGCAGAGCACAAAGTACAAAGTCTTAAAGACTGTAAATCTGTGGCAAATGGCAAAGCCCCTTTTACTGTGTTCTTAAGTAGACTTACTTACACCTGGAAAAATGTAGACTATTATCTTGTAATTTTTAATTTCAACCCACAAGTCATAACACAGTAGGTGTCATGTCAATCCCAAAGGTCCAGCTCAAGCAGAGGACCTAGATATTGAATTGCTTGATACCACTCCTATTGAAATATAAATTTGGTTTGGCTTTGTTGCAGAAGCAAATATTTATTATGAGCTGTTTTTTTTAATTTTCTAGAAAACCTACACACAAGTATGGTTGTATTTCTGTAGGTGAATTTTGGGAAGGAGACAGCATTTTCAAAGTCATATTGGGTTAACAGCCTCTGGAATTCTTTAAATAGTTTCAGTTTATCCACTTCATGTGAAAAACAGCTTCTAACTATTTCTTTCCTGGGATCTACCATGCTGGTTGCTCAAGGTAATCCATGCTCCTTTAGTGACTAACTACTCAGCACTTTACCCTGTCCTCCTTGGAGGAACCCTTACTGTTCAGTGAAGCCCTCTGGGATTTTTTCTGTGTTCTGGGGACATCCTGACCTATCTATTTTCACCCTGAAGGTAATCCTTACCCAGCTAAAGCCCCTGAGCTGTCCATCCTCTGTATTGTACCAATGAAGATGCAGAAAGGACATTCATGTTGTACCTTCCAGACCAGCAGCTGGGTTACAGAATCACAAAATGGGTGGGTTGGAAGGGATCACTGGTGGGGTCATTTGGTCCAGCCTCCATGCTCAGGCTGGGTCTTCCTAGAGCATATGATGTCAGGGTTTGCTGACAGTATGTTGGAAAGAGTTGTGAATTCAACTGGTGCCTAGAGATTGGACATTAAAGCCCAACAGCTGTAGTTGAGCTAAGATAAAGAAGAACATGAAGCTTCGGTGATGTTTTATGATAATGTGGATACAAATTACTCCTGAACTGCATACGCGCCTCTGTATAAATGCAAGCCTCAAAATATGTGCCTGGGTTGTAGCTGGAGGGCTGGCTGAGGCTCATTGGAGACAGCTTTGATATCCTGGATTGCTGACGAAACACTTTGGGTGCACGGTGCAAGCCCAGATTCTCTTAAAGATTAAGATTCTTGATGCTCACTGTGCTAACACTTAGGAGCCCAGCCTTTAAGAACCTTTGAGCTCTTGGGCTTTGTCTTGGACTCAGTCTGCCTGAGCATGGCAGCTGTTGCATTTTGAAGAAGCAACAGATGTATTTTGCTTTCACAACGGGGAAGAGTGATGGAAGTGGGGACTAAAGCTGAGCAGTGCAAACTGCCCTCATGGTGTTACAGCAGTGGTGGTGTTCATCCCAGATATAAGATTGATGAAACTCTCTGTGATGGGAGTTGTAAACTAATGGGCTGAAATGAATGCCATTGGCATGACACACTGAAAACAAACTGTGTTGATTTCTACCCTGTTCTTATTTTTCTATATCTAATTTATTTTCTAAATGGACTTGATATTGATACTCTGACATAGGCATGGCTCCATCTCAGCAGGTGTTTTGCATACATAAAGGCTCACCTGTCCCCAACCTTCAGACACATTCTAAGAGACAACAGTAACCCTTGAATATGAAATAGTGTGGGTTTTTTTCAATGCAACTGAGATTCCCTCTCAGGATTTGCTACGTTGGGGCAGGGACCTTTCCTTCTGTTTCTGTACAGTTGTGGACATATAGACCTTAGGGCTGGGGACTCTCAGCAGTGTTAGGCTATAAAGGATAGCCAGGTTAGAGTGATAAAGCATGTTAATGACCTGAGTTTTAAGTCTCTGTCAGGGCTTTTCACTCCTTTGTCTCCTTAGCTAACTCAATTAAGCTAAGAAGTTGGAATAGAATTCATCCTGTTTGCTCAACAAAGCAAAGGTCTGAGCAAATTGGCCTGTGGAACCAAACAAAAAGATGATGGCTCATCTAACATGGGGATATTGCTGAGGTTAAGTTGGCCCAGACCTCAAATCAAAACTGCTTCCATAATGAAAAAAGACAGGTCATTGTCATAGAAGACTCCCTTCTGAAGGGAATAGAATGGAAAACACACAAACTGAACCCACTTCTAGGGGAAGTCTGCTGCCTTTGTGGGGCCTGGGTTAAAGATGTGAACAGAAGCAGCAGCAGCAATCCTGCCCTGGTACAACCCTCAGATTATTAACCCTTATTGTTTTTTTTTCAAGTAAGCAATGATGATGTTGCAATGAGAAGTCCAGGAGCAGTCAAGAGAGACTTCATGGCCTTGGGATGACTGATTAAGGGATCAGAAGCACAAGTGGTATTCTTTTCTGTCCTTCCAGTTGCAGAGAAAATGAAGGAAGAAAGAGGAAGACCCAGCAGATCAATACTTGGCTCCAAGCCTGGTGTCACCAGCAAAATTTGCAGTTTTTTGATTGTGGGTTATTTTAGACAAATCAGGCCTGCTGGCAACAGATGGGGTACACCTGCCTCAACACTGGAAAAGAATCTTTGCATGGGAGATAGCAGGACTTGTCAAAAGTGCATTAAACTAGATTTGAAGGGCAAAAGGGATAAAACCAGGCTTGCTAGAGATAATCCTGGGTGCAGTATGACAATATTTGAGGGACAGTGTGCTGGCAAAGTCCTTCAGTCTGCTGTCTCAGTAGAGGTAGGGCATGGAGATCCACGAATCAGCAAAGATGAAAGCGTTATTGATGTGTTAAAAACCATAGAAGCAACTGAGAGCAGTCATGCGGGAATTAGGGCTTCCCTACTCCAAAAGGTGTTGGGGTCAAGAGCCCAACTGGAGTTCATCTACACCAACACACAGAAACAACAAACTGGAGGAGCTTAAAGCCTCTGCATAGCAGGAAAACTGTGACATAGTAGCCATTATAGAATCAAACACAGAACCTTAGAATTCTATAATGTCCTGACTTGGAAGGGACCTGCAAAGGAGCATGGAGTCCAGCTCCAGGCCCTGTACAGGACAAACCCAGGAATCACACTGTGTACCTGAGAGAATTGTCCAAACACTTCTTGAACTCTGGCAGACTTGATGCTGTGACCACTTCCCTGGGGAGCCTGTTCCAGTGTCCAACCCCCTTCTGTGTGAAAAATCTCTTCCTAATATCCTTCCCTGACACAGTTTTATGCCATTCTCTTGGGTCCTATCACCGGTCACCAGATAGAAAAGATCAGTGCCTTTCCCTCAGCTTTCTCTCATGAGGAAGCTGTAGACTACGATGAGGTTTCCCCTCAGTCTCTTTTACTCTCAGCTGAACAAGCCAAGTGACCTCAGCATGGGATGACTCACACAACTTGAGTGCTGCAGTGGATGAGTGCAAACTCTTCAGAAGCGACAGGCAAGAAAAGAGATGTGGTGGGATATCTCTAAGTGTTAGGGAGTGGTTGGACTGTCTGAGCTTTGTCCTTCTGTACTTGCTGCTCATGAGACCACACCTTGGGTATAGCGTCCAGTTTTGGGACCCTCCCTACAAGAAAGACTTTTAAGTGCTGGAGAGTGTCTAGAAAAGGGCAACAGAGCTGAGGGAGGGTCTGGACCACAAGCCTTACAAGGAATAGCTCTTGTTTAGCTGGGAGAAAAGGACACTGAGGGAAGACCTTAAGGCTCTCTACAACTCCCTGAGAGGAGGTTGTAGTGAGGTGAGAGTCAGTCTCTTCTCCCAAGTGACAAGCAATAGAACAAGAGGAAATAGCATCAAGTTGTGTCAGGGAAGGTTTAAATTGGATATTAGGAAAGAATCCTTCACCGGAAGTATTATTAAGCACCGGAACAGTGCAAATGTCATACTTGGGGATATGGTTTAGTGGTGACTTGGCAGTGCTGGGTTAACAGTTGGACTTGGTGTTCTTTAAAGGTCTTTTCCAATCTAAATGATTCTATGATACTAGGATTTTCAGACCCAGTTGGTTGCAGTAGCACTGCAAGTCACTTAAATACCCTAAGAAAAATGTCTGTTTCATTTTGGAGCATGTTTGATTCCGAATGATCTATTCAGCCCCAAAGAACCATTTCTAAAGATGCAAAACTGTGGGTAGTAAAAATCTGGCAAGTCTCAGAACATTGTGTGAGCTAATAATTAAAGGAAAAAGCATATGCAGATTAAGAAAAAACACTGCTGCAGTAGCAGGTATTTTTTGTCAGGCTGTCAGGGATCATTCAGCATGGTGTTTATGTATATATTATACCCTCACACACACAGTTTGAACTTATACAGCACAGAGGGTCTTGCTGGAGATTACTGAATCCTAGTGTAAGAGAGGGAGTGGAAATCAGTCCCTGTGTACCACTTTGTATCACTGAGGGAAGGCAGCTGGCCACCTGCAGCCAGCTTTCATTGATATATATAAATATGGTTATGTATCAAAGGCAGTTTGTCAAGGCAGTTTCCTTTTATTTTGTGGGTTTTTTTGCCAGACTTTCCTTGAATTTATTTACATTACCTCTAAGTGTCCTGAACTAGTGGGGAGCAAGTTGGGAGGCACTGATTCTTTTGCTAAGCAGGCATATGGTGCTTTCAGCTTGTGGTTAAACATAGATGGTACAAGAAAAACTTGTTAATAATAAAGATGTTAAATAGGTACCAATGGACTGGGCTGATTGTTAAGAAGAGATCTTGCAGTCATAAAGCAGTTTAGAGCCTGAAGCACTTGGGCCAGAGCACTAATTATTACACATTTTAGGTCTATTGTCTTGGCTCTAGAAAATGTATTATTTTTAGTGATTTTCATTACATGTTGGATTTAAAAATAGACTGAGTTACAGCCAGTCGTTGTTCTGCTGGGATGAATTATAGTTTGTTGAGGCAACTGCTTATTTTGTCTTGTCCCATGGCATTATGTGAAGCCAGACAATAAAAAAAGGAAATATGAGTGGCATTAACCTTTTGAAGTAGAAGGAAAAAGGAACTTTAATGAAATAGAGCAATCAGGCAATTATATTGCAGCTCTTAGTTATCATATAAAAAAGGAAACTGTGTCCTGTATCACTTAACCCTTTACCTCCTGCTGTGGAGGTGAGGTATATATAACAGACACACAGATATTTTTCTCCTAAGAAACTGATTGGTGCTAATTAAGAGGGCTAGAAAGAGATATATTATTTAGGGATACACAAAGGGGCAAAGTTAATGCTAAGTGTCATAATTTCTGCAGTTCTTTCTGTCTGATAATGCAGCTCTGAGTTACAAAAACTGACTTTTTCACAAATTTTCCTCCCTCTGCCCTGTTCTTTCTTCTCTTCATAAAAGAAGGTAAGACACTTGTTAATGGGGATGGCACTGTTCTCTGCCCACAGTCACCTGATTTTGACTTTTTCGTTCTGTCTGGGTGGTATAATAAAGACCCAAGAATTTTTCAAGTACATTAAGAATACCAGTGCTGAAATAGGTCCCACAGGCATTAAAAATAATAATAAAAAAAATCCTCCCACTTCTTTTGCTGAGGGCATGATCAGATGAACAGCTCTGAAAACTGCTGAGCCAAACGAAGCTATCTCCCTGCTGGGCCTTCCCACCCTACTCTTTGTGAAGGTTGTATCCAATTTGGTTTTACAGTTTTAACCATTTGTTTGATTACCTCTCACCCAATTTGTTAAGAAACCTGAATTAAAAAAGGAAAACCACCACCCTTTGACTTATTCTTTTTTAAGTGGAGGAGGGGATTTAAGACTATTTAATTTGACAGAGATGATTTTATAAATTGTGTTACTGAGTGAAACTTGCAAGGTCTCAGAAATTACTGCTTGCCCATGTCAGAAGACAATCTTCTTCAATAGGGATACCTAAAGACCAGGAGACTCTCTTTTTGTCTATTGATGAAGGACCAGCTCCCCTTTAAACTGCTTTGCAATTTGAGAATTAGGAGGTTTCTTACCTGTTTATGACTTAATAAAACAACCCTTTGTGTTTGACAGCAATTAAATTGATATCCACTAACGAAACTGCTAGACAACACTGTTTCACTGAAGCAAAAATCATTATCTTCCCTGGGTCTCTATCCTCCCATACTCTAGGCTTGATGCAATTTCTATTGAGCAGAGTGGATCCAGGTTGACTTACTGCCACTGTGGTCTGGTTTGTGAGGCAAAACCAATCTCCAGGATTCTGTTCCATAGTAAGTGCCACAGCCCTGGACTGAACCCTGTAACAAGGCTTTATGTCCTAAAACATTTCCTTTCGCAAAAGCTTCTCTTAATCAGAGTGGTTCGTATGGTTGGTGTCAATAAACAACAAGCACCCTTCTTATAGAGAGAATGACTCTTAGTAGAGGTCAAAGGAACCAGCTCTTATGAAGATGCTGAGAGAAAAGGGACAGAGTTTTCACTTCCAGCCTCCAGTCTGGTATATCTCCCACATCAACTGCATTGAAAGCAGCTTCTTTGGCAGAGGAGTGGAAATTGACATGGATTTGAGGTGATATCAGTGAGTTGACGTTCAATGAAGGAGAGTGCCTTGATTTAAGTTGTTGGCCTGGCATTTATTTCTAATAAGCAATCTTGCTTCAATTGTCAGCTCCTCTGTTTGACCTTGGGCCTCAGTTTCATGCCAGAAAAACAAAATAGTGATTATTTCCTTTGCCTGTCTTGTAAACTGTTTGAGGCAAGACCTGACTCTCCTGTTAACACAGAGCTTGGCAGGAGAGGTTGCTGAGCTACACCGGGGCCTTTTGGCATTCCTATGGTTCAACTGGAAATATGTAATTATGTACTTTTAAAGGTGGATACCAGAATAAGGCCCCCTAAATCCCTGTTTAGATATCTTTGATAGATAAAAGTTGTTTGGTTTCCTGAGCAGACAAGTGCTCATCTTCAGTTCCTACCACAAGGCCTCTCTTGACTCACCTGAGGTGAATGGAGAAATAGTTTCATTTTCGAGACTCTGCCTACAGCAAGGTCTTCCCACTGGAGAGCATTAGGCATCCACCCAAGACCTGTATCCATGTGTGGATGCATGTTTCATCCATGCTCCTTCTGGATTTGTTCCAATGCAAAGGTTTTCACAGAACAATTAAAATGCAAATGTAGATGCAAATTATGACAGACTGAAATGGCAAACTCACCTGCGGAAGGATCATAATATATGTCATCTTTGGCATTTCTCTCCCTCTCTCCTCACTATTTTTGTTTCACCAGGCTATAATTTCCCCATACAATGAGGTTCTCACAGCCTTGTCAAAACACAAGTGGCAGTCTAGTTTCAGGCTGTTTCACAGTGTTGATTCCCCCCTCAGAAAAAAACTACTTTTCCTCTCAGGAGCACAATCCAGGAGGCAAGTGTTTGCATCTGAGAGCACACCCTACTTTAAGGATAGAGGGATTTCTTGTGAGCATGAAATAATACTCTCATACCTGGCTCTTACCAGGCCAAGGATGCTGTCTGGTCCCAACCACTTCAATAGATGAGTGATAGTATTTAAAAGATGACTTACTCTTCCTGGTTTAACTTTGATAGTTTACCATGTAAATGAACACTTGTTACGTGGTTGAGTTATATAATTTTTGCAGTACTGGAAGAGCTGCTATGTGTACCAGTGTACACACACCTATGGAATAGAAATGTGTGTCTAATTTCAAACAGACAGTCTGGAGGACAGAAAGGGAAATTGGTGAACCTGCCTGATTCACTTACAAGTTCTGTGGAAGAGCTGAGATTTGGATCCATGCATTCCTTTAGTTCTGAATTCGAATGCCTCATTTTTATCTTCTCCCTCCCTGCCCAAACTGTATCACTGCAGTTTTGGCACTGCTGTGAACCACAGTGGTGTTTACTGTGATTCTTGATAAGCTTGGCCATATCACAAAGAGATAGATACACCCTGGATTAGCCATTCCAGCATGAAATGTCTTCCAATCTTTCCTCCATTTTAGCTTCCTCCTTTCCTTTTCAATTATTTCTCTGGACATCCTCCAATCCTCAATGAAAGGGATAAAAATAAAATGAGCTTGGGATCTGACTGTGGAACTAATAGCCAACATTTACTGTTATTGTGTCATTTGCTCTGCTGTGTGTCTTGTTCCTGTCCCTGTTTGCTTCAGGTTTTCCACTTTCCGTGTTGCTTCCTTGACTGTAATTAAGGAGGGGTCCTGCAATCAGGCTTTGATCTCTGCATAAATGTTCCTGGCTCTTCAGTGACTGTAGAGAACAGTAAGTGTACAGGGAGACTGTTTGTACTTTGTGGACAGACCTCACCAGACATGACTCAACAGAGAAGCAAATTTGATTCTTCGTTCCCTGATAGGATTCATCAATATTTGCTTTTGTGATACATCTTGGTTATCAAGCCTATAGATTCCTCCATGATAGGTAGGTAGTGAAAGCCATTTGTGATCTAGGAACACCATTGCTATTTTCACAGCAATCTGAGGCACTGCCTGGATCTGCAGCACCCAGACAAGTAAAATGTCAACTGTTAAAATATAGGTTTGCCTAACCTGCCTGTGTTTGAATGCTTTCAGAAGCTAAATACTATGGAACATATTTCTTCCTTGTATATTCCCTTGGTAATAGTGCTGGTTTTTATTAATTGGGAGATTTTCTCATGGGAGTTTGCATTACAGTAATGCAGTTTAGGGATCTTTCAGGTGTCTGAAAAATATCACTTTAAAATGTCTTAGATGATTTCTTTTGTAGAACACCTTGGGAATTTAAAAATCTGAACCTGTTTTTGCTACTGATTATTTGTTTGAGGATCTTAGAGCATTTTCTTTGTCAAACCTTCTATCTGAGGCTTATAAAAGTGAATATAATTGCTTGTTCCTGATGCTACATCAGTCTCAAAGCTACCTCAGTATTTGGCAAAAGAACACTTGGATCTTCAGTTGTTAGAGCAGGATGAATCAAGATGAGACACTATTATCTTTAAAATCAAAAGGAGGCAGCCAACTCCCAAAGTCTCTGTGAGGATGGCAGCTTTCTGTCTGTTTTCTGAAAACAGGAAAGAAAGAAACCTAACCTTTTACTAATAGTTTGGTTATACACAAAGGGACACATTCAAATATTTCTGTGTCTACTGTACACAAATACATGAAACACACTGCACTAA
Source organism: Xenops minutus (assembly GCA_035221455.1). NCBI lineage: Eukaryota > Metazoa > Chordata > Aves > Passeriformes > Furnariidae > Xenops > Xenops minutus. The sequence continues at coordinate 140,905,617 of JAWWEE010000074.1, read as the reverse complement.
TTACGCCAGTCAGATGCTGGTTGAAGAACAGTTAATTGGTTTTCAGAATATCTCAATCAACACAGGCAGCAAGACACATGTCCAAGGATTTGAAGAGTCAGCAGTAATAGATGTCCGTGAATTCTCTGTTGCAAAGTAAACCTTTATTTTCACTACAGCGTGTTTTATAGTGCAATAAAAAAGAAGGAAGTCAATAGCTATATCTAATATAACTGTAGCTGAAAAGATACTTTACTGATTCAATATTGCTTGAAGGGCAGTGTAATATAGGTATTTGACCTTAACCAAGGGCTCACATGCAGGTATTGGGTTCAGGCTGAATTGTCAATGGAACAAACTGAGCCCAGTTCGGACCAAGAACATGTTAAAACGAGTTAAATTTCAGCTCTTTTTCTTTTTTTTTTAATTTCTTTTAAAGAAAAGATAAGTTGTCTACAGAGTCTTTTCTGCCTTTAATCCTGCTTAGGCCCACCTACTCCTAAATACTTAATACATATATATTTTTATTTTTGAACCAGAAAATTTGTTGCTTTTTAGTAAAATTTAGCCTTAAGAGTCCTTGGTCTTTCAAGGTTCTTTTTTTGTGTTTTTGTTTGTTTGTTTGTTTGTTTGTTTGTTTTTGTTTGATTGGTTGGTTGGTTGGTTGTGGTTTTTCGGGGAGGTTGTGTGTCTTTTTTTTGGGGTTT
>JAWWEE010000074.1:140866684-140898575 GCA_035221455.1 Xenops minutus | reverse complement strand
CCCTCCCTCCCTCCCGCCCTCTCTCTCTCTCTTTCTCCCTCTCTCTCTTTCTTTCTTTCTCTCTTTTTCTCTTTCTCTCTTTCTCTCTCTCTTTCTCTTTCTCTCTTTCTCTCCCTCCTTCTCTCTTTCTCTCTTTCTCTCCCTCCTTCCCTCCCTCCCTCCTTCCCTCCTTTCCAACTATGCTATGTAGTTTAAACTTTTGCTTATCACTGTCCTTATATGGTTGTTCTTACTTGACTTTATTCACTGGATATTAAGAAATGCTGTGCTGACAGTTCTACTTATTTTTGTGTGTGTGCAGATGATGCAATCTATAATTTTAAAAATGTAAAATATTTAAAGTGGTTGATTATTTTCTTTCATCCTGGGATCACCAGTTCTTGCGTCCAGCTACTTATCTGTGATTCCCCAGTCAGTTAAACTCATTTTGATGTATTGGATTGACACCAATACCCATTTACCTCCATTTTTATTCCAGCTTCCTTTTAGCAAACAATTATGGAACAGCAATAGCCTCCTGCTGGGCAGACAAATTCTTTCTGTCTTCCTTTAACACAGCTGTGCATTTTTCCAAGTGATGAATGCAGTAGAACCAAATCATATGAATCTACAAACTGTTCCAGCTGCTATTGGAGAGAAATGATTAAAACAACAGCAACAAAATGGAAAGAAAACTCCCTGATTTTTTTCCTGCACACCAGCAAACGTACTATCATTGAGTATAAGCAGCAAAATGCATTTTTAAACTCAAGAACCAAATGTGCATATAAGCAGTAAGAGGCTAAACGAATAATAAAACAGAATGACATGACACCGTATCACAATCCTCAACGAGTAAGTAGCACAGTTCAACCTCAAAAGCTACTGAGTAAGACGAAAATGTCTCTTTAACAGTATTAGGGGACAATTTATTATGTGTATCCTTCGAGTGCGGCACAATGTCACTGCAGGCCCATTGCATTTGCATTATTTCCAGACAACGGCAGCAGCAGAAAAGGACACTGATTTATTTCAGAGCAGGCACAGGTGATTTTTATGTCTGTTGGGACTCAGCCAGATATGGCTTAACCCATTCAAGTCTTTTCTCCTTATATGAAGAGGTGTCTCTTTTGCAACATCCTTATCTTCCAGCTCAGATTTCATTTAAGTTACTCGAGGAAAAGATGGAGGATTTTGAAGTCCTTTGCTCTTTCAGACAGTTACTAAAGCTTTGTTCAATTCAGAGAAAACGAGTGATCGGCAATAGCCTAATCTGTTTAAAATAATTCTGACAATCATTTTCACTATGCAGCTTTTAACACAGTGTGTTACTTCCACACCCTACAGTAGCCAAAACTGAATGATCTCCTGATAATATTATTCCCTATTGCATGTGAGCTAATTTGCCAGGATCAAAAAACAACATACAGGAAAAGAAATCACTGTCTGGCTGTCAAGATCCAGCCAAAGCTGCAAGCTTTGTTTCTGCTCAATGGGAAAGCCTGAGGACTGCCTGCATCCCAGTTTTCCAGCACTGTAGAAGAGGAAAATCTGACATCTTGCTGAAAGTGCTACCATATAGAGAGATGTAGGACTGAGGCTGGGATCAAACACAGTCACTAATGGCAATTACATAGAAAGCAGAGGTGTTAATACAAAGCAATTATGGCTGGCTTCTGATAGTTCATCAATTTTATTTCTTCTCTTAAACGGCAGTATATTTTCCTTCTTCTGAACAGCTGCCTGGTGTTGTGTGGGCATGTGGCTGTAATTCTGCTGATGGCTGAAAGAGATGCAGAAATCCAAAGTGCGAACTCATGTCCTGTACGAAGTGACTTCTGCGTAACTGGAGAGATGTGCACTGTGCCTGGCAGTACAGAGAAGGGATTTTTTTCAGGAATGATCTACAGGGTTTGTTTCATTCCAAATAGGAGTAAAACCGAATATTTTGAAATTTTCTAAGGGGAATTTTGCAAAACTTTCTTTTTAGGTCCATTAAAACACTTTCTGTGTAAGCTGGGTGGTTGGGTTTTTTTGTTTGTTTGGGAGTTTTTTTGTTTTGTTTTGTTGTTCTTTTTGGTTTGTTGTTTTTTGTTGTTTTCCTCCTGAATAAGGCATTACGAATCCGCATGAAAATACCAGAACAGAACAAAGGAAAAATTCCCACAGGCTACAAATTCCTAAAAAAGAACTGAAGATACATTGTTCCTGAGCACTGAGACAGGATAGGTTAATATTTTTGGAATAGATGATTTGCTAGTCTACTAAAAGATGGTTCTGGTCGTCCTTTTCCTCCCATGCTTACTGCAGGAAAAAAGAGCTTGGTCATTGCATAAATAAGTGAGCACAGTTAAGTGAGTGCAATATATGTAAATGTAGACTTTGGATTTTTTTTAAAATGTTACTCAGTACGTTTTGATACCTGTGATGAGTCAGAGCTACTTGTAGAAGTGGAGTACATGCCCTTGTTCTAGCAAATGCAGTCATGGGTGGCAGCTGAAACAAATCAATTTAGTGCACTTGCTGAGGAGTGATTCTTGCCCTCGGTTGTCTTCAGGACGAATTGCCTTTATCTTCCTACAGGAGGCAAACAGGGCTCAGTGGCTGTTGTACACTACTGGAGCAGTGTATTGCAAGCCCAGCTCTATCACCAGCCTACTGTGCAGTCTGTGGAGGGTTGCTGTGGTTCATTCCTCCCCTCAGTAACATTGTTTGTTCACTTTTAAAGCATTTTGAAAGCTTTTAATAACATACACTACTGGCATGGCAGGGGGTTATATTACAGCTCCATGATTTTTATAGCATCGAAAAGACTCATGGGGAGCCTGGATGTTCATGGGTCAGGCACTCTCTTAAAGGCTTGATCCCTGATTTAAGGAGCTTACAGTGAGAAAGAGGGAAAGTCACAGCAACAAGAAAGAAGAAAAAAGCAATAACTACAAAGGGCAAAGTAGATGAGGAAATGATCCCGTAAGTTAACAATTTGTACAGCCTCTGATGAGTTTAGTTTGGCTTCTTCATAGTCCAACAGGCTGTCAGGTCTCTTAGCTATAAATCACATATTCTGAATAGGAATTATCTGATGTTACGGTGAATTATAATAAATATCTGCTCTCTGCAGAGATGTTTCAAATGGACAGCTGAAGCCTATGTAATAATAAAAAAATGGTCATTGGGTTTTGATGAAAATATAATAATGCAGCTTCTGCTTTCTAAAGAAAATAGTCTCATTATTAGGCACAGTATACCAAGGTAATGAATCAAAAGGAGAGATGAAAAGACAGCCTTTTAAAAATTAAGATTTTTTTTCCCTTTCTTATTTCATTGAGAGATGAAATACCCTTTAAATGCCCAATGGCCTGAATGCTGCCTTTGTTGATCATACAGTTCAGATCTAGCTGAGTTTAGCATTGAACTTAGCTCTGCAACAGAAATTTAGTAAGAATTTATAATTTTTCTCACTTCAAGTCTAATTGATGCAGAAAAAAGGGTAAAAATATAACACAGGTTCTTACAGGAAACAGATTCAAATTAGAATGTGACTTAAACTACTTAAACTTATTCCCCAACAAGCTATATAAAACAAATATGCCTAGTGCTTCCTGAACACTTTAAATCAGTTTTTAAAGAAAAAATTATATTTTAAGGGTGATGGTTAAAGAATGACCATTCACGAGTTCTGTTCCTGCCATTCATTACAGGGGTATTGAGGTACAGATATATTAACAAGCAGCATACTCATGTCTCCTGGAAAAATGGCTGTGCATGTGCACATCTTCTGATAAAGCACCTTCCTGGGTCAGGCTTCCTTTTGTACACTGTCCTTAATACAACAGCCTATTTTGGTACTGAGAGTGATGTCAGGTCCATATAGCAGTACATACCCAGCTCCTGATCTGTGGGAAGAACAGGCAGTGCTTGGGAGGGCCCTTGAATTGTTCCAGTACATCTGATACCTAATTACTAAAAGACAGATAGATTTAGAAGCAATGACACACCAATGCTTTAACTGACATCACCAGGCACAATTGTGGCCTGAATGACATGTATTTGATGTAACTAAAACAAACACACAAGAGGGAACAAAGCATGTGTGCTGTATTTAAAATCAGATGATGGTAACATCTGTACATGGCTGCAAAAGAAATAGTTTCCATTGTGCATCCCACCTCTCCACCACATTAATTCCACTGTAAATCTCTTCTGTATCACACTTTTACTGCCCTCACCATGCACAACCTGCCTGTAACCTAGTGACAACAGCCAAACGCTTCTTCCAAAATAACAAATCATAAATTTAGTTGCACAACTGCTTTTTGCAAAAGAGCAAAAACATTGCACATCCATAATTAACTGTAATGCAAGCCTCTAGGCCAGAGCTGAAATGAGGGAAGTGATGCTATCAAGAAGCACCTTAATCCATTTTCTAGGAGCCATTAGGACATCCTTTGCAGAATTATGTGAGTGATGTGAGGCACAGTAAAACTTCCCAGTGTGCCTTTATCTGGTGTGGTTGGAGATGACTGCACTGTCTTCATCCATGCCCTGTTCATAAGCACTCCTTCCTTTGGTGACCACTTGGTCAATTCAGTGGGAACTGCTGCCAGGGGACTCAGGGATTGTGCTGGCTGAGGGTGACATTCACCCCACACCTTCTGGTGGCTCTGCTGTGGGGTAGCAGCTCTGACTATATGGGATCATGAGCAACTGGGACTTTCACACCTTGAAGAGCTCCAGCTGTTTCCAAAGCTGTGGTTTCTAGCACAAGACCACCCATTTCCAAACACCTGTTTGACACTTGAAAGCCAAAATCTCATAGATTTTCAGGAGCAATTCCAAAAAGGTAATGATATCTGCCTTTTCCCTTCTCACACCAAGGATGCCGCTTTCATATTTTAATATGTCCAAATTAATAGTTAAATCTCTAAAGCATTAGTATTTATTGTTGTAAAGAGTACATTAAATCTTCAAGCCTGTTGTTTATTTTCAAGGGTATATTCTGGTGACACATTTCGAATTTCATTTTATTAGTGGGTTGAGCCAAGGCATTTAATGTTTTGCAAATTATAATGATTACCTAGGAGCAATCACCAGAAGTATTTTCTCTTGAATAGCATCGAAAGACTAAACTTAGGACTAATCTTACAAATCTGCTTTTAAGAAAAGAAACTAAATCTGAAAAAAACCCAAAAAGCAAAAAACTAAGACTACAAGTTTTCTTAAATTACTATGTTGTTACTATTGTTCACCAGATTCCTCAAGCATTCTCTGATCTTACACAGTACTATTTCTTTCTACCTCAAAGGATCTATGACCAAAAAGGGGAACTAAATGGCAGTGGAGGGTTCTGTAGGCTTCAGTCTGTGCCAGTCCAGTGCATACCATGTCTGCTCAGTTCCCTTCTGTGTGCACCTTGGCTCCCTTCTTGGCACTTCAGCACTGCTGAGCAGTCTCAGCTGGGTCAGGGTCATGCTTAGCTGCTGTATAAAGGAGTTAAAGAGTTCACTGGCTAAATCAGACAGAGAAAATAAGTCCTTTCCACTGCTGCTGGCAACATGCTTACCTGCTGCATATCCTCTATTGGGGTAGGAAAGAAAGCTGGTATGTGGAAATGCAAAAAGACCCACCTATGGCCTGGGAACTGATAATGTGCACAGTTTTAATTGAGTAGCAGCTATGGGAACCAGCCCTTGCATGTCTCATAGGTAGCAGCTAATGAGTTTGCCCTAATTTTTGTTTATCATCAGAAAAGAAATGGTTAATATTTTTCTGTTAAGGAAGATTGTTTTGCAAATACGTGTGAGGTGTTTATATATATGGATAAATCCACATGCATAATAGCATCTCATTAAAGGAAATAATAATTTTTTGTTTATTTTGAATAGTGCAACTTGTAGTTTTTTGTAGATATTGTTAGATGGTATTCTACTGGATCCCAAAACTCAATACCTACTAAGGGTAAAAAATGAAGCAGAAAAAACTACTGTGGAATTCCACTCATTTACATTCAGCTTAGGCAAGAAGGATCAGTGAAACTGATACAATTTAAACACCACTAACAGTCCTGTTAGTTTAGTTGTATGCCTTTGATATGAAATGAACTGGTTAAAAAGGATCTTGCAAATGAACACAGTTCCTCAAAGCAAATGAGGAATTGTGAAGGCAGTTTTGATGCAAAGGCTCAAGGATTTTGGGTGCTGCTTAACATTTCAGGCATGGAGAGACTCCTCTCTCCTCTGCACTAGTAAAAATCAGACAATAAGAAAGAAGGTTGTAGGACCGCATGATATACAGGTAGAGATCCTCTTCTGTTTTCTTCCCTATGGTTTAATGGTCATAACAATATATGATGAATATCACTGTGCACAGAAGATTCTAATTCTAAAAATCCCTAACTTTGCATGATCCAAATCTCTGCTTTATGGATTGCCTTTCCAAGAGCCATGCAATGATCTCAGCTAAAAACCAACCAACCAACCAACCAACCCCCTCTGACATTACAGGATCCCAATAAGACAAATTTTGACATCCAGATGTCGTCTCCAAGGCAGTCTGGAAAGGTTGTATATGGCACAGAAAAGTTACTTCTTCAGCACATCAGTGCTAGTTGCAGACTGGATGATGAATTACCCAATTTGCTGGCTAGAAGATGACTTTTTTTTTCTTGCCCCTGGTATAGGCACAGGACAGAGATCTGAGCTACTCCTCAGTCATCCATTTTTTTCATATTTTGAGCTCATGCAGCTCTTCAAAGGGTCCTTACAGACGGGCTGGGATGGTGTTGTTCACATCTGGGATCAGATGCAAAATTTTTTTTCTCCAGCTATCGAGAAGTTCAGACCCCCCCCCCACAATCTGGAAAGCACCAAACTGTTCTCCAACTTCCCTTAACTTTTCTGACTTGCAGAAGATAATGAACTAAGAAAGTGTGATTTTTTTAATAACATTTTTTGGGTGACATTTTCAAACCGCGCTTTCTTCCTCTTGAAAAGCAGTGATTTCTCATTGAGAAATGTTCTTAGATTTTATTAGCAAAAGCTGCTTGGTGCCAGAAAAAATTTGGATTGGAAGATGGCTTGAAAAAAGATGACTTCTTAATAGCTTCAGAAGCGTTAGTGAACCAAAAAATATTTGCACAGTAGCAATCAGTCCAAAATACTTCATAGTCAAGGTAGCTATAGAAAAACCCTTGCAATAGGCTGATGTGAAATAGTCTGCACTGTCAACCCATGCTACAAAAATGAAGACACAAAGAACTTGCCTGCTTTTAAAGAAGAGATTAGCTTCATTCCCAAAACAGGGCATTTAATAGCTTTTCAAAAATTTACTACTCCTCAATATTATGTAATTCCAATTATTATTGTTAGTCATATAAATGTCCAATCAAGCGGGCCCTTTGCAATTTAGGTCTCAAGAAAAACTTGCAAGCTTGGATCCCACGGTTTGATTGCCCATGGTATGAAAAGTGGTAGTTCACTGAGTGGTTTTGCATATCCTACCTTTTAATTTAGCTGAGTGCCCTTTGTTGTTTTCCTTTCTCATGCACGTGTTCATTTCAATCTCTTTTCACATGAAAGGTTTTCCATGCCCTTCTTTTGTCACCTCCCTTTCCTGAAAATAGATTTGTCTTTACCAGCATTTGCAAATTAGTACAGTCAAAGACATTTTTATTCTCATGGCTATCTTTGTTTTGACTGTTTATTTTCAAGAGAGATGTTTGCTTCACAGATAATATTCCTGTGTCTAAAATCTTTAGGCAAAACAGCCTTTGTAGTAACTGCTGTATGTCTCCTCTGTTCCTCTGACAGTTGTGGCTGCTTCTGACAGGGCCTATTTTGGCATCTTTAACCTCTGAGTGTGAGACTAACTCAAGGAAGCCTTTTTCTCACCTGGGCAAAGATGCCTGTCATGAGACTTAGCAAAAGCACCACACAGAACTGCAGATTTTTCTAATTCCTACAAATAATATAATGTAGCTGTTTCTAAGCAAGTTTAATTTATTTAGTTGAAAAACATAATTTTGTCACTGCTTGTGATAATATCAATATTGTTATTGATTCAAGCATCCTTAATTTACACTGGGAAGTGCTTAAGTGCTGTGGTGAAAGAGTGCATAGAAAATCTGCAGACAGACAGATAGTTTCTATGGGCAGCTGGTCTCTGAAGGAAGAGCTGGTCACTTTTGGGGCTGTTTGCTTGTCTGCAAGATAACATTACCATGATATTTTCTCAGCTGTGCTTAAGCAAAAAGGAAACCCCTGCCCTTTGCCTTGTGGACATTAATTTCCTCCATTAACCCGTCTCCTGATTCTTCCTGATGATGAATAGTGTCACCAGTTGTTTTAAATATAGCTCAACTCAAAGAAACAGGGCAGAAACTTTATATACGTGTTTCCTTTCATTCTTTAGTGTGGAACTGCTTCCTTGTGTGTTTGTATATTCCTGTTAACCATAAGCACCACTCTACAACTTGCTTATTTTACATACTATTCATACTGGATGACTGTTTTTGTGTTAAATTCCCTCTAAGACATAAAGGGCAATGGACCAGCACATCACCTGAGGTATTCTCTCACAGGTTATGCAGTTGGTCACTTTCTGGACCAGATTTGCAATTAGTTTTAATTCTATAAACCACTGATTTTTCTACTTCCATGACCTACAAACTCACTTTTAGCCTTCACCTGAACTGTTCTGTCATGGTATTTAACTATAGTTGACAATTTCTGGCAAATGCAGATTTTAAAGCCAGAATCATTTAAATCAGATTAAAATCATTTAATCTGATTGTACAATCTTCTCTTTGCCAGGGACTTTGATGTGAACTCTGAAAAATTTTTGAACACCATGGAAAACAATCACATTGAAATCTCCCTCCCAGGATTTTGAATTGGACAAAAGAGCAGATGAAGCTTAGACTCAGCGCTAAAAGACTAAGCAATAAGTTCTCAGAAGCTGCGGGTGCGAACATCTTAGTTTTGTAGGATACCATGATAAGTGTTTTAAGGTGCAAGTGCCTTGTACCTCCATTTTGGATAAACTGACAGCCACTCAAAACAAAAACATAAGATGGATATGTAATAAGTTTTAAGACTGTTTCAGTATCAGGGTTGGATTGATAGAATTATTTAAAGTCCTAAAAAAGGAACTGAATATGTAAGAAGAAATCCTATGGGAGATGGTGTCACAGGCTTTGCTGAAGTCCAGGTAGACTACATCCACAGACTTCCCCTCATCCACCAGGTGGGTTACCTGATCATAAAAGGTATCATGTTGGTCAGACCGGACCTGCTCCTCCTAAATCCATGATGGCTGGGTCTGACCCTTGTCCATCCTGTAGGTTTTGTGTGATTGCACTTAGGATGATCTGCTCAATACTTGCCTCTAAACTGAAGAGACATGTATTTGACAGATGAGTCACTCAGTGGATAAGGAATGGGCTAGATGGTTATACTTAAAGGGTTGTGGCCAATGGCTCAATGTCTGAGTGGCACTGGCACTGTTTGACATCCTTGTTGGTGACATGAACAGTGGGATTGAGGGAGATTTTATGGATGACACCAAACTGTTTGATATGGTCGACTCACTGGAGGGAAGAGATGCCATCCAGAGGGGCGTGGATAGGTGTGAGAAGTGGGACCTGTGAAGTTCATGAAGTGGAAGGCCAAGTGCAAGGTCCTGCACTTGAACTGGGGCAGTCCCAAGCACAAATACAGCCTGGATGGAGAATGGATTGAGACTAACCATGAAGGTTAGTCCCCAAGAAGGACTTGGGGATGTTGACTGATGAAAAGAGGGCCACAAAAATAATCAGGGACCTGGAACACCTCTCCTTAGAAAACAAACTGAAAGAGCTGGGGTTGCTTAGCATGGAGAAGACAAGGCTCTGAGAAGACCTTATAACACCTGCCATTACCTAAATGGGGCCTATGAGAGAGCTGAAGAGGCACTTGTTTTACAAGGGCATGGAGTTTCATCTAGATCCCTCTCAAGTCTCAACATCTTGTCCAAATCAGAAGTAGTATCTGACCTGTTGAGGCAAGTCATCTTCCCTTCCTCTGTGTTCAAGGATGCAGAGGCTGAGTTCTGATGGTCAGCATAGGAAGCTTGGTTCACAAAGAATGATGAAAACCCCACAATACTTTTTGCACCTGCACAGAGTCCTGGAGTGACATTCAATTATTATAGTCCAATATTTTTTTACAGCTGTTCTCTAAACAATAGAGCTTTCCATGACAATGGTAATCAGAAGGGAAATGTCACCGCAAATATATCCCAGAGGAAAAGAGCGAGTTGAGTGAAACCACAGTGTGCTCAGTCTAGGCTATATTCAGACTAATAAAACTTTTGCCTCCAGATGCTATATCAGATAATAGCACATAGACAGACAAGCCATATTGCCTAGAATAAATCCTTCAGTAATGGGTGCATTAAAAATAAAATAGATAGATCAGGTGGATTTATCCATCTATTTCAGACAGTAGGAAAAAGCAGATAGCTGAGGAACTGTTGAGATAAGTGAGCATGTGGACACTGAACTTCCTTGAACACTGGATCGGCATCAGTGGAGAACAGCACTGAGGAAGACTCAGACTGAGCCTGGACCTAGACTGGTCCTGAGTTTCTATGGGACAAGTCACTGAAGGCATGTCAATGATTCTGTTTCAGTATGAAGATCACTAAAACCTCCTTTTTGGTTGCAAGTTCTATTTGAAGGAACCTCATTTGTTCAAGGACCAGTTCTTCCAGGTTTTGGGTCCAAGAGTTGCTCCTAATTGACATTCTAATTCATTGAAAGTCAGAGGAGGAGTGGAGGTATGATAAAATACTATGAAGTAGGCATGACTAAATAAACCCTTTTATTTGTAAATTATTTCCCAGGCTCCAATGGCAACACCCCTTCATCTTTCTCTCTCCTCTGCATCCCAGAGGACATAATATCCTCCCGTGTCAAAGCAGATGTTTTCAGCAAACTCATAAGCTGAGAGCTAAAATCCCCCTCCGAACCTTCCAGAGAACCATCTCTATGCTTTACTTGTTCACAGCTGGTCCGCCTTGGTCAGGAGAATCTCAGATACAGAATGGAGTCTGGCACTGGATTTTGGTAGCTTTGTTCATGATTGTAACAACTTTCTCCAGTGCTTGCCAGAAAAGATGCAGATTTGGGCTGGTTGCTGTTGCTCACATGAAACTGTACATGGTTCAGAGCAAGGACTGTGGCCTTTTTTTTTTTTTTTTGGCTTGTTTATGTACCATATGCACAGTAGTATCTACAGGTGTAGGTAACTATGAAGTAATATTAAAGTTGATGGTAAAAATAAATTATTTCTTCTTCTATGTCCCATTTTTCAATCCACTCCAAAATAATCCTCTTCTGGGAAAAATAATAATAACAAAAAAAGCCTGGAGGGGATGTGATTTCACTGTTAAAATCATGTGTACCTCCACTGACTAATCACTCAGGGGGTTGTGCTGGTACTCTTGTCTCATACTGTTGTTTTCCTCTGAAGGTTTATTGTGGTCTCAGACTATGCAGTTAAACTTCTTCTGTTTTAATATGTTGCTGCACCTTTGCCCAAGGCTGTGATTGAATATGTGGGCAGTCACTGTGGTTCAGCTGACATTTGGAAACTTATTATGCTGTGTTAACTTGATTTTGAATTTACACCTTGGGGAGGTTATTTACCTGAAATACTCATTTTTATGATGCCAAACTAAATCAAAGGCTCCAAATTTCACTGAAAACAAGAAAAATCCAAATCTATGGAAATTTCTGCACAGAATTGACAGTGCTAAGCACTAGGTAGGAACGTTTTCAAAAGCTGTGAGGGCTCTATTGTAACTGTTGGCAAACCATGTCTGAATGTCAAGCTTGTGTAGAACTAGGAGCTATGAAATGTTATTGGAATTTTGTGTTATGTGGCACAAATTTCACAGCAGTTCTGCGTGATCCTGGTTCTTCCTACCAAAGACTGTTTCAATTATTTCCTTGGTGCCCAAAATTGATTGCAGGAGGACTAAGGTGTATAAGGAGAATAAATTGTCAGGGTGTGGAAGAATTTCTGAGGTTTCTTTGGTAATGGTCATTGCTGACAAAATGTCTCTGCTCTGGTCTGTTCTAATTGCTTTAATGTTCTCCATCAGCATTTTCTCTGGTTGGATGGCAGGTCATGACCCTCCCAATCACTGTGAGAAGGGTCCCAAGTCTGATGACACGGGTCCACTGATGAACAATTCAGACCCAAATGCCCATGCTGCATGGTGAAGAATTCTAGCTCCTGAAAATATATGAAATATCTCTCAAGTTTATAAATGTGTTTTTCTTCCACAAGTGACACCTTTGAAATGACCACTGTCTTACCAAAAATATGACCATCACTGCTCTAATCTTTGTATCCACTTACTATTGTAAAGGATCACTCTCAACAGTATGGAACAAACAAAAACACAAATCCAGGATGTTGTCGGCTTGGTCAAGGGCCATAATAGGCTTAATAGTTTCTGGCTTAGCTAAGGAAGTGTCATAAAAAATTTACTGTGGCAGCATAGGTTATAGCTAGAACTATAAATATTCTCAAAACCAGCACTGTAATTATTTCTGGCTACTAAATACTCTTTCCCCTGGAAAAAAAAAAAAAAAAAAGGAAAGAGAAAAGATAAAAAAAGAGAGTAATTATAAGTGTTAACATTCTGATGACAGATCTCCATCATTAGAATAGGCCATACAGACATATAAACAGAAGGCTTAGATAGGGAAGTGGGAGTAGTTTTTAGCCGCAAGGCTGGAATAGACATGGTCCTTCCCCCAGGCAGTCTGGGGTGACGCTGCAGCATCCTTTGGCTCCTTCCCCCATCAATCTGCCTCTGAGAGATAATATTTTCTCTTCCCCCAAAGCACTTTTAATCTGAAAAGTGAGTGGGTGAAGCTGGAGCAGAACATCCAGGGCAGATGAATTAATAGTGGCAAGGGCATGTTTTCACATATGCTAACCTATGTGTACAATTTGTCGGAGTAATAAGTCAATCTCTGCCTAGTGGGACAGAGGGTTTTAAAGGCATCATGGCTGAGCTGGGAGGAAGCTTGAAGACAAGGCACGAAGGTGGAGGTTATACAGGGAGTTCACATTCCAACACTTCTTGTAGCATCTATTATTAGAGTTCTGTCTTCTCTAAAAATGTTAAAAATAAAACAGTGCTGCCTGGTACAGAATGGGGTGCAGTGAAAGATTAATTATGCTGCTTCAGATTTAATTTTGGTATCTTTACACACCCCATTCTTATGTAAGAGTGGATTCTTACCCTACAAAAGAGAAATGTGGCTAAAAAACTGTTTAAAATGTTTTGATTAAAGCCTAAAGTGTTTTGATGTCTCATGCAATCCAGTGCTTGAAGGGTGGATATGGAAAATTCATTTGCATTCTATAAAGCCACTTGTTGTGCATGAGGAAAACAACATCGTGCCACATCATGATGTCATGATGTGAAGGTAGCTGGGCCCAGTAAGTATCTGGAAGGGGCTGCCAGTTCCTTGATGATTTGAAGTACATGGAAACTCATGATCTCTGATTATCAGCTGATGTAAATCAGCAGAGTTTCTCTGACTTTATAATAAAGTGAACGTGATTTCAGTGAGGATTTGTCCATTTGCATTCATGGAATTCATTAGATGCCAATATTTGATGAACAATAAAAAATCCCTATTGGACCTCAGGCTACAGTAGCTGAAAGAACCCTACACCTCAGCATTTAGAAAATATTCGGACAAATTAGAAAAGAAAACACAACACATGGAGGCTGGAAAAATCTCAGAATGTATTTGCAGGCTCCTTTAATTCAGTGCCATTTAATTACATTGCCAAAATTAATCACTGTCTTCAGCTCCTGTCTTGACTTCTTATTTACTGCTAACTTGATCTCCTTGGTGAGATTTTATTGCTCCCAACCATCATGCTCTTTTAACATAAGATCTGATACAGATTACAAAGAAATGAATAATGTAGGGACTGAGCAAATAAGAACTTAAGGGTCACATGTGACGGTCAAATGTAACAGCTATTCCATTAAATACATACTATAAGTACATCCTCATATCCTTATGTATGAAATAATTGGTTTATGTGTTGTTAACCACCAAGAACAACAAGCACAGATGTAATTGTTAAGTGATGCTCTTTATCAAAACAACAATCTGAAGAAGGCAGTGGTCTGCCCTCAAGACTTCCTGCAAATGCAGTACCAACAGTGCTGCCAGCCTGGCAGTGTGTTGGCATTTGGTTTTTTCCTGATTTCCCACCTACAAGTGGTATAGTGTTGGTTTAGGTTTGAAAAAAGCCATCCTATTGTGGCACACAGGAGAACTGAGTGAACCTTTGGTTCAAAGGATTGATTTGGTTTGGATTAGGCCTCTGAAGTGCTGTATAACTACAAAATACTCCTTATTATGCTGAACCTCTTCCCTCTCATGACCTTTTATTTTTTTTTTTTGGTCTTCCATTGCCATTTTTAAAGGATGAGGGCTGTAATTACTCTGTGGATATGCTGTCTAGCACAATGGGGGCCTGACCCTAGCTGGATCCTTTGAGCTGTAGCCCATGTTTCTTAAAGGATCTATCAAATAAAATACTGGGATGCAATACTGGCAAATGCCCCATATGCAACTTCTGCCTTGACCTTTTGGAACATCACACTAAGTCCAGCTCCTTAAATGAAAAAAATTCATCAACCCCCCATTATGAAATTAATAAGAATTCAAAATTCTTTGAAGTATGTTGAAATAGATTGTGCATGGAGGAAATGTGCCAGTTACTTCTGCGTGTCTTGACTAGATATATCAGACTGGTAAGAAAAGTGCTCACACAAGGAGGAAGAGTTATAATGAATGAAAGCCATATGGCTGAATCCTTCAGAAAATATCCTCCAGTGCATCAATAAGAAAGTGGGAGTTAACCTGGCTTAGACAGAGAGCCTGTTCTGATATCATAAAAGAATGGCTAATGATATTTAATCACTTTCTTTCCGCATGTCAGCACTACTCCCTCAACAACTTCATTGCCTCTGATTAGCAACAACACGCTTTAATCGGCTGGTGATGATGAGCCCTGTTTGACACAAATAGGTGCAGCTCCAAATAACAGTGAGCTTGTTACCATTCTTTATCCATAGCACAATAAGGACTGTGTGTATGATTGAGTTTAGGATGCTGTTGTGTTAGCTACTAGAAATGTAGTGTAATAAAAGATAATTATCTGTCCTGGAGGACAGACCTACCTGAGAATGCTCAAACAGAAGTATTTTTCAATGTTGGAGATGAAAGAGAAGGTATGGAGGTAGATTTTTGAAGCCTTAGCAGTGTCCTTCTTTGCACCCTGTTCACACTTAGGTTGCAGGCACTAGGCTCTTCTTCTGCAGGTGCTTTGAGATCCTTCAAACAGAGTCTAGGAAGGAGGGCCAGTGAAAGTTGTCACGTTGCAGGTTTTAAAGGGAGGGCACAAGCTGAGAGCCTGTTACAGTGTGAGCCACCTGATACCAATCTTAGAAGATATATTTTGGAATGATAGGTCGCAGCAATCAGGTCTTGCAAGGGCATATAATTATTGTGTAATAATTTCCCATTTGTCATACAGGGTTACATGCTTTCATAAGGTGTGGAGTTGCTTTTTACACAGCAACCACATAGCCTGGGGCACCTGATCCTGAGTGAAATTGCTGCACTGTGGAATATAGTGATCTCTGAGCAGACAAATACTTAATTTCTGTTACCATGTGATGATCTTTCTTATTGTCCATGTATCTAAAGTCTCAGAAGGCTCATGGAGATGTTAATTTTGCCCTTTCATTCTGCAAGTGAACTCAAATGGGAGAAGTCACATGTCCCACAGTTGGGCATATTAGCATTCTGCTGACTGTAACACAGGGAGGACCATTGTTCAAAGTTCCACAAGAAGCAGACCAATGAAGTGGCCTTCGACTAAGCCATGATACTTCCTTCTCCTTTTTGTTTGTCCTGGAAGAGACAACAGGTGTTACAGATCATCAAGACCTGCATGGGTGACTGAGCAGTCAACACTTCTTTAAGAAACAAGCTGAAATAAATGCCATGTCCCTCTCATGCTGGTAGACTGAAAAAGTCTTTTTCCAGGCTACATGCATCCTCAATACATGTTTTGTAGAGACCTCTTGTAAAAAGTTGTTTTCATTAAGAACTCTATCTTGCTATCAGATTTGGGGGAAGCTGAAAAAAATCAGAGAATCATAGAATTGTCAATTGTCAAAACACATTCAAAAATTCACATAAGCCTTGTTTCCCCTCAATAAGTAAGAAAACCAAAAACCTCTAAATAGTATGTAAAGCTGTTTCCAGTTTTCTTGGAAAACTTGTACCTATTCAGGTGTTTCAACAAAGAAGGAGGATTAGGGAAGGCATTTGGACAGAAGGACTTGGTTGCTCACATGGGCAGCTGATTCAACCTTAGGACATCACAGAAATTCTGACTAGCTCCTGGTGCCAAAACCAAACCTGTGATCCTCCTGCACTCTCTCTATTCAATGTAGAATCCTCTACTGCTGTTACTGCTTTACTGTACTCCTGTGCTTCACCAGTGCAGTTGTCATTTCTCCACTTTATGGCACTTCAATTTTTTCATCAAGGTTGGGTTGCTGAAATTCTACAGGAGGTAAGAACCTCACATTTCTAAATATGGTTGGGGGGGGGGCGGTAAAAAAGGTGGAAAATATAGCTCAAATCAATCCTAAAACTTCAAATATAAGTAGCAAGATAAAAGGCCCTTAAATGCTCTTGGTGCTGAAGGAGTTACCATTTTCATCTGGGAATGCTGAACACTGAGTTGCTGGTGTTATAGACTTGCTGACTGTGAATCTTGGAAGGCATAGTTGTGGGTAACAAAGTAGAAAGCAACAGAAATACATTGACTTTCACCCGCTGGTGTACACCAACTGGCTTGTTGTCTCTTTCAGTGTCATCTGCTGACATATCTTCTGGTTTGCCCACTTAGGCATGAAGAACAAATAAATTCTAAAGCCATTACACTCCTCAGCTTTCAAAGAGTGGAGTGAATACTGGACACTCCATCTTTTTTAGGTCCGTTGAGCTCTTTGGTAAAACTCTGACTTCAATGGATTTTATTTGTAGAGTTTTACCCTCTCAGTTCTTGACTTGTTCAATATGGCCCTGCAGGTCACATCTTTGTTAATGCTCTCCTCCCATAATTACGTTTGCCTTGTCTGTTTACACTGTCATTTATTTTCAAAGAGCTACAGCTCTTCTGTGTTTTTATGTAGGCTGTCAGCTGGGCTTTGAACTGGTGCTGCAATGGTTGGCAGTGTTATCTTGAAGATCCTTTCTAACATAAAAGGTATATGCAAAAGGGATATTTGCTCATTTTTTAACGTAAAAGGTAAATGTAAAACTCTTATGACATTGAATAACTGTCACTGGAATGTAATTTGGATAAACACCCTAAGGTGAACCTTTCATCTGAACTAGAAGAGAGTCTGAACTTATTAGGAGCAGTATCACATTTTTGAGAGGTTCATATTTGCATCCATGAGCCTATCTGTGATCTTTAATCTTTTGAGTCTGCACATTTTGGCTGGAGACTTTCCAGGAAAGACGTATTGCACCTCTCACTGTAAATTTTACAGGAAAAGTCTTGCTCTTGAGACTTTGGAGGGAAGGTTTATCCAAATCTCCCAGAACCTAGGCTGGATCTTATTCTGAAGGCAAATGAAAGTGTTGAAAGCTCAGTTGAGTATGTCTGTATGCACTTCCATCATACTTTTGATTAGAATGAGATATAACCTGAGAGTTTGGCCTGTCATAGCCTGTGGTTTCTAGTCTGGCAAGTCACACCTTTGTGCAACGCAGACACATAGCCCTACACGGATAACACCACTGCAGTTCAGCAATGCTGAGTTCCCCTCTGGGCACAAGCTAATGAAGGTGAATCACAGTTTCACTTCGACTTGAAATGTGCTAAAAAAACCTTTCCAAGCAATGGACTACCTTCTTGGCAAATGGCTTCTTCTATTTCTGCTTGTGTGTCAAGTGTACCAGACTTACCAAAAGCCAAAGTCCTTTGCATATTTTCATCTGGTGATGTGCACTCCATTCTGGGAATCTCTCCTCATGCTGAAGCTCATCTGAGCTTGCAGAAAAAGTGTTTAATATGAAAAAAAATAGGCTTTTCAATAACAACAACAAATGCCACTTGGTTACATGATAATCAGCTAAAGGTAATGTTGATAAACATGATCTGTACTAAAAACAATTAACTCCACAGTAGAAGAAAAACAGTGAGGAAGCAGAATGTCACCTTATCACATCATCAAGTAAGAGACTACATTAACCGTGAAAACAACTGTTACTCCATTTACTTTCAATGCATTTGTGTATGTGTTTCTGTGTATTTTCTGGCATGTTTAATTATTGCTGTGCAGCTGTCATGGGAAGGAAGAAGAATTTAGTGCTAGATGTCTAAGAGATATAATAAGGATTAAGAAGAAGTTAATTCCTCCAATTTTGTAAAGCCAAAGCCTGAAAAGGTGTACTTCATTCTGTAATGAATGTTGCCCTCTGTATCAAATTAATCTTTTAGAGTCCCCCTAAATAAGTCAAGATTGCCTGTCATGATACACTTCTGTTTCATTATCTTTAAACACAGAGCATGTAAACATATAAAAGCCTAATGTTAACTCAGTAAACAAAAGGATGCTTATTTCCACAGTCATAGTTCTGTGCAAATTGCATGAGCTTTAACATAAAAATTATGTAAGTAGCTCAGTCTTCATCAGACAGGAATACATTACAGACTCATACACAGGTTTAGCAACGCTGTAAAGCTGGGGCAGAGCAAAAAAGCAGAGCATAATGGTACAGGTGACAAAATCAAACTACAAAAGAAGGGGGCATGGTAGTCCTTTTGAAGACAATCTGGAAAAATCTCTAACATTAGAGCACTGGAAAAATGTTTTGTAGTCTGTCTGTTCTGGAAAAAAAAAAAAAAAAGAGTCAATTTCTGATGACCAGAAATGGGATGTTTGCAAGATAAGGGCAGTACACCAATGTTGATTGCTTTTGGCTTTTTTTCTCCTCAAACCTCAGATATCATAAAGTCAGCATAATATTTTCATTTAAGGGCTCAAGGCAGTTATTGTCTCCTCATTAGCTGATGGCACACTGCAAATTGCTTCTAGCCATTTTTATGAGGGAAAGGGAGATGTGTCTTCTCTCATCGGTCATTTAGGCATGCAGAAGTTGTGACTTCCTTGAAACCAGTTGCAGTAAAGAAGGAGCCCACAGATAATGAAGACAGCTGCTGCCGTGGATCAGATCACTGGTCTCCAGCCCCATGCCTAACACTCCATCCTTCAGAGAGCTGAGCTCTCCCTCCTACATCATACACATCACTGACTGTGGGGTGGTTTGTGTGTGTATCTCTCTTCTCTCTCGTTTGCTGCAACACTGCTGCACATCCAGAGAACAAGCTCCTTGCTTCTTCTATCTGGTCACTGCTTTTACCTACCTTAGACACATCTTAATATCTGTAACTTCCAGGGTGAAAAATGTGAAAATAACCACTCAGATGTAGAAGAATCTGTAAAATTTCTCTCGCATTACAGCAAATTCACTTGTACCTGGAATGAAATATCATAGACAAAGGACCAGGAGAAAGACCACAGACTTAAACAATATGGAAGAAAGCATGAAAAATGAGAAGACCTGATGGAAGTAAAGCCTGGCACTCTGGAAACCATGAGAGAAAGAGAGCAGTGTGAGGGTATCTTAGGGCATAGAATGAGACTGGGAATGATTCTACATCAAAACTCGAAGATGGAGTAAAAAAAACAAACCACAGATTCAAGGGTGATTTTTTTCCTTATTCTAATAAAGAACTTAGTTCAGTATCAGCAGAAAGTGACTAATTTTGTGTATTTTTAAGTCCCAAGGACTTGTACAGAGGCAGAACTGAAGTCAATAGTGACAAATATTTATAAAGCAGCCACCTCAGTGGCAGAATATTTTACTACAGCTTTACTAAATGGGTATTAGCATGCTTTTAAGAAATAATATAGAACCATGGAATGATTTGGGTTTTTAGGGACCTTAAAGATTCTCTAGTTTCAACCTCCCTGCCATGGGCACTAACTTCTTCCACTGGACCCGGTTGCTCAAAGTCCCATCCAACTGGGCCTTGAACTCTTCCAGGGATGGTGCATCCACAACTTCTCTGGGCAACCTGTTTCAGTGCCTCACACCACTCTAGGTAAAGAATTGTTTCCTAACATTTAATCTAAACATACTCTTTTTTTTTTTCTTTTTTTTTTTTTTTTTTTTCACATTGAAAGCTGAGAAAACTCAAAAGACCACATAAAATTTTGAAATTTTTGTGAGAGTACTTCAGTATTTTGTGTCAAGGTGACTATTGCTGGTCCAGGGTTTTTTAATCAGTTCCCTTTTTTAAAGGATGGTACCACTTTCTGTTTACTTTCCAGGAATATTTTAGCAGCTAAGTTTTGTTGGCAGAGAAGTTTTTGATGTCAATGTTGCATATGGGCATATCTGAGGAAACCAAATTTAAAATTTGTATTTGTGCCAAGAGGTTATTTTGCACACATTCAATCAGGGAAAAAGCAGAGTCCCATCAGATTTATCTGACCGACCCAATTCTTGGCTCCACTGTACTTTGGGATTGTCTCAGCAAACTGCTGTAGATTTCCTGGGACTGCATTTTCTGCCAGGTCAGACTCTTTGGAAATTCCTTGGTGTGTGTATTTTCCAAGGCATAATTACAGACTATTAGATGTGCTTGCTATACACCCATACACACAGACGTGCGTAACTGTGTTATGCAAATGTTGACCATAACACAAATCTCATACTTTGCTTTGTGCCTATTTGCATTTCCTGGTAGCTTCAAAAAGTCTAATGTAGAAATGGGCTTCCAATAGACACCTTTGGTGTGGACCTACCTCCAGCCTCCAGTTCCATCAGAAATTTGGAGGGAATTCAGATGTTTCTCCAAACGTTGGTGATTTGCCCCAGTGCTGATTGGGACTCCTCGTTTGCTTTCATTATCTGATGGGTGACAAGTCTGAACAGCTCACCCTGTGTGACTAAATCCACCACAAGAGCTCACAAATCCCAGCCTTTTGGAAGTGAAAGCTTCCTTTGGCTGCAGTTCAAGCTTTCCTGTCAGGACATTTCAAACACTCCCATCACTGGAGTTATTGCTCGTATGGAAGCAGGTATGTTAACACACTCTTGGCAAACTACCAACCAATGTAGCACAGGGCTCAGTGAAGGTACTGATGGATTTGTGTTCAGTTTTTTTTTTAAAACCTCTTTTAACAATGAGTTATCAGTAGATATTGAGCACATTTTATGTCTTGTACACTTCATCTGTTTATACATAGAAAGTTACAATATGGATTGATCACATACCTACCATGGTGATGAACATGGGGAGCAGTTATTTGAAAACAAAGGGCTTTTCAGTCCAGCATGCAAATATTTGATGGGATTTGAAGCCTGAATGTTGAAGCTAGTCAAATCTGAATTGAAAATAATGAACACATTTCTAACAGTGACAGTAATTCAAGAACAGAAAAACTTCCTAAGATTATTGTGAATTGTTCAGAATTAAGAAGCTTTTAATTAAAATAAGAGATATAGAATCATAGAATCATAGAATGGTTTGGGTTGGAAGAGACCTTAAAGATCATCTGATTCCAATCCCCCTGCCATGGGTAAGGAACCTTCCACTAGACGAGTCCCAGAGTACCAGCCAGTCTGATCTTGAACACTTCTAGGGATGAGTAAACAACCTCTGTGGACAATCTGTGCTGGTGCCTCACCACTATCACAGCAAAGAATTTCTTCCTAATATCCAATCTAAACCTGCCCTCTTTCATCTTAAGGACATTCACTCTTTTTCTTTCACTACATGCCCTTGTGAAAAGTCCCTCCAGTCTACTTGTAAACCCCCTTTGGCACAGATTATTGGTTTTCATCTTGGATTTGGAGGACTGCTGCAAGTACATGGGCTGCTTCAAAAACATTGCAAAAAACCTAATCTGGTAGTCGGTCTGAATTTCTTCTACCTAGGGGAAGACTCCTGATAACTTTTAAGTGATTTACAAATAATACTAAAGCAGATTTAAAACAGTTATGAGCAGTTCTACTTCCACAACTGGACCTCAAGCAGAAATTAGTCCAAAGAAACCCAGTAGAGTGCACGGGATCTGTTCAGGTGATTGCAGACAGAATCTTGTGCCCTTAAAAATTAGAATTTTTCACAGCATGAAGTCCAGAATTCAGTTGCATTATTTTCTTCCTTTTTGTTCATGATTTTGACCATAATATGTTGGTTCTGGTGAGCAATAGAAATGTATTTCTTTAGAGTGTGAGGAGCTGGAGGTGTTTGTCAGCTTTCAGGACTGGGAACCTACTCAGGGATTATTTACTATATTTAGGTACATATTCTTTGTTGCTACATGAGTGACTGCATAACATGAAAGTGTGAGTGTGTCTCCCTACTATTATTATGAAGTTTTTCACTTCTGGCAGTCCTAAAATTATCTGTAATGATATTTTGGTGCTTTAAACCTTGTTTTCTCACTCATGTGGTTAATCTTCTATTTCTGCATTAAAATTTGGCACCCTTTGGTTGAGAAAGTCCTATTTAAAGGAGATGATATACTATTACTGCATGGGTGGAGTAATAAACGATAATAGAACAGTGTAGTCCATATCAAGGCATGTAAAATGCACTAAGAGACAACGACTTTAACAAACTCAAAGAGTAAATGAGACCATTAGTCATTGGAGCCACCTCCTCTATGCAGCACCACTGAAACGGGTGCTGCATAAATGCAGAACAAAGAAGTCCGTCCCCACCCCTAGAAAAACTTATTGTTTCAAGGAAATAGTTTAAAAGCAAATGCAAAAAAAGCTTTTTCCTCATTCATTTAAGTGTTTTAAATGTACCAGAAGTCAGACAGAATCACAGACCAATGCATGAAATACTCGAGGGACCAGTTTGTCTCAGGAGCCATCACCGTCTGTCAGGACTATCTACTTCTAGTTACTTGACATGAAAAATTAGTGCAGAACAGATGACTGAAACGGTTGTAAAATACCAAAATTGCTACCTAAGGTGTTTTTAGTGTTTTTATTTCAAAGGTTGCAGTTTCTGTGTGGAGACTACTGAAATCCTCTCGAAGCCTGGTTCAGGCTTGTGACAAGTGGGATAAAAATGTTGTAGCTGAGCACTGATTAAAGTTAGAGTTTTTAAACAATATTTTCCTGCTGGTTCAGGAAGAGTGACAGGAGGAAGAAGCACAGGAAGGTCTGGGCTTGCCTTCTCCCTCCCTAGGGAGTTTCAGGAAGTAGGTGGGCTGAGTGATGGACTGCAAAGAAAGCCTTGGGATATTTAGATCCTCCTTGGATTGCCTCGGATGATCAGGTCCTGGTGAAGCCTGGGGAGCTGCATCCAAGCCTGCAGGAGACAGGGAAGGAGCTGTTTCATCTGGATGCCACCTGCAGAAACCACATTGCTGCAGGTTTGACACTAAAAGTGAAATAAGCTGATTTTCCCCTTGTGGAAGTTTAGAGTGTTCTTCAGGTTCCCATGGTAAACATATGCCATGCTGACATCAGTGCCAAATGAGAGATGCCATGTATAATTTTAGAAGATAATTGAGAACTCATTGCGAAATGTAGGCATTTATAAAAGTGACGGTCAGGAGAGGGAAGAGACATGTACCATCACGCTCTTTCCTCAGAAAGGGGAATTTGCCCAAACACCACAAGAGGGATGAGTCTGGCCAGCTGCTCTTGCTGCAGGGAGAGCAAGCCTGATGGCTGCAGCACACCATGATGATATCTGGGGGTTGTTGCTTCATGGACTAGGCTCCAATGAGAAGCTACTAACTGCTCCAAGTCTTTCCCACCTCTCATGCATCTCACATCCTGTAAGGCTGTGCCATCTCCAAAGCCCTCAGGGCCTTGGATAAGATTGCATAGGATGGCTTGTGGATCTGTCTCAAAACCAAAAAAAAAAAATAGTATGTTGCAATGATACCCTAAGATTTTAATATTTTTAATATATTTGTAGTTCTTAATATAGCTGCATAGTTTCTCACACTTGAGGTAACAGCTAAGAGTTTCCAAACCTCTTTCTCATGGTTTGTGTCACATTCTTGAAATTCTGTTTAACAGTCTTTTCAAGGAACAAGATTTCAGCAAGGACATCTTGTTTGGGACACATGCACCTGGACCAGAATAATAAAATAAATTATAGTCAATATGAGATAGAAGGCCTAGAATTTTTGGAGGGGCTCCAATGGGTACCACTTGAGAGTGGTACCAAGGGCAAAAAGTTTTTGGGTTGGATGTACCCATTAGATATGATAATTAAGTAGTGTTACAAACTTGTAAGAACTCTATACTGGATGTGCACCTATGTATTGTGTAGCACCAGAAAGTGCTTTCATTAATGACCAGCTGTCTATTTTATCTATACTAATATTGTCTCAAAAGTAGTTTTCTTCCATTTTAGGCAACTGTAGAGTTACAGAAATTATTTTAAAATTAAAATTCAGTCTGTGGATTAGTTTCAGCTGAATAAGAAAACAAAGATATTTAGAGAAGATTGAAACCTTTGAATTTTTCAGTTTAAAACACATGAAAATTAGAAAGCTGTAAAAAATGTAAAACTAAGGACATAAAATGTAAGTAAAATATTAGTAAAATGAAGGAAAAAGTTTTGTTTCAAGTAGAACAAGATGTCTTAGTTGTACAGCACGGTTCCTTCCAATGATACTTACTTATTTGATTTTATTAAGTAATTATACAGGCAAATATATTTGGGGTTGATGTGAGGCAACTGTGCAAAACATTAAAGTTCAGCCTTTGAATTAAAAAGTCCACAGTGTTCACATTTCTGGGTGCAACTAACTGTACTGTAACACAGTTATCTGGAAGGACACAGAATTAGACAGGAATCCTGCCCCTAAATTGTTGTATGTATTTTTTGGTAACCACCCAGCTCTTAACAAAATGACTGAGTTCTCTGTGTGCTATGTCAAATCCTGTTGTATAATGTTACTTACCCTGATACGTATCAGTCACAATTACTGTCTGCATTCAGGTAGATGGTACTATGTCACTTGGAACAATAACAAAGGAAACAGAATCCTCTTCCTTTCTGAATGAAGATTGCATCTTCCCGGGATGGGAAGTGAGTCTATCATATGCTTCAGGACATTCATCTTTTTGATTTAGGGAGGTATCCTGGGCACTGTTTGCCACATTCAGAGAGGTAGTTTTAAATCCATGAACTCTTTCTCTGCTTGCTACTGATATTAAAGAGACCAGACCAATGTCTGTTACTGGAAATGGTTGCTTTTTTGATGAAAATACTATAGTGAAGTTACTAATGGATGTTAAAAGTGAGAAATTGGCCTGCTACTTACTATACTAATGCTACAAACCAATGGAAAAAAACACCTGTACTGTTGTGAGTTTTTTGCTTTACATTTAGGCGGCTTGGATAAATACAGTGGTTGTGTATTGTACTCTCTTGAAATGCAACATGTGGTCAGGTTCACATGAGAAACTGAATTTGAGACATCTCTGATGTCTGGGTCAGCTAATCCACACCATGGCAGTCCCTCCACAGCTGACAAAGCCTTTCTTGCCAATTCCCAAGCCTTGTGCTCCTTCTCCCTCCTTCCACTTATATATCCAACTATTTATGTCCTCAATGACCCTCTTTAGGAGGAACTGTATTACGCTTTTTTACTTGCAAGCTGAGTGGTTCTATCTGTAGTCTCTGAGTCCTGGGAACCTTTGAGATCCCCAGTCATCGAGGAAGCTGTGATGAATGAAGTCATGTGCCCTATATATCAGAGTTTGCCCCTGCAGGCCAGTGAAAGCCCTCTTGAAAATCAGGATGTGTATTTACCTGCTAAAGCAAGAGTGTACCCAGGTGATTTTGGAAACTGCTGGCTGCTGTTCCCAACTGAGACTCCACTCCTGGATGTTAAATATGCATCAATGTTTTCCTGCCTATATGTAATGTAAAAATAAGTACTTTTTTGTTGTTATTACCCCTAAGAAATTTTTCACCTCAAATCTTCATAAAGGCTTAGGGAAAAGACTCCTCTCTCTGCCAAAAAAGTAGTGGATAAGTATTTATGAAAGAGTTAACATGGTCACTTTTCCTGTGTTGTTCATTAGCAATGTATCTGTCACAGCCATAAATTGTGAAAACCACTGCTTAAAATATTTCCAGGATTCCTCTGTGCTGCCCACAAGCTCTGTTTCATATGCAACAATCACACCACTCAGTACAGAAGAGTAATTCAGAATGTGGTTTTAAATTGTCCATCCTTACTGGTGGGAATTGCATGTGGGGCAGCCTCTGCAATTGTGTTCTTCTGAGGCAATCTCTATTTATCTGGAATTTTCACTCTTTTCCTTTTGAAAAGGAGATGTTGCATTGATGTCTTTTTCATCAGCTCTCATCACTGAATGACTGTGGTGCTGGCACAGAGTATTACTGAAATCCAGCATATGAAATTTATTTTGAAGAGTCATCAATTAGTTACGAAGTACCAGAATACAACAGAACTGGAGGCTGTTTAAGGACAGAGGCTCTGTCTCTTCAGAGACAACCTCTTAATTGTTTGTACAGTGCCTTGCACACTGAAACTCCTGCTGGAAACACCTCTAGCACTAAAAACCTGCTTACAGCCCTTCTCTGGCACAGGTCCCCTGTTATTAAACTCTTTTTCATTCTAAAAGAGGAGGTGGATGCATCCAGACTGCCTGTTGGGAGTACGCAGTGGGCTGTGCTGACTTTAGGGGAAGTTTTTAGGAATGTCACAGACCAGAATTTTAGCTTGTCAGAGACCAGAAATGTGCCAGGAACTATTCCATAATCAAATGCTAGAGATGATGGACTTTTGATGTCCAGCAATGCTCTGTGGACTGTTTAATTTACTGGCATAGACATAGGCTTTTTGTCTGTTACCACTAGGAGTTAATATAAATACTAAATGTTAACAGACAAACCACTGGTACCCATACTTATCTTGCAATATATTTCACTCCATGGGCATTTGGCTGGGTTTGTCAGTCAGCAACACTAGCTCTGACTCACAGCCAATATTATTCATAGGTTTTACTGACAGACTACCTTGTAGAAAGTAGAGTCAGAACATAATGAGTCCAAATTAGGTTTTTCTTCTCCTAGTAGCACACTTCATAGAATCACAAAATGGTTTGGGTTGGAAGGAATCATAAAGACCATCTAGTTCCAACCCCACTGCTTTGGGCAAGGACAGCTTCCACTAGACCAGGTTGCTCAAAGCCTCATCTGGCCTGGACTTGAACTCTACCAGGGATTCCACACTTCACCCACATGGCTGCAAACTCACACTCTTGTTGACTTTCTTCATATTGCCATTTTGGATGAGTCATCTGGGCCAACGTGGACAGGAGATGTGCAAGATGTCAGCATATGACTTGAATACCTTGAGGATGTGAGAGATGAAGGCTTGAAACCCATCAAGCTGAAAAGGGTCTGGGACTCTCCATTACCAGGATGTATTTTAACCATTAGACTAATATACAAAAAGTGGATGGAGTCTCCTGTTCAGGATATTATGTTATTGTTTTGGTGTCTTGTTTGTTTGTTTTTAATATTTTTTTTTCCCTCACTATTCTCAGAAGAGGCCTTGATGCTCAAGAACTTTTGCTGCTCTTTTTTTGGCATGGGTTAAGGTCTCCTCCTCCTCCTCTCACTGGAACCATTTTCTACCCAAGAAAACTCCTGGCTTAGCACGTAGGAGCCCTGAATTGCCCTTAGGAGGTGTCTGATCTCGTCCTTGCATGCATTAGGAAGTCTAGGTGTCTGAGCTATTCTACTAGGGCCAATTACCTACTTCTTAGACATTAGAGGAGATAAATTAGGCACCTGAAGATGGTGTAACTCAATACCCACTTCAGACTTTAACTTCTACCTATGCAGGTTTTTGTTATAGCTTCATTAGAGCACCAGTGGTTTAAACTGGCAGACTCTGCTCAGAAGGATTTGGAAGGATATGAGTGAACAAGGCTGTGGAAGACCCCGATCCCACCTCTAAAACATGCTAGTTTCCACAACTTCACACAATATCAGTAAACATGCCCTCAGAGAAGCACCCACCAAACTAGCTGATCTGTCAGACAGTCACTGGGGCCTGCAAATTAAATGCAAAGACAGTCCTAAAAATAAGGATCATAAATGTTTCAGGATAATTTATTCTTTAAAGCTGGATTAATAAAGAAGCAGCTCCTCTGTTAAAACATCATCTGCCAGGGAGCAGCCCACAAAGAATTACAGCAGGTGATTTTTATCTCTTTCCCACTCCTTCTCATTCCACCAAAAAGAAGGATTCATGCAGGAAAATGCTGACACATCCTTAATCAAAGCTGTGTGAATTGCTCACATCAGTATAATTTTATTATTCTGTTGCTGGGATACTTTAATAATAATAATGATGGTGATGATGATGCAAAATCTTATTAAGTCATTGAAGGATAATGCTTTGTTTTTCTAAATTTATTTTTTAATTTATTGAGGAAGCCTGTTAATGCTACAAGAACAGACAGTATATATATATATTCTATAAATGGGCATAACAAAATATATTCCCGTGGTTGGTGCAGTCAGCACCCTGTGGTTCCAAAAAGGATCCAAGTGCTATGAGCACCTTGGAAAACATCAAACAGAGACTGGGAAGAAGGGAGTGTGTTACAAGAACATCACTGACTGTTGGGATATGGTGATAGATTGAAATCTAACCTGTCCTGTGGAGCTGGGTTTTGGATGTTTCTTTTGCATGCTGTTCTCTGGCAGAACTCAAATTTGGCAATTATTTGTTTAAATAAACAAACACAGAAAAGTATCACTGTTCAGTAACGGGACACCATGTAACTTTGGCTTCAAATGCATCGCCCAAGGCAATTTGGTATCAGTTGACTCCTAAGGCCTCTTCTTCACTGTTTCTGTTGTGATAAAGCAGCAGTGCTCCTGCTCATGGCCTGTGCAAGATTATGATGTTTAATCTGTTTGTTCACTTAAATTGACTTCTGCATGCATATAAAACAGTTGTCTGAGATTATTTTTATCTCAGTGACAGCCAATCTCATAATTACTTCCTAAAGTTGCCACCCAGAGGCTGCCTCTTTTACCCTGTAACAATTCAGGTGTAAAAACATTTAAGTCCCAAACACAATAATCACAATGTTATATTGCAGGTGTTAACCCTTGTTCGCTAGATACTCTCTTGACATGAGCTAGTGTGGGATTAGTGAACATTAGTGAGCAAAATTCAAAACCATGTATATCAGGTTTAAGTGACTGTTGCTATATTGGACATTTTGTCTTTAAAGTGCTTTGTGATCCCATACACAGGGAGTCAGAGGGAGAAACTCTGTAGAATAAATCACCTCTTATGAGCAAGCAATTTGAATTGGGTGAGAGGAAGAAGCAAAGATGTCTGGACATCAAATGCTACGAGGAGAACAAACACATTGAGAAAAATAATGGTAAAACCAAGTAGCTTGTCACTGAAATGGAAACAGTCTGGAAAGACAAAAGATAATTAGAGGGGTTTAGATAATACTTAACTTTCTATCTGCAAGCAAAGGCTCAAAGAAAATTAAGTCAATCAAAACCAAAGTTTTTTTTCTCATAAAATCAGACCTGGGTATCGTTGTTACGTTTAACAGCTTTCAGTTAATTCAGGTGGAGAATGGTAGGTATGAAATTGCATAACAAAAGTTTTAAGTGTATAGAACTTGAAAACCAAAACTGGAACTCAGTGAATAAAAGTTTCTATCATTTGACTGACCAAGGAAAGTGTAATTGTAGAACATGCTGTGACTTTAATCTACTGCTGAAGAGCTGTCTGGGAGGAAACTTCAGTGGATCTCTTTGTTAGAAACCAAGATACACAGAACTCATAATAAAACTTTGTTAGAGGCTAATAAGAGACCCATCATCAACTCAACAAGCCTGTTTTGAATTTGACATCCAAATGAAATCTGAGTCCACCTTGACTTTTATAGTGAGCAGATAGTAATTTGGTAGCCTGGATTTGATAGAGAAGGAAATATATCCCTTAATAGGTCAGGGACAGGAAAACATATGAACTCTGAGACTAGCCCTGTAGCAGAACACTCTAGGGCTGTCTACCTAAGGCAGTCCATTCCAAATTTAAATAGACTAGTACATGAGCTGTGAAGCTGCTGAAAAGACTGGCATTAAAACAGGAGGCTTTGTGGTGAAAAGTAAGTGTTTATCTTTATTGCAGGATCTATTTCCATTTCATGTGTAGGAAAAATAATAACCTCTAAATTGCAACACTTTTAACGGTGGTGTGAAAACAGGTACTGGGTTAGAAGTATGTCAAGCAGTTATTTTACCAAAGAAGGTCTTTCATTGGAAGAAGGGAAGACTGAAATCCTTTAGGACATGCCTAGAGACATATTTCAGAGGATGGAGAAGATTCCCACACAGCACAGGTGTCAGGGAATTTACAATAAAGCTGGCTTCTTCTACCCTAAAGCTAGAAGAGAACATAGACAGTAGATAGATCAATCAATCTGTTAAGCTGTAGATAGGGTAAAAGAACATAAATGGTAGAAATGAAAGATAGAATCCTCTCTTTGTGTACAGACATGTAAGATGGGAACCTTTGCTATTGTCAACAAAGAGAAATGTGGGGTTTTGTGTGATAATAGGTATTTTTCTAGGTGGATATTCTGTTAGACAGAGTAGGAAGAAAACAACACATTCATGCTTTTGAAAGACAACATGTCTTGAGAAGACTGCAGATTGAAATGTTTAATCAGAAACCAAAACGTAATTTTCTCTGTATATAACATTTTTTGAGATGACATTTTGATTTTGGGGCAGAAGAGTGAAAGTTCACACACAAATGCTCTAGACAAGGGAGAAATTCTAGATTTGAGCAAGCTAACAAAAACATGAGTACTACATAGTAGGAACAACATACATACTTGGGAGAAATTGAGAGATAGGTTACAGTGTTATAGCCAACCAGACTACTACCAATATGACTGTCCCAGTGAAGGAGGTGTAGAAAGGCTGTATAGAACTTTACACCTGCCTAGAAATGCACCTACTCTCCTCAAACTCTCAGTTTGAGAGTACTTACTACAGCATTGAACACAGGAGATATTTCCACATATAGAATTTTGGCCTACCTGCAATAGCTAAATAAAAACATTCAAATGAAAAGACCCTTTTTAGGTCAGTAGCAACATACATAATAGGTGTGTAAGTGTCAAAATAAGTTACCCCCAGAAATGGGTCTGTACCTGATTATCTTCCTCTTTCTGCCTCCATGCTGGGTAGTTGTCTTATCTCTGACTCCCTTCTACCACTCAATTTGTGCTTGTTCCTCTCAGTCTCTCCTCCTGGTGCTGCTCCACATCTGATTTGGTGGCAGATATCTCTGGGTGTAAATCCCCCAGGATTTATTTTTGATGTAAAGAATCCCTGAGGTATATGGGTAAACTGGGGATCAAAAAAGATTCAGCTCTGTTACTGCCATAATTACCCTGAAAGTGAGGCATTTTGGGAACTTCTAAGAGAATTTTACACCCTTTTCAGGTCAGTATAGTCAAAAGTGGAGGCCTTTGACAAAAATAGTAATAAAGTTTTGTATATTTGAGATTGATTTTTAAATTATTAATAATGTAGACAGAAAAAGACTAGAACACTTCATTTTCTCCACTTGGAGGACCCTTCCCTTCCCTTCCCTTCCCTTCCCTTCCCTTCCCTTCCCTTCCCTTCCCTTCCCTTCCCTTCCCTTC
>JAWWEE010000074.1:140793133-140866584 GCA_035221455.1 Xenops minutus | reverse complement strand
CCCTGCCCTTCCCTTCCCTTCATTTTCCTCTTTTTTCCTCTTTTTTCCTCTTTTTCCTTCTTTCCAAAGCATAGGCTGAGTTTTGAATACTAACCCAAAGGGAATGTTTTATTTCCTGAATACAGTCTCCAGCATTTTTGCTGACTAGTCACTGGAACATTTTGCTGACTACAGTCAGAGTTAGGCACCATGCTTGTCAACATTATTTTAAAAGGACCTTGTCTACTTTAAGGAGAAGTGTAGACTGGAATTGCCATATCTACAGTTTGAGCTGAGAGCCTGTAGTAAATATGTGAGTGATTAGCATACAGCATATTGCATGCTCAGGAATCTGAGTAATGTGCTGGAATCACATTATGCCATCTCAACACACCCTAAGAGATCCTGACAAAACCACTCCTTAAGCCATTCTGTCCTGTGGTTACACTGTTCAGCTCACAATCCAACACATGTTGCAAGGTATGTCTGGGACTTAGTGCTTTTCCTGACTATTTGAGTTCCTATTTTTGTTTGTTTCCTCCTGGAAGAAGTGGCTTTTTGCTTTCTCCTGGTTCCTCTTCTCAAGATTTACTGTTAAAATCTTGCCTAGTGTTTCTACTCTTTTCCCACAAATCCTGTTATATGGAACAAACTATATATTTAGAAAGAAGAAAAGAAAAACATTAATGTCTCCAGGGAATCTCTTAAAATTAGACAAATTTTGTGCTTACCTAGAATTGGATGTCCTTCTGCCCCAAGGTCTTCTCTATGCACTGCACTGTGCTTACCAGCATGTCCTTGTCTACATCACCAACCTTACATCTCTGGAACTCTTGCTTGCCATTGCCCTGGGTTTCCCCAGCATTTTATTTGCAGTATTTATATAACACCATTATTATATATAATTATATCTTATTAATGATCAGTATGCTAAGTGTTAACATTACCATCAGAGGAGGCAGGAGCTCTTCAAAATCTGCCTTTCATCTAGCTAAAATTAATCTGACATATATGTATTACACCTCAGAAAAAGCTGACTCCATGAAAGTTATCTTATGCAACTCCATCATGCAATCTGCATGACACTTCATGACTCTACAAATATTACCTTGAACTGACAATGTCAGGGAGACATTTTGTTCCACAATGAAGCTAGGTTACACTGGGATTAGGAAAAGACATATCCATTCTCTTCAATTTGCCATGGTATCATGACTTTATGCACTCTGTTGACAGAACACTCCCCTTATTTGCACAATCAAAATCCTGTGAGTTCATTGTGATTTTCTATATGTCTTACTTTCTTCCCCATTTCCTCTCTTCTTAAACAGGTAGTGCCTATCAAGGGCCTGATACAAAGGTCATGAATGATGCAGAGAATTGAGGGCTTCAGGCACAAGTGGGAAACAAACCATTCAAGAGTAGTAGTGTCAAGGAGGAGATGTTGGAGTGGAACCAAGGATATCAAAAAAAGGCCATAAAGTTTGATGGGAACAGAAGGAAAGGGCCTTCACAGCCTGCCTGTGCTGCATAGAGGTGCTGCAGGGTTGGTACAGTCACCAAGAAAATGCTATGCCAAAATGTTGCAGCCTAGCCCTAGGTGGGAGCTCTCTGCTCCTCTCAGCAGTATCTTTTCCTTCTTCATTACATGCCTCTGGTCTCTCTGAGTTTCCCTCTTCCTATTCCATCTTTTATTGATCCTGTGGCCAAATTCCTCAATAGCAGTTCAAAGTCTTCTCCGAGGCTTTGCTAGACCACCATGAAGGCCTCTCTGGTGGGCTGCTGCAGAGGTTGAAAGAACTATTAGTGAAGAAACTTTGTTCAGTGAGGAACTGGATTTTCTTTGTCCTATAAGGAAAGCTGTGGTGTGAAAGGATGAAGAGCCTGCAAAATGGAGAGTTAATACTCAGGAGGAATCTGTGCTCTCTGCCTCTAGGCAAAGGGGAATCACTTGGCTAAGAGGGATAATTTTGAATCTCAGTTTGCAAAGAAGATGACTCAACATGCTCTTCCTCTTTACCCTGCTTAGTGTAGAATCCCTTATCTAGAAGTTGGTGTTGGGTGAGAATTTGGTAGATGACTTGTTAGAAGACAGTTTATAAAATAGATGAAGATATAGAGGCAGTGGAGGGAACTAATTCGGACAGTACACTTCATGTGAAGGGAAGTGGTAGGACAAATAAATAGTTGGAAATCTAGAAGATGAATTTGTGCTTTGTAGCCACATGCAACATTTTTCAGACTGCAAACCTGTAGCCAGTCAATAACGCATTTGCATGAATTCAGAATTCCACCATTGACTCCACCAGGCAGGATCAAATTCTATTGATGCATTAACCCACTAATACCATGGATTGTTGATTATCACTGATACACCTTCAGATGGAAGTGCTTTACTCTGAATGTTAAGGATGACAGGATGCTAAGGATATGGCTCAAAGTAAACTATTTCTTAGGAGACTGATTGCTGTGAGGAGTATTGGCTGGAGGAAGAGCAAGTTCCTAGAGATGAGAGGTCTACTTTGCACAATAGCCTTGGGGGACAGAAAGATTTTTAAGCTTACTTTTCTGAAATCCTTTTGTCTCTGAATGCTTTGTTCTTAGTACTAAATAAACAATAGTTTGTTTAAATGGGTTTCTGATCACTGCACACACCATTGATCATGACTTGCTTCAGGGAGAAACTGCGGGTGCTGGCACTGAGTCACATCTCAGGGCTAAGCACACCCGGTATCCAGGTTCTTGGGGCTCAGATTTTGAGCAATAGGAGCAGCAATGACTCAAAGACTGATGTCTGAAGGAGTACAGACTGGAGAGGAATGTGGGGAGAGGGAAAGCTGTCCACCAGACCATTTCATATCCAAAGAGTTCTTTGGCGGTGGTTCCCTGGTGTTGCTGATTGTACTATGAGCTCAGGGAAAGCGACATGTGCAGTTGCTCATGAGGCCACTCATGTAAATGCTTAAAATGCTGGCATTAAGTACTGTAGTTATTAATTAATAATATGCATTTATACGGCACCATAAATGTCCATGGCACTTTACAAATAACAATATTCCTAACTGTTGGGAATATTAAGTTTAAGCACTTGGAAGACAGCCAAATGATATAAGCAGATAAGGTCTACTGTTAAATCTGTAATTTGGTGAGTTTCTTTGGATTCGATGTAAATCACTAAGGGCAGTGCCTGCATACTTCCTATGACTGAGACCTTTGAGTCACCGAAGTAAATGTATATAAACAGCCTAGAGACACTGCTTTTAAAGGACACATGGATGATTTTGTGCTATCCTGATTCTGAGCATTACTACAATCCTTGTGCACAGTGGGGAAAGTACCGGTTCTGCAGGTACTACTCGGATCTAGTGAAGGATGTGCTTGAAAGAACAGAAAAGTTAAAATATCTACCTGCCTCTTGTGGTGCTCATTTTTGTAAGAGATCTATCCAGATGAAAACAAGGTTTGGTAAGGGGAAAGCTAACTGTTTAAACACCACTGAGCCAGAACAATAGTACATGCTGATTAAAACACCATATTGGCTGGGAGGTCTAACTTTCTGCTACTGTCTATGTCCCCTGGTGGGAAGGAATGCATTTTTGGCAAGAACAGTAGCTAACTCTGGCTTAATGACCCTAGACTACTTGAAGCATAAGAGTGAAGCAGGTTTAATTAGGCAGCAGGTCCAGGGAAGCTGGGAGCTATGGCACTTGCACATAGGTGCTGCTCTTCTGCGGTCTCAGAGACTTGTTATAAGAGAAATGCATGTCCTTTGCCAAGCTCAAAGGGGAAAGGGCTTAGCCCAGCGGTGAGGACTTGTCTCCACACAGGTGGCAAAGATTTAGGAGCTACATGGCATCTGTGCAACCCTGTCCACCTTCTTGCATGTCTGAGGGCAGACAATCTGCCGAGTACAGTACACAGAACACCTTGAATTGTTCTCTTCATCCCTCCTTCAGCAAAACTGCCAAAGCTGATCTAGCTTGGTAAGGTCCTGGAGAAGACTTTTATGGTGAGCAGGACTTGTCTCTAAAGCAAAAGGAAAGTGACAGAGCTTGCCCCTCAAATTGCTGCCATAAAGAAGAGAGCTTTAATCCTTCTCCTTGGCTGGACTGCAGACCAGCATTTCACCATCATTTTATGATGGTTCATGAGCTGTGTGGTGAGATGTTTCTCCATTGCTCCCACCTGTTTTAACCTTTGCGTTAGGCTTTTCTTTTCTGCTTTCTCCGGGCTGCACCTCTTTTCTGACTGCTTCTCCTTTAAGTGTTTGTTTAAGAGAGTTATTTTGAAAACAGAATGAAAAGTGAATTATTCTGTCCTCCTTGATGCTTTTGATTTTCAGAGTGGATGATCCTATAGACATGGAAAACTGTCCAGGAAATGTAATGAGCTTCAAAGCTAACTGAATGCTAGTGGAGAAAAACAGCGAGAATGTTTCTCCAAGCTCAGTCAGGGTTACAGGTCACTACATCATAGAAAAGCACTTTTCTCCCATGAAAGGCTATGTTCACCCTGGTTAGTAGATTGGATGGACCTTGACAGACAATGAGATAGGATCTGACCTCACTGAGTTTAGAAATGGGCTCCCATCTGGAATATGAGCAACAGCATAGAATTTCTCACATTTCTTTAAAACTTAAATCTCTGCCTTGTAGACATCTAAAATGTATGACTGGGTTTTCTTACCTTCTGGTTTTGAGCTGACTGTAAACCTCATGAGAAAACTTGTTCCTGTGCATTCCAGTGGTTTAACTAAGTAACTGCTTTTTTAAAGTCTTCTGAGGTAAGAGTAAGAATTCCAAGTCTTTTGAGGTTCTACCTCTAAAATGCAATTTGTAAAGAGAAGAAAACTCACATTTAAATTTTGTCTTCAGATTCTGCCTCAGTAAGTCTCCAAATTCGAGGCTCCAGACCATATAAACCATTTGAAATACCTTTCTTGTCTAAAAAGGATTAGGAAAAGATATTACTTCCTTACCTTCCAGATCTGGGCTCTGTATGTGTTCACACTGATGACTGTTTACTTTATTAGATACAAATAGAGTGGTTTTTGTTTACTTTGTTCCTTTCCTTGTATTCCTGCCGCTTTTGACATGCCTCTAGAGGAATATGCTAGATTTCATTCTTGTTCTCATTTATTAGCAGGATCAACAATTGAGTTTGTACAGTTGCTCTGCAGAGCAAACCCTTGCTCTTCTCATCCTGACTGTGGTATCCCTGTGCTGTGGTGCTTGTTGCACAGTGCATTTCTGCCTGCTTGAAGGATGTACACTACCCTCAAGTAGAGGAGCATATGACAGAACCATAAGATCCAAGGAATCATGCAAATGGATAGTTAAACTCAGAGATTAATACAGTTTTTGGGTACAAGTCTCTCTTTGTTCTTTCATTCATACTGTGTTAAGTGTGTAAGGAAATTTGAAATAGCACCTCTGAACCTTT
Source organism: Xenops minutus (assembly GCA_035221455.1). Taxonomy (NCBI): domain Eukaryota; kingdom Metazoa; phylum Chordata; class Aves; order Passeriformes; family Furnariidae; genus Xenops; species Xenops minutus. The sequence goes on along the minus strand of JAWWEE010000074.1, from coordinate 140,861,163 downwards.
GACAGGCATAATGAACCATGGATCACTTTTGAAAACCTAATATGCATGGGAAAATAAATGGCGCAAACTATAAACAAAATACCATTCAATGATGCATTGATAAGAAAAAACTGGTATTACAGCTTTCTGGGAAATAAGTATCATTCCCAGTAGTGATATTTTGCATACTTTAGTTAGGACTGGGAACCACAGGAGATACAGAGCTTTCCTGTCAGGACTTGATTGCAGAATTTGTACATAGTGAAGCATGCCAAACCCTACCCTTATTAACTGTTTGACTATTCCTACAGGCCTGTACATATAATCTATGTGGTTGCAAAACAGGAACAATTGCAGGACAAAGAACATACTGTTAAATTAAAGAGTTTCATAGTTATTGCCTGCAGTGTGCAGGGAAAAAAAACACAAATGTAGCAGGAGATTGTGAAGGCATGTATATAAAGCTGAGAGAAAAGAGAATGTCGAGTTCAAGGAACTCCCTGAGTTCCTGCTCCTGACACAGGGAAAGTAAATGAACAGCTGCTTTAACCTACTTCCTAACTGAACTATATTGTGTTTACCTTATTAGTTGGCAGTTTACTTTGATTTAGAAAAAAATATCCATTGAAAAAATGTTTGCCATAGTTTAACGTTGTACCTGTTTGCTTACCCCAAGTCCCAGTGTTCAAAGGATCTTTCACTCCTGCTTGGCTAAATGGACTCGTGGATCCCATTTTGTGTCTGCTTGTGCATGGGTGTCTCTAGCTGTGTACTAGCTGTACCTGCAGAAAGCAATAAGTTAAGTCTGTTTCCAGGGTGTTTGCTATTCAGGCAAAGATAGTGTCTTACCAAACAGTCCACTGCTTCCATGTCTCTGATTACATCCAGTTTCTGGTAATATTTATCTCATTTGTAGTAGTTTTTTCCATATTACTTTCTGTCATTGTAGTGCTTTGGCTGCCTCCCTGGTTTTGGCATTAAGCAAGCAGATGTTTTAGCAAGTAGGAACGAGCTTTCCTCCTACCACTGTGTTGGAAGATATTTCTTCTCTGCCCCAGCCCTATGGTAGAGTCAAAATTCCTGTTTCTCTCAGTTCTCAGCTCCTTCTAAATCTGTGCTGAAGTGGGATTTGGGTATTAACCACCTCTGCTGGTTCTGGTGGCTTCAAGGGATTGTGATCCACTGTGCAGCTGTTAGAAAAATGGAAATCCAAAAGACTGGCATGGGACCCCCAAAAGCAGAACGCTAGCATCAATATGGGCTATATTAGAAAATATGATTTTCATGAATAACCTGTTAAATCTAAGTTTGATATCAAGCTCAAACCTACATTTCTTAAAAATTTGGGATACCCATCTCGGAGAAGAAAGGCATGTCCTCATTCCATTTAGTATACATTATTATTCTTACTTTGCACGTAGTTTATGATCTTTATCTTAGAAAAAACTACTCCTGATGTCACCAAGCAGGATTAAATCTGACCAGGTTCTGCCACTAACCTTGCCCTTGTATCTTCAGGCAAAACAGTGCAGCTTGCACCACAAGTTTGCTATGAGGCACTTTCAAAAGACTTTGATCATCACTGATCTATTCTACATTTAGTTGCATCAGTGACATAAAGATGAAAGTCTTCTGGTCTCACTGCTGTTCTTTCAAGCTTTTTGAACCCTTACTAACTGTGCACAGCAATTATAGTTTGGCCTGCATTTAGTGGCACCTTTGTTTGGTTGCTGATAGGCATAAACTTTATCTGCTGTGATAGTTCACACTAGTGGAAGAACTGGCCTGATGCACTGGCAAATGTTTCAGTGGTCAGCAGGAAGCACAGTCCAAACTAGAAACCTCATCATCCAAACTAGAAGCCTTGTTATCCATTGACACTGTTGGATAGTGATCAAAAAAGCTCTTTTCTTTTTTTTTTCCTTTTTCCAATATAGATATTTTCTCCCAAATTATTCTGTATTGCTGAAATAGGTATCTTATATTCTGCCAAAACATCAAGTTTCAAGGAAGTTTGAGAAACAATGTGTTTGGATAAGACTGTTGTATGTGGGTGTTAAGTTCCTAGTAGGTTCCAGCTGACTTACAAAGAATCTCAAGAATGGGAAACCTGGTCTCTTATGTGACAACAGGAAATTTCATTTAAGGACAGATTCTATGGCTGTAGCATTTGTAGGAAGGAGAGAGAATAACAATTAAGATATAAATATATATTAAAATTTTATGTCATATTAATTTAGGGAAGAAGTTAGAGTAGTCTGATATCTGAAAGGCCCATCCCTTCCTTTTCATGAATTCTCATAATCTCTAGAGAAAGTGGGAATATGAAAGAAACCTTCATACTACTGGGCAGGCCAGAGACTCATTTTAGGTAGTCAGAATTAGTAGCAAAAAGGGAAGTAAATAAAAATACTTCATCTCCAGAGAAACGAAGCAGCACAGAGCTATGATTGTTGTATTTCAGTAAAACCTAAGTATACTGCCAAATGAGGACTGTTTTTAATGCAGAAAAGAGGGGGTGGGAAAGGAACTTTAAAAGTTTCAGGATTCCCAAGAAATAAGACAAAGGTGAAACAACTAGGGACATCTTGCAAAGAGATTTAATGGGCTGAGCAACCTGATCCAACTTTGATATCAGTGCTGTTTTGAACAAGGGACTAATGGATCTCTAGAAGTCTCTCCTAGTCTCAGTTCTGTGAATTTATCAACTGACCCTGTGAGAAGAGGGTACTAATACAAAACATCAAGGATTGCTCTTGACACACATTTCAAAATTTTTCATTAGTGGCTTTTACATAAACAGGAAGAACATGTAAATTAAATTAGCTGTTGACACAAAGCTGAGAGGCATCATCAATATAGCAGAGGATCAGAATGTGGAAGGCAATGAAGAATTGTGATGAGTGAGCTAATAGAAATGGATGTGTGTAACTATATGAGGTGCAAGGTCATGTACTTAGTGAATAATCACAACAATTTCCATTATAAATTGTGTTTGCATCTACTGAAAAGGGAACAGAAAAGCACACACTAGTCAATCACGGGCTAATTAGGTGTAACTCTTGTGATGAGGCTGTAAAAAGAGCAAATGCCATATAGCAGATAAGGTATTTTGAGTAGTAATGAGAAAGAACTGATACAATTGTTCTCAATTAAAACAAACAAAGAAACAAGGAAAGAAACAAACAAAACCACCCAAAAAGTGACAACAGCAAAACACAAAACAAACCAGTGGGGGAAACAGAAAGCTCAAAAAGAGACATTTCAAGCAAAGGCAGTTTGAGTTGAGAAAATGAATGGCCATCAGCTGTCAACAGGTAGAAATTCAGCTTGACAAAGAACTTGCCTAACTTTGAGACTTCAGGACAGTTTGCCATTATGAGCAGCAAGAGCTGTGGATGAGAGCACAACCTGTGCCGAGGTCAGCTTCTAGCTCATCCTTCTTTGTGGAGCATTGCTACTCTTTCTGTTCCCTCACATTCCTATTGCTATGTTCTTGTGTTCCTTAGACAGCTCGTGATAATCCAAAACCTTATAGGCAATATTGATATAAATGAGTCAAGCCTGCTAATGCTCCCTGTAAGGATGGATTAATAATTCTCTGTCACTCTTTCACAGTTATCAAAGTGAATGCAAAAGGGTTGCACAAGGTCATTTTAAGTAGAGAGCTCACAAAGTTAGTCCACTTCCCCAGCCACTAGACTGCACGTCTTCCCTCAAGAAGGGTAGGGTATGCCTGCTCATGGTTAATGGAAGTATATCAGACTTTGCCTGCAGCAGTTTGCTATCTGAATAATTGCGTCATCATAGTGTGAGCTCTCCTTTCCCCAGATTCATATTTTGCTGTAGTACATCTGATAGTGTCACTATGAATTATATCATGTTATGGCACATCAAGACCACATCCTGAAATAACAGGATATCGAGACCCCGGTAGAATACAAAGAAGCTATGGAAAAGTAAAATAATCTATTTGCAGTTAATTATTAGGTTAATCTATTTATTGGAAACAACCATTAGGCTAAAATAAAAACATCAGGTTGCAGTAATTTAACATCTACTAACTGTCAAAGAATATGGGTTTGACCTAGTTGCAGTTTATTTATGAAATTTTGAAGACATTAAAGCACACATATACAGTGTTGTCAGGAGCTAGACCCTTATCTGAGCTGTAACTGTGATTAATAGCTATTGGCCAAAAATGTCTCTGACCCAAAGATTCACAGATCAGTCCAAGCAACCTCAGCTGGAAGTGAGCAGTGGAACTATATTGAACACAATACTGGCTCACAGTCCACAAGAACATTTTGGAGTCAACATTGTGTATTGTAACTTAAAAAAATCACGTAGAACCAAACCTTGTAGGCTTGATCCTTTTTCTCATTCACAGAAGTTGTCTTATGTCAATTTAATTTAAAATAAATCAGATGCTGTATCAGAATGTGAATCAGTAATATCCTTACCCCCAAACCTACTAGTCCTGAACATGTGATTTCAAAATCTGGATTTTAATTTTTGTTGAGGCTGGCTTATTTGGTCCAGTATTCACATTTGGTCTTCTACTATGCAGTCTGTATCAAAACCTCAGATCTATTTCAAGTCTAAGTCCAGATTTATTATTAGTATGATTATGCATATTGAAATACACTGATGAATTGAGCATTAATATAGTATGAATCAGATTAATTAAGATCAATCTGACTATGCTTGCAGATCAGAATTATCATCTGATTGTTGGGGGCACAGAGTAATGCAATCCAAGGAATGCTGCAAACCCAAATGGTACAGTCATGTGAAATCCTGTCATTGTTGCATGGCTAAAGAAATTTAGTGTTCAATTTACTTTCTTCAAAGAAATACACCTGAAGCAACATTTCAGACTCAGCCCATATGTCAGACCTTACCTATGGTAGAGTGATCTGGGCATTTACTAAAATGGAAGATAGTTCAACTAGCCTCTCCTGTTTAAAAAATTCAAGATGTTGCATGTGTGACAACTTTGAGACATCAACCAGGATGACTTGTTTTTTGGAATGTGGAGAAACACAACTGTTTCAGCCACTTGCCTATTCTGATTACTGAACAGAGGGATTCTCCTGATTTACAGAACAAAACTGCCACTTTTAGGCAGTTTTGTTCTGTAAATACCATGTTTTCTGCATTTACTTTACCTCCCAGCCTGACTACAACTTTCAGTAATGTCATACATCAAACAGTAAGTAGGTTTCCCCAGTTTGGATGCAAAAGTGCAAGAAGCATAGCATAACTTCCTTTGTACTAAAATCTTGTCTAAACGCCATCATTAGGAAATATCTACTGGAGTTTGTTGTAGACAAATGAAAGCAAGTTCTGGCTATGCCTTTAGCCAGCAGGGCATGAATCAACAGTGATCCAGATGTCTGACAGTGTTAGCTTGCTGCTGAGTCCAAGCTTACATTGGGCTTGGCCAGACACAACTGCAGCTAGCTGGCTTCTGGTGGTATTGGACAGTGGATATATAATTACACTGAACTACCCTGTTGCGTCAGATTCTTCCCTCATTTACACCAGTCCAGCTTCTTGGAGGTCAGTAACTTTGAAGTGGTAGGAGAATTATTTGGCTTAGTTCCTCAGTTTTATGCAAATAACCTATATAACATCAAAAAAGAAAATTTAGAGAGGAGGTGGAATACCATTTAGAAATCAAGACCAGAAAATGTCTACTCGCTGTTGAAGTAAGTAGTGCTTCTGAACAGCAGCTGTAGTTTAGCTGTCGAGGAAAGTTTTCCCTAAAAGGTATTTCAGAGTCTGAGGTTCAAGGAAACCATCCCAACTTTCAGGTAATTGCTTGAATGCAGAACTGAATGCAGAACTTTTAGTGCTTGAACAAGCCACTATAATTTGAATAAGGGACAGAATCCATGTTCAAACCACTTTACAGTACACTTCAAATATAAGTATAATAATGGTAGTAGTTACCTGATCGATCAGGTTGACTCGTGCCACCTAGGCTGGGAACTAGCATTTGTCAGACAGTGTACAGTTTAAGTGCTCAACAGAGGAGCATATTACTCTCCATGGCCAATACAGGGAGTTTACTGAACATTTATAGGTGTGATTAATTTCTGAAAGACACTGAGTGGACATATGGCTAGATTCTGGAAAGCAGTAGGCAAAGGTATATGTCTGGACAGGCACCAGAATCTGGTCTTCAATGTCCTGATGTATGCAGGAGTCAGAAGAGTAAATGTTGTTTTGATGTTGTGAGTATTAGGCATAGTCTGAGCACATCTAATAAATCCACCCTCTGAGGTAGCATGTCAGAGTCTCTTTGTCTGCCTCTGAGCTGCAACAATTTAGATGTTTAGTAAAGCAAACCTGGCTGTTCCTCGTAGGAGAAAAGGTTGAACACAACTCTGAGCACAAGAAGCTGAATAAATTTTTCACCACCTCCAATACCACCTCCTGAACACCAGAAGAGGCCATCATTTTGGCCCTAGAGGCTGTTTTCATAGATGTCCTAAATTCATTGTAATCTCTGCACCTCCTTGGTGAGAAATGAAGCGGTTCAGAGTATGTAAGCAAAGCACAGAGCAGGGAGTTGTTGACAGATGCCAGTGTGAAAGGAAAGGACAAGGACTGGGGTGCAAAGGAGGTGACTGAAAATGGCCCTAGGCACACAAATTCTACCAAAGACAGACACGGCCCAAATTCCCTAGCAAGCAGTGGTGGCACATTTCTACACCCTGTGACACGAGCCCATGGGCACTGCAACACGTGTGGTACTAGAGGTGAGGGAACTGGTGTTGGATTTGCAGTCACCCTGGCCAGAGGTTAAGCACTGGTGTCTTCCTGCCTGCCTACATACTGGGTGGTTTTACTTGACACTGAACAAAACCAGAAAGGAACCCCCGCAGTGCAGGGTGTGAGGCAATTAGCAGAGTTGTTTCTCCTAAAATTGGATTTGATTGTACACGTCTTTTTCATTTCTTCAGAGCTCATGCTTGAGAATTAATATGGCAATTATCGATCCCTTTTGTATACTATGGAAAAGGAGGTTCTAATCCTCAGAAGTGGATTTGCTCTGATGACACATAAACAAAACCCTGCAGGGAGGAAGGTAAAGCATAAAGCGGTGTTGACAAGCTGTATGCTGCTTGGTTATGCAAACACAGATGTGGTAAAGGGCAAAGAGAAATAATTTTGCAAAAGTTGAAAGTGTGGGAACGCTGGCGGTTGCTCTTTAATGATTATAACACAAAGGAATGCTGGCAACTTCTCTCATTGACTTTACATTATCAAGCTGAGTCAGTGATGAGTCATAAGATATACTATTAGAAATCTCCTTTAATGTACCAGCTCTTTCTATACCAGCTTTTTATATAAAGATGGAAAACTTTCTATGAAATATTGTGGTGGTCCAGTACCACCAGAGAACTGTTTGCAGATGCAATGCAGCATTGTTTGGAGATCAGACCCACTGGGAGCTGCCTTCCTTGCTTATAGGCAAGGTGGGATTAGGAAAGTAAAATGGGAATGAGGTAGAGATCTCCTGGGTAAGCTTGTCAAAAGTGTGATTTATGTAGCTTTCCTTCCACAGTTGCCCAGTTTGACACATCTGTCTTGCTCTTGTCTTCCAAAAGTTATTTGAAAGGGCATTTCCAAGATGACATCCATAGTTGTATCTGGGTGCTGTAGCTGTTCAGTCTCCACACCAGCATAGCTTGTCAGCCCAGCCCTCATGTGAACTTGTAGAGTAGGGTCTGTAGTACAGCATTTCAGAAGGTAAAAAAAAGGTCTTGTTTTTTCCTCCCTAACTTTATGTGTTTGTGTGCAAGGTGCCCAGCATTTCTGTGATAGTAGAGGTCCTGCACTCACAAGCCAAAGAGGTTGTTTGTCAGGCAAAAGATAAAAGATTCCTGCAGCCACTCAAACACATTCCTCATCTATTGATTTCTCCCTCTGCAGTCAGGTCCAAGCCTGGCATTTGTTGCAGACCCCATCAGATTTGCACAACCTATTTTTAAGACTCTTGACCTTACATGCCCCAAAGTGCTGATGAGCTAAATACACATCCTGAACACTGGAATATTGTTAGAAAATAGCAGTGCATGTGAGTTCACATGGCAGAACTAACACAGGGAAATGATCTGAGGGAACACTTGCTGTCCTTTTATGACCTATCCAAAGGAAAGAGTAGATAGGATCTTTTGCTGTAGAATTTCCTTCACTCTGGGTCAGTCTGGCAAGATGACGAAGCTGGTGAGTTTAGAAAAGTTTCTTTTGGAGAAACTGGAGTGCAGGTCTGCCTCCTCAGAGATTTAGGAGGAAAGGATTTTTCTTCCCATTATTTCTGTGGATATTCCCAAGTTGCATCTTGATAATTCACGCCAGGACATGCAAGGAGCACATTCCTTGAGGTATGCTCACAACTACACAGCCTGTCAACAACTGAAAATCATTCCATTGCTACCTCCACCTAGGCACACAACTGGCAGACGAACAGGAGGTTTCCATGCTGCTTGCTCTCCAGCTTTTTCTTTGGATTTGGCCCGAAGCTCATCTTCTCTGCTTTGCCTGGTAGTATGCAGGGACACCTAGTGGCTGAGCAATCCTGAACATATGAGGTTTGGACCATGAACTACATAAGGGAGTAGGGATGCCTTATCTGGTGAGGAATTTTGTTTGTCCTGACAGTTGACATCCATGGCCATTTTCTGGGAAGCAGATGGTCACTTCTGTGAATCAGGCCAGACATTGCTAATGATAAAGAAAGTGTGACATTTTCCTAAATTCAGACCAGTAAATCAGAGTGTTTCCTTCCTAGTCAGCCAGGCCTTTGAGCAAGGTCCATCAAACCTGTTGCCTGGAAACCAAGCATACCACTTCATAAAAGCTGGAGATAGTTTTTGGTAGCACGTTGAGTAGTGCCTTGACTTTCATTCTTTCATTTCTCACAGGCTGTGTCTTACACAAAGGTTTAATCTAAGAGTGTGTTCATGTATGCTTGATCCCATGGACTGCTCCTTTCCCTACTGCAGCCCAGGCTCAGAGTCCTCACTGGGACACTTGAGAAGGCCTGAGGAGAAGGTGTCTCCTGCTGCATTGCTGCCCACTTTGCTCAGTACCTCTGGGTGCTTCCTCTTGGCTTCTGCTCTACTGCACTCTAGACCTTGGCTGAAGTCCATAACTGACTGTGTGCTAACCTGAGGAGAAAGAACTTGAGATTAGGCTCAAATCTACACTATGGTGCCTGCACAGGTGCACCCACAGAGGGCAAACAGTTGAAATTTCTCACAAGTTTCTGCCCAAAATCGTTCCACTTAGGGTAACACAGAAATCAGGGAATTGTGGATGTTCTGAGACCTTCAGTCTAGTATTGGTGTGATTTTCATAAAAGCAGCAGGGGAAAGACTGCAGGTACAGTGTCATTCTTGCTTATTTCTTTCATGCATTGCAGTAGTGATTCCCAGTTACTAATAAAATTCTTAACATGATTGATCTTAAAGAGCTGTGAGTGTCTGTGACTAACCACAGGGAAGAGTTGAGCCAACAAAGCTTTAATGGTGAAACTTTGAAGGCTTTTCTCATGAAGATCCGGGTAAAGAGATTTTCATCAGGCTATGGGTCTGTATAATTCATACTTTTGAGATGTAACAGTTCAGCTAAAAAACCCGAACTTGTAGAATTTCTTTGTGAGTCCCTCACAAAAGCTTCACCAGCATCTGTTTGCCCCTTTTTTGGGATTGGTTCTTAAGGTTTTACCAATAACATTCTTCAGTAACAGATGCCAAGACATCTCCTGAGACATTTTTTGAATAGGAACTTCCATCTGGCACTGTATCCTTAGAAGCTGTGACTTGGTTTCTTTGTCTGCAGGGCGGTTAATCCTAATGAGGCAAGCACAGCAATTTGCTGAGCAGAGATATATGCTTATCAGATCCTATTACTGAGCTGATTCTCTTTTATAATTATTTATTCTGACTTCAGTAGATGAAGCAATGTGAAAACACTTAAACCAAAGCTTTCATCAAGAAGACAAAATCTCACACTCCTGTGAACAACTGAAAGCTGCCTATATAGAGATGGCTAACTATACTGGTATAGCTCTCCCAGTATATCCTGCCAGTTAAACTTCCCATTCCCTTCTTATCTCAAGATAAATGTCCTGAATTAAATTATGTCAAGATGAGCTTCATAGAAAAGAAGTATTTTTATACTGGGACAGCAGTGTCCATAGAGGGAGAATTTTATTGGCGTATCTAAACTAGTATAATTATACTGGCATAATTATGCTGGTAATTTTCCCTGTGTATACAAGCTATGAGTTTGAAATTGTGCTTCCCTGGCAGAAGAGCCTCCTTTGTTGGAGAGATTCTTTAGATCTGAATCAGATCATTAATAAGTACTTCAGCACTCAAGTCAATGCCTCACATTTTGTAATGAGTTTTACTCTTTGCCTCCCAGAGAATCCCAACTGTTTTATGCTTGTAACAGACTCTACACAAAACCTCATCCTATGCTGATGGAAAGTCAGCACAGGGGAGAAGTATAGCAGTTACTTCCCATCAGCATCATCAGTGGCTACATAGTCTTGTGGAGAGGTAAGTCTCTGTTGGGAATCAGTAAACATCAGGAAATCACAGCAGACGGCAGTATGTGTGGGTTTGTTTCTTTGCCTTTCTGCTTCTTCTCCCCCTTTATGTTTGTGTAGCCTGTTTTGCTCTCTGCTAATGAGATTTCTCTTCAAAGAGGGATATTGTCTATAACTTGTAACACATATAAAAACAAAAGCTGTGCATGATGGTTTATGAGAAGAGATGCAAGCTCATACAGTAACCATGTGAAATGGCATAAGCAATTTGAACAGAAATATCTTCAATGACAATGAGTCATCAGGACCAAGCTGGACTGCCTCATGTGAAACACAACCATGTCAAGTGGCTGAAGCTGTTAATACAGCCAGAGTCTTTGCTAAATATAGCCATATACACTTATCAGTTGAACTGGAAGTATGCAGAACAGCAAAATAAATGGCTTAAATGATCATTAGACAATTGAAAGCTAAACAAATATGGTAATTATATTTTCTATAAATAGCAAAGTAAACTCACCAATCAGTGGGTTTTCTTTATTAGTAATTATTGCAGAATGAAATGAATGAGAAATTAGGGTAGGTTTTACAGAATCACAGAGAAACTGATTGGAGCTAATTGAGACCAACTTCCCTCTAGTACAGGACTACTGCCAACACCTGCTGTCAGCTGTGACTTTGTCTAGGCAAGTTGTGAAAATCCCCAAGGATGGTGATTTTGCAGCATCTCTGGGTACCTGCTCCACTGTTACCATCCTAATAAAGCTTTTCCTCATGTCCAAACTGAACCTCCCCAGCCACATGACCATTGCTCATCGTACCATCTGGCTCTAAAAGAAGAGTTCAGTGACATTGTCTTTGCTACCTATTGTTACTTTTTGAATTGTTTTACAGTATGTCTATTCATTCCATGGCCTCCTCTTCATCAGATAAAACAGTTCCTTGTGTGTTATGTTGTCTGTCTCCTGGACCATTTTGGTAGCTCTCTGTTGGGTCAGCTCCAATATCTGCAGACCTTTTTTTTAGCTTGGGGGTGGAAGCTTCCACACTGAGACACAGTATTCCAGGTGTGCAGAGGAAGACTGTAATTTGATCTTCTGAACATACTCCTCCTAGTGCTGCTCAGTATGTAGTTTTCCTTATTTGCAGGGAGAGTTTCCTGTTGACTCCTAATCAGTCTGGTGTCTACTTGTCCTTTTCACTAGGCTTCTGCCTGGCAGCCAGTGTACTAATACTTGGGCTCAGTCTAGTCAAGTGCAGAACATCACATTTTGTTGGTATTTATAATATTTTTTTTTATCCTTATCTTCAGATTTATCAAGGACCAGCCTGAGTGAGGCTCTGCCTTTCAGTGTGTCAACCACTCCTAACTTCCTAGCATCTTCAAAATTGCTGAGGATTTATTCTTTTTTATTATTCATATCATTGATACTGCTTTTTACTGGCCAACAGCTGGTTGAAGGTTACCAATCAAGACACTGATCAGTGGCCTTTGAGGTCGACAGTCCGGTCATTTTTCCTGGCATCTACTGGACTATAAATCCTCAGTTTCTAGAGGATAGAACGGTGGAGATGAACCAGAAATCTTAGTGAAATTAATTATACTTTATCCATCACTCTCTCATCATCAAAATAAGAAGACATTTCAAGGCTGAAGGGAATCAGTTCAGTCAGTCATGATCTGCCCTTGGTAAATCCACACTAAATGTTGGGATTTCTGTCTAGTTCGTACATTCATTACTTGTACAAACAAGACCACACTTATTTTGCAGTATAAGGAAAGCAGCGTGTCCACTAAAATTCAGGTAAAATTCATTCTTGGTCAGTCTTCCCAGCTGACCCAACAGCCCAGGCTCAGAGCCTTCACTATGGTTTTTGAGAAGAGCCAAGGACAAGGTATCTTCTGGTGTACTGTTGCCCTCTGTGCTCAGTCCCACTGAGGCTCTTCCTCTTGGCTCTTGCTTTACTGCATTCCAGACCTTGGCTTGCATCCACATGGAGTGTGGATGCTTATGCATCCAAGCAGATCAGGAGAAGAGTGGAAATTTGAGATTAGACTCAAATTCACACTATAGTGCCTGCATAGTTGCATCTGCAGAAGGAAAATGAGGTTGATATTTCTCACAAATCCTTGCCAGATGTGCTCCCAGTTTGGGTTGTGCAGCCTAAACCCACTGGGCCAAGAATTTAGGAGTTCGTTTTGGTTGTAATTCCTCTCTGCCCTGGATAGTTAGAGGTTTAGCCATGCTCAGGCTTGGATTACCAGCCAGACAGGCCATGAACCACAGGCAGGGTCTGTATCTTCTGCCATTAGAATCTTCCAGAAACTACCTGTACATTGTAAGGACTGTATATTTCTTCCAAACTCAAAAAAATCAAAGCAACCATCTCTCAGTGTATGTCATACAGGATTATTAGGTTCAATTAATGTTCTTGGTCCTGATTTAGTAGGTACTCCTGTGTTACACATGATAATATACATCTCTGTGCCCTGAATTTTTTTCTCTTGCTTTTCCTCTTAGAACCCCTTAGGAGGTTCCTTAAGAACCCATCAACAAGCACAGAAGGATGTCAACACATGGTTAAATAGACTCCCCAATGCTTTAGGTTTTACAGCCAAACTGTCCCCACAATTCTTCATAAATTTCAGCATTGTTTTCTCAAGAAATTCCAATCTAAACGGCATAAAATTTCTTTGTGACTCTTCATGTTACTGTTTTTTCTTTCATGCCAGACTCCATACATGAAGCTGAAAAAAATGGTCATCCAATCTGTACTGAATAAGTGACAACTTTTCCTCATTTTCCCAGTCTGAACTGAACAAGGAGAATGAATTACAGTCTTTAACCATTACCTAGCAGGGAGGCATAGAGACTTTTAATTTAGCCAATAAATTGTCTTCCTTCCTAAATTTCTTTTTTTTATGATGTGAATGGGAAAGCCATTGCACATAGATAAATGTGTTTTTTTCCCCTCCATTTACCCTGTTAAATCTGGCTTTCTCTAATCCTTCCTATAATAGCGAAGGCTAAGTAGTCTCCTCAGATCTGCTCCCAAGTACAACTCACACTTAGTCTTAAAGCTGCTAGAGGTGTGGCAGTACTTTAGTTAATCTACCTGCCATTATCTGGGCCAAGATTTTAGCATCTGTACTTATTAATGAAAATAATTTTCACATAAGACTATGTGAAAGGCATAGAAATTGATCTTTTCCATGTTTAGGAACAGTGTTGGAGCATTATAAGCCTCTGTAATGATGAGAGTATAATTCCATTACTAGACCTGACTCTAAACCTTTCTAATAAAGGAGATGCCACTTCTTCCACAATACTACCAGTCAATCATGGCTAGGCTTCACGAACGAAGATTTGCAAGGGCTCTACCCACACTTGCTACAAGCACGCTAGTGGCTAAAAAGGTCAATGTGAGATAGGCAAGTTATACATTGGATCTCTGTAAGGCTATTTGGGGCTTGATTGTGTTCTCCAAAAAGCCAGTGTTATGCTTTTCTTTCTTGTGAGGGTTTTTTGCATAATTTTTGTGATTTGCAAGACCACATCTGTTCATCTCAGAGCTGCCCAGCTTTTGCACTTTGCAGACACATTGTGCTGGTTATGGAAGCAGCCAGTGGCAATGCACTGAGCCAGTCTGTGGGCTGGCACCGGGTACTGCCCCAGTAATGGGCAGGAGACCAAGTATCCCGCAGACCATCACTAGGACCAACTTAACCCTATTTTATAATCATTGTGCCTAATTTTTCTGCTGAAACCTTTTTAAGGAAAACATTTTTAACTCAGATTAAGTCAGCTGAGGTTATAAAGAAAGTGATCTGGTTCTGGACAATAAAAAAAAATTCTCCAACTTTGTGCTTTTATAAATAATTTGTCACCATCTACTCCTTCTGTAATCATGACTAGATAGGGAAGAGAAAGAAAGAAAAAGAAAAAAAAAAAAAAAAAACAAACAAAAACCCGACAGAGTTAGGAAGAAACAACTCCCTGAGAAGCCTCTGTGACCTATTAACCATACACCCACAGGCTTTCAAAATGGACAAGATTGAGCATATACACAGACACCTGTATATGTGTGCAAAATTTTTATTGAGTATGAAATAAGAGGAAAGAAAAATACTCCTCTGGTGAAGCTTCTGTATGTGTTTATCAAACAGTGCAAATCTTGTAATACAGAGGTTTAAATGTTTATTTCAAGTAACCAAAGAACAACCTGATTGCCTTGAGCTCTCTTTTTCCCCATAGATTCAAGCTGACCTCTCTCCTTTTCTGTCAATGTTTGCAGGCAACTATCAGAAAAGATTAAACAGACGATTACTGTCAGACCAGTGTAGCTGCACAGAATTTCTCTAGTCAGCTTAGCAGAATGTGTTGACTATGAATTTGCTTTGTAATGATATAAGTTCACTAGATATTCCTGTCCAGGATAATGATGTCTTGCCAGATTCATTGTGTTGAAGGAAAAAAATGTCCTTTGCCTTTCCAATGCTTGTGGTGGAACAAGAGTTAGGCAAGAATAATTAGTTAATGTTTGTACAGTGGCTTATCTACACAGAGAAGTCAGCTAAAAGAGACCTGGTGCTTCTAGGAAAAATTGCCAGACAAGAAAAGAAGGTTTCAAGTCCAAAACTGAACAAAATGTTCTCAACATAACAGTTGACTTTTCCAAAAGTAAAAAGTCATGGGAACCTGTTGATTTTGATAAAAGCAAAACACTAAACAAATGACAACATCAATTTCTCCTTTTTCATTTTACTTCAGTACCTCCAAGACAGTTAGTTCAATGTCACTATGTTAAATTTCAAAATTTTTAAGTTATTTAATTATGTTTACACATTTCTATTAAAACAAACATATAATTGCATAGAACCATATATTATATTTAACATATATATATTAGCCATATAGGTGTTATAAATGAGAAGTTTTTATTTCTTCCTTATGTTTTGGTGGTCTTTTTTTGGTGAAACTACTTCAGATTGAAATGAATTTTTTTTATAAACTTCTTTTGCAGTGCTTGAAACTTCTCCTTTATACTAAGAACACAGTGTTATTTTTAATATGCTGGGATTTCCTGTGAATGGGAATGCTATTTTTTTTTATTAGATCTAGACTACTGGTTTCTTGATACTAAACTAGCCCTTTGCGCTTAGCCTAAATGGTCTTTTCTTTGTCAGACATTTACTTTTAGAATAGAATACAAAATTCAGCTTAGGTACTACACATACATGTAGTTGGAGGTCCAGATCCAGGACCATGTGTATCACAGGAATCAGTTCAAGCTTCTTGATGCTGGAATAAAATATTTCCTACAAGGAGGGTTCAGCATTTGTCAGATCTTTTGGTCAAAAAATACTGCCTTTTTGTACTACAGAAAGCCAGATAAGAGTCCAGAATAGGACAGTGCATAATCCAGGTGGACCACCTGACTTTAGTGGCTTTCATGGCCATGCCTCACAGCCTTGTACCCCTCCCATGCCCAGAGGCATCCCTGGCACACCTCAGGCAGAGGCTACAACATCCCAGAATGACCAGAGAGAAGACTGCTATTTTCAGAACAATTGTTTTATCTTATAGATGTCTCTTTGTCCACTTCCAAGGAAAGTACATGCTAATCAGCTACCCAAAACATGGGTGAATTCTCCCAGCAGGTTCCTTAGCCCTTTGCTGCCTTAGCATTCTCAGTCTGAAAAAACAGAGGAAGGTCAGAGGGATGAAGTGATGGCAGATCAGTGGAACAGTCTAGGCTAAAACTCAGGTCTCTAGTAGTCTGCACTGCTTCCTAATGATGCAGTGGTGACTTTAATTTACCTGTTAACTGTAAAGCCTGAAGTCTGCCATACAGGTGTGCTACTGGTAAGGAACTGCAATGTATGTACATAATTATTTCCTTTGGAAATAGTTTTAATGACCATTGCCCATTGAGTTCTAAGCTCTTCTTGATTTAGGAACAGAAATTTTATAATGAAAAGACCAAGGCTTCTTAGGTAAATTTTATTCTCATTTAGTTTGTTCTTCACGAGACACTTGCAGGCCTCATTCTGAAAAAGTGGGAGTTCAGGGTGACTTTAAGATGAAAATATGATGATATAGTCATCATCTTGGAGGAAAATGACTGAGGTTAACCAATATTCTCACTGTACAAGCGATGAGGTTAGTAGTTGTATAATAGATATAACTTCAATGACAATGAGTCAACAGGACTATTACTGCATAGAGTAAGGGGATCTAAAACTTGTATCTGATTTTGTGGATCTATAACTTAGAAATAATGTGACTGAAATCTCCAGTCCTAGCAACTCAGCAGGTTCTGAAGCTAACACAGATTCATAATTTCACTTTTAGTATTTATGACTTAACATTGTCTTGTTAACATAGAAAAGTCTTATTGTATTGAGCAGTTCCATGTAAATAGAACTATAAATATTTCCAAAACAGAGACCATCTGAATGATCCTCATTAATTCCCTTCACAATCAGGGAGGAAATACAGGCATCAGGTGATTCAGATGGATGTCTGGAAAGGATGAACCTCTCACTCTGTAGTTGACAGTTTCTTCACAATGTTTTTGGAAGCATCACTCAGATTTAGACATCCACATTACAGATAGTTCACTTTAGGTGAGAGAAGTCTGGTGTGGTTGTTTGTTTGTTTGTTTGTTTTGTTTGTTTGTGTGTATGTTTGTTTGTTTTTTCCCAAAAGAAACCAGATTTGCTGTTTTCTCTGCCTGCTGGTCAGGAGAATAAGATGGCTATTTCTCCTGTAAATTATAGCTTTTGGAGATAACAGAGAAGAGTAAATGACACCAAAGGATGGAGAACTGCTCTTGTCCTTTACAAAGGCAGCAGGTAGCTGCAGAAATTCAGTGTCATCTGCAAGTTATGAGCTGAGGTCCAAGGAAGATTCAGATCACAGTGAACTAACCCCAGAACTGTTGCTCCTTTGATACTTATGAAATATTTAAGTGCAATTAACACAAATATTAAATAAAATTTCCTGTTTCTTAAAAATTAAAAACTTGCTAAAGAAGCTGGCAGAGTAGTCAAGCTATGTAACGTTGATACGCTACCCTGGAATTTGAGGAGAATAATTTGCCTTAGAGCCTTCACTGCTTTGCTGAAGGGAAAGAAAAGATTACAGGAACTGTTTTGAACAGAATTATTTCTGTAACTTATTTAGCTATTGAAGCATTATTTAATTTATAGTTAGCTTCACTCTGGGTTTTTTTGAGCAGAATACAAGTCAGTTATTAAACAGAAAGTGCTCCAAAGAATTTAAAGCTTTGTGATGAACATGCAGAGAAGATGGAAGAAAGAAACAAAGAGGTAGGAGAGGAAAATACACGTATTTCATGATATTGCCATGGTCCTGTCTTTTGCCTGTTCAACTTTTTACTCAGTAACAAGGGACCCTATGATTGTGGCAAGCAATTGGAGGTTAAACTTAATCAGAATTAAAAATTGTGCTGTGGTCTAATTGCTCAAACAGAGGTGATTGGACACATTCAAAGGGAAATATCATGAGATTTCAGCGCTAATACTTTAAATATAACTTTTGCTCTGCAACATATATTGAAAATTTTAAAGTTTTTAGTCTTTGTTTTGGATAACCACAAGTATTAGTATTTTGAGGTTTCACAAAGAATGGAAAACCTTCTGTTCAGCTTTACATGGCTTGGGCAAGGTGACCTCATTATGATTTTAGCTATGTCAGAGCTGAAGAATAACTTCTTACTAGTTTAGGTGAACATGCATAGGAAGAGAATGTTATTGGTGTACTCCTACTGCAAGCAAAACAATTTTAACATATTAGCTTCAATTGCAGTTGCTTTTTAAAATGCTTTTGACATCTAAAAGATCTACATGGAAGGATATTTTACAGAAAAGAGTAAAAAACGGGGCAACAAAGGATGCTGAAAGGAAAGAGGAAGAAAAAATATTTTGAGGCAGTTTTGTATTGGAGGTGAAACATTGTGAACAATTATAGTTGAGAAAATATACAATCAAAGGGTTAGAGAATATAAGAGAACTGACTGTTAGCTTCAACCACAAAGTGATGGAATGGAAAGAATATTCAATAAGATGATAAGAATGAAGGGCTGAAGCTCTTTTATGAAATACTTTAATGAAGTATGCAATAGATAACATTGGAGCTCTACAAAGCTGAGCTACCTCCTACTTCCCACTTTTAATACCTAAAATTCAGATCCTCAGGGCAGCTGAACTGTTTCCAACTAAATCTGGAAGTGTCTACAGCCTCTAGGTACATAATCTGAGTTTTTGCTGTGAAAACCCAAGTAGCTATTTGAATAGCAACTTGAAGAAGGGCATCCTCAGAACCTCATAAGCTGGGCATTTCTTTGCCTGATCCCCAGAAAACTCACAAAGTGTTCCCTACAGGTCTCTCTTGAAGGTCACAATCTGGTGGTCATTCTCAGCACATGGTTAAGCCTCAGTTAATGTGACCTTAGAGTGGCTTTAGTGACTCATGTTCTTCTTTGCACTAAGTGCCTGAATGTGAATTGGATCTGGAAAGTGAATTCACATATCCCTTCCCCTAATTCAGTGACCTAAACTAAACTGTGATCCAGAGAGCCATCCCTTCCTGCTTCTATTTTATCTCCTTTCTCTTCTCTTCTTGTTCCAGTGGACAAATGATTTTTAATTACTTTCCTTTGTAACATGTGTATGGAATAACTGTGCTATCCAAGATCCCTGTCAGCCTGGTCCTGCCAGATTCTTATGTGGGATGACAAAGGCAAGCCCCTCAGAGAAGTGGAGGTGCTCTCTGAGCACTGGATGGGTGTGAAGCATCAAAGCTGCTAGGGAACTAGATGCTTTTCAGTAGTTTAGTAGAGTATGGAATAGCCTGATTTGACTATTTTTGCTTTTAAAGGACAGTGTTTATTTGGGCAATCCATATGTTTGGCCTTCCAAGGACAGTCCGTGTGCTCATGGCCTTTTTTAATGGACTGGGGTGGAGTGATCAGGCAGTTTTGCCACTTTGGAGGTTCTTTGCTCTCTAGGTCACTGGCACAAAGAGTATTTTTGATGTCAACACAGAACAAAGTTCCCTGTGATCAGCTGCCTGTTTACTGCAAATTCACCAATGCCTGAAGCCTGTTTAGAACTAGAAGAAACTCCAGTACAGCAGGACAGTGAACCCTGGAGTCTATAAGTCCACAACAAACCTTCTCCCATGCAGAAAGAATGGACCTGGTCCATGTAAAATCCTCTTTCTGCCAGGCTTCTAGGCACCCTGACTTCTGTATCTCCAAATTTCTTGATCAGCAAGGTGAAGATTATTTAGACTCTATTTTTATTAAGCTAACAAACACACACTATCTTCCTCACAAATGTCTGCAACAGCTGGCTTGGCTTCCCACATTGCACAACTCTGCACTGTTGACTAATTTGTGTTTCACTAATGCACACATTGACTAGAAGAAGTCAAGAAAAAGATGACCTGCCTATTCCCTTAGGAGTGTCTCCTGGTGGTTAAACTTTCCCCTGTCAGGTCTTTCACTGCTTGTGTTCTGTTTGAGGAAGCAGCTAAGCAAGTGCAGCTCTATCAGTGCCTCACAGCAGTACATTTTATTTAGTTTTCACATAATTTTGCTGGCTCTTCTACTTACCCTCTGTAAAGTTTCTCTAAATATGTTTTTATAAAAGTATGGGCACTAAAGCTAGATAGGGTACTCTGGCAAAACCTTTCCATACTCCACTGCTCATGCAACAAGTTTTCTTCATTTTTAGCTTCTTCCTACTGTGATACAATTTCAAACTCTTACTGTCAAATACTGATCTGGATTCTGTTGTATAAATATAGTTCACAAACCTTTCTCTTTCTTGCACCAGAAATTTCATCCGCAAGAATCAGCCAAAGTATTTATAGCAATAATTTATTTCATAATTTATTCCATCTCTGTTTGCTGTGCATTTTTTACAACTTTGGGAACTGTTTGTTGCATATTTTATGCATGAATATTTCAATTCATTTGCTGTACACAGGCTACTCATGCCAACTGTGTCTCTGGCTGTTCAGTTCTCTTGTTCAATCTATTTGGCATTTTTAAATGAAAAATAGACCTTGTCATGGGACTGCATACTAAATTAGACAGACCTTTGCTCTGATCTGCTCTAATAATTTTTCTATTTGTGTTTATTTATCCCCTGGAAAAAGGAGAAATATATCAGAAGTAAAACTTGTGATATTGAGTTGTTCTAAGGAATCTACAACAGTTAGAGAAAAAATGTTGATACACCCCAAAATGTCTGTGTCTGAATGGAACACTTCTTTCTGTTCTTTGCTACATGAAAATTTTTTACTTCAAAGTTCCAATAAACAAAAATTAACTATTTTTTTAAAACAAATCATATTTATGGAAATTTTGAAGGCTTTTATTTTTTTAAATGTTTTAGGACAGACATCAGCCACATAACTCCAGCTCCATTCCAGAGACATGAATGGTTTCTGAACTCTTTTTGCTTTGTGTGTATGGCCAAAACTATTACACACAGTAGATGAGAAACAAACTTCTGCATGGCTACATTAGCTTTTATACAATAATAAATTTGATATTCTTTGGAGGTAAAAAATATTCCTGAGAACTTTCACAGAAAAAGCAAGAAGTGTTAAACTTTAATAATTTTCTGTATTTTTCTGAAAGGGGAAATAAATTAATTAAATAAATATTTATTTTTAAGCATTTTTCGGTTCTAATGTCTTTATTTATATTATGGAAAATCTTAAGGCCACTGTCAGAGGTGTAAGCTTTTTTTATAATTAAAATGCTGCTTTCAAAGTATTGTGATCAATACCTGGACCTGTCTCCTGCTGTCTGGCCTTGAGCAGATCATTTGAGCTCTGTGGCTCACACTCTTTGTGTACAGAGGGAATTTAAAAATTTCTAACTTCTACTCTTTTTCTTTCTTGTTATTTTACTCTACTCCTTTCTTTGAGAAGGAAATCACAGATTTATCTTACCTATCTTTCAGCAATTCGGGTGTCTGTACTATTTATGTATAGCCAAGGCAGAGAACCACTTCCAGAGGGCAAGTGGTGACAAATGTCTGAAGCACCCTACATAGGGTCCCACCACTGTTTATAGGAGAAGCATCAAGTGACTGGTTCTAAATTAGACTTCTCAGCTAAATGTCTTATGTTAGGTCAGCTGAATTGAGGCTGGACTTTCATTAATAAACACTACTTATTACAGAGGTTCCTGATATCCACAAGGGGCTGCAAGTAAAATAGGAATACTGACAAAATAGTAATAATGCTTGTATCCAGCAAATGACAAAGCTGGTTACAAAAATGCGCAGATGTTTCTCTCTTTTTTAATAGCATCTGAACAAAGACAACAGTACAGGTTCTTTTGTTATCAGGACCTAATCTTTAAAAGAACATCAAAGTTACTTAAGTAAAGCCTAAAATGTCAACTTGACTGGAATCAAAGTCAAATAGACTCAGCCAAAAGGTTATTGCCCACTTGTGTTTCTAAAATGCTCTGTTCTTGGAACCGGAAAGGAAAATTATTGGGAAGGCTTCCCTAGGTGACAACAGTTTGTCAGCTCTTTTCTGCCTGTTTTAGGACCATAAATCTTATCTTTTACAAATGAGGCTTTCAAAGTTCAAAGGATGGCTCTTCAAAATTCTGTGAAGTCAGGTCACCTTATCAGCACTCTCCTGTTTGAGGCACTCTTACAGTTTACGGTAAAGGCTGAACATACAGGTTCAGGTTCACTTAATTTATTTCTCTGTCCCTGTCTGCCCTGGGACTGCAGGACTGTACAATAAAAGAGGATGATGGCAGAGCTCTTTTCCAGCAAATGTACTTTTGAGAGTGTCTCTGTTAGGAAAATATTCTATTGCAAATATTTACTCCACTTTTGACTGAACCCTAAAAACAAAGATTCCAACTGTGCAGGCTGAACTGGCCAGAGGCCACTCTGTTATCAGCGTGTGTATTTCTGAGAGACAGACCATTGCAATTATTTACCTCTGATTACTGGCAAAGTGGGCACATTTTTACTCCTAAATGGGCTTGAAAACTCAGTTTCTCTTCTTGTCTTAAGAAAGATGTGATTTTCCTTTCTGTTTACTTGTGGTCAGGGCAGTTCCTTCTTGAACTATGGAAAACAAGCACAGCTACATTCTCATCCCAGACTGTCTCCCAGTGGTGGATGGCAAACCATGTTGGATCACTGTCTGTGGCAAAGACCTTCGCATCCCAGTCATTTACATCTCTAAGGTAACAAGTCCCACAGCTATATGTGAACATACGTACATAAGAACTCATACATATATAAGAAATCTTAACAAGGCAAAGGATGCTTGAGCTCTTGTTTAAGTTTGGCCCAATATCAAAGTTTAAGAAAATGCAAATGAAGTAAACCCATAACCAAACCTAAGCCTCAGGCTCCTGAAATCTTTGAGCTGAAGTTCTCAACCTTTATATGAGGACTTGGATGTTTCCTATCTAAAATCAAATTGCTCCCATCAAATCCCTCCCATCCCACCTGTCTAGACAAGGCCTACAGAGCAGAAATGGATTCTGTCCTACACAAATTTACTGTCCCGTTCTTTCCTATACACAGACCAATTTGCACCTAAGTTCTCTGCCATAATGGCCAGGTCATTTTCCCTGGCTCTTTTCCATGTCTGTGCATCAATACATGGAGACTTTCATGATGCAGTTGGGTAGAATAAAGAAAACAGTAGGACTGAAATGGAGCTTTCCTGAGCAGGGTTCATTCCACATCCTTATCATAAATTGATCTAATGGTCATGACTAAGAATCATTGCCCAATCTATAAAGAATAACAATAGTCTTATTTTATGTCAAACTTTTCTGATTCTGTTTTAAGTTTTGGGGGTTGAAGATTGTCTTGTGTCTCAGAAATGAGCCCCAGTTTTACACTGAGCTTCAGACTTTACTACAGAACTTATGGTGATGTAGATGAAATGGTGTTTGGATAGGAGAAACCAAAATCCAAATATTTCTGCCATGGAAAGGTGATCTGCCAGAAATGTTTGGATGTTTGCTCAATCTTTCTTAATTATTTTTAGCTGAGAGTAAGAGGATGCAGTTTTATGGCATCTGAATGAGGGTCCATTTTCCTCAAAAAAATGATGGCTTTATGTGCAAATTGATATAATTTCAGTGTCTGCTTATCTCTGCTTTTCTCTGAAGCTAGATATTGAAATAATGTTTCTATGTATTCAGAGAATTCTGCTTACAGGAAAACTAAGCTACTGTTTTCCAGAAAAAAAAAAAACACGCACAAAAAAATCCAAACCAAACCAAACCAACCAAACAACAACAAAAAAAACCCCAAAAGCAAACAAGAAACCTCAAACAAAAAACCCACATAAACAAACCCCCTCCACTTTTAAACAAAAATGATATATAAGAAAGAACTTGACCTCTGCACAAATACCCTTGCCTCCATCTAGCTTCAATAAAGCTGGTGGAAAGCTTCTAAGGAGAGCTGAGTTGGATGCTCGTGTGTAAACCAAGATATATGGCCTCATAACTTTTTCTCAGCATGTCTTATTTATTCAGTGAATTCCACTGTCTCTTTCCATAGGGACCCTTGCAATCTCCTCTGTCAATAATGCCAGTCATCAAATCCCAATGGTCAAATTGCCACAACCATAATTGTCACCTCCTTTTTGCTTTGCTGTGCTTCCTCACCTGCCAACATCAATATATTTAAGACATAGCCTATAAAAACAACCAGGTAGCATGCAGAGAATAACCAAGTACTCTTTCTGCTTCTCTTGTTTTCATTTCTGTTCTCTCTTTTAATCTGACTTTTTTGCTACATTAAATTCCAGTGATGAACTATAGAATACTTTGGTTTTGAAGGGGTCTTAATGCTCATCTTGTTCCCATCCCTCTGCCATGGGCCGGGACACCTTCCTCTAGACCATGTTGCTTCTCTGGGGAACCTTTGCCAGTATCTTACCACCCACAGAGTGAAGAATTCCTTTCTTCCCTGCCCTCTTTCACTTTAAAACCATTACCCCTTGTTCTATCACTAAATGTCCCTCCCTAGATCTCTTGTAAATTCCTTTAGTTACTGGAAGGCTGCTCTAAGGTGTCCCTGGAGCCTTTTTTTTCTCCAGGCTGAAAAGCCCCAACACTCTCAACACTTCCCTGTCTTCATAGGACGGAAGTTCCAGCCCTCTGATCATCTTTGTGACCCTCCTCTGGACTCAGTCCAGTAGGTCTATCATCTCTCTTATGCTGAGGGCCCCAGAAATAGATGCAGTACTCTTGGGTCTCATGAGAGTGGAGTAGAGGAGGAGAATCAGATCTCTTGAACTGCTGGCCACACTTCTTGTGATGCAGTCTGGGATTTGCTTGGTTTTCTGGGCTGCATGTGCACATTGCCTGATCACATTGAGCTTCTTGTCAATCAACACCTCCAAGTCCTTCTTCTCAGGGCTGCTCTTGACCTGTTGTCCATCCATCCAGTATTTGAAGATAGGTATTATTCGACAGAGACAGAACCCAGCACACACTGTCAGCCCTTCAGGGAAGGAATTGCTTTTTTGTTGAAGTGCCCAACATATTTTGAAGGAAGAGTTTAGAATAATGACTATTGATATTGCTACCACACAGGGAAAAACAAATTATTATCTGTGTCTTGCAATTATTTTTTTCCACACTGCAAACAAGAGCAGGGGATATGTATGCACTTTGTGTGGTACGATAACTGCACAATTACTTGTGGCACACATTTCAAACGATAGGCAATTGCTGCACACCCACTCCTTTGTGTCTGATTACTTAATTCATTTACTTAATTCATTTAGACAGAAGAGTCCTTGATGGTTCCAGCTGTCTGGCTTTCTGTGCTAGAACTGCAGGCAATCAATTAGCTCCACCAGTCTGAAAAGCAGAAATGCATGTATGCAGCCTTCAAATCCTACTTATAAGGTTAGCACAAGCCATTTGTTATAGGACACAAATCAGAGCCAGGGCATTTTGATCTCTTTTCAAAGCCTATACTTCCTTCCAGGAGTCTGAGAGTTGTTCCTCAATAATCTGTAATAAGAGCAGAGACTGGAATGACACTAAGGAGAAATGGCATAAAAGTGCCATGCACAGGGCACAGTGTGTGTTCAGCAGCTTAGATGAGGTGCCCATTTATGGGAGCATCCTGAATTTCAGGGTGAATTGTAGAACATCCTGAATTGAAAGGGATACACAAGGATCATCAAGTTCAACTTCTGGCCATGCACAGGACCATCCCCAAGAGTCACACCATGTGCCTGAGAGAATTGTCCAAATGTGTCTTGAACTCCATCAGGCTTGGTGCTGTGACCACTTCTCTGGGGAGCCTGTTCTACTGCCTAACCACCCTCTGGGTGAAGAATCTTTTCCCAATTTCTAACCTAATCTGCCCCTGACACAACTTCAGGCCATTCACTGTTCCCAGCATGAGGAAGGTGTAGACCACAATGAGGTCTCCTCTCAGTCTCCTCTTGGAGGAGCTAAATTGCATTGGAGTGATCCCTGGTGGGCTTTCTATCCTAGGGTCATGTTACCTGGCCAAGTCTGATTACACCAGGACCATGCAGTGCTTAGAGGAACCTGGGATGAAGTAGAAAAAAAAAAAAAGCCACTCCTGAGATACAGAACATGGAAGGTTTTTCTGAGCATTATGATGGAACTTTCTGGAGATGTTCAGGAATAGCTGGTCACAACCTAAAGAACCACTGTTAACAGGTTCTCCATTTCAAAGGTAACTCCAGAGCTCTGGATGAGGATGACCATGAAAGTTCACTTGTGTGCCAGCAGTGCAGACAGTAAGTGTATTGGGGATCCATGCTAAGGGTCTGCATGTCTGTGCCAGACACAGTCAGTCCTGAATGATCCCAGCTCCGGGAGCCCCACCACAGGGCACAGCTGAACCACTCAGCCAGGCTGTGGGCATCAGGGGAAAAAACATTCCAAAAAGGGCTAAAGGTGGCAGTGGGAGAGGGGAAGGGAGTTGAGGAGGGAGCAGCAGCAGAGGGACCCCGAACAGGGCCAGAGGAGGAGAAGGGCAGAAGGGGCTGCAGGCGGGAGCAGAAACCCCCCTGCAGCCCAGGGGATATTCCCTGCAGGTGCTGCAGCCATGGAGAGCCCCGTTGGGAACAGCTGTCCCAAAAGTCTGTAGCTCACTAAAGGGCCTGCTCTGGGCCAAGGTTAATCCACCACGGAATGAATGTGGTGGAAAGTCTCAAGAGCAGACTTATACCTAATACCAATTGTAGTCATTATGTCACAACAGGCTTGTGTCAGCTGCAAAGCAGTGTCATAACAGGTACTGATGTTGCTCTTGCTGACAAGGAAACCCTGGTGGTATGTCCTGCAAGTTTTCTTTGTCACAGTCCATCTGTACACATGACAGCCTGAGGATCGGGCAGTAGGTACTAGATTTATCCCACCCCACTGTGATCACATAACTGAAATGCTTGCTTTAAGCACTTAGACTTAAGGAGTCAACTACACACATTTCTTTGTGTCTTTAACTGTTTCATAGCAGACAAAGGACTATACCAAGACTGAAATAATCAGAAAAAAAAACCCCAAACAATTGAAACTCTTAACACTTCCACAGAGTTTCTGGCTGGCTGATTGAAAGGAGGTCTAAATAGTAACTCTGTATCACAGATATTCAATGCATGAAATTTTATGATTTCAGCAAGTGATTTGGCATAACAGTGTCACAGCCCTCAGACATTGTTTGTGACAAGGTAATACCTCCCACTTTGAAGAGAAAAGCCTCAGATCCTTTGTGATACTTATTGGAGATTAATGCTTCAGAATTTCTGTAGCAGTGGGAGACCAATATCCTATGGCAATGTTTAACTTGATCAGCCCAATCTCTTTAAGTGTGTGTATTTGATAATCTTTTTTGATTTGAGGTGGTTGCTAACAGCCCTTGGCTGTGTGGAGAACACCTTACAATTATCCAGCACCTTTCATCTAGAAGCCTTAGGGCTTTGCACATATTAATAGTTATATTAATAATTAATAGTGTTAATAGCAATGCCTCTCCCTTTATCAATGTGGGAATTGAGCTTTAGAAAGGCTACTGACTTTTTAAATGAGGATATCTAAAGTTGGGGCCTGTTCAGATGAAGGGAATTGGTGTTGCCATAATTACTGCATTATTGCATTGCTGGAGACACCCAGTGAAGACAGACAGCCCCATTACTAAACAAGGGAGTTGTTCTACTGGACTACTATCACTAACATAAAAAACCCCACAGGTTTCTGCCTACTTTTCCCATCTGAGTATGGACCAAAATAGTTTAACTTTCAGAGGCTGAAATCATTCACATGCTCCAGGGAAGCTGATTAGACAGAACAAATTCCATAGTCATAAACCTAGATTAGGGCTAAGTCAAGACAGTATTAAAGTGGCTGCTAATGATAGTAAGGCACTGATTACTGACACACAGTTATCCTTTGATCAGTGAGGATCCCCTGCAGTGGTGACTTCTGGATGCCTCCTTGTATATCTGCTAGAAGTTGGAGTTCCAGCACAGGGACCTAAAGAAGAGCAGGATGGTGGACTTTCTTTTTATTGCTCCTAGGGTAAAAGCCCTTAGGCATCAGTGAGGAAAGCTTAGCAACAAATCATTAAGCATGAATCTAAGCACCCTTTGAATAGATTGTCATGAATGGAAGTATAATTTGAGGGTGAAGGGAAGAGGGTGAGGTTCCAAGTACAAACTACTGCCAAGGGCAGTGCAGAAAAAAACAGTAAATAAGCAAGCCAGGCCGGTCTTTTCAGTAGAGTCAAGTGGGTGTTGGTGAGAGAAAAGGTCCTGGTCATATTTCTTGATGTTGGCACAGCACTTAGGGTATCTGAAGTGTTCTTGAGATGTTATGTATTACTATTCCTACCCACTCATTATTGTATCTGCCATCAGTTCAAGCAGACATAGTAGAGCGTCTTTATGCTGTCTCTCCCTTTAAGAATTCCTCTGTGCATCCCCCATAATTTTCCCCTTCCCAGGCAGTCCTGTGGTGTATGTGGCTAAGCAGCACATGATTGCAATAGGTTAAACAGAGTAATTAACAGACACCACATCAGAGTTTTGAAAAACACACAATGTGTTTATTCAGCATCATGTCGGCTAATTCCTAATGAAAGGGCACTGCACAGCACAGTGCAGGACCCCAGTGGTCAGAAATAGTTGCACTTAAATGTTATTTACCTATAAAGAGTTCAGTTCTAATTAAGGGTGTGGGAGCTAGCAAGAGTGAAATCAAATCCTTACCCCAACTATATCCTCCATGCTGGTGCCCAAAAAAGTCTTTTAGTAGAAGCAAAAATGCTCTCTTGCATTTGGTTTGTATGTTTTTCTCCTCCTCTAAACTTCCTCCTTTTGCCAGGGAACTGGAAATAGGAGTGAATGAAAGATCAGTAAAAGATTTGGCTCTGTGGTATTTGCAGAAACCGCATGCACACACACACGCACACACACACACACACACACACGCAAATTACAAATTGTCTGATCTCACAAGATGCTGCAGAGAACTGAGAGCTAAACAAACTTTGATTCCTTGTGCTAGGCTGGAGGCAGTAGAAGCTAAAACCTCCTTTGTTTTGCATGACAGGTTTGCAGTATAATTATGGCACTTACAAGAATCCTGAATCTGACCATTACAAGGTTTTTTCATAAATATTTATTCCCCCAGCATCCCAGTAATTGAGAGATGTGTTATTATCCCCTATCAGAAACAGGGAACAGTGACTCAGAAAAATGTTAAAATACTTATAAGATGCAGACAACCTTAAAGGCACCCTGATGCTCTTGAAAATTATGTTTAGGTGGCTAAAGGCTTTGACTCACAAAAGCAGCATATTTACATGGGGACAAGTAAAAGATTATAGGCTCTGAATACCCCTGTTCCTCTGCTGGACATGCACATTCCCACCACTGAAATGGATAACTCTGGGGCACACACTGCAGCTCATGTTTATATGCTTATGCTACAGAATCAGTCACCCTTTGAGGTCACTGGGCATTGTAGATCTCTCAGGATATATTGGAAGAGACAGAGAGCTGGAGAAGGGCCGCATTCTTAGAGAGTACCAGAGTGGAAAGAACCTTCACCCCACTGGTGCCTTTGGTCAGTTTGGTATTACTGACTGCCTGTATCATGTTTCTGGCTGCACTGAGTCCTCCATTTATAAGACAGACCTTCAGGATCTAAGCATGTGATTTCTCTGATGAGTGAGCTAATTGAAACAGATCCCACCTGCTACTACAGGATTTATACTGTGGATGTGAATCCTGAGAGTGATGAGAGTCATCTGCCAACTGCTTGTAATCCCCAGGGTGAGAATCCTTGGGCCAGACAAAAGTAGAAGGCTCTTCCAAGCTGTCAGGAAATTTGGCAAGATGATGACAGGAATAGTGAAAAAAAATGTATCAATTTGTACTTTCATTTCAGACATACCTCTGAGCATGTTTGTCAAAAGGTTCATGAACTAGGGTTGGAAGAACATTTTCTGTCCTGTAATCTGATAATTTCCCTTTTATAAGCTTTTTCATTGTGTTTCTTTTTTTCTGCTAGAGAGAGGGAAGTGTGAAACCTGTCAGTTCTCCTTCCCAGGATGATGCATGAACTTTCTCTTCAGTTAGTTATAAACCAGGTTAGTTCATCCCCAGGTTTCACTTTGAATCTGAAGTTCGAACACTCCGAGAATCTCAGCACAAATCTCAGTCACAAACAAAAGAAACTGTAAACTGGTGTGAGTTAACCAGTATTTTGTTATTGCAGTGACATTCATGAGTGTCTGCGCATGCGTTGGCCTTGCCTGTCCCAAACACCCGTCAGGCACTGAGGAGTATATCTCCTAACTTCCCCAGGTCCCCAATGACCACTGAGTCACTTTAAACCCAGCCCTAGTTGGCTACATGAAACCAATCAAGTTGTAAACTGCAAAGGGACTGCCTAGCCTCGTGGGTTCTGTCATTTTAACTTGAGAGTTCCCAAACTCCCATCTGGGACAGCTACAGGTGCCCAGGAGGGTCTTTTGGGAGGGAGATGAATGACAAACCCCCATCCAAACCCCTGTGGTGATATAGAATTAGGTGACGGCCACCTAAATTCTTCCTACGTTCTTAAGAAATGCCCTCAAGGGAGATGAGTTCTTGACTGGAGACTTAGGGCCACCTCTGTAATCTCTTAACCAGGTAGGGAGAGATGTGGCCTTATCTCCCCCTTCCTCTGTCTCCTTTTCAAGGCTGGATACATAGCAGCCCAACCTTAAGAAACTCCTGAAAGATAGTATCACACAAACAGAACCACATCAAAAAGAGTCAATGTCCATTTTCAGTCTTTCTTCTCTGTCAACCTAAGCATTTCAGATGTTTCTCAGTTTTCTCATGTAGCGACTTGGCATATTCTTTTATCCTTGCTTTCAAAAAAGTCAACCCTGGAGCAGAGTCCCACACCAGGAGGAATTACATCCATCTTCCCCTACTTGATAGTTCACAGCTAAATTGGTTTTCTTTGGTTGCAGCTATGAAACTTGAATGCAGCCATGAAACTTGAATGCAGTAACTTCAGCTGCAAATTTTCTGCTCAGGAAGGGCATAAGCAGCCTGAGGATGAGCATCTGGCAGACCCACACCACAGCTTTCAGAAGAGCATTTCTGGCATAACCACCATCCAAATCTACCTGTTACATAACCAGGTGAGGAGCCTCAAGATCATCTACAACATTGTCTTTTCCTGACTTACTGACACTAACACTGCATGCAACCTCTATGGCACTTACCTTGCAAGAAATAAATAAACGGCACCCAAATTTCCTGGATTTGCTTATTTAAATAAAATTAAGCATGGAAACTTTTCCTTTTTTATTTTTAATTTTTTGAAGATCCCACTTACTCTTACAGTGTAGATAGACAAATTGAAATCTCTTAGCAGTGTAGGATGAAGAAGGACTTCAAGAACCTTCAAACTGTAAGCCATAGAGAGAGAGAGATTTGAGTTACACATGGAAAACATCTGCCAAATTTGTCTCATCTGAAAAACACATATTTACCCAGCACAAGAGAAGTGTATAGTTAGTCTGATGAAGCTATGAAAGTCTCTCTGTGGATTCGAGTGGGCTTTTGAATGTATATCTCCAGATCCTTATGATCCTGCACTTTTGATATTCATTTTAACTAAACTATAAAATTAGAGACATTTAAAAGTTGTCACTTCTAAGTGAACCCACCAACACTTTTTACACAGATTTTGTGGTACTGCGAGTGTTGTCAAATGCTGCAATATTGACATTTTTCCTATTTGTTACCTTTTATCTGAAAATTGTTTTCCATGACTTTTTATTATGCCATAGAAAGAGATTATGTTGTAGGAATATGCAACAATGAAATTGAATATTTTTTCTCCCAGGTATTTGTTCTCCCATGCCTAGCACTGCTATGCTCATCTGCTCATTTGTTTTTTCCTCTGAAAATCAGTTACTCCAACCCCTTTTTCCTCCCCCCATATGCTGCCATCAATAAGAAAAGGAAAAAAAAATGAACATGATAGAAAAATCCTCTTTTCATTTCCTTCTGAGTTAAAACTTTATTTCCTCTCACTGTTTGCTCCCCTCTAGCTTTCAGGTGTATATCACCAGAGAGTCATTGTGAAAGGCACACCGTTTGTCCTGATATAAGAGCCATGAAGCCAGCCAAAATGACATTCTTTAAATCCAAATGGAAAGAGAATTACTTTGAAGCACAGGAAGACATGAACATTCAGTGTTTCCTTCCGACCCTGTGGCTTTCAGTGAGGCACTCCCAGTGATTTCTAAGGCATTATCTTTTGCTTTTTCAGGTTCTTCATTGTGCCTTTTTTTTTTTTTTCCATCCCATTTGTAATGTGAAAACTAAGTCCTGTCGTGGACTTTCCATAAAACTTATAGGAGAAGAGTGGATTATGGAAAAGACTTTTACTGTCTTAGTCCCGAGAGTTTCTGCTTCTCCAAAAAAGGGAAGATGATTCTGCCATCAATGAGCAGCAAGTCGTTCAAGGACACTTAGTCTCCTTGGCCCTTGGTAATCAGATTCCTTCTGTCTAGTCCTTCTGCAGGTGTTCTTTGTTCTCCCTGTAGAGGCAGTGTGCCTGAGAAATATGAAACAAGTGCCCTGTGACAGGTTTGCTCTACCATGGTCTTCAAATTGGTCATTCTGTAACAAGTCCCTACAGGTGATACACACAATGTTTTGAACACTAAACTCCCTGAACATGATTTTGAAAAACGCTGTAACCTTATAGTGTTAGATCCTGGAGACCTCAGCTGAGGATGTCCTACAGACCTTTATTACACTGCTAGTCAAGAGAAAGAGAAAGAGTGAAAGAACAGAAGAAAGGAAAATGCATCATCTCCATTTCACAGATGCATTGCTCATGTGTGAGAGATTCACAAGGAATGAGTTGCAGAGCCAAGGCCTGAATCACCCATTTGGAGGACCGGTCCGGCACTTGAAATAAAAACTCCAGTTTTCATTTTCCCTTCTAGCTGGAATAAATCAAAACAGCAATGGAAATTACAGGTGTAAACTCAAAACCCTGTAGTGGCTCTGTAAGGAGAAGTGGGTTTAGAAGTACTTGGTTTTTCAAATGCAAATTCTGTTCTGTGGCTCAGCTCAGAAAGAGATAAACATCACTGTTCACTGGAATTAAATTTTGATACTCCAGGAAGAAAACAAAATCAAGTGAGAGTGTTACACCAAGATAAAGTGAACTGAAGGTGTCATGGGGCAGGATGATCCAGGGTCTCATCATGTGCAGCATCAGCTTAAATCAGCATGTGCTGTGGGTGCTCAGCATCTTCAAAAATCTGGTGCCTCAGCATCTTTTCCCTTAATCGGAAGTCCTGGAACACTGCCAAACATTAAATATTGGGTTAGGCAAAAGAAAGTTAGTTAACTTGTTGAGTCAAGTGATTTCATGTAACTTGCTCTAGAGGGAGGCTTAACCCAGTGGTTATAATCTACTTTTAGAATTCATATATTTAATTAAGAATTAGAAACTTGATAATGCAGAAGGGACATTTCCAACAAGTGAGGAAAGATTTGAATTTGTCGAGAAAGGAGGGAGATAGTTTAGAAAAAAACATATTTAAAGACAAGAAAAAAAACATTCTGTGTCACTGTTGAGAAGGTATTGGTCTGTGGAACTGAAATTTCTCAGCTGCCTTTCTTCCTCATCTATAAAACTTATTTGCTAAGCTGTGTAAATGCAGATTTTATGTACAATTAAGAACAAGTATGTTTCTTTGGGCAGAAAGTCTCCCTTGCCTTGAAAGTTTCCTTAAGATGTGATGAAGCCATTCCTTGTTAATCTTAAGGTATCTTGCAACTCCAGAGTCTAAGTGCTTGACCTGCCAGTTTTCTGCTTCAGTGGCAGTCTGGACTATGTGGAAGTCCCCTGCACAGGTTGGATCGCTGTGACAGAAGATATAGAGAAAGTGAAAATTTACTCCTCAGTGGATTTTCTTGGCTTAGTCCTCTCCCAAGAAACTTCAAGCCAAGAACATGCTAAAATTCTTGGTCTCCCTAAAACTGTTTTGCTTTGGGGTTTTTTTTAAATTCTTGGTAAAACAATCAAGGACTGGAAAAATATTTTGCTTTTTCTGGAGCAATTATTCTGGGAAGGAATCTAATAAAAGACTCAAACAAAGTATCTATACTTTTTTTTTCTTTAAAGCCATCACTTAGGAAATTTTGAAAGTGTTTAAATATTTTAACCTCAGATAAGGCAGGGATTTAAAATCTGATAGCTCGTTTAGTGGGTGAGCACTGGTGGTTCATAGGTATTCTGGGCTAATGCTTTATCATCCACCCCTATTGAAGGGCTTTCAATTTCATTTCAGTCTTTAAGTATTCATTTGCAGTCATATATATTTACACTTACATTCAAGGTAGAACCACAGCCTGCCATAAGGGCTCTCACCTGAAAAGACCACTGGTGGATTCCAGTAGCTCTTCTAGTGACTTTTTAAACATAAGAGTACCACTTCAGAAAGAATGATAAACTTCTCAGTCAGCACCTCTTCTGAGAAAAGAAGAATAAACTTTGTCCCTATTTATGGTAGCAGTCCAGGGGGTTCTTCTCTTTAAACCTTCATGGCACAGCATTCTCTTTGTTTCATTTGTACAAGATCAATAAGCCAGGGACAAAAAGGAGGTGGGTGAAGGGCTATCTTCAGCCACAAAGCCCAGTGTAACCCCCCCTAGTAATTTTTTTTCATTTCTCTGTCTTGACATTGGCAATAATTTAGGGCAACTAAAAACCAGAAGGTGAGAAAACCTAGACAAACTGATTTTCATATTACTCCTCAGACTCCTGAGTGAGCTTATCTTTCCATTTAATACTGCAGGATGTATTCCTGAAATAAAGAACACATATTGAAAGAAAACATGATGGAGGCAGTTAATAATTAAACAACGGTAATTTGAAATACACCCATAGAGGGATCTACCTGATATCACAAGTCTTACATATTTGATAATTGCACAGGCAAGCTTTGTTTAATGAATGGGGAAAAAAAGTCATGTTAGGAATTGTTGTGAAAGGTTTTATTTTAATAAAAGAATGTATGATCACACAAGCTCTTATATCATATCCTTTCCCACACAGGCTCTTGCATACTTCTGGCAAAAGCATTAGATGTTTACATTTGCTTTGTTTTCACTCCAGCAGTGTGTGACTAATCCTTGAAAGCAAGCATTGACTCTGTCAAAAATGGCTTTGGAGGGGTTTGCTGTTTATTGACAATGATTAGGAATACGAGAAAAATTACTTCCTCTGAAACATGACATAGGTAGAAGGGCATCAGAGCAACTGTACAGGGTCAGCCCAAAGGACTCTTCAGTCCAGCATCCTGTCAGTGAGGTTGGATTGAAGAAAAAAGGAAGAGTATAGGACACAAAAGAGAGTCCAAACAGGGTAAGTATGCAGAGATGCCTCCATCCTATCTGCTTTCAGGGATTTTTGGCTCAGGCATTTTTTGAGTTAGAAACAGTGTCAGTGTTTAGATCTCAGTAAGGAGTATTGTTCGGAGATGAAAGCTGGTACTAGCGCTAAAGCCAACTCAGCATGATTTTCTAAAAGTTTCTCTGTACTCCAGCCATGTTGCGACTCAATTGCCATGCTGCAGTTTCCAAGACCTTGCAGTGATCTCATCTTTGTTTAGATTCTCAGGGAAAAGAAAAAAAAAAGTGACAGAGTCCATCCACTAAATTCATAGCTTCTTAGCATAACATACCTGGACTTGTGCAAAGTATTTGACACTGTCTCACACAACATCCTTGTCTTTAAACTGGAAAAACATGGATTTGACAAATGGATCACTAGGTGGATAAGGAGTTGTCTGAGTGGTCACACTCAAACTGTTGTGGTCAATAGCTCAATGTGCAAGCGAAGACAGGTAAAGAGTGACATTCCTCAGGGGTTCAGTACTGGGACAAGCACTGTTTAACATCCTTGTCAGAGGCATGGGCAGTGGGATCAAGTGCACCCTCAACAAGTTTGTCGATGACATCCAGTTGTGTGGTGTAGACAACACATCGGAGGGAATAGATACCATCCAGAAGGACCTGGACAGGTGTGAAATGTGGGCTTGTGTGAACATCATGAAGTTCAGCAGGGCCAAATGCAAGGTCCTGCACAAGGGATGGAGGAATCTCAAGCACAAATGCAGGCTCGGTGGATAATGGATTGAGATTAGTCCTATGTACAAGGACTTGGGAGTGTTTGTTGACGAGAAGTTCGACATGACCCAGCAATGGGTATTTGCAGCCTAGAAAGTCTACTGTGTCCTGGGCTGCATCAAAACCAGCAAGCCAGCAGGTCAAGATAGGTGATCCTTCCCCTCTACTCTGCTCAAGACCCCACTTGGAGCACTGTGCCAGCTCTGGCTCGTCCAGCATAAGAAGAACATTGTACCTCTTGGACCTGTTGGAGCAAGTCCAGAGGAGTGTCATAAAGATGATCAGAGGGCTGGAGCACCTTTCCCATGAAGACAGGATGAAGATGTTGAGGCTTTTCAGCCTGGGGAAGAGAAGGCTCTGGGGCTCCAGGGAGAATTTAGATCAGCCTTCCAGTACCTGAAGGGGGCCTTTAAGAAAGCTTGGAGAGGAAGTTTTTTTACAAGGGCATGTAGTGATAGAAAAAGAGGGAATAGAAAAAGGGGGAATAGCTTTATGCTGAAACAAGGCAGATTTAGGTTAGATATAAGAAAGAAATTCTTCACTAGAGGTGGTGAGACATTGGAACAGGTTGCTCAGACCAGTTGTAGATGCCCCATTCCCAGAAGTGCCAAGGCCAGGATGGATGGAGTTTTGTGTAACTTGGTGTGGTGGAAGGTGTCCCTGGCCATGGCAAGGGAATTGGATCTAAATGGCCTTTAAAGTCCCTTTCAATCCAAACTGTTCTGGTTCCCTGATTCTATGATTAAGATAGCCCTGAGTATGGATTGGAGTTGAGAAGAAGGGAAATCCTTGCTATTCTCAAACAAAAATACAACTTGAGTATTTCTTATGGACTAGGAAGCTAAAAAGCAAAAGGGTATTATTCATGTTTTAAAGAATTGAAATGTTTTGGTAGAAAAAGAAAAGCACATAAAAGATCAGCTTCCTATTTGATATGCCTTTCAGGGTTTCTATGCTCTGAGTTTCCTATTAGCCCTGGGGAATGCAATTTTCTCTCAGGATGCCCTCAAGATCTCTGAACTAAGTTCACCTTGTCAGGACCTCTGCTTTGCTTTAGTAGTGCAGGTGCCTGAGCCCTCAGAAGTCCCGGAAGAGTGTGATCTTCCAAAGCTACCAGGTTGGTGGCAGTCTGAGAGCTCAAAGATCCCAGAGGTGGGGAGAGCATCCACCATAGTGGTCTCCCCATGTATGTACCTTGGAAATCCATCTCTGTAAGCGAGTACTCCTCACTTTCAGATCTGTTTTAACTAGCAGGTTTTTGACTAACGTTTGGGTTCTGATATCTTTATATCAAAAATACTTCTCCTCAACCACATCTCAACATGTCCCTGGAAGGGACTGTTTCCTTAAAAGGACTGTAAATTTGAATGTTCAGTTCTGTGGATCACTTCCACACCCGTACATATGCCTGGTTGTAGGTATGTCTTCTACATGCTCTTAGCAGAAGGGTATATGAAGACAGGTTTTATGTCTCTCAAGGACAAATTTTATGCTTCAGAAGACCAGGAGACCAGAAGACCAGAAAGCCATTCAGGTTTGAGAAATGTACATGCTATTAAAGAACAATCTGAACAGAGATGCAAAATACTTGCTCCTATTGAATGACAATTTGCTATCAGATAAATCTTATTTCAAGCATTAAGGTATTGGCTAGTGGTAGTCTGAGAAGTAAAAACTGAATTTGGGAAATTTGCTAATTAGTGTGTTTTGACTTTTTCTTCATTTTATCATCTTAGAACTTAAATACATGTTTTTGGCTATTATGAAATCGCACAGTCAAAAGCAGTTACGTGAATGCTAGTTTAGGATTATATTTTACTCTGACACTGAGCTTTAACATGACTTAGCTACTTTCTTCTCCTATAACAGTGTTCCATGGCTTTTGTTGAAACAGTGTTTTGAGGTCTGGGGTGTGGAAAAGTGTTATGGAAGAACTGAGAGTCTGACTAATCACTCTCAAATAGAGCAGACAGGATTCCTAGTTTCTGCCGTATGTGGACTTGGCTGGATCCACCTAATCTTTAACCTGGTTAGGATACTAGAATTCTAATTTAACGACAAACCTCCAAATTAGACAGAAAATATGCTGTTTATAAAAGCATCCACCTCATTCTCTCTTAGCTCTTTTATTAGCCTGCTTCACTATCCACTGTTGGCCCAGGAATATCTACATGTAAACATTTTATCCATATGGACTTCTCAAGTGGTGACAATGCTTTCTGTGTCTATTGTGTGTAAAGATAATTACTTGCAGAAACATTGGATTTCCTGGCCCGGAAAGTGTTTGTGGTTTTAGTAACAAAAGAATTAAAGCACAGAAGGAACAGGAGGGCTTAGAAAGCATCCCAGGAAACAGCAAAAATACTCTGCACTTTAGAAAGCCTGTTTTCCCTTTTTCCTCAAAATGTAATTTTAACTACATCCTTTCCTTGACAACTCACCCTGCCCAGAATCTCTTAACCATATGGTATGGGATCTGACACAAAACTAAGTGAAATCAACAGAGATGATCACAGACCCCACTGACTTTGGTTTCAGAGGAATGCAGCGTACGTGGCTCTTTCTTTAACACCTTAGCCTACATTGCTTTGCTGTAGATGCTTGTTAAGCAAAGCAGGTTAGGTCAATCCTAATAATGTCCTTTGCATCTTCTGTCTCTCTGCTTTGATGCACTAGGGAGCAAAGCAAAAATGTACTGGATGCAGTTTCCCGAGTGGCATTATTGCAGTGATTTACACTGCTGTTGATTGCAACTGAGCAGAGTCCAACTAGGGAGATTAAGTTATAAATGAAGAAAGGATGGATTAGTGGCAAGGGTTTTCACTGTGGTTTGAGAGGCTTAGAGTTCATTTTGGCAGCTCTTCTGTGCAATCTTGGGCAAATAATTTTGGATGGAACCTGAAAGGTTACTTGCTTAAGTTCCAGTTGAGGCAGATTTTAGGTGTCCAAATCCCCGAGAGTGATATACAAGGGTTTTTTTTTTTTTAACTGCTATGGTACTTTCATGGTACAGAGATACCTATTTTTTTCCATGTAGACTTGCCAAAATGCCTCAGGTCCCATGTGCTCATGCTGTAGATGTCCACAGGTGTCTTGCAATGAAAAGAGAGTTGAGTCTAATTCAAGCCTCTGGAGATGCAGATAATACATAACATCAGCTAACACAAAGAAACCTGCCTCTCCTTGAGACTTGAGGAGTAAGTCAACTCAACTGGACTTGGAGACAATATAGAATAGAAGGACAGTAACTAAAACATGGAAACCTTTTTATTTACTCCAATTTCATTAACCTGTCAGAAAAAAAAAAAAAAAAGAACAAGAAAACAAAGAAACAGAAAAACCGAAACAAGGCAAACCTTGCAGAACTGAGGAAGCCTCTCTGACTGCCTCAGTAACTATCTTAGTTTTCAGAGGTGCTGAGCACTTGCCACCTGTGTGGTACCTAGAGCCTGCAACAGGAAAATGCATTGTCCTGCTGTCCCAGCTGATGTAGTCACAGGTGCCATTTTTACTCCTTGAAATACTTGACATGACTTGGCAGTTTAATCTCTCTAACTTTGTATGAAGCTTTTTTTATTTGACCTTGTTACATTTTCAGCATTTTTCACTCACTTGGATGTGGTTTTCTTCACTATGTAACTTTTTTAGAAGTTGGGGTGTTTTTATTATCACAGGTTGCTGTTTCATCTCCTTAGAAAACTCAGCTTTGAAAAGAATGGCTACTCCAGCTCATCTTAAGTTATGCCTCTTTCTGGGTAGTCTTTCAGAAAAGAGGGAGGTTGCTCTAAGAGCAAAGCACTGCCCTTTGGGCATAGGTACAAAGCCATCATCAAGAGCAGTGGTTTCAGTCTTCAGGGAGGGATCTGTGACAGCGCCACGATCCCAAAGACAATTCAAAGGTAGGAGTAGTACCTCACACCTGGGGTGGAGACATAAGTAAAAGAATTATTGGCCAAAAGGGCTCCAACATAGGTGTGGAAAGATAAATTAGTGATGTTCAAGTGCTGTCTCAGATGTTCCCTGAAGAAGTTCTGGGAATAATTTCTGTGAAAGACATTCACCCACGGGGCACAGTAAAATTGCTGATTTGGGAAATAGGGATGATTCACTTATGTAAGAGACGCCCATACTATTAGCATATAAGATGCACTGCTTATCATAGCTTTTTTGGTGGCATTGTGCCTAATTAATTCATGACACCTTAATTAATAAGTATACAAAGAAATATCCCCACATGACCTAAGCATTATGAAGGAGGTGGTGCCCTACAGACTTTGTCTAATGTTGGTATAAAGGAACACTTCCCAGTTTCTATTGGAGTTCAAAGTGTGTACAAAGTTTAATTCTAACTGTGATTATTTTTTTCCTAAGGGTGATTTGGAACAACTGGATTGAGGACCTGGAACCAAACAGTGTTCAAGGACAAAAGTATCCTCAAATACTGAAGATTACTCATTCTACACCCTAGTTCAACAGATGGTTTCCATCACTATAATGGGCCACACTAAAACCCAGAGCAGAAAATTTTGTCTGAACATCAGCCAAGTGGTATCAAGATATTTGCCTCTGGATACCTGGATGTACTGCTGGAAAAAGCCACACAATTCTAAAGAATTTCTTACCTTTCATCAGCTTTGCAGTCATGGGAAAAAAAAAAAAAAAAGAGTTCTATTTCATTAGGCTGGAAGGTCTTAGTAAAGTCAGTTTAGGAAATACTTCAAGTATAGATGATACAGGAGAAGTCATGGGCTTGGAAGTCACAAGATCATGCATGTTTTTTAAAAAATCCATTGATGAGGACAGTGGGGATAAGCACCTTCAAGATGAAGATTAGACATCACTGCAAACATTTCCAGTCTGGTTTTGCTCTCAAATGTGTCTGATTTGCACTATGACAGCCCCCCCTGCCCTTGCTCCCCAAAGTGAGAATTATGAAATCTTACTTTTAAATCTCAGTATCAAGTCACTGCAATATTTGCTAGACCACCAGTTCATGATTAAGATGTGCATATTCAGTTTAAGGGATCTTAAATGCATAATTTATCATTGTGCTTTAAAATATTGACATAAATATTTTACTATTTTGTGCATTAGATTCTTAACAGCCCCTCAGCAGTGTGAGGACTGAGATGTCACCTTGGAGA
Organism: Xenops minutus; assembly: GCA_035221455.1. Classification (NCBI taxonomy): domain Eukaryota; kingdom Metazoa; phylum Chordata; class Aves; order Passeriformes; family Furnariidae; genus Xenops; species Xenops minutus. The sequence goes on along the minus strand of JAWWEE010000074.1, from coordinate 140,819,713 downwards.
TCTGTAGGTTCCTCTAGCTCATATATCTGATTGTGCTTAGAATGACAAATCTTAACTTTGTTCTGGATAAGTTAAAATTGTTGCCCGAATTTTGGAGTAAGCATTCAGTAAATCCAGCCATAGTTATGGAGTAGTAGGAAACTTAGACTATTTGGTCTTGAAGTAAATAAAGTGCAACAGTTCTGAGTAGGTTTTGATGTACATCTCTAAGTGCAATGAATTCAGAGCAAAACTTGGAAAATGTGAACCCAAACAAACTGAAAGTATCAGGTATGCAAGGCTCTTTGGGTGAGATTTGCTTATTTTTCCTGTTTACAAGGCATTTGGTATGTTTTTGCATATTTGGTCAGTGTACTCAGAGTAAGGCCAAACAAATTCTTTTGTTCCCCAGGGATGCTCTTCACTTCTCTTAAATTCTCCATTTAGGCCCAGGATTTTAGTTTCTATCCCTCAGGCTAAGGAAGATTGGATAGTTCATCCATGGAATGTATTAATACTACTTCTTAATCATCCTGAGCAATCACTGTAGGTTGTGCAACACATAGCACTCCTTTTTTCTTCAGGGGCTATGCTTACTGACAGCCAAGGAGAAAGCAAGACTGCAAATTAAATCCTGATCCCCTTGTATGGAGGCACTATTTCTTATCCCAGAATAAGAGCTCATTTTTACAAGCTTTATGGACACATGTAGGAGACAATAGCTTAGAACCAGGACAACAGAAAATATTGATAGACAAAAGTTGCTTTTGTGTCTATCAGAAGAGGGTAGAAAAAGACACTTTGGATGAGGACTCCAGAAATGCGGGCTCCATCCTGGCACCAGTAGAAAATTCCTGTGTTGCCTTGGGCAAGTGACTTTGAAATTCAATTCTCTGTTTGCAAAATGGGAGTAATAAAGTCTCATAGCAAAGTTGGAAGGATAACTCCATTAATATTAATGATATGGTTGGGTACTCCAATGCTAGGAACCTTTAGAGCTACCTACCCTACTAGAGAACACTCAAGTTCATGGTTACATTTGTGAGGACACACACCAGAATGCAATCAGGACTTTGGCACTGTCTTTTTTGAAATTAGTTGAAAAAATAGAATAACCACCTTTTGAAAAATGAAGGTATATCAACACTTGTCCTTATCCTAAACAGAAGAAAGAAGTTGCACTAGCTACAGATTATATAACTGGCTGTTACACAATGTAGCACACTCTTCCAAAGGAAGGGACTAGTGCCTCCTGGGAGGTGTGGTTCCATGCCAAACAAGTTTATGTGGAATGACATGATTATAAATGACCATATTCCATGGCTGCCGCAAAGCCCTTCAGTCATTCAACTGCTTGTAGACATTAAGGCTGTTTTAAAAGGCAGTATTTTATTTTGAGTTTATGTTAGTGTTCTAACAAAATCCAAGTTTGCTGGTTTGTTTGAGTTGGTTTCTCCACCCTGCAAATTTCGTTGAGTTTAGAGGTAGTATCTAATGGGAAAATGGTATGTTGAGGAGTTAATTTTTCAGGGTGTTTTGAGTAGCCCTCAATCTTTTCACTAAGAGATTTTTTTAAAATCATTCATCTTTCAGCACTGGGAGCTCTATTTCCAGCATATCAAGGCCCGATTTGTAAAGAAGTTGAGATGAGATCAAAGAAAACTCTGTCTCCTTTACATCTGTACATTTGAATTAACATTCCACGGCAGGTGAGGGTACATTTGCCCCTGCCCTATGTTACCTGGAGACATTATGAAACCATCCTGTATCTTTTAAATGGTTTATCACTGCTTGGAACAGTACTGGGTCTTGTGTTTCAGCATGTTTATTTTCTGTGGGAACAGTGATCTGATTGCAGTGCACGTGTGTGGGTGGGTAGATTATAAATTATAGACTCTGAGCTCAGGTGCACATCTTGGGAGTGACTTTTAAATAGTTGCATGATTAACAAACCCTTCTCCTTTGTGGAATGGAAAGCAACTTCTGTCTCAAAGATCACTGCTTTACTTCAGGAATTATACTGCATGGAGCCTGAATGACTTGACGCTGGAGGGGAAATATTTGCTGTGTTATGAATGTGAAGCCAGCTAACTAGTGAACTATGGGATGATTTATAGTCCACAGACTTTGGGGGTACGAAGAGGGGGAGTTTTTCAGGAAATGTTCATAATTTTGAAAGGAGGTGGTATGTAGGACCAAATGAGACAGCCTTTTATGGCTGAAGAGGTTTAAGAAAGTCTTGTCCCCAGTTTCCTCCGGTTCTCCTGTATCTGGAAGCTATCCTTAGCTGAGCAGCATGTGTCTTTGACAAACTCTTCTCTCACTTCAGTGCAAAGCCAGTGAGGTTGTTTCGAGCAGCCAGCAGCAGTGGATGCAAAGTGTTCACGTGATTATCCAGGGTGGTACAGCTAGCTGCCCTGGAAGGCCAGAAATGAAGAGCTAGTAAATAGGCTGGAATCAGGAGAATTATATGACCTCACTCTTGGCTACTTTAAGATAGGTACTGCAGTTTTTATAGAGATGGATGCCATATAAATATCTAGATAGATTAATGATCTAATGGAGGCTTTTTTGTCATTATGACATCTTGAAACTCACTACCACTGTTAGTCCATCTGTGTACAGATTGTAGACCCAGGCCAAGAAATATTTAAGCAGATGCTTAATTTTAATTTTAGAAGCAGGCCCATTGATTTCAAGGAGAATACTTGCATTTTTAAAAGTTAGGGATGTGTTTAATGCTTTCCTAAACATAGACCTAATCCAATAGATCCTATAAAAAAATGGCCAGCAGGCCTTGTAATAAAAGGCTAGGAAAAGAAAGTGGAATGGTTATAGTACTAAAAAATAAAATAAAATAAAATAAAATAAAATAAAATAAAATAAAATAAAATAAAAGCAAGCAGCATTCTGATTAATTCTCCCTCCTAAGTGATCTTGCAATTTTACTGCGTATTCTGACTGGATTGTGCAGATAAAAGAGATGCAGACAAATTTATCAAGCGTTTCTATTTAAGGTTTCTAGTATCAGTCTAGAGCATATGTACCTGATTCTGGAAACCTTCTCTTTGCAGAATTTTAATTGGTTCTCATGGGCCATGTGTGTGCTGCCTCCTCACAAAATGGAACCAAATATTTATTAGCAGTAGGAAATAGACCATTTATTTTTATATGTGGCTTTCCATCAGCAGTGTTCATGGAGAAGGCACACATGGTACATACTTCTTAAAAATCTTCTTTTGATTCTCTTTGCTGGATCTCATTTATTTTAGAGTTGAAAAAATAAACAAATGAAGAGACCAAAATAAACTGGACTGAATTTAAATAGTTAGTACCTCAGGGTAGTATGACCTCAAATTCAGAGATGGTAGGAACATCTTGCATAAAGGAATTTGCCAGTATTAGCATTTCCAGTGGTAGTTTTCATGCAAAAATATACATCTAGCTTCCTATAGGATGTAAATTCAAACAATGCAGTGTTGACATGAGAAATTGCAAGTTTGAAGGAATATGATTGGAAGTTAAAGAGGATCAAAATAAAACTGACTCATGGTTGAATTCATAGAAAAATGTTGGGAAGATCATAAATACAGACAAATGCAAATCAATTACTTAGCAGTAAATTATATACAAGGGACTTCACTGTGATTGTAGCAAATTATAATCAATAACAGAAGAGTTCTATAGGAGTATAAGAACGTATTTTATATTCATAGCATATTGTATGATAGAAGAAAATGCATTATTTGTGTAAACATAAAAATCTCTGTATGTGTCTGTATACACACACACCCCTAAAAAACCCAAAAAACAAAGCATGTTTGGGTTTAAAAAAGTAATATATGCCTTGTTTTCACTAGTTTAAATTTTCCTCAGCTAAGCAATGTCTGTTTGAAGAAGCAGGCAAAATCTAATATAGTCAGTAATTCTTCCTTACTTCATAATTTTTTGTGAGAGACACAAAGACACAGCAGTTAGGGAAGGAGTTATAGCTTAGTCTAAGGTATAGAACTTGAGAACAGCTCAGTCAGGAAGATGTTAGAATGAACAGAAGATTATTGACAATAACTGTATGGTACTGACTCATGCTAGAAATGTCATTGGATAGACTTCTCAGTTGTTTATAGTTTTCTTATAAATAGTTTTCAGTACAGAAATATAGTAATTTTTAAAATATTTTTTCTTGAGTAATGTAGGATTCTGCACACACTGTATAAGCCTTTGAAGCAGGAAATATCTTCCCATAGTTTACAGCAGAAAAAAAATATTTTTATCATATTGGAAGTGAAATATCCACAGAGCAACAACAACAAAAGGGCTTTCAGGTCAGATCTAGCAGTTTTATATTACATGAAGATACATGAGTTTAAGTGACCAGTGTTTAAAATAGCACAGTCCATACCAATTTTTAATTTTGATCATACCATTTTCAAATATGAAAAAGACTGTTACATGATTGGAAGATATATTCTGTTTCCCGTACCCATGATGGATTGGGAATGGACTGATGGGCTTTCATTGGAAGATGACAAATACAATCTATGGGGTAAAGTAACCCAATCTCTGAGGTAAAATGTACAAAGTGATGACATGAATTACATAGGGTGAATGTGAAGAACCTCAGCAACAACTAAAGATTATGGAAACAGTGTTGGCTTTGACACTGGAGAATATGCCCTAAAGAGCATTGGAAAATTGATTGTTCATTGGAGATTAGGGTGTGACCCATCTCCTCAATACAGGTGTCCACATCTGACCAGACAAACTGCAACCTAAACTCTACCAGCCGAGACTCCACCAGCTGTGCTGGATTGATCACATACACCCAAACAGCTGGACTGAAGTTTACTTTTCCTAGCATTAAATGCTACAGGGTTGGTATCTGCACCCGATTTTTTATTTTATTATTTTTTTTTTAATTTCCAATCTGATCTGTGAAAATTTAGTAAGTACAGTCAGTGGATCCTGACAGTGATCCATTGCGTCCTAAGGTGGACATGGGATTGGAGTGGACCAGTTGTTCTCTAGATTTTATTTGCCACAGAGATTACAGTTCCTAAACCTAATGAGGGATCAGTTTAGAGTAGACATCTTTGATGTAGATACCTCAGGTTGCATGAAAAATGCACCCTTACAGTCTGGGTAAAGGTGACCTTGCCTTAAGACAGGAAGACTGTTCTGACATTTGAGGTCCTTCCTGGATTAATTTTATCCTTTCAAAATGACACTTTCTGATAAAAAATTCCCACTATAAGTAAAGTTAGAAGCATGTTATAGGCTTCAGCTGCAGGAACAAAGTGATTTTGAAAAAAATCTCAATTGAAAATGTGAAGCCAACGCACCTGGAGATCTCAGAAATACTTGAGTTTTTCACACAGTTATACTGTCGAATGAGCCCTTAATCTTGACTTTTTGCCATTTGGCACTAGTAGTGTTATCATCCCTAATCTTAAGGATTTTAAACTTGGCATACATCTGTGGCACATGAGAAACTGGAAAAAATAGGTATGGAGGATCCATGGAAGCCCAGACTAAAGACCCAAGGCATGAATGCCAATGATCCTCTCCTAGGAAGGCAGAAAAGCATCATAGAATATCCTGAGTTGGAAGGGACCCACAAGGATGGTTGAACTCATTTTGCACCCTTCTCTTCTTCCTTTGTTTCTGAATGAAGTTGAAGGCAACTGCTGAGCTCTGCTGCTGAGGTTTCTGGTACCATAATGTTCTGGCAGTGGTATTAGCCACAGGGTCTAAGGTGGGAGAGTGTCTTCTGATCATGCACAGTCACAAAGCTGGTGCCAGTGCTGCTGAATGCACTTGAGGATTAAGTTGGTTATTTTTCATGTTTACCTTTTAGGAATTGAAGAGGGGACTCATATTTTCCATCTAAAGAGCCACTGAGGTGCCAAATGCTCTTTTGCTTCCTACTGAGATGCCTAGGACACTGCATAAAAAGTAGATAATTCACTGGGTTTTGTGTGGCTTTAGCACAGTAATTTTCCAACTGAAAATGTCAAGAGATTCTTTAGCATCAGTAGGAACAACCTGGTTAAAACATGTAAAAATCAGAACCCTGTAAAAGTCTGATCCAGAGAAAAATCAAGGTTCCATCTTTCCTGATGCTGTGAGTTAAATGAACATGTTTTTTCTTTCTGAAGCTGCTCACCCAAGTAAGCACTAGCCATGTCACAAACTGCCCAGGAATAGTGCCTGCAACCCAGACTCCTAAGAAAATGAAAAATTTTACAAGGAGAGAGACGAGAAAATTTTAGCAGTGTAGGAGAGGAATGGCAGGTCAGAATTAGAGATAGAGGGTCCTAGAGAAAAAGGAGAAGGATATCCAAAGTTACTCAGAGAGAGACAGAGAAGGGAACAAGATTGGCGTAACTGTGCTTCATGAGACAAAGTCTGTATGGAGAGGGTTTGAAGTCAAGTCCAGAGACTGTAAGGGGAATATGGGATAGAAACTGAGCAGAAATATGAAAGTGGGAATAGAAGACAAGTATAAGAGGGGAGAGGAGCCCTACCATGTCTGGCTGCAGAAGGTGTAGCACGGGGAGCAGGTGAAAAACACTGCCACGTGGGCTGAAAGCGGGCATTAGGGAGAGTAGGAGACAGTGGAATAAGTAAGGACATGTATGGGAAACGTGGCCAGCAATGAAGGGGTGAGTGGGGCCCACGTGGGGTAGAGGCATGGGGTAGGAGATTGGAAAAGGCATTTCTGATAGAGCAGAAAAGGGCTTGCAGGAGTCCCAGGAGGCAGTGTGGTGAGCTTGGACAACAGTATTACTGAGTCACAGTGTCACACACCAAACACCCGTGATTCTGATGAAAAGGTTACAGCTGGACAAGCTCCTTGAGGTTCTGAGAGAACTGCACAGCCAGTGCCCATACTCCATCACACCCTGTCTTTCATCCAGGCTCAGTGGAATTTGCACACACCAAGGCCACATTCCTCACACGGAGAAAATGCTGCAACTGGAAAGAGGTGATGGAATGGAGGCCCAGAGTACTGAGGGTACATGAGGACAACTAGAGTTCACTGAAGGAGAGCAGATCTCAGAGCATGGACACCATTAGGTAGCAGGAGGAAGAGCCAGGGGAACCAGCAAGGTGGAGGAGGCTGAATATTTCTTCAAAGGTGCTGGCTGCAAGGCATGGGAGGAGAGCCAGTGAAAGAAGCAGGAGAAAAAGAAGCAAGGCTAAGAACTTGGCGTAAGAGGGGGAAAAGCTCAAGGGGAGATTTTTTTGCTCCTATGGTTCCTGTGATAATAAATCAGATTCCTTTCAAAAAAGGGGAAAGACTTATTGAAGATAAGACTAGCAGTGTAAGTTGCAGAAGAAAGAAAAGTCTGACAGTGGGTGAGTTCCAGAGTTTGCTCAGACAAATGAGCTATGTAACAGCACTCCTCCCTGCCATCCAGCTGCTGCAGGCGAGCACGGAACAGTTCCTCCCGTCACTTCTCCTTTCTGTGGTCAGCAGTGGCTCAGATGATCTCTTGCTCTTTCAAAACTCTCAAAAGGATCTAAGAGTATTACTCACAACTTCTATGACCCTTCCACCTCTTTGACTTCGAGTGTAGGAAGGACAAAGGAGGACTTATCCTTTCAGCTTTCCAGTGGTATTTCTTAACAAAATATTTTTGCAGCATCAAATTTTTTGTGTAAAGTGACTTGGTTTAAATTTTGAATTGGAAAAACTGGAGAACCAAAGAGGAGAAATACAGGAAAGCTGAGCAACTGCAGTCAGCAGGGAAGCTTCCTCTCCCACAATATTTTCTCTTCAAAAGAGAAAACAGCCACAAAAATGTAAGAAAATATTATCTCTTAACCTTTTCAATGACTGGAACATTATTTAATGATGAGTAATGTTTCTGAGAAAACCTGAATTAGGAAATGATGAAACTTGAATGCAATTTATGGAATTGGTGGAAAACTGTGAAGTAGGACTACTCACTGTTGGGCAATGGATTTCTTGATTGAAAAATATAATAGTTTGGTAATCAAATAATTGAAATTTCTGCATACCCTGTTGACAGAGAAAAAGAGATTTTGTCTCTGCTACAGAGAAAAAAAAAAAAAAAAGATGAAATTATCAATTAGACCTTAGTTATGATAAACTCTAAAATGTAAATTTAGGCTAAAGTGACTAATCTAAGCTGGTTCTGCAGTGTCTCTCTCAAGCGAACGGACAGAGAGGCACCTGAGGGGGCAGTTTGTCCCTGTTCTTTTTGTTACCTCTTTCAGCATGGGAAGAGTTTCTCTGGTCTGACCCAGGAGCCTGGGCAATAATCCTCTTGCAGCCTCTTGGGTAGTCATGCACTTGAATTCAGCTGGCTTCATTCTGTCCTGCCATTCAATTTAGTTGTACCACAGTCATTATTTAGATAAATATTTTCTGGAGATTCCTTATAGTCTCATCTGCATGAGATTTCTAATGGATTCTGGAAAAGCAAACTCTCTTCCCCATGTCTTTAACTAACTAAACATGCTACTGCCTTTGGTGCCAGTTTAGATTCTTCCTCAAAACAAAAGTGAAACGCCAAAAAACTTTCTAAGTTAGCATTGTCTAAAGATTTATTCTTGGCCTCACCCAGACAAAATCACTGTACAGGAGGGCATTCTGCCCCTGTGTGCTCCCACACAGCTGCAGCAGTCAGAGCAGATGAACTGCAGTCTTCAGCCCACCAGGTCTATTGTTAATAAAGTGGAACAAACAACCTCTCTTTGTTGATGAGGAAAAAGCTTCTAATCTGGTGCACATGGAAGAAAGGTTATTTTTTTCCTAGATGCATCTTGAACTCACATGTCTCAGTGGGAGTACGAGCACAGATAAAGCAAGGGAAGTGCCATTGCTGCTGAATGAGATGGGTTGTTAAGCTCAAGGGATCCAGCATCAGTTTTTTTCCTAGCTTTGTGGCACTCTTGTGTAAGCTCAGAGTGATTCCTCCATCTTACAGTGAGAAAGTGCATTTTAGATTGTGTCCATGGGCTAAATCAAGGATAACTAAAAAGCAAGTCTTTTATCAGAGAAAAAATATTCTACCTAGAAGATGGTTTCTACCTGGGGAGAGCTTAGGGAGGTTTCTAAAAAAATTTAAAAATCAAAAAGGATTGAATATATGAAAAGGTTTTGTGAAGTTTCCTTTCATCACTGAGATTTCTTTCCTGAAATCTTTATTTTACTTGTAATGAAGGATTTACTATAAATAAATCAGCTGTCGTCCAGAGTGGCTGATCAGCAGAGATCTCCCTGAGATCCAAAGCTGATGTGACTATGATTATAAGCAGAATCAGAACTTGAGATATTGGTGCAGTTACCTTCTGAGAATAGCAGGTGGAAAAAAGTTAAAGAAGGCACTTTATTTCTTCAAAACATATTATCATGACCTGAGAAACTGATGCCTTTGCCTGTATAAAGGCACAAGCACACAGATTCATCATATCTCTAGGACTTCTATTTCTGTCTCTCTGGCATGGGGAACCATACCTTTCCGCAGAGATTTTACAATGCCTTTACAAGGTTTCATCTTTGAGATAAGAAGCCAAGCTTCTTAAACTGTCTAAAAGCATGCCTTTTTGTCTCTTATGTGCAGTTCTTTGACTCTCTTTCTCAGTCCTGCAGTAAAGACAGCCAACATCTATTGCTATCTGCTTCTGTTTCACCTGCTAACTTTTCAGCCAGCAATTAGGCACTTCTGACTCTGCAGTCCAGAAGAACAGGATTATGGAGGTGTCTTCTGAAATGAGATATTTGCACTGATCAAGGAGAGTATCTAGCCACATTGGTGCAGTCGCCACCCAGAGTTACAGAAATGCTATGATGGACTATTCATCCCAGGAAAGAGGAAGACTACCACTGCTTCTCCAGGGACCACCCTTTCTGAATTGAGAAAGACCTCTGAGCACAGCAGGCCCCCATTTTGGGGTGGTAATCACTGCTCTGTGCTACAATTACAACTGAGGGTCATCTTCCTCCTGTGTGCACTCTCACCAAATAACATGCAAAAAAACCCCCAACCCAACTATTTGATTCCAGCTGTCTCTCAGCTCTCTCTGTAACACCTTTCCAGGCTTTGGACTACTGTGGCACTTTGTTAAGTGGGATTTTATTATGCAGACCTTGCACTCACTGGAAATTAGGCTGAACCTGCAGTCTTGCAGCAAAGGCAAGCCTGTCCTCTTTATCAGGACCCTGAGTTACATCCAAAGCAAGAAGTGAAAGGGGGGGAAAAGCACCATCCAACCTGTGCATTTTTGTTGGTCAGCTCATAGACTGCTGCTGAACCAAACACTGCCTGCTGCTACTGGTTAATACAGTGGCAACAGTTTATTGCTGTGGGAGTGCCCAAAAAATGCTTCCTGTCTCCCTTGGCAACCTCGAGCTTGCATGGAACAAATCGTGAGCAAATCCTGCTGCATTTACTCACACTCTTTGTGATTTACCACTCAAGCCTGCTGCAAAACCAACAGCAGAGAAATGACAACAGTGGAGAGCAGAGGCTCTGACTGATGGATGTTGTTATCTGCCCAGTTGTTATTCTGTTGTTGCCTCTTCCTAACAGTTGACTTTGTGTGCTGATACCGTGTACAAATCTCTAGTTCCATTCAAGGGTGGAAGCGGTAGAGCAAGTGCTAACTGGAAAAGAACTGGTGACTCATATGCCTAAACATTCTTCATATTTAGCAGGAATAAATATTGATGCTAGAGAGATTTACATTTAATAATGTTTAAAAAATTGCAATATGTTGATGAGGAAGTCAGTTCTTAGTGCACCCATGACTCCTATTGACTTTGGAGGTAGTTGCAGGAGTGCAGCAGATGTTTGATTTAGCATTTCTGAATTATGTTCTGTACTCTCAAGGATTTTTGTGGAAGGGAAATAAGAGGGAGGGAACTGCCTTTAGAATTTGCATTTCATTCTTTAGAATTAACTACCAAAGGGAAATACTTTGCTATGGCAATACACTTTCCTTTTCTTGAAGTTAACATAGCCAGAGTGACACAATTTTCTGGTGATTTCAATCTACAAATTTTTTTACCATATGAAAAGAAGGAAGGGTAGATTACTGGTCAGTGGCATGTTAAACCAAATTCCACACATACATATGTGCATCCTGACCAAAAACTGTGCACTTCATAAGTGGGAGGAATTAATACTTGCCCTTGTTCATAAAGAACAAGCCTAGGGTTGGCAAAGGACACCCAAAGACTAGTGCAGCTCCCCAGCTCGTCTGGGATCTTGTTTCCGCACTCATATCTGTCCCTGTTGTGATGCAATCTGGCAGCTTTCACATGCCCTTGCAACAAGGATGTACCCCTTTGAGCTTTTTGAAAGAAAGGAAGGAAAACCTCAAATAATGAACTCAGGCTTGTAAAGGAAGATGGAAAATATAATTTTCAAATGCTTGATTTGATTTACAAACTGAAAAGGCACTTGTGCTTTTCAAAAGGAATCCTTCAAGTCTACTGGTGTTCTAACCATGGGGCCCAGTTGTTAGGTAGAAGAGATCTGCAAAACTCACCAAAAGCTGCATAAGTTATGCTTAAAAATTGTGACACTTGCATCCAATTTGAAGAAGCCATTGGGAAAAAACTCACTGCGAATGAGTAGGGCATTTCTAAAAGCATCAAGCTAACTGATAGAGTTTGGCCCTGAATTAACCACTGAATTTAAGAATATACAGAAAACATGTAAACTTCATGCATTTAAGAGAGATATATCAGAGCCAAAGGACTGCTTGCAGGAGGGTTCACCAGAGGAGCAGTAGGCAGTGAGTCAGTCTGAGACAGACAGCGCTGGAAAATTTTGGGTCCCAGTCCTGTGTCCCATCACTATCAAATGTATTTTGTCTCATCCTTAAGGCTTTTAAAAAGAGTTGAACTGCTTCAAGCATTGATCTGAAGCCTGAGGGAGTTCTAATGTAATATAAATAATAATAATAAAAAAATCCATACTAATTGCCGTTTAATGTCCCTCTTATTATTAGTCACCATCAAAACCCTACCATTCTGCCCTAAATCCTGCATAAACAATCCAGTGCAGCCTTGAAACATAAACATCCACTGATAGATGAAGCAGATTTCATTAGCCATTTCCTATGTGATAAATATCTTGGTGTTACTAATGTCCTGCTAGGTAAATATTAGCAGTGCTAAAATGAGTACTAAAAAAAATAAATCATTAGACGGTACTGTATTAACATGAGTAGCAATACAGTTCATCTGTCATAATCAAACACTTTCCTGTGGTCAAAATCATCTTGAGATGAAAACAAATGTATAACATATGCCGATTTTTTTTTACTCAGTTTAATATCTATTCTCACATTATTGTGTCCTCCCTGAGTATTTTTGGTAGTCAGAATTGGAAGTGAAGCTATGAATTTTCTTTTTCATTCGTTGTTTCACTAAGTACAATCCACACAGTAGACTATAAGTATTGACTGCCCTGAGTACCGTACAGTTTATATAATGCAGAGAAATGGTGCTGGAAAATTCCAAAAATGAAGTAATGACTCTTCAAAAAAATATTATTAATGATTTGTACCTTGTATACTATTATTTGTGAAATTCTACCATATTAAGCCTCTCTAAACCCCTGAAGTTAGATTAGCCTCACTCCAACATATGCTTATGTCTCATCTGCAAAGGTTTTCCTAGAAAGCCCTTATTATTTTGCCTCCATCATTTAGATGATGGAGTACGTTCAGAGAAGGAGCACAAGTCTTATGAGGAGCAGCTGATGAAGCTGTGGTTGTTTAGCTTGGAAAAAGTGATGCTCATGGGGGACCTAATTTCTGTATACAGCTACCTGAAAGGAAGTTGTGGTGAGGTGGGGGTCAGCCTTTTCTCCTAAGTAACAAGTGACAGGAAAAGAGGAAACAGCCTCAAGCTGCACCAGGGGACGTTTGGATTGGATCTTAGGAAAAATCAAATGCTGTGAAGGTATGTGACAACAAAAGCATTGTACATATCACTAAGTCTGCAGAGCATCCCTTGAATCTTCCTTCAGTTTACTCTGGCAAATGTGTCCCATACTCATTAGGCTCCACCTGATATATATGTTGTTAAGCTTTGTTATTTTAAAATATGCATTATATTTAGAGCTTTTAGATATTTAAATCTAATTTAGACTAGCTCTGGATATAAGAGCCTAGAAAGACACAGGTAGTCCTGAGCAATATGACAGAAAAACACAAGAGACTTTCAGGGTCTTTGCTGCACAGACTTCTAGAGAAATAACACTGAAAAAAAAAATCAAAATTACTTCTTCAGCAATTCAACCCCATTGAGCAACACCAAGATGAGTTATCTGAAAGAGGAACCTCATCTGGAAACTGCAGTTTGCAGAAAAATCTCCATCAGTTTCTACAGATGCTTTTGCCTGATCTATGAAAAAACAGTCTCACATCCAGCCCTCATTTCTAGTAAAAGTTCAGTCTAACTCTATGAAAGGAACAGAAATTTTGCCCCTTACATCGACAGAAGATATCTGGGATCTCTAAAAACTTCATAGGCTGGCAATAGATGAATTATCATGGCATTAGCCGCACTGGTTACTGACTCTCCCCACTTTGTACTTTCACCTTCCCTGTTAGAAACCAAACGTTTGTTCTGTGACTAAAGCATAATGAAATTGTCATTCACTGGATAGCATTTGCCTGGGCTGACCGGATGTTTGCTTTTTGTTAAACAAGAATAAATATTGATAGGCTTAATCCTAAAAATCACAGCTGCAATAAAAAATAAACAGTAAGACCCTGTTGTTAAGGAGTTATTGAAGATCAAGTACATTTATACAAGTCAGATATAACCCACTTCCCTGTATACCTTCTTTCTTGCTATTGCTACAATTGCTGTGTTTGGTTTTCCTTTTTTCAGTTTGTTGTAAAACACAGTTAGAAGCAATGAAATATTCTGCAAAGAAAATGCATTTAAATTGTATTAATTTGCATTTAAATCTAGTAAAAACTCTTCCTTTACTTGTCCTGGTCCTGCTCTTCCATTTGTACCTGTTAAGTTAATAGCCAGAATTATCCATCAAGGTGGATTACAAGGAAGATGTTGCATGCAAGGACTAACAAGACACCTCAAATTGCACGTGCTGCATCCACAGCTGTTGCAGAGTGCGTTCCCTGGCTTAACTGGCTAGGCTGGTGTAGCTGCAGTGGAAAACTAGGAGGCTGCAGAAAGATGTGTTGTGCTATGAGCTGTAGAAACCTTCAGTTTCTGTACTTTAAGAGTACAGAAAGGTGACATGAAGAGTCATGACATGTATGCAGCAAATGCAGAGAGTAGGAAGATGCTGCCTTTTCTTGGAAAGGCCAGAAGTGCTGAATTGCACTGGTTTGCCTCTGTTTCTCCATGAAGCTTCCTGACCCACCCAAGAGCATGCTCCCAGGCTATGCTTCTGAGGAAGTTGTCAGCAGAACTACATGACTACAATGGAGGGTGTGTGGGAAGCTCTTGCATGACAGGCAGGAAGTTTGCAACAGGGACATCGCAAAAACAGGTAGCAAATTCCAGCCTGCTGTGTATTCCTGCATCCCTGGCCAAGGCTTGGACCTGCTGCTTCACGTAGAGGCAGCATGTTGGCAGGACTGATTTGGTAATGTCTTTGTGACAAACAATGCCTTCTTACCAGCAAACTTAAATTTGGAGACGAAAACTATTTTGGCACAGTGACCTTGAAGGGTTGCCAAGATCTGAGGGGAAATCTGGTCTTTGGCATCCTATGAACACTCAGGTTGTGTGGTACAAATGACAGGATGATGTCAGTAAGCAAGGAACATTTCATAAGAATTAGCCATTACAAGAAGTGACACAGATCAGGGTTCTCCCTTTTGTTGCCTTCTCCATTAGTTTCCACTGGTCCAACAATACCCACCTCCTTCTAGGACTGATTTTTTTTATTTTTACAAATTCAAACTCATGATTTATCCCTTGTTATGAGAGGTGTTATTGTTTGCAGCCTCACCCTAACCCTCTTGTACCGGCCCTGAAGTTAAGTAATATCTGCATGCGCTCACATGCAAAAAAGCTTCAGTACAGACTACTCAAACTAAATGTGATGTATGCCATTTCAGAATCTGACCATAAAGGATTCTGTTATTTTGATATTATTTAAGCAAAGTATTAATAAATTAGCCTATGATGGGAAAGGATTACTTCTCTCTTAATTGTAAGTTTCTGTTTTCTATGAAAATGTACTGAAAACAGTAGTACATGCTGCTTAAATAATCCAAATGAGCACATTTACCTTACTAACAGTGTTTCTATTCTCAAATGGAGAAAAAAAAATAAGTAATGAGATACCATTTTTGGAAAACCTTGATGTTTGACACCTTCAGACTTCTGTGGTTGCTCTAAAAAAAACCAAACCAAAACAAAAAAAAACACCAACAAAAAGAGTGAAAATGTTCTTGCTTCACTGTTTTCCACTCCTTATTTGTGTGCACGGGCCCCAGCTGACTGAGGCTTAGATAAGGTGTTATCACATGTCACTTCCATTACGTTCTTGGTACATGTAGAGTATCAGAACTTACAGAAACTAATTGGGCTGAGTTCCAGGTAATTACTCTGTTTTCCCGACACTGCATCTATTTCAGAGTAACTACTTTTTACTTGTGGGAGGGACTTTGCTGAACCTGGGCCAAAAACAATCTGTTCTTCCTTCAGTGTGTACATACATCTTGGCTTTTGCATCTTTCACATAATCACCTGTTTGGGAATTCATCCCAATCACATTCTTTGTTGTAGATGAGGCATACATCAATTTATCTGTTTTGCTGGCTTTGGATAAGTCATAAATTTTGGCAGCAGAAAGTCTATCTTTTCAACTTACATGGTCCAGCAATAATCCATGAACTAAAAATTTATTTAAGTCCGGCTTCTACTGATTAAAGATACTATTCAGCTATACATCATACTGAGTGCCATTTTTAATATTACTGAGGTGTTTTAGTCATATACATGAAAGTAAGAGATTAAGTACAGGAGATGATGCTTTATTTCTCAGAGAAATATTTCACTGACCTCTACTTCTCCTTGGCTTTCTTTAAATTTCTTCTTCAGGTTGCCTCAGATCTCAGTACTTGTAACTGTGACTTCTTAGTGACAAGAGCAGGCTTTCCAAGTCCTAACCAACCACATTACTGTTGGAAATCCTACTCTTTGGCAGTTATACTTGGACTTATGTCACACCTAACAGCCCATACTAGACCAATTTCACTTTACTCAAGATTAGCCTGCTGTGGGAACACCCTGATTGGGTCAGGGTCAATTTAAACCCTAAGTATTGTCAGGATCTTCCTGCTACTCACCTTAAATCCCATCCACAGACTGGACTAGTCAAGAGTTTCAGAACACTCAGACTTGTCAATTTAGCCTGGTCATTACTGACTCCTGTCAAACCCAGAGAAAAACAAACCTTCATTATACATACCATCATGGTTTTCCATGTAGCCACATTAACATCAAAGCATTGACAAATCTGATCAAAGTGCAAATGAATAGCTTCTAGAATACCTTTAATCAATGTATTTAATTGTATTGTCTCAGTAATTTGAATGGTCTGTGAGCTAAAGTCACACAGGTGTCTTGGTACCGTTTTCACCCAAGCAAATGCAGAGCATTAAGCACTCAAATAGCTCTGTTGCTTCCACATGCATAAATGCAGTGGTCTCATTCATCTGCTCATAACCATGTATCTATGAACCATAACTATTGGTGAAGCTCCAGTTTATGGGTCTGTTGTTAAAGACAGAAGTACTAGAGAATATCTTAATTAAAAATACCCAAACAAGAAAAATGCTCTCCCTCCCAGTTATGTTAAATGAGAGCATATAGTTATGTTATCCAGGAGACTCCATTAGCTTCTAGTAGTGAAAAGAAGCCAATGTCCAGCACTTCTCAAAATTGTGCATAAAACACACACTAATGTTAGAGAGGTTTACTTGACAGTCTTTATGTCTGTCTTGAGTTGTAAGTGACGACATTAGGCACTCTGAATTACATTACCTGAGAACAGGTAAATCACAGAATCAGCAAGGTCGGAAAAGACCTCTGAGATCATTAAGTCCAACATTTGGCCTAACACCTCCTTGTCTACTAGACCATGGCGCTAAATACTACATCCAGTGAGAAGGTTTCTGACACCTCAGGGCAAGTTTTTAGACTGAAATATTATTCAGGTTCAGTATAAAACATGTACTGCTATCAGCAGAAGCATGACTGTTGCAGTGAAACTAGCTATTTTTTTCTTCTCCATGCAAATTAAGTTATAGGATGGAAAAATTAACTTCTTAAATACACACTAATTTGTTAGACTGTGTAAGTAAATATTGATCTGTATATTTATTTTTCTTCCCATTTCTGTGTTCCAGTGTCAGACTAAGTTCAGTTAAAGTAAATTAATTAAATTCATTTTTCAAAAGACTATGATCCATGTAAAGACCATCATTTTTCAGTGTTCAGCAGCCAATTACAGAACAATCAGGTTTTCAAATATGAAGTGCGGCACTAATGTAGAATATGATTGGAGGTTTGGTGTTTTGAGAAGATTGGGACTTGGTTCTAGTGTATGTGCAGCTCAGTCTCCCTCTTCAGACACTGTCTGCTGGGGTTGCAGTAAAAGAACTCTATGGGTAGGAGAACCAGAAGTAAACAGAAAAGGTGCTTCAAATCACCATTGTTTGCTGCACAAGGGGAAGAGTCCTGCTCCAAGGTGATTTGACATGACATGGCTTGATTTTATTCTACCTGTATGGAGTAAACACTGCAGAGGACACTCATCTTTTCTTATCAGCATCCAAGTTTCCATACATAGGGAAGTGGTTCACTAATTCTCCATGATTAGCTTGTAAAAGAGTGAACTGACATATGAGTTGGGGACAAGGGGGTAAGGTAGTCCTGATGTGAATCCTGGGATGAGCCCCCTTGCAAGATGAGATGCAGAGAGAGGACGCTGGGTAATGAAGATCATGGATCATACTTACAGCAGTTTGGGTTTGGGGGTAATGCAGCAGAGTCCTGAAACTAAAAGGCTGAAACTGTGGCGCTGCTGAGAAACTTTTCACTGAGGAACTCTGGCATGTAAGCAAGTACTAGCTCATACCTTTGCATCAATAACACAAGTAGCACTTCTTCCTTCTCTGCCACAACTAAATTCTGAGAAGATGAGCATGGGAGGTAGTTTCTGCTGTGGTGTGCTTTTCACTTGGGCTTGTATTTACTATCCACATCAGTCACAGGCACAGATCCTCACAGGCAAAGATCCTGCCTCAGTGCACAGATCCGAAAATGTACAGCTTAAGTGGAAGGGGTTTGTTTCAAGTGAAACACTCAGGACTGACCATGCAGCATCACATGCAGCCACAGTAAGGCTAGTAAATGAGGCATATACTGTTCCCCTTTCAACATCCTGTGCGTTCGTCCTGCTCCCCTGCACAACCAGCAGCTGTCTTTGTGGCTGCAGAGCTCACCTTCACACAGAATCATAGAATATACTGAGTTGGAAGGGACCCATAAGGATCATCAAGTCCAACGTTTAGCCCTGCATGGGACCATCCCCAAGAGTCACATCATGTGTCTGAGAGTATCATTCAAACACTTGCACTCTGTCAGGCTTGGTGCTCTGACCACTTCTCTGGGGAGCCAGTTCTTTCTAATATTCAAGCTCCTCCTCTGACACAACTTCAGGCCATTCCCTTGGATTCTCTCACTGGTCACCACAGAGAAGAGATCAGTGCCTGTCCCTTCTCTTCCCCTCATGAAGAAGTTGTAGCTGCAGTAAGGTCCCCCCTTCAGTCTCCTCTTCTCCAGGCTGAGCAGACCAAGTGCCCTCAGCCACTCCTCATACAGCTTTCCTCAAGACCCTTCACCATCTTTATTGCCCTCTTTTGGATGCTCTCTAATAGCCTAATATACTTCATATACTGTGGTGACCAAAACTGCCCACAATATTCAAGGTGAGACCACCCCAGTGCAGAGCAGAGCAGAGCAGAGCAGAGCTGACCAGAGTCCTCATTCCCCTTCCCTCCTCACTGCAGGGGGAGAAAGAGAGAGAGAAGTTGGAAGTGAAGTTGAAATGAGGAAGAAGGAAGGCATGGGTGTAAAGGCGTTTTAAAATTTTGGTTTATTTCTCACTATCCTACTTTGATCTGATTGGTAATAAATTAAACTAATTTTCCTGAATCGTCTGTTTTGCCCATGATGGTAACTGGTGAGTGATCTCTCTCTGCTCTTATCTTGACCCATGAGCCTTTTTTTGTTTTCTCTCCCCTGTACAACCATGGAAGGGAGTGACAGAGTGGCTTTGGGGGGGCGTCTGGTGTCCAGCCAGGGTCAACTCACCACATCCTGGTACCCAGTGAAAGGATGTGTGGCAATAATTCAAACTTGTGTTGGAGAAGTTTCTGACTGGACATTGTAAAGCATTTCTATACCAAGAGAGTGCTCAAGCACTGCAACAGACACTCAGAAACTTCTCAGGACTATATTTTTAGTTTTTGAATGAAGATCCATTTCTAGTGCATTTGTTTGGACTGTTTCATGCCATTGAACTGTCTCACAAATCCCACTGATTTCTGCTGACAGTAAAAAAAAAAAAACACCCCAAGACCCCCCAAAATCAAAACAGAACAACTCAGCAACTGACCTGTTACCCCTAAAACCACTAAGGGTGACATACAACACATGACATCTCTTGACAACCATTCTCTGTAGCTAAAGAATATATGCTATGCAATCTTTGACACTTCCTTTTTTATTTCTCTCTCTATATTTGCAACCTCTGCTCTGAGGAGACTTTGTGGAAATTTGCTCAGCTTGCAGGAAGAAAATGCATGAGTTGATAAAAGCTAAAAATAGCTCACCAGAAGGCTGTCCAATAAGTTAGCTTAAGGTTGACTCATGGAAAAGCCTATGAGTGTTGTCAGCATACAAGTTATATGGCTTTCTACTTCATTTGGATATGCATGTGAAGTGTGTGTGAAACAATCTCATGAAAAGCACTCACTGAGTATATCGATATTGCTATATATCTTTCAAGAAATTTGGGGACACTTATACTTCCTTTTGGGAATTAACTGTGCTGTGTCTTGCAGGAACTGAAAAGGAAATACAGCTGGAAAAAAGCCTTATCAAACCCTTTTGAATTTCTTCCATCTCACAGTAAGGTACTTTGGGAATAAGGGTGAAGTAGTAAACATTCTAATTTTCTAGTAAGACTTTTTACTCTGACTCATATGCCCTTTCCATGAATGAAAGAGGACTAGAAAATAGAAGATAGATACCAGATAGATAGTACAAGATAAAACTACAGTAAGCAAAACTATCTGTAAAACCGTTCTCAGAAAACAGTTATTTGTGATTTATTTCTAAATGGAAGGTTGTACTAAGTATTGTTCTATGAGGGGCTGTTCTCTACTTTGTACTGTTGATACGTGTATCTTCTGCAAAAAACTATTCTTAATCTCCATTCTCAGTGGCTAGAAGACGCTACAGGTGTGATGGAAAACAAGAATAAAGATGAAAAGGATCTTGCCAAAATAAGTATGATGCTATTTAAAACAGAGAAGTGTTGTGTTTCACACTTCGAAGTCATCCCCCAGGAACAGTTTACAGCATACATCTAGGAATATATGCATACATTATCAGGCAGCAATTCTGCAAAACCCAGTATCTTTAAGCTAGACTGCACAATGCCCTGCTCTTTTGGGAAAGAAAGGAAAGATAGGCTTCTTATTTCTCATTAGGATCTATGATAGCTCTTCTATCTACTGAACCTTCAGATAAGTACAGAAGTGCTGTTTCCATCAGGTCAGCGTGTTCAGAAAGTAGTAGACTAATTGTCAAGCTTCCAGAGGAAAGCTGTGAAAAAAATTCATTGTTTACTGCCAAAGACATAGAAAACATGAAGTTGCAAAAGAAGTTTGAGACAGTTGGGGCTTTAACCCTAAAGAAGAGAAAACTCAGGTGAAATGTAACAGTCTTCAGTTATGTTGAGGCTGCTACAAAAAGGAAAGAAATTATATTCTCCATGTTTGTGGAAGACAGGACAAGAAGAGATGGAAATAAATTAAGAAACAGAAAATTAAGCTGAACATTAGGCACACTGGATGCTGGATAGTCTAATGGTCAAAAGACTGAAGATTTGAAATGTGCAAGTAGGAGAACTATGGTGTTTTCCTCTCTGAAGATATCTAAACAACCAGCTGAGGAAAACCTACACCTATGCTTTGGAGAAAGGGTGTGAAGAGGACACTTTGCCATTAAACTTCCTTTGTGGGAGTTGCTTTTCATGTTATAGTAGTAAATCATGGGATACCAAGCATTTCAGTTGGAATCAACCATTATTACTCCAAAGAGTTTGCAGTAATAAAATTAAAAAAAAAAAAAAAAAAAAGTGAAGCCAATATGGGTTAAATGGGGCAAGACTGTGCAACATTTTGGTCATTTAAGGCAAACTGCAGCCAAGAGAGGTTAACTCTGGCTTTTTCTCAGAACCTCTGTGGTAGAAAATGATTTTAAGGGGAAGTTGAAAAGGAAGAAATGAGAGGTTTGAAGAACCAATTTAAAATGATTATTCCGCAAATTCTACCAAGATAGAAATCCCAGAAAAGTCCCCATCTCTGAGCCTACAAAGTCAGCCTTTCACTGAATCCATGTATGTAAACAGTGTACTGACCTCAGCACTCTGTAATCTAGGATGAGCATCTATCACAGGCACATTGAAGCTGTGGTTTCCTGAAGAGCTGAGCTGAATTACTCGTTTCTCATAACCAAAAGGGAGAAACTTTGTGGCCATCCATTCTCTGGCCTCCACCCCAGCCCTGTGTTGGTTTTGATATTCAGTGGCTTCTCTGAGGGCTGACACAGCAGAAAGCTGCTGGGTTTTATGCTGTGATATTTTTCAGCAGACTATTGAGTTAACAAGGTCATGGAGGGAGGTCTGGTGAGTGCCAGTCTCAACAGAGCAGTCAAGAGCATGCAGCTAAGCTGGGAGAATGGGGCAGTTGCTTCAGGACCTTTTTCCAAATCAGTGAGTGATTAGATTGCCTCAGCAAGTCTCATGAAAATCATGGCATTGCTTCCATGTATAGAAGGTCTTATCCCAGCTTTCAAGAAAGCCAGAGGAATGAGGAAAATCACTAAGAAAGCTCATGTTGTTAGAAAATAATTAATGCAAGAGGAAGAAGATAAAAGAAAAAAAAAAATTGAGAGCTAGCTGGACAGGAAGATGGAAATGTGCCCTTGATCTGAGGTTGTTTTTTGCAGTCCCTTAACTGCATGGTCATGACTTGGCAGCCATTCAGGCTCCAGGAGGCATTGTACAAGCCCGTGATAGGAGGGGTTTCCTCTGATGAGCTGGCCATTGTGACTTTACAAGAAATTGTATAGTACTTCCTCTCACCCATTAGAAACCACTGTTTTCTGAATGAATTTTCTCCTCTTTTGTTTTTAACAGTTTAACCCTTAACCTTTCTGACTCATGTTTTCTATTTTGGTGCAGAATGTAGCTCGAGGTGAAAATGGGGACAGCCTACACAAATGAGACTCCCCTGCCCGTGGTTTGACAAGGAAACCAAGTGTTGCACAGAGCACTTTCTGCTGAAGAGCACTTTGCAGGTCTGGTAGTGTGGTATGAGCAAAAAAAACCTCTCTTGCAAGTCAAATAAGGAAAGTCAGGCAGCTATTGAATCCCTGTGTGATTCATCTGTACTCTCCAATTTGTACTAATTGCTAAACTCTGGAGGTGTGGTGTGGGCAATAAGGGTAAAACGATATAATGAGAGAAATGACCCTTTCACAATTAGTGAAATTAATTTATCTGATGATGAGAAAGAGGACAAGGTAGTTAATGCAATGGTCAAATATACTGGGCTAAATTCACTGGTGATATAAAATTATGTATAGAGTACCAGCTGGGGAAGAAACCTCTCTGCCCAAGACAAACACAGAATATTGTGAAATACAGAAATATGTGGCATAAAAAGAGCTAAGTAGGGACAGAAAGAGGATGTTCAAAGGTGGAGTTCCCCTTGGGGTCACTACTGAGCACTTGAAATTAGACTGGAAATGAGAGGAATTAAAGCCATGGTGTTTCAGCAAGGGTCTGCCTTGAGTTATGAAAGGCATTTGAGTCTTACCTTGTGCAATCAGCATAAAAGTCATAGTATGTGAAGAGCATTGGCTTTTACCTTCTCTCATACCTATGTCCCAAAGGGAATAAAAAAAAGATAGGAATATTTCTCATTCAACCATGTTAATGGATGGTGCTAAGAGTCTTGAGCAATGGTTGAAGAGATGGCACCTTCCCAAGACCCTCTCAGGAGATATTATGTCCCAGCAAGCTTGCTGGGGTCATGTTCCAAGTGGTTTACTGCTAAAAGGGTGAATCAATATGTGATAGAAAGGCCAAGGGTATGTTTGACTTCCAAATCAGGTGATGGGGTCAGTACTCTTTCTTCAGTTATGGAAAACATATGTTTGTCATAAATAAAGTAAAATATTTTTTATCTAAATAATAAATCTAAAAAATCCCTCATACATTTTCCATAGAGTGGAAAAGACCCATAAAGTTTGTGACCTCTCCTACTCTTGTCCTGTAAGATTGATAAAGCTCTGTAGTGGTTTGGGTTCTTGGGCCAAAGAGCTATTTGGTAGAAAGGGAGACTGACTTACTAAAGATATTGTGGGAAACAGTGATAAGACCTTTAAGTGAACTGATGACTGAGTCCAGCCCAGGAGGCGGGTGGATGAATCTGTCAGTAGCAGACAACTCTTTCTGCTAAAACCTGTCCTTTTCCTCTGAGAAAGAGATTAGAGCTTTGAGTCCCTCTCTTTAAAATGTCACACAACGGCAAGTATGAAAAGGCAGCATAAAGTCTCTCCTATAACACCAACTAAAGTTTCAAAAACAATTTAATACGTGATATACTGCTACTTCAGCTTGTCAGGCTGATATCACCTTGGTCCCTCTCAGTCTGTCCACCTGAGCTGAATTCTTGTCCCCTGTCTATGAGAAATGATTCATTCAGTGGCTGTGAAGTGGCCAGGTTGGGAGGCTGCAGTCATGGGGCTCATAAAGGTTACTTCTGTCTAAATTGCAATGCCATCAGTCTGAGTGGCTGCAGTGCCTTCAGAATGATGTAAACAGAGGGAAGGAAGTGAAATATTTTAATAGATGGTGTGGAACATATCAACGTATTTCAAGTAAATCAAATACCTTCACACTTTTTTAATTTCCTGTCTTAGAATTCTTTGGGTTATGTTTGTGATTTAATTTTGCCTTTTTGTTTTGTTTCTCTTCCTTATTTGTCTGCTGTCACTTGTCAGCCAGGCACAGTGATGCTACCTGTCTGCCATCATAATAAGGCCTAAAATTTCATCTTTTTCTACATTGTATTCTTCAAAGGAGGCAAAGATAGACTGCAAGAATTAGGGCCATTTCTAGTAGCACACACTAAGATCTTCAGCTGTTACTGCAGTTCTAATTTTGAGCAGTGGTATAAGCACTTTAGACAGTGAAGTGTAGTATCATTTATCAGAAAGAAAAAAAAATCCCAAAAAATAGAAAGCACCTTTTCACTCTGTTTAGCCTTTGACATGTGTATTTGACTCATAGCTTGTGAAAGAGTGATGAACAAGGTACTCATGTCATTTTCTCCACACAGAGTGTCTTTCCTCTGAGTTTCAAAGTTCTTCACCAATTGTTCTTCAATC
The DNA here is from genome assembly GCA_035221455.1 of Xenops minutus. NCBI lineage: Eukaryota > Metazoa > Chordata > Aves > Passeriformes > Furnariidae > Xenops > Xenops minutus. Next base: position 140,795,004 of record JAWWEE010000074.1, on the reverse strand, counting down.
AGCAAGTAGAGATGGTCAAGTTGTGCTTCATTACTGGTTCAATGCTTCTGTAAAATCAAGTATACCCAGGTTACCAGTGAATAAAAATGATTGGGGAAAGGACAGCATAGGACAGTCAATCAGTAATGTTTAGATGCTTAACATGGTGTGTAGCATGAAGTGGAAATGCACTAAATTGCACAATCTTGAGTGATGCATGGTGTATAGAGTAGCTCCAAATTTTCTGATAGGCAGCACAGAGAAGACTGGCCTGGATTTGGGCCCCTATATATCCTTATACATGGTTGACTTTCTACTTGTAAATCCTCATGTTGCACCGCAGAAAAGTAACACACATTTATTATTTCATATCAAGAAAATGTTACATTAGTTCACACAGTGTGAACTGGGAGAAAACAAAAACAAACAAATAAACAAACAAACAAACCAAACCCAAATCAAACCAAAGCAAACCAACAAAAACAACAACCAAAAAACCACAAAAAAACTCAAAAAACCCAGCAAAACTTTCAAAATTATTTACTTTTTAAGGCTACACAAGGTAAAGTGCTGTATAGTACATCTGTAGCCACTCTGTGTTGCTTGGCCACACAATGACAAAATGTTCCTTGGTCATCTTTTACTTAACAAATAAATAGCCAGGGAAGTGTAGGGCAATACTATGCCTCAGTATAACTGTTTTGCACAACTCCATAAGGTGCAAATGAAAAGGTTTAAAAATCCATTTACATGTGAATGAGTATTGTCTCCTTGTAAGATATTGCCCTACTGTGGTATAAGGAAAAATACTTGGCCATGTAGTGATATTCCACTGGCCTTACTGAAGTTGTTCCTGGTTAATAGGACTCCATGTGAGACAAGACTTCAATCCCCATGATTCAGGTCAAGATGAAAATGAATAGAACTTAATGGAATATACTTCCTAGGTTTCTCCCAGTGGGAGAAAGGGAAAATAAAGCTTCTTCTTTCTGTCCAAGCAAGTAGCTGTTACACAGCAATAAAATGGACTCTTGTAAGACTGTGGGTGTAGGACTGGATTCTAAAAGGTTTCAGGATCAGACATTGTCTACATCTCCTTTTGAGACAGTTTGCAGACAGTGAGAAGGTAAAGTTCTGTTTTAGTAAGTTCAATGAGTCTCTGGAAAGGTGGGAGATAAACTAGTTTGGATACAGCTGGCAAATACTCATCTGTAGTTCTGTGGTGTGCAATCTAAGAGTGCCTGCCTTGATGGAGAAGGACTCTGGCTGCCGTATCCAGCTCTGCTTAGCACAGGTATAAGTTGAGAAGTTCTTTGTCCCAAGAAATGCAAGAAGATTTTGAACCTTGCATCCATTCCTTCTTCCTCCCCAGCTTCTCTGAGTCCTGCTAAACCACAACCAAGGACCACTCCAGTCCTGCAGCAAGGCAGGCACTTTGGGGAACTATGTCCAGCATTGCAGAACAGGAAAGGGAAGTAGGAAAGGACAGGAGACCAGCTATTTTGAAGCTTCAATGTACCACTGATTTGATGCAGGAACTAGGAGGAAAAATTATAGAAAGCAGTTAAGAAAGCAAGCAAGTTTCTCTTTTAAAGCTGACTGTGTAAGATGGTGGATGTGCTGCTTTTACCAAGTGCTGTTATACTACAGGAACAACACAAGACACTGAAAAAACAGGCTCCAAGGCATAAACCTTGTCAAGTGGGGAAAATTGAAACAACCATTTAACTGTGTAGTTTTGGGCAGGAAAATTACATTCCATTGATTGGATGTTTTTGGAGGTGATTTGAATGGAGAACACTGTGTCATGTCTTCCTCTTTTCTTTTCTTTTCTTTTCTTTTCTTTTCTTTTCTTTTCTTTTCTTTTCTTTTCTTTTCTTTTCTTTTCTTTT
>JAWWEE010000074.1:140765525-140793033 GCA_035221455.1 Xenops minutus | reverse complement strand
TCTCCTCTCCTCTCCTCTCCTCTCCTCTCCTCTCCTTTTTTTTTTGTTTGTTTTTTTTGGTGCTTTGTTAAGTGCACTTAAATAATTTTATACATTTTCCCCAAATTTTATTATGCTAAACTGCGGGATTGTGAATTTCATTTTCCTCTTACCTTTGCACGACTTTGTTTAGGATGTGTTTGATTTTCTACATGGTTTTCTTTGTGAGTCATTACATACTATGTTGGCTATTTTGGAAAAGTCAGATTATGAGGCTGGCTGCTGGCTGCTTGTTTGCCACCATGTCACTTGTTTTGAGAGTCACACAATACTGTGCCTCACTGGAGTAATGCTCCATAAAAATTAAAGTTAAGCATCTCCTATGTTTCAGGTAATTTCATCCTCAGAGTATTACCACTTAACACCTTAATGAAGCAGCTTAGCTTTTTAAAAAGACTCTTTTCTCTCTAGGGTATAAACGATCATATACAGTAAGTGGCCACTGAGTAACATTTAGTGTTTAACTGAATTTCCCTGTGTTCTTCCAAAATGCATACTTTCCTTTTGCTCAGGCCTGTGTAAGATACTCTCTCATATACGTGTCTTCCCATACAGGTGAAGAAATAGTGCCTATGAATCTTCTAGCTACCAGCCTGTGAGCCCAAACCATAAAACATGCTTCTCAGAACATGAGGGGTTAATCTCTGGCCATAACTAATATGAGATGTAGGATAACTGTGTGTTGAGGGCACAAACCAGATTCAGTTCCCTCCTCTGTTATGGTCTCAGAGTGAAGTTATCAACTGCTGCCAAAAAAAGGGCAAGCCCTCTTTTCTTAACTCCCCTTTCTGCACCTAGGGCTCTTCTCTTTACATCCTTTGGTCCTCAGCTGACATTTGATTGATCCAGTTCAATTCATGCAGAACAATATTCACACTTTCTCTGTGATAATGCTCTGCTGGGCTCATGAGTTGAATTGGTTCAGGTAAAGGTCTGATGATCATCAGATCTGGCAAAGGAGAGTGAGATAGTTTTGGAAGAGAGAAGAGCAAGATCTATAGCATACAGTTTCATTCTCTATTTGAATGGGAGTCACTTCTCTTTCCATGTATGAATAAAATGTGGAATAGCCTTTCTTTTCTTCCTCATAAGGTGGTTGTGTAACAACAGTAAAGAATGTCAGACTGCAGCAGTGAGCGGGAAATGGATGCAAGGTTTTGCTTTAAGTCTTTGCTTTGTTAACTAGTAATAGAAACTTTATTATATCCTTAAATGTTTTTCAATAGTGTTTAAATAATGTTTATCTTGGGAGATTTCTTTACTCCTAAGAAATGCAAAATTAGTTACTATATGAACCATCCCGTACATATTTCTAATAGATGAATTCACCCTTTCACTCTCTGTCAGGAAAGAAACACGTAGAAAACTGCAACCACTGATCACATTGCTTGAATCTGTGTATCAAAGTTTATCATCCTTTTCAATTACCATTAACTTGTATTGGATTTTTTGTTCCCATTATGCTCTCTATTTGTGTGTGTTTTGAATAAAAATATCTCCTCCTTGGTTTCAGATTGATACCATTTGATGTGAAGCTTTTAATCAATTCTTTGAAGGCTGCTGCTGGTTGGGGACTGACACATAATTGAGAAGCAACCAGACTAACAAAGTTACACAGTGACAAGCCAAGATCATCAGGAGTCCCTGCAGGAACTGACAGAGCTTCTCCATGTTAAATAAGGTTGCAAAACTTCCCCAAGAGCCTGCACTGAGCACATCAGGCAAGATACTGGCGGTGGAGAGTTTAATGCTAAGTAGTGAACTTCAGACTATAATTCAGCTTCATTCTTGCTAGGATCTGTTGACTAAAGCTCTACTAATCGTGACTGTGTTGCAACATGCATTTGGAAGGATGACATAGACTTAGAAGAGCACATTTTTTAGTTGGTTGCATTAAGCTATTGCTGCAGCGAAGCTGCAGTTGCATAAACACAGTCTGTCCCTTCCATCTGGAAGGGAATGGTGTGTGCAGTAACCAGAGCTGGGTGAGCTGCTGTGCCAGAGTGCACCATGTCCTGGACAGCATGGGTGCTGCAATTCACTCTACTGGGCAAGAGCTACAGCTGCACAAAGCTTTTGGGTTGCACAGAGAAAGCCATAGTCCAAAATCGGATATCTGATGAGTTTTCTTTGGGAATTTTGCAGCAGGTGCTTGAGTTGTTTGGAAAGCACTGACAGCTTTTGACTTCAGGAGCCCTTCTCTTTGCAGACCATGAAAAAAGCACACCTGAGTCTGCACAGAACTGTTTTCTTGAAACAGGAAGGAAAAGGCATGCCCTGAAGCATCTTCCAGACTGCAGTGCCTGTTAGCTCAGACTCAGTGAAAAGGTAACCAGTAAAATCCCATGGAACTAAGCTTTGTTTCACAGCTGGTTGGTTGACTCATGGCAGGGACCTCAGCAGAACTGCATTAATAGAAAAATACTAAATCAGCTGAGAAACAAACCCTATGGCTCAAAGCTGCCCCATGCTCTTCCCACCAGAGATAATAAGTCAGTCTGTTATCTAAGATGCCCTGATACCACAACCTCTGAGCTCTTCACAGGGTTCCTGTAAGTAAGGAAATCCTACTGGTCCCTGATACTGATGAGAAACTGACATATTGGCCTCTAATGATGCAGAGAAGCACACTGTGAGATTTTCACAGCTGTCTCCTGGGCTGGTTTGTTTAGGCTGGTAAATGCCCTTAAATATGTTCTTCACCCATGTAGGAAATGGGAGTCACCAGCTTTTCCTTCCTCACAGTCTTTGGTCTCTGACTGAAGACATGGCTGAGCCCAAGGCAGTGGGGTCACAGTCGAGGTGAAGTAAACATACAGGAACAAAGCTGAAGATGCCTGGTCAGAAATGAGCAATATTACAGTTTTGGGGTACTATCACTAATGCATGTGATTAGCAAACATATTTGAGAGGTCTCAGATTATTTCCTTAGTTTTATTCTATAGATTTTTTTTTTTTAACCTTAATCATCTCCAGGACTGGAGTGCTTAGCTCTCAGTGCTCAGGTTACAGAGGTTACAAGGTGTGTTTATGGAGCAGAGTGAAGGTACAATTAAGTCCTGGTTCATCAGTAAATTCTAATGTTCATGTGATGCAGGATCTTCCTGCATGGAGCTCACTGTCTTAGCTCTGCAACAGAGTCTGAGGGCAGAGCGAGGTGATTCCTTTGAGTACAGGACATGCACTCAAGTGAATCCTAAAGGCTCAGTGCACCAACCGTGTGTGCATAAAGGATGAATGAAGTCATGGTTTGCTCCCAACTATACTCTGTAAGTTAAGTTATTCAGGGCACTGGTCTCAAGCATATGGTTGCCAATTCCAAGGACTTAACTGACAGACACTTAAAATCCAGCTCACAATACATCATATTGTGCCAAAAAATCAGAGCACTCCAAGCCTTCCTGCTGGAGCATAGTTGGCTTTCTGATTGCTCACATTACACAACACATCACTGAAACAAAGAGAGTGCAAACATGAACAAATGTGTCGAAGAAACTGGCAGCAACATGAGTATAGGTCAAAGTTATCTACCCCCTGCCTAACCCAGAAATTGGGAATGGAGTGTGGGAAAGAGCAAAACCAGTTGTTTTTTTTCTTTAAAACGTTTTAATTCTTTTACTGGAACATGTCCAGTAAAGGAGTTCTTGGCATTCAAAGCCTAGTTTACAGGTGTGGGCATTTGTGTGAGCATGTGGAGCAGAGAGAAACGGCATTCTCAGGAAGGGTGGGTATGGAAGAAGACTTCCATTTCACAGGGAGTTATTTCCCTATAAGTACACCAAGTTATCGGTTTTTCTTGATCCGCTGGTTAGGGCCATTCAGCAGTTCAGAACTGGGCAAGCACAGGTTCAGCCTGTTTTGCATTCTTTATGTTAGCTGCCTGCAAAGTGGCACATTCAGTCTAAATTAACCTGGCTTTCCAGAATTTTTGCAAAGGGTTAGGGTTATTTTGTGTACAAGTCCTCCTATTTATGACTCCATAGGATAAGGTTTGTGTTCAGCTGTTTGTCAGAGTTTAAAATCCCTTTTGTCCTGTCTGAAGACAGAAGACACGAAGGTGTTATCTATACAGGCCATAACATTGTAGCTATTCCTCCACAAAATCTCTGAGCCTACCCTCTGTTTTGCAAAGCAGTTTTATGCCATGGTGAGGTTGTTCATAAAACCAGATTTTGGGTTAAGGGTATGTTTCCTTTTACAAGTCACTGTATGTACCTTTTATCATCAGCAGAGGAGATGGGAAGCCCCCAAGGGCAGCTTGGATTGCCCTGCAGCTCTGTCCCTCTGCCAGAGTGAAGCTCATAGCATCTGTTGGCTAAAAGACACCTAGGGACACCAATCTTAGGAGCACACACAGTACCATCTCCAGCATCCATTTGCACCAGGGCAGCAGTCTGTTTCTTCTAATTGATCTATTTGCAATACCACAGAACCCAGTATAGCTATGTTTAGCTACATAAGAATTCCTTTTAGGGTTGAATAAAATATACTACACATGTTTTAGGAGGAGGGGAGGCGAAAGCACAAGTTTATTGCCCTTTCTTCTGTTGGAGCTATGATCTTTTCTCTTTGCTTTTCCTGGGAGAGACACAGAGCCAAGATATGGCTCTCTCTTGATAGAGGTCAGTACCCTATGAGGCTGCAGTTGTCTTCATCCTTTTAAATGTAATAACACTGTCTAATACCCCTCATTTAAATCTTATAGCAACCACTCCCTTCAAACCTTTCTCTCCCGAGGCCTAATGGTAGTAAACACATAGGAATAATAATTTCAAATTCATATGTATGATATATTTCTAACGTTTTCCTCCTGGGATATGACTGTGCTCTATAAGAGGCACTGCTTTCTCTCAAGGTACAGAATGTGAAATTGAGGTGAAGGGGAGAAATGATTTCTCTATACATTGTTCTAAAGGATTTGATTGGTAGTATTAAGTGTGTGATAGAGCCAAATCACTGGACATTCTGCTATTGACTTCATCAGGCAATATGACCCTTCCTCTAACATGTGGTTATCTTGCTTCATAGAGAGCATCTGGACAAGCAGAACAACAAAAATGTAATTCTGTCCACTAAATATAACCAGCCCTCAGGAACTAAAAGAAAGTATCTATAGGAAAGAATGATAGTCTTGTGGGTAAGACACAAGTCTCTGAGTCAGAAAATGGGTCGAGTTTTCTATCACAAGCTCCTGATGTGAACTGATGCTGCTTAAATTCTGCTGCTTCTGTTTCTCTGCATCAGTAACATGGTCTTTGTGTACTCCTCGTACTGTTTTCTCGTTAGTTCTCCCTAGAAACAATTTAATGCTTAGTCTTTTAAGATGTAGACTCCTGGAGCTGAAGTAACAAGCTGAACCAGGAATTAGAATCCTTGATGGACTTTTCATAGGGCTCCCTCTTTGTTATCAAACAAAAGTGCATTTTTCACTTTTTATGATCAATATTTGTGATACAAGGATAACCAAAGACAAGCAAGCTTCAGTATATCATGTAGTGATTTAAACAAAAGTCAGTTCTGCAGTTCTTTGGCTGGCTGCACCCCATTAATTTTTAATAATGCAGTTTTCTCTTCATTTGTGAAGAACTTGTAAGTTACCTGAATTTTGAGTACTTTGGAAAATGTCACTATTTCTTAGTTATCTGTAAAAGCTTGAATGGCTCTTGAGCTTTATAGCTCCTCCTCTGGGTGAAAACATTTTTTGATAATGAATGGAACTAAGGGATCCCCTGCTTTGCAAAGCTGGAAAGCTTGAAGCCTGAGAACTGGCATGAAACTGGAATGAACTGATAGGAAAACAATGCAAATATTTCTGGAAATGCTTTCTCAAATTCTTTTACCTTCAATGAATCAGTGCTTTTGGCAACAGCAAGGCCAGTCTTGCAAGCTAACTTTGAAGTGTTCTCAAACTTTAGGCATGTCTCCATTGTCAGGTTTTCTGTAAGACCAATGTCTCAAAACTTTTATGGTTGACCTGTTACTCATATTTTACTTTTCGTTTGATTTTTCTCCATGAATACAGAAGGTTTTTCTACCTGATTTGGAGGACCCAATGGTTAGGCTCTCTACGCTTTCATGGACTCTATAGCCATAAAGATGTAAAGATGACTCAGTAGCTCCATCTTCCATCCACTAGCACAGATGGCAAAAACTGCTTTGACCACAAATAGAAAGTATAAAGTTAGAGATTCCTCTGTAATGCCCTTGACTACTGTGAGCAAAAGGAAATACTTTTATTAGAAAATTAGTCCTGAGTTTTTCTCTTGCTATCCACTTTAATGAATGAAGTGCATTCAGCTTTCCACTGTCATGCTCAATCTGTGTGAAAGGTCAGCTTTTTAAAAGTTCCTGCTCTCTTCCTTGTTACATATTAAATAAATCCTCATGTCTTTTATGCTGTTAGTCATGCATGCCTTCACTATGAGAGAAGGAGAGGATAGTTTTGAGGTAAAACCATTCATTTCACTCCTCATCATCTACTCTTCGCTCTTTTCCAAAAGCTGGAGCATGATGACTCAAAGTTAAACCACTTTCAGAATGTCTACCTCCTATATCTTTGGAAATTTTAGAGTAGTGTGTTCTACAGTCCAGTCATCTTTACTTTCTCCACACCCAGTGCATATTTCCTGACTCAAGCGTGGTCTGAGTGACCACATTTTTGTTCCCTCTCATTTTAAAAATCAACAGCTTTCTTCCTCTCTTTCTTCCCCTGTGTAATCCTTAATTCTCTTGCAATAACTATATTTGATTTGCTTGAGCCTGATTAAAAGTCTTTTTGAGGTCAAAGGAAATATGTCCACAGTATTCAGTATTTTTTTTTTTTCTTTTGTCTTGGTTTAGTTTGGTTATTTCCCAGTCTTCAGTTTCATCTTGCTAAGAACCACTCTGGGCATATGTTATCGTAATTACAAATTGCCCTCTATGGACAGACAGTGGTGACCAGAGAGTCCTGCCTCTATCCTCACCAAAACTGGGGTTTAGTCTGTGCAGCAGGCCACCATAATTCCTATATTCCCCAACTAAGCTCTGGGTTAGAACTGGGAAAATAAATAAAACTTAGGTTTAAGACCGTGGTTATTTCTCACCCGAAAAGGGACGTGTCTCAGCACTGACATCTACAGCACATTGCCAAATCTGCTGAAATTCAGGTGAGAGTGCCACTTTCCCAGCAGTGTGCACATCACAGGGTGTAACTGGGTCACAGTGGGACCCAAGGTTTGGGGTCTGGAGATACACTGTCCCACATTACCCCGAGCAAACATGTCCCACAGGCAAGTGATGGAAAGAGGAGAGTGGGAAGAGGAAGCTGTGGTGTGCCCTCCTCCTCCTTGAACCATGCTTATCACCCAGCATCAGGTGGGTGGTGGCCTCAGAATCAGAGCAAGCACAGGTTGTTGTTGTTATGCAATCTCACACAGAGCAACCTGGAATAATAAATCCCATGACATGTGCAGTAGGAAGACAAGGAGAGAAACATTTTCCACCTCCAGCCCAGGTTCACTTAAGACAGTTGTATAACACAACTTTTTGTTTGCATGGAACCAGCCTTGAAACATTTCATGGGTTGGAGCACTTTTTGGTAAATTCACATCTGAAGGGGGAAAATTGGTCATAGCAATAAACTTAAAATAATACTCCTCCAACAGGCATGTCATGCTATCTACTTATCTCCTGACCCCAAACCACATCACATGCACTCAGATGTGTGTCAGAAGTGAAAATAGCTCTAAATAGCATTATTTCTCTAGGCTGGTTCACCTGAGATGTTTAGACTTCATGCTAGTGGACTCTGGTAAATCTCAGTACTATCTGAAAAATAATAGTGTAAGAGATCTGGTGGAAAAGAGAGGAGAATAAGACCATTAAAAGTCTGATCGCTCAAATTATGTAAAAGCTTATGCTCACTACTTAGTGACAGGAAACAGAATGTGTAGTTACTTCTGTGGTTCAGGAAGTACAAAGCTCAGAAAAAGCAGTAGAAAATATATACAGGAAGGAGGACTGAGTGGGTTCAAAGACTGTTGGGAGAAAACAGAACTTCTTTTATTTTTTACCACTGTTTTTGCAAAATTATCTGGGGAGTGGAGCATGGGACACAGTGGTGGAGGGACACCAACCTCATTAACTCTTGTTTTTCATAATTTAAAACAAGGGGATGTCCTTGTAACGGTGGCTTGTTTTCCAGTGCTGAAGACGTCAATCCCTGTAAAGAGTCATCAGTTTGCCATTACTATTTGGGGATGCTGGGAAATTCTTTCTATTTACTGGAAATAAATATTTACAGAACAAACAGAAAAGCCAACCTGTGGGCTTTTAATATTGCACCCACAGATTCCTAAAAGCATACCACTGCTTAAGAAAATGAACTGGTTTTCCACAAGAGGTAAACAGCTACAGTAGAAGAGAAGTGACATGGCATTATGGTCGAAGAGATACTGATGTATTAACTCCATATTTTCAGATGTTTTTATCATGCCACCAGAAAATTCTTTGGAGTAATAGTGCTAGGCATACTGTCAGCCTCAAGGTGAATTTTGTTTCTGCAAATGGTTTTGTGATATTTTGTTGGATATTTACATCAACCTGAGAAGACAAGAGATTGTAAGAAGGTAAAACTGCTTTAAGAAAATACCAGGAACATATACTTTTTAAAAAGTACATATTTTCTATAAAAATATGTTTTTCAATAGGTTTTGTGCTAGAGACAAATATGAGCATTGTATAGCCAAGCAAAAATTTCAGTTGTTCAAATATTTTAAGTAGGGTGGGATTTTTTGGTTCTGTATAATATATGCTAATACACTATTTAAAACAATGTGTCCTAATCTTGCCATGAACATGCAACCACTGGTGTGATAAAATAACACAGATTTTCTTTAAAGTCTTACCACAGAATTTAACTGAGAAGTTTATCTCTGCTTTGGAGCTTAATGAGAAAACTCATAAAATGTGGAGACGTTATAATTCTTTATTACAATCCCTTAGATTTTATGTCACTTTTACCAGGGACTTCTTTATTTCTTATTTTAACTATGAATTTAACTATAGTTTAAGTCTATTGCACTTCTCTATGAGGTGTATCATTTGACATTTCAATATTAACATCAAAAGACTTGCAGGGAAATTCACCAATGTGAATTTACCAGTTTCAGCAAATTTCAGCCAACCAAACAAGGAGTTTCAAAGCTACCACTGGGTTAACTGGAGCTAATATTTTACCCTGGTTTTGATACCTGAATGTCTAATTTCTTTGAATATGAAACTCTAGAGAAGCTATGTAAATGTGACCCTATGCAAATCAAAGGAATGTTTTCATTACATTATGTGAACTGAAACTGCTGAGTTTCACATCTCTTTAGATTTTAAGCTATGAAACTGGGGAATTTTCCTGTGTAGATAATTAAGAAAACTTGATATTCAACTTCAGAATTATTTTTTGACACTGTCCATTCTGTGACTCTGTCACTTAATAAGCCTCAAAACTTGTATTCATTTGGCACTGATATTAGAACAAAAAACTGTGGGAACTTTTATAGAATGGAAAAGTTACAAAAGACGTTGGGGGAAAATGACCCTTTTTCCTCTCAGATCAGACATGACCGCAGTGTCCCGAGCTTTAATAGTGGTCTCATGTGCTGGATACCCTTCTGTAGTGTTATGTCTTCTGTAGTGTTTTGTCTTCTTTTGGAAGAAATTTAATTCGACTGAAAAATCTTACAGTGTCTTTTAATGGCACAGGGAAGAATGTTCACTGACTTGTGGCATTTAATTACATTATTTGGCTATTCTCCTTTCTTTATAATTGAGGAGCACAGGATATAAGTAAAGTATGTGTAAATCTATCAGGATTGCCCAGATTGTATCAAAGGCAGTTCTGCCAGCGTATCATCTGCTACCTTGAACTCAAAACCTTCTTTCCCCTCAGGTCGTTATTTTTACTGGAATTCTTAGGCACTAGGCACGACCATTAGAAGTTAGCTAAGATAAGAGCAAGTAAAATTCCTGCTTACAATCTGAGTAATTTTCATAGAAGATCAGAAATTCTGCTGTTTAAGAATTCTAATATGTTAATACCTTTTTTTCCAAATCAGGAAACAAGAAGACAGGAAATGGAATGAAGTATGAACATGTTGCTTCAGTATTGCTTATACATTTACATAACAATAAAAGTTTTGCTGGAGGGGACTCTGGAAGTCACCTGTCCAGCATTCTGCTTGAAGCAGGACAGTCACCATCACCAGAGCAGGTCAGCAGTGGCTTTGTAACTAAGACTGGAAAAGCTGTTGACAAAAGTATCATTGGTCTGAGATGATCAATAAGAAATGTAGTTTGTACACATTGTACTTCAGTTTTCCTTTCTTGGGTAGGCTTTATCTTCCATGACTGAGGACTCCTTGAAAATGGGAAGATTGAATTCAGCAAGAATGATCATCCTAAATGGGGTGATGGGAACTCCAGACTCAAAGAATTGATCTTAAGCTCAGCAGCAAGAAGAAAAATTGCGTTCTGTCCAAATATTTCAATTTTCTTGACAAAGAGTTGTCCCTCACAGATTTTCTTAAGAACAATGCTTTCTAATGAAACTGTTTTTAATGCAGAATTCTGCACTGAACTTATTAAGAAGCCAGTGGTACTGCTGAACAATGATCCTCAAAATCAGAATGTTAAGAAACATCAATCTTAAAACAGATTAACTAAAATGCTCAGGAAGGAAACATGAAAAAAATAAATCAGGTGAGCAACTAACCTTTCAAAAGTCAGCAAACAGTGAAGGACAAAGGAGTTTTGACTCCTACTCATGAACATTTAACTGATGATCAAGACCATTTGCTATTTTTATATATAATAAAACGTGGGAAACTTCCTTGGTAGTACATGGTTGTTGGCAGGGCTTTGTTGGGCCAGGTAACTCAAGTTTACCTTCTTTTAAGCTTCTGCTTGCTAGCTGCACTGTGGTGTCCCACAATTTCCCATTCAGAGATGTTTCAGATCCTTGTCATATAATCTGAGAAGTGAAAACCCCATCACCTGACCCAAATACCTTGTGTGAATCCTGCTGTTCAGGTTGACACACGATGATACTTCATTGTGGTATGTGTGTACGGAACAGTCCTCCTCTTGTTCTTTGCTCCACTTCCTCACTCCCCCTTTCATGACATATTAGTCATCAAATCATGAGTGAGAGAAATTTCCAGGTGGTGGTGTTTCAGTCACCCAGCACTAACAGGAATGTGAAAATAACTCGAGTTGTAGCACCTGTTGCTTCAAAACCACTTTGCAAGTGGTCGAATAGTACTCTCTCCCTCTCTCTCTCTCATTCTCTTTTTTTGGCCAAGGTTACAAACTAATGAGTGTAAGACTGCCAGCAAAAGTGCTGACACAATCTTCACATTTCATGGGCTAATGAGGTAGAAAATAATTGTTTGATGACATAAATTAATTAGTAGTCACTGCATTTTGAAAACAGACACTGTATATTCCTGTGATTTAATCAGGCCAGGGTGACCTCTAAGCATTTATTTTTTGAAATGAAGGGGTGCAGAGCACAGGAAAGCCAAAGCACTGGCAGAACTTCCATGCAATTTCTCCATTACTGTAATTGGCTGAGTTTATCAGTGCAGCCTGAGAAAGAGCTGACAGACAGAGCTGCCTCTCTGCAGGCAGCCAGCTCTTCATCCTGCAGAGCCCACTGTGTTGCACTAGAAGCTGCTGCTTCTCATTGTGGCAGGGAGCTGCATGTCACCTTCCATGTCACCCCAGCAGTATCACTGTGCAGCTGAGTCTGCAAATGCATCTGCGATGTGTGGAGAGGGACAGCTCAGGCTGCAGCTCTCTCTCTGCTGGTGGAAGAGACAAGTAGAGGGAAGAACAGCACAGAATCCTGCAGGAAGCCTAGACCCCCAGATATTTTATGTTCCTGTACTCTAGTCACTTATCACGTATCTACTATAGTTATTTGTCATCTGGGAGAGGAAACTGAATACTGCTTGCCCTAGAGGGGTGTAATGAAGACAAAATTCATAATAATGAGGTCCATGTAATTACTAAGATATCTAGAAATAGTTTTGGAATTAGGAATGTCATACAGAAACCTTCACCTTGATCCAAACTCACAGTCAGCATTTACCCTTTCTATTTTTTCTAATCACCTATTTTACTCCATGTACAATGCATTCGTGCCAGTGCAAATCAGGTAGAACTCACTACGAATACAGGATGATTTCAGCCTTATGGAATTAATACTTTCCTATAAGAGACTGAGTTTGAATCCCATACCTGCCACCTGGTTGTTTTCCTGTATTTGGGGATGAATGCACTTTCCATATCTAAAGTTGGCTGAAGTATCTGCACATGACAGCCATAATTTTCCTCTGATACAGAAGCACATGAGATATTCAGCAGGGCCCGTGGGTTTAAGTGCATGCTCAATTCCAGAAAAAAACTGATCTTTGTATTGTCAAACCCAGAGGAGGAATGGGGACAGTCACAGGTGTTTCAATTCACGTATGGATGTTGAATATTTCAGATAATTTCTATTTAAAAATTAATGTCTGTGGGCATTGCTTGAAATGTGGAGAAAAAATTCTCACTACCTTCATGCCGATTTGCTTAACAATGCGTACAACAGCCTTGGGCTGTAATTTTGTTTTTCAAACTCTGCATTTCGCATTCCTTCCACAATTAAATTGAAGCCCATTTTCCTCTTTGTTCTTTTGTGGACTTGCCACCCTGTACAATGAGTAAACTCCTTGCTGGCTGAATAGATCTGAAGAGTTGTTGAAATCCATAGTTCTGAGCATCACCAGTGGCAGGTCTGATGTTGAGGGGGAAGCATTGTGTTCTGTCACTCAACGAAAGGGAAGAAAGATAAAGGGCTGCTGGTAGGAACTGATGGAAGCCCATGGGAACATTGTAGGGTGGAAGAGTGTTGTTTTTCAGGTTCATTCATACCCCTGAGCATATAATGCGATTTCCAAGAGCAGTTCTGTGAAGCTGTGTATCTTTCTCCCTCTGCTTGGGAGGGACCAGTGCCCTTCTGACCTTGACAAGGTACAGGAAATCACTGGACCCAAAGGTCTGACTGTCACTTTGTCCTCTCCTCCCTTGTTTTGGAGTGTAGACAAATGGCAAAAAATTGTGTAGATTGGTCTGTCCCCTTCTGGTAAGTCCTTTCTAGTTTATGCTCACATCTCCTAGCACTCTGGACTTTGAATCCTGCAATCAAAGTTACACACTAAGGGAGTTAGAGCTGTTCAGCCTGAAGAAGGAGCTTTGGGGAGACTTTACAGCCCTTTCCAGTACCTCAATGGAGTTTACGAGAAAGTTGGAGAGGGACATTTCAGAGGGGAATGCAGTGATAGGAAAATGGCTTCAAGATGAAAGAGTGTAATTTAGATTAGATTTTAGGAAGAAATGTTTTACTGTGAGGGTGGGAAGGCACTAAAAAAGGGTGCCTAGAGAAGTTGTCAGTGTCTCATCCCTGAAAGTACTCAAGACCAGGCTCTGAGCAATCTGGTCTAGAGGAAGATTCCCTGCCCATTTTGGAGGTGTTGGAGTGAGATGATCTTTAAGTTCTCTTCCAACCAAAACCAATCTATGATTCTATGATGATTGTTTGTAACACTGTTTCACGCATTTCTTTATGGCCTTCACTTCTCCAAGGAACAGAAATGGATTAAATTATGCTACCCGGAATGTATTTACCAGCTCAGCCCTAGAGCTGCAAGCACAACTGTATACACTCCAGACCAGATGCACAGTATTTCCCTAGATAGGCAGACAGAGTGCATGAGGTTGAAAGAGGGAGAATAATGTTTGGGGTCAGGCACCACAGCAAGTTGGTGTGGATGCAGGCCTGTCCCCACAGTTGTTTCCATAGCTGAAAGGAGGCAATGCACTGCACAGTACAATAGTACGGGCTGTCTGGTGAATGCTCTGTCTGTAACTGTACTTTCAACACTGCCAGCATGCTGTTAGCATACACTGATAGCCCTTGCTACTCAGTTATGCTGCTGGCTGGGTTTCTGCCTTATGTTACTATCACCAAATGAGGGTAAGAAAATTTTCAGGAGTAATTCAGATTTCATGCACCTGTCTACTAGGCCTGAAATAAGTTCTTGTCTAAGAACCTTTTGTTCTTCCAACATAAAGATGTGTTTTATTTCTGGAGGAATTCTGTTTAAGATTCAAAATGGTGTTTTGTTCACTACTTTCAGAAATGAGGATGTGATGGGAAGCCAAAACACGTTCTTGGCAAGCCTTTTTTCTTCCTAGCTTGATCCTAAACATTTATGTGGCTTACAGTTCTGTTACAAGAGAGAACAGACAAATTTCACAACTTATATATGAGGTCACTGAGCTGCTCTCCTTCCCAGCACCATCACTGCAGCAGCCATGTCCTCAACAGTGGTACCTGGAGATACCTCTTCTGTGCAAAACTCAGCTGCCAGACACTGCTGAGGACACAGTCATCCACTTTCATCTCAGAGGCTTGTGGTATTCTCCATACCAGCTGAGGACTGTGATATTAGAAAGATTTTGAGATGGCAACTTCTCACCCCTTCTTCGCTACAACACATGACCACACAAGCCATGAGTGCATTCCTTGTTCTGTGACTCAGTATTGGAACTTTGTACTTTAAGGTTGGTGGATAATTGGGGGATCTGCTTCTGCAACCCTAAAAATTGAGCTCAGTGAAATAACGCACCTGGTTTTAACCACTGGTTGAAGGCTAAGGAGTACTACAGTCCCACTGATATTGCTGTAAAGGTTCAACAGTTTCTATGTGACTTAACTCATGCAGTCTCTCTCTGTTTCAGTTTTCTCATCTACTGAACAGGAATATTAAAATTTTGCCATCTCTGAGCAGTATCAGTAGACAAAACACGCTCTGGATAGAGTCTGGGACAAAATACTGCAGTTATTATTCTATGGGAGGCTGTAGTGAGATAATGGTAAATCTTTCCTTGAAAATACTGGCTCAAGCTCTTCTTCTCTAATCTGTATTGCTCCTTGAAAGGTGCCACTTTCTCTATCTTCTCCACGGTTTTCAAGCCAGTTTTATCAACAAGCACCTCCTCTATGACAGCACAGTTAATCTCTCCCTTGCCTGTTCAGGGGATTGACGTTTCAGGGTCTCACACGTGCATTTCATAATTACTTTTCCCAGAGAAAAGGAAAACCCCTTTTATTCTGAAGAAGTGTGTGTGCAAACTCTATTGAGATGATCTAGAATTTACTATCTCACATCTGTGCAAGACCCAGAGGTGAATTAAAAAAGATATCAACTTTATTAACCTTCTGGCTGATGAAGATTTCATTCATCAAAATGCTTTATTCTTCTCTGTTTCTCCCTGAGAACCTGAAAATGATTCTTCCTCTGAGCAGAAAAGAAGGATTTTATTTGGAATCTTACTCTTTTCTTCAGTAAAAATAATTTTTCTTTGAAAAGTGAATATTTCTTTTCCATCTTTCAGTAAAATCCTCCTCAGTTTTCCAATAACCTTCATGAAGTTCATTTTTCCAGTCACTCATTTATCCATGTGCTTATTTTTCTCGTGATATCCCATTGTCTTTTCATAGCTACTGTCTTGGCATGCAAGGTCTAACATAAAGCTTTTTATTGATCTGCTTCCCTCGATGCATCAGGTGACATCTTGGGCTAACCAGATTTCTCCTATTTTGCATTTCATCTGTGTCAGCAAAAAACAAAAACAACCTTCCTACCAACACACACAGCTGTACTCCTGGCTCTGTTCCTTGTTAATGCACATTTTCCATCTCACATGTAATTTATTGCATCTAGTGTTTTGGAAAAACTATCACCAAGCCATAAGAATTAGGAGAGAGGGAGAAGGTCTTTTCATTAATGGATGGGACTGAGGATACAGGCGATTTGGGTTCTGTCTTTTGCCTGTAATTTCTAGTATGACCTTTGGCAAGATAGTTTGAGACAGAGAATGTGTAATTTGTGATCTGTTTGTATGGTTTCTATTTTAATAGACCACTAGTCTCAGCTAAGTGCTGTTACAGTAAAATAACCAACAAAACAGTCCAGGGATGCAGATAGTTAAAGGCCGGGCAGTAGTATTGCCATAAGAAAATATATAACAGTATTTTTTAGGCAGGGATCAGATGCTACTAAGTGGTAATCTGAAATCTCACTTCCTTCAAACACAGTGCTGTTTCACTCATCAGAGAGGAAAGGGAAGCTTGAGAAAGAAATAGCTTATATCACACAGAGGATCAGCCCTCTGGATCCTGTAAGCAGGAGCAGACTAGTGTGTTTGTTCAAGGCTGCCTTCTGTAGGATGCAATCAGTTCCACTCCACTGCAAGTCAAATGGTCTATGGTGTTAACTGATGTTAACTGGAGGTGGGGTTGTCCCAAAACAAAGAGTACTCTTTCACAAAATAGAGATGGGAAAAGAAAAAAAAAAAAAAAAGGACAAGACTTCAAAAGTAGTTTTCGTTTTTCACTGAAGGTAAGAAAAAGAAACAAAAATCCCCAGTTCTTTTTCTTCAAATGTTCATGAGGATAAGAACCAAGACTAGACATAAACATTCATTGGGCATTTAGCTATGACAGCAGAGCCAGAGAGGTGTCAGCTTAGCTTGATTTGAAGAAGAGATGTGAATTATGTCTTTAGCTGAAGTGAGTGCCCTAAGCACTGGCCTGTCACTTAACATCAGTCTCTCTTGCTTCCTTTTTCACTTTTCCTACTCCACCTGAACTTAAATTGTGAAACTAAGTTTGGCCTTAACCCCAGAAACCATTGAGACCAAGTCTATCTGGATGTACTCCTTCAGAGTGAGAAAGGCCTGCCTCTGCTCCTGGCACAAGGATGTACATGTTTTGACTCACTCTTCATTAAGTCCTGGTCAGTCCCTGAATCAAATAATGAAAACTCTGAACCCTTCTTGCTGTAACTATACTGTCAGTGCAGACTGTGAGGGCATGTAAAAACTCTTAAGCTAATTAAAGAGATTGTGAAATTTCACTCTTTAATTAGGGATGGTCATGATGAAGTACATGTATGTTTTTATCAGATCTGTACTACCTTATTTCCCTGACTCCAGAAGTATATTTTCTTGGATATGAACCTAAAATGTGGAGTTCTTATGCTGAAACATCTGTCCAAATTAGATACAACGCAGTAAGACAATAACCAGAAATAAGAGGTTTGGATAGGCAGGGTTTGTTGCTCCTGCTCTATTTTGCTTTAAGTCAAAAGTACTCAAACTGGAGGCCCACAGTGGAAACAATCTGAGAAAGTAAAGTGAGTTTAAGAAACAGACATCTGAGGAAATGCCAGCCACTGGCAGAGGCACCAAAAAAAATACAACATGGTTGAGCTCTATTGAGACTAGCTGATATGTGATAGAGCTTGATAGGGATAGAAGTATAATTGTGAGACTACATGCATTGGTAGCAAGAGATGAAACTTAGTATTTAATACAGAAGGTGAGTGTCTAGAGCCCACTAAGGCACTTCATATTTGGTGCTGTGGTAGTAGGCAATGATCTTGGCCAGATATTTGGCCTAGTAGGGAACTGTATCCCGGGAGGTGAGGGTCTGAGATGCCAGCTAAGAGGATCTAGCCATCTTCCATCTGTCCTTAGTAACCAATTTCATTAATTGGCCACTGTTATCTCAGTGAAAAGAGTTTTCTTCTGGACTCACCAGTGGTTAGGACTCAATACTGAAGTGCATCTGTGAAAAGGAGAGGACCTAGTAGAGGTTTGACATGGTCAGTCTTGGGTGAGTTCCTTCTGCTCATATTGCTGTTAGCAAAACTGTACTTCTAATTCTGAAATGTGCTAATTCAACTGAAACCATTTTCCAAATATGCCTTTCAGTGATTCTTTTGTGGTAGTCATGGCCATTTGTCTCTGTCCACAGAGAAAGGAACCCATTTGACCTCCAGAGACGTGATCTCATGTTCCTCTGGTTTATGGTCACGTCGGTTCCTGTGTCATTAACATGTTTTTTGCAGTACTGGTTTGAGATGGGTCTAATTTCTCAATATCTATCACAGCGAAAAACAAAGCAGTTGGCACTACCAGCACAGAGGTGACACTACATGTTTTAGTCTTCCATGTCTTGTGCTACGAACAAAACTCTTTCGTTCTCAGTGCAGCCTTTCTAAGAAAGGAAGAGCAGCTGTGCCTTGCTCAACAGTGACACCATCTGCCCGGGGAAGGGCAGCAGTAATGGAATGAATAGACGGAGTCTGAGGGGAACAGGCTCTGATGGAAAGGACGACAGGTTCTAGAGGAGACAAAGATCAAAGCTGCCAAAAGTAAAAATGTGCCAATAGGACAAGACCATTGTTAACATATGTTAATTGGGCTAGGGGAGACCAGGGCACCCCCCTCAGCATTTTCCCAGAGATTTCCAAGGAGTAGCAGGTCCCCCAAAACTATTAAGAGTATTGACTTCTGAAATTTTCAGATAATTCATTGATATATTTTAAGCCATTGATAACATTGACATAAGTCTTCTATTGATCTTCTCTCAAGAGAAAGGCCTCCCATAAGAGGGCTAGAAGACATTGGGAAGTGGGCTGGATATTCAAACACCTCAGTTAGTTGAATGACAAATGAGTGTTGCGTGGAGCCCAGCAGGCAGGGCACATAAATAAAATTAGTCACTGAGGGGATCAGTCAAGTGAATTTAATCAAGTATTTGATAAATAAATTATCAAGCCTATACAATTCTCTCAGGGCGCTAGGATTTCACACTGTCTAAAGTGAAACCCATCTGACCAAGAATAGCTATGACTGAATCTGCTGCCTAGATTCATTGGACAGAAATCACTGGTTCAGTATCATGGTTAATTTGATATGTAAATTTGAGATGGCAAAAAAGTCAGGTCAGATGACTCATGTTCTAGAAGTTTCCACTTCTTTCCTTTGACTACCAGGAGAGCTTAGAGGGACCAGTGCAGAGTCAGACTAGATTCAGCAGATCTGCAGAGAAAAAAAAAAAGGGTGCTGAGTCCCCTAAGTCTGCATATATACTTCACAGGCCATATTGCAATATAACCTTTTGTTGCTCTATTGTTTGAACAACCATTTGCAGTTGGAGAACACTCGCAGACCAAATCATCTTGTTTTGATTTGGCCAAAAGAAATACACATCATGGTTCTGAGTCTACTCTAATTCTAAAAGAAAGTGCAACCAGTAAGAACAATTGGGAAAATAATTTTGAAAGTACATTGCTGCTGTAAACTAAAATGCTGAGGTCTCTAAGCACAAGATTTATCTTGTGCTACAGATGCCATATCACCTTGTCTTGTGACTAGAGCTTATTTCTGGACCTGCCATCTGCCTGATTGACTATGTTTCTCCCTGATCTGAGTGGGCTTTGGGCAAGTATTTCTGTGTTTACTCACTAAATGCTCATCGATTGGAATAAGGAAGAGAAATGTTATATGAATACTTCCAGCAAACACATGAAGGAAGTCAGTAAAAGTGTGGTGTGTTTCACCACTTTTTGGTAAGGTGACTGCTCTGAAAATAGTCAAAAAAGGAATTTAGGTAAGACAAAATATTTCAGGATGGAAAACATTTTATTTATTTTCAAGGAGTTTTCAACCTGTTAAAGCTTTATAGGTAGAACTGAAGTAATCATACTGCTGAAATATTTATATTCTGGAAGACCAATTTCTTTTTCTTATCATCTTTTAGTCTGTACTGTTAATTCATTAGTTTGACAAAATAGTATATTGATGCAATGTCCCTTTCAACAGCTCTTGGCTTTATGGTTAAGTAGAGCACAGATATATGTTTCATTTCTTTCCTAACTAATGTGTTGAACTTTTTAATACATGGATGTGACTTAAACCCTGCACACAGTCCAAATCCAAGAGTTCATTAAAAGTTCCTTCACTTTCACACAGTCCTATTGCAATTGTTTTGCCCTCACATGACTGAAGGCCTTTTAGGAAGACATCAGTGTTGCTACCAATGAAGATTTCAAACTGGGACAGATCAACTCTTGCTTTTTCAGGAATATGAAAGAGGTCACTGCCCTTTGGGTTACGGGTCCAGTCTCTTGCTATTACACACAGTCACACTGCTAAAGTGCTTTTCAAATTACTCAGATCAAGATCAAACATAAGTTCTTTGTACTGCCTGTCATATAACAATTCTCTGAGGTCATTGTGGTAGAGAAATGACCAATGGAGTTGAGCATCAGCACTTTGAAGAAAAAAACACTAATTAATAGCTATTACAGTCCAGTCCTCAGCTCATCAGAAAATGAGTATGAGTCTTGGAGAAGAATGCCTGATAGCATCAGGACTCTTTACCAAGACAAGTCACCTTGGAGAAAAGAAGCAAAGATAAAAATAACACAGGATTTCATTTCACATTACATCTTGATTCTGACTGAAGGGTCAGCTGTGCCAGAGAAATAGGAAACATGTGGACTGCACAGTGTCCTACAAGACAGATTTGGAGACTCAGTTGCTTTTACTGTCTCAGCTCTGCCCGTGCATGCCATAATCATGCAATAAGTATTCCCAAGTACAAAGAGGTGCAGGAAACTTAGGCAGCTTTCTTATCTCTCTGATAAGCTCTGGCACTCTCCCCATTACAGATGATTTCCTTTTAGACTTCTGAACATATTAAACAAAAGAGAAATGCAGCTGGTCTAACTCCAGCAAATGCACTAACACAGGATCTTCCTCTCACTCATTGGGATATCCTGTTGGTAGTAGCCGTCAGTCAGATGTTACTAAATTCAGGTCACAGTCCAGTGAAAAACAATTACAGATGTTTAATACATGACACTTCCTTCAGTGTCTTCAAGCATTACAGCTGTGCACACATTCAAACAGAGACTGATAGTGTTTTTGGACAAAACGAATGTCCTGGCATAAAGATGAAGCACGAACTGTTTAGGCTTCTGAAGTCAACTATGCATTACAGTCCATTCAGCCTGTAAGGCTGCATAGTGGAATCATTCTTTTAGCAAAGTCATATTTTCCCCTCACAAAGAAAGATAAAATAAAAGGCCTTCAATAGTAGCAGAGCTTCCCTATAAACCACCATGGCAATTTTTGTCTGTGCTGTACACTTGCAACACAGAATTAGATCCAGAGCTGAACAAACTGTTCTGAGGAGACAGCATATTCACCAGACTTATGACATATCTGGACTCAGTGTTACAAGTCTCAGGGGAAACCCAGGAACTATTTTTCAGGGGATAAGGATGAAGGTGAGGAAAGAAGTTTTATCCCTGAAATTTTTTCCCAGACCTTGAAGAGTATGCAATCTAATTGTAGTCTCTTTTTCTGTTAGAAATAACAATAACCATTCTCTGCATCAAATGATCCACTGTAGGAATACCACTTGCTTGGTGCATGGAATTAGAGGAGCTATAGAACTGATTGTTCCAATCACCAGCACAATCTTTTTTTTCTGTTAATGTTACTTTTTGGGAATGTTGCTTTACTACAGGAAAGAGTCTGCCTAAGTTTCTGGATGTGTTTGTTTTTCTTTAAAAATAAGGTTGACGCTCTTAAAAATGTTTATTTGGAGATAAGACCCCCTCTAGGGAATGGCAGAACAATTAAAACCTTTTCCATTCTCTCTTTCACTAAAACACCACATTTGAGCTAGTTACATTATCTTGAGATTTTTAAAAACCCAAGTTCCTTCCTGACAAAAGTAGAAACACATAAAATACTGGGAGCAAGATTTATTGGCTATTTACTGACTACTTTACACTCCATTTTCTCCTGGCAAATCCAAGCAAAGTAATTGTGTTGGCATGTACATGCATGGCCTTGTTTGCAAAGGGTATGGCCACATATTCCTGTGCAGCACGTTTGATTGGTCGGTTTATTGAGGCACCCTGGCTGTGCATTTACCCTTGTTGTGCTAGAGTTGACTGATCAAAAACATCCCAACACACCCCTGGACTCTCAGTTCACTGTTGTCCTGGCTCAGGTGGAGACTGTTTCAGGAACTTTTCACAAAACTGAGGATTCTGAAGCTATTTCTCTGAAATGTTCCGACTGTTCAGATTTTTCACTTCCAACCTAAAAGCTAAAACCTCTGACAGAAAAGGAGGTCAAAAATTTGAAACACTGCATTTTTATGATGTCATATCACATCCAAAATAAGTTGATATTTTCCTGGAAACTGCTAATCTTGTGGATCGTTTTCCCCTGGAAATCTCTTCTTTCAGAAAGTTTTCCATTAGCCCCAATAGGAGGTAGTTCAATGTTCAGTTCACATACAGCTGTATTTCCTTTGTATGTACATTCATATTTGCCTGTCTCTCCCTCTGTGTCTAGCCCTGTCCATCTGATAGTCATCCCAAACAAGTGGGTCAGTGATGCGTTTCGCCAGGAAAAGAGGGGATGGTCCACATCGAATATGGGTTGAAACAGGAATGGACGTTTATTGAGGGGTGCATGGGACTTATATAGGGTCGGAATGGAGGGTCCTGGAACTGGGGGACAAGATAAGGATGGAGTTAAGGCGGAGCGCGACACAAAAAGGAAAAAAGGGGAGAAACCGCGACATAAAGGGGAAAACTGGGGAGCAGCTAAGCCTTATAAGGTGCCGATGCACTGCACTGCCAGCCAGCCAATAAGAAACTGGAGATTCAACTACCAAAAGAACAATTGAACAATGCAAAGGTAATAGTAACTATTCCAATACAACAATTCTATATCTATACTGAAAGATCTTTTAAAACAGCAGCTTGGGGTCCGCTTTGCACCTGTTGAGTCCAAAGCTGATAAAACCATTCCTTTATCACAGATTTCTTAGGTCCTGAAGTTTTTCCAGTGTTTTGATCTTTCCACTCAGCAAAGTCCTTTGCTGGTTCCCCCACAGGTCAGTCATTAGATAGTCAGGAAACCAAATTTTTGGTTTTGTCACTGACTTGATATATAATTTTGACTGTTACACATCTCCCTTCAACCTGTTGCAGGAGCTGTTTATTTACACCTCAAGTTTTTCAACACGGGCCTTTCCTTTTTTGCCCAATAGGTTCATAGACTATCCTGAGCTGGAAGTCCAACCTCTGGCTCTGCGCAGAACAACCCAAAGGGTGACACCATGTGCCTGAGAGTGCTGTCAAACTCTTCCTGAACTCTGGCAGGCTTGATGTTGTGTTCATTTCTCTGGGGAGTCTGTTCTAGTGGCCAATCACCCTCTGGGATCCTAGCCTATAGTTGGGTACTGCAGTCTTGTTTCGGCCTCTCACCACCACTGTCCTACAAATAACTGTGTGTATTTTGATGTGTTCCAAGTGTTCTGCTCCTGGCAGCACTTGCCTCTATTGTCACTCTGCTTTAAAACCTCTCATGACATTATTTAGAAGATAACTTCAGCTTTTTCTTAATTTCCCCCCAATTTGACCTGTAAGCACATCAGTCTGGCAAGGATGTCTTGATGTTTGTGGGGTTACAAGCTTCTTGCACAGGTGTTCCCTCTGTGCAAATAGCAGGTCCCACATGAAGCAAGGGCTGGAAAAGTACAAGTGCACTCAGGACCAATGGGACAACAGGGTTGTCCTCATTCACTGAGAAGTCATAGGTCTTTTGTCACTTTTGTGATATCCCTGCCAACTGACTGTTTTCTCAGTCTTTCATTCAGCTTTTATTCATTCAGGTTTTCTTCATTCAGCTTCTCCTGACAACTTTGCTGCCACTGATGTGCATAAGTGCTGCAGGAACAGGCACTTTCGGGTGCTCTGTAGCACTGTCTGTAGCAGCTATTAACAAAATGAAACAGATATCTGTGCTGCCAACTTCCAGGCAGCCTCTCCATAAAGCAGGGGATTCTGTTATCCCTGCAAAATCACAAGCCATTTCAGTGTAAGAGCTTCTCAGAACCCATCTGACAACCTCTCTCAACCTTGATTGCATGCTTTCCCTGCAGCAAATGCACCAACTGGTTACAGGAAAGAACAAGCAAGGCTGTGAGCAGTGGAAGTAATACAGCCCAGTTCCCTGCTGATTTGTGCCGCCTGGTTGTTCCCGGTGACATCTCGCAAAGTCTGAGCTCAGAGCTTAGTAGTTACCCACTGCTGGGGCACTCACAACATCGCTCTTCTGGGTGTAATCTGGTGTCTAATAAAGGCTAAATTTACAGAACAGCCTGCTTCTCAGTTGGGTGCATACATAAGTTGCATCTATACTCATAAATTAAACAATACTTGAGAATGTTCCCAAGCACTGGAACTTGACCAACTATGTTGTTAAATTGTGAGAATATTGGCTGGCATAGTTTTGACCAGAGAAAACTAGCACTCTTTTAAACAATTCCCAGGAACTGCTTAGGAGTAAGAAGAGGCCAAAGTCCACATGGTCATCTTCTTTGGGAGGGTAAGAGAGTTTAATAGCATGTAAACTGTGTTCTGTGCCAGTTGGCTTCAGGAGCAGAGAACAGTATGGGGCATGTTTAATTCACCACTGTAGATGTAGCCATAGTGTATTTTTGCTCCACCCAGTTTCTGATTTTTGTTAACACTTGTGGGAATAGAATGTCTTTGAAATGACCCTGTTTTTGTTATATTTAACTGACTGGTAGAAAGATGTGCACCTGTATCCATAAGCACCTCTCCACCAACAAATGGACACATGTATACACACTTAAATATCTGCTTGCATATGCACCTATGCACATGCGTATTTAAACACATACATGCATTTACAGAATTGTAAATATAATTTTTTACTAATTACTTAAGAAACTTACAAAATCTCATCAGAGCTCCCTACAGATATGTCACTGCGAAAGCACTTCCTAATTCACAAGGGCAGTGATTGACAGTATTTCAGGGTAAGATCTGACCTTTTTTAAAGTAAATTTATTTCCTAGCATCATCAGGACTTTTCCATTTAAAAAAATTACAGTCAGCCCAGGCATTACTGAGATGCACTGAAACTCTTGGTCCCATGACTGGTTGTAGAATGTTAGAGTCTTGTCTAGTGCTGTTTGGAGCTGGAGGAGGTATTCTTGCAAAAGGTTTGGGGATAAGGACTCATGCCAGGGACCCTGGTGGATCCGAGTACCTGGTCTGAGTGGTGCAGTCTTCTCCTTTGCCAAAGCCCTGCACAGCCCTGTGCAGAGAGCTTTACACTGACAAGTGATTCACCAGCAGCCAGAAGCAGCCCAGAGCAAAGCCATATACCTCTTCTGTGCATGTTCATGCAATGCTGCAAAAATAACAGGACTCCAAACCATGCCTGTAGAAAAAGTAGAAATTTCACATCCTAGTGAGCTTCCAATGAGATAAGTGAGCTAAATCAGTGAAAACTCAGTGGGCTTTCTCCGTATTAGTTGTATCAGGAGTTATTTGGAGAATCCTGTGCCACGCTGATGCAGTTTGGAGGCTACCAGCTTTACAAGCTCATGCCTGGGTATATTGGCTCAGTTATATCAGGCTCTCTGAAGCCTGCAAACCTGCCAAACACTCCTCAGTCAACTTAAGTGCATATTATCACCCTGCAAACTCCAGGTCTGTCTGTGGTTTTGGGGACTTCTCAGAGCCTGCATTGAAGATCAGCCTGAACCAACAGAGGAGGAAAGGTTTTTTGGCTTTGGATTGTTCAAACTCCTCAGATTTCAGAGACAATTTTATTCCTGAGTATTTATTGTCAAAATGAGTAGTAATAGCCTGCACTGTGAATAGAATACAATGAACTTCCTCACTTACTGTTTTTGTAAGCAAATCAAGTTTTTTAAGGTGAGTCAACGATAACCTTTCCTCTGCAGCACTCAGCCCTGAAGACACCAAGTTGGAACAGATGGGTAATGCACTGGTATTTCACAATATGTTCAGGGAAAAAGCTGCGCCCAGAAATTAACATAAGGCTTTAGGTGCCAAATATCAGAGAAGGGTGGTTTTGTGTGTTTTTTTTTTTGTTTGTCTGTTTTGTTTTGGTTTGGTTTGGGTTTTTTTAAGCATATGTTCTCGTAAGCAAGCAGAATTCCAGCAGCAGCCTGAAGGGGAGAAACACCGTCTGTCAGGCAATTCCTCTGACATGCAAAGGCCAGCAATTTACCACGTGAGCAGCACAGAATGAACTTCCGAAAGCCTGCAGCCCCTGAGAGGTTTTGTGTATGTCTTCCAGTGCCAAACTGCAGCTCCAGACTCTGGGCAAAACATCTCTACCCTGCCCACACAAGAGGAGTGCTGGAGGTGACCCGGAAGGAGGTAAATGAAGAAGATTGCTTTCATTCAGTTCATTACCAAGAGGTCTAAAAGTCACCATTCTCTATTTTTCCCTTTAGAAATCTCATGTTTGGAAGACCTTTTTTTCTTTCTTTTGATTTATCTATGATACAAAGTATTTTTTAACCAATGAATGGAGAGTTTTGAGCCTTAATTTGTAAGCTGGGAATGTGATTGTTTCACAGAATTCCCTTTTCCCAGTCCTTGGTCAGGTATCTGAATTAAACATGAATACTTTGATGTGAATTAATAAACACTGGAGCAGGTCTTTATTATTTGCTCTTCTGTTCTTGAATCTTTTATGAAACGCTGTGTAGACAAGTTTATAATCTTTGTTATCAAGACAAGATATGTAATGTAAAATGAAGCAGATGTATTCAGAGAGGGGAACAACATTTCCACTTGTTTTCCTATATAGGCTTTTGAAGAAAGCAGAATACAAATTGAAACTATTTATGTTCCTTGAAAGGTCACTATTTTTAAAGGTTCATCAAAAAATAACTAAAAAAGGAATTGGTTGAGACAAAAAATGAGAAATTGGCTTTCAAGCACCTTCATGAACCCCAGGTCACCTACATTAATACAAGCAGTTTCTGCAAAACGAAAAAAAAATGGCAGATACATCTTTTGAACATATCAGCTAAAGTGGATATAGGAACAGTAGAAGTTACAATTTGTCAAAGTTTTTAAAGGTCTCAGAAGAATCTTTGTAGGAGGCTTTTTAAAGAATTGAAATAGTCATGCATGAGATGTCAGGCTCTTTCATGAATTTGTAACTGTCAAAAAAGTTGGAAACAAAGAATAATGATTTCTTCTTTTTTTTTCAGTAAAGCATAAAGTTAAGCACTAGAAAGCCCAAGGGGTTTTTACACCCGTGATAGTTGTTCAGCTTATCTGAAATTTGAAAGAAGCAGCATGTAGTCATCAAGGAAGTAGCAAACCTGGAAGGTTATGCAAGTATTTACTTAAGTTGTGTTACTAACTGACAACAAAATGCTTTATAGGGATGTAATAAAACCAAGTGAGTGGTCATTATGGTGGCCACAGAGTTTCTGTGCTTTGGCAAACAGAAAGTTTATGCACTCTAATTTGAACTGTGTCCTGTGAGATTCTTACCCATTCAGGAATGAGTTCTTATGGTATTAAGCTATGAAATTTTTTGTGAGAATGATTGCAGAATGTCTGTCTTTACAGATATTTAAGATCATTTATGGGAAACATCTCCTGAAGATTACCTGGTCCCAGTTCAAAACTCGAGGCGG
>JAWWEE010000074.1:140714959-140758904 GCA_035221455.1 Xenops minutus | reverse complement strand
GAGAGAGAGAGAGAGAGAGAGAGAGAGAGAGAGAGAGAGAGAGAGAGAGAGAGCAGAAAGCCCAGTACTAACAAAGAAGTTTCTCTATTTCTGGCTTCATGTATCTCTGAAGCCATGAGTAGCTCTAAATTTTCTCAATTGGCTCCCTTATTGGTTATTGTTATTTGGCAAAATGGCAAGGATACCTTTTCCTGATTAGGTGAGGAATGCATGTCTGTAATCATCAAGGATTTGTCACAAATGTCCACAGAAAGCACCTTGGGGATGTTCTCAGCAGGTGTGAGCACTGCAACTCCAAGACAGCTTTCTAAATACATTCCAGCTATTAAGATGAAGTGCATGATCACAAAATGGAAATGCAAAGGCAGGAGATAATGTGAAAATAGGGGATTACAAATTCCAAAAACAATTGCAGGGTTCTCTCCATTATTTGCCAGCATCTATGCAGTATGTAGGTTGGCTAGGGTTTGATCTAATGCACATTAGCATCAGCAGCTATCTTTCCAGTGTCTTGAATTATACTGTTTCTGAGCAAAATATAAGATAAACCCCTCTGTGTCAAGCAATGTGCACCCTTTAAGTGCCATTTGCCAAAGCGTTTGTCTTGAGAATAAAGCCAGCACACAGAAATTGCTCCCTTGGGCCATAAACAGGGCATAAATAGACAACAGATTGGCAGCAGATGCACAAACCTGTGTGAAGCCAGTATCAGTTTTGTGTTTCATTGGATCTTGTTCTGATGATTATGTTAGTTGGCATTTTAGGATGATGGAATATACATTTCTTGGTGGCAGAGCTGTTTTCTTCAGAGCAATTTTCCTGTCTGTGTCTCTGCCAGCCCAGCTATCAATGCAAACAGAGCAAGATTGGTTTGTTGAATGAATATGTTCCTCCTCGGTTTCACAAGTTTCAAGTGGATGCAGTAAATATGCTTTAACTGCATATTGTGTTTCAATTATTGCTGTAAGGCCATTTAGAGCAAATACAGTATTGCTGTGCTGAAAGCCTCCAGCCTGTGTTTGCCCAGCGTCAGTGGCAGCCAACTGTATTTCATTAACTTCTAACACTCAGCACATTTGCTCACTGTTTTGACTGCTGTTTGTTCCTGCCTTGATCACTAGCTTGCTATGATCTCTGGGATCAAACTGGTAATGAGATCCAAACTTCACGGCTTTGTCCTTTGCTACTGACAGTATCACAGCAAGGAACATCATTAGGGCATCTGCTGAGGAAAAGCCAATTCCTTTGGGATCTTTCTTTTCCAGGTGTTCAGGGAAACACATTTGGGGATTGGACACTTTCCTCAGTGAATGGCTCCCACTGCAGTTTATGGAGATGCTGAGCCAGAGATGTAAATCCAAACCAATACACAACAGAGCTGCACTGTCACCCACAAAAACAGGAAGGACCTTTGCACTGAGCTGTGCAAATAGAGAAAGGCAAGAGAAAACAAAAAGGTGGTTGGCTCTTCCAGGTTCCCCATTTTATCCTGTATGTCACAATTCTTACCAATACCCAGTACTGGATTTATTGATCAGCTAGTCATACTGACCAGTTTACTGACCATGGATTGATGGCGCAGAAACAAATCAGAACATTACTACCTTCCCCTCTGCTTTGGAGCACTTAAGGAATAATAAAATCAGCACTTCTGCTCAAATGCTTGATCTCATACATTGGCTTCTTTAAGTGCTGTCTTGACACCATAATGATTTCGATATACAGTGTGGAAGTCCCTTCTGCCTCTGTGTCACCTCTCACCCAAGGTGACACTATACAAAATCTACACCATGGCCACTTGGGAGGCATACCTAGGGAGGCTATGAAGTGGAATCACATTTGCTCTCAACAATGTGTAATTTCTCACAGCCTTTCTTCAGTTCCGTCTAAAGCATGGCTTTACATCTAAAAAAATGTGTGTACAAGTGGCTCAATTATATATAAACCAGATGGCATATATTTTTATAGTCTAAAATTATACCACTCCCAAAAAGAGTCTGAGAAATGGAAAAAAATAGATTCTGAGGAGCTGTGCTAGTAATTCATTTGTCACTAAAAATAAAATAGAAATTAGAGACCAGGAATGCTATTACATTTGAAATGAAGTAGAGAATTTTTGCCAAAGCTTTCACTGCAGATTTGCTTATTTTCTTGTCATTCCTATACCTCAATTGAGTTTCCAGAGCGTCACTGATGTAATTTTTTATTGAAGATGTGCCAACTAGCTCTACAGTCATTGGGACAGCGGGGAATTCTGAGCATTCACCAGCAGCCCAGAGTCTAAACACTCTTGTTTTCTGTGTGTGTGTTCGCCTGATAAATTCAAAGCAGACACAGTCTGTCTGATTTTCCCAAGCAGGCCTCTGTATATGAGAACCAGAAAGCAAAACGAACACCAAGCAGGGAGCAGACCTTGTCTGGAGAACTTTCATATGCCTCTAGATTAGAGACTTGTTTATCTAGGTTAGTTTTTTCTGGTTGGAACAGCTGTCTGATGTGGAACTTGCCCCTCCTACAGTAGAGATCATGCCATGATACAGAATAAAACCAAACAAAAACAAATAATTGAGGAGAGAAAGAAAATTCCTTGTAAACCAGGGTAAGGAATAAATGGGAATTGAGTTCAAAGCTATGTAAAGTGATTTGCATAGACTACAATTTGGTTAAACATGTTTGCTGGTTCCACAGAGTTCAACTCAACTAACTGATAGGCTTATGTGATACCATGGAGAGCTTTCAGCATTGCATTTAAGCTATTTATTTATTCATTCAGAGAAGCCAGACTCTTCTGTTTTCACACAGGTTTTATTCCACCTTCATTCAGAGAATGATCCAGCCTGACCTTTTTTAGCAGTGTTACACTAGATCAGAAATTCAATCAAATTCAGAATTCGGACATCAGGAGACAATAAATTTGTAAAAATCCAATCATGGAAACAAAGAAAAAGAAACTCTGGCTCTGTTCTGAAAATGAGAAGATGGGGAAAACTAAGAGGCCTAATATTGCCTGTCAGATACCAAGAGACACTGTTTCAGAACACCTTCAGCAAGTCCATCTATGCCTGACCTGTTCCCAGAAAATAGAGCACCAGACCCCGCACTATGAATGTCGTCACTTAAAGCAGTTTAGCTGAGACATCATCTCTGAGGGGAGCATAAGACAAAAAGGAACAGATATGAGCACAGTTAGCTTGAGCCTCTCCAGAGCACATTCAGGGACACTGAAGGTCCATAAAAAAGATGAACTCTTCTTCTCTATGTATACAGTAGAGCAAAAATGCTTCCATCTGAATGTTTCTAAGAGATTTGAAAAATCTCATTTCAGATCATGTAGGTGACAGGGCTTTTCGCACTTCCTTGAAAATTGGCATAATTTAATACTGTGAAGCACCTTAAGGCTTGTGAGGGGTATGTTGTAGGTATTAATAATGATAATAATGCTAGACTTATGTAAATTTTAACCTTTCAGGCAGTACCTTTTCAAAGCCTTTTTTCTTCTTCTGCAAAGTGACATCTTCAGAAAATTTAATGAAATAAGGTAAAATAATTTTTTTAGAGTTCTGGCTTAATCTGAAACTTCTGGAAGGAGAGTTATGGTCCAAATGCAGCAGTCCACATACAAAGAAAACTTCTATAGACTCAAAGGACCTTGGGTAAAGAGATGAACATTGCTGGTTAAAGTTTCTTTAACATCAGAGAGTTCACTCAGTCAATGACTACTGTTTTCTTCCTGTGAATGTGTGCTGCAGTGAGATTTCATTCACACAAGTATTCATGGAAGGAAGGCATGAAAGATATTTGCCTGTGTATATGTGGGGATGTGTTTGTGTGTGCTTAGAATGTTTACACCAGAAGTTTTCACAGGGCCACCTTAAAGGCATAGGGTGGATAATAAGAAATCCTTCTTGGGAACACGCACAATGACGTGGGGCCTCTATGTCTGAGCCAGTAGCTGCTGGAGGATTTGTCTACACAACAGAAGTTGGGAAAACTTTCCAGATCCTGGATAAAAAAAGTGTTTTTCAAGACTCCATGTTGTGATGAGACACAGGCATTTGCCAACTTGTCATCCCTATTCCAAAACTTGGTTCCCATGGAGAAGGAATCCTGCAGGCTGGAAAGGGCACACAGCACATCTGTTAGCCTCTAACCTGGGAAGCAGAGCCCATTGTGGGCTCCTGGTAATGTACATCATTAGATAAGCTAGGCTTTATACTCCCCTGGTAAATCTTCCTAAGATGAATAATGCAGACCAATTTCAAGGGATTCTCTAGAGTAAAAAGGTGTTACTTCAAACTTTTCATTGAAAGCACACATCCATAAAAACTAAAGGGATTACTGAAAAAAAACAACAAACCAAACCACAAACCAAAAACAATAAGAAAATAAGAAAACAAGAAAACAATAAGAAAATAAGCTAAAATTATTTTTTTTTTCTAACTGCCATACAGAATGGGCTTTGAACCACCTCTGCTGTAAGGAAGACAGACGCAAAGTTTTTGCTCTCAGGATTCCCTCGTGGGTTTGCCCGTGTTCTACCCAGAGAGGAGAGTTTTTTCCCCACAGTGTCTACGGAAAAGTCTGTGCTGCCTAAGCATAAACCTGGCAGATTTCCCAGGAATCATCAGCAGTAAATGCCAAGCAGAACAGCTGGGCTTTTACCTTTACTCTGAGCCCACAATCCCTGAGCCCTGCGCCTGCGCATGACTCTGCTCCCAGCCAGAGCAGCATAGGAGTGTCTGGGTGAGAGCACTGGGGCATGCAAAACATGGGAATACCTCTGAGAAAATATTTCCTCCCATTGACTGAAGAGTTTCAACATCAAATTATGCCAATAAAAATGGCTTTGTTAAAGATTCTAATTCAACAAAGTTTATAAGGGTTTTTCTCAATTTTTTCAGTAACTGGACTGTGCTCTCTCTACATATTCCAAACAAACGGTATTGTCTTATTTCCTCCATATGTCCCAGTGACAACCACCACTTCATTCTGAGTTTCAGGAGCTAAAAGATGATTTCAGGGACTCTAATTCACAGAGTAAAACTTCAATGAATTGACAATGAGCAATATGTACTTACATCTGTACCTGTGCAACCAGTATATTTGCACAAACACGCAGCTGATAGTTTGTTTCTCTCAGTCTCTCCTATCCGCACTAAACAGCAGAGCACAATTCTTCATCAAACCCGTAATTCTTTGAAAGCATGAGCTAAAAGAAATAGATTGTAAATGTAATTAATCAGACTAATTAATTAAAAACATATTTTCTTTCTCTCCTTGAATATTTATTTTTAACTCCTAATGAAGCAAATCTTTCAAAAGAATTCACCAGAAAACAGACACTTCATGTACAAGGGATAACTCTCATGGGCTTTCAATTACATTGTGTTATATTACTGTTTTTAATGTTGGTGCCTTGGAAGCCAAAGCCCTGTTCATTCTTTACAACCCAATACAGCTAATTCTGAATGTGCTCCTGCTCTTGGACTCATTCTTCCAAATATATATCACA
The DNA here is from genome assembly GCA_035221455.1 of Xenops minutus. Classification (NCBI taxonomy): domain Eukaryota; kingdom Metazoa; phylum Chordata; class Aves; order Passeriformes; family Furnariidae; genus Xenops; species Xenops minutus. The sequence goes on along the minus strand of JAWWEE010000074.1, from coordinate 140,753,392 downwards.
GGCCTTGAGATTCAGTTCAGTATCTTTTCTGATGCTAGACTCCAGATTTCCTCTTTCTCAGTGGCTGTGAAGTAGCAATCCATCAACTCCCACAGGCTCCTGTTACACACACTACAAGCTCTGCATAGTGACTTCCTAAAGCAGTTCCTTCTATTCTTCCCACTCTTTTACAGCCCTGGCTTACCTCAGATTTTCCTTCAGTATTCTAATTTCACTTTCAGAGATCTTGATATTGTCTACATAATGGGTTATGATTTCATCTCTAATTTTACTCAGTCTGTTCATCTCCTGCCTGTAGCGTTAGACAAACACCACCTTAGTTGCCTTTAGACTTCCACCTTTAATACATAGTGAAACAGATACATTTTGGACTCTCATCTGTATTGTTTTCTTCACTAGTATGGTTGGACAACTTTGAGGTAGGAAGCCCACTCTGTATTGAATAATTCTGTCTGATATTGAGGTAGGTATCTGTGTGCATTTGAGATGAACCTGACTTAGGATCTCATCTGTCTTTTCTGGAATGTAAAATGATTCATATTGGAGATGAAGGAAATTAGAGCCAGGAATGTAGTCCATAACAGCAGGCAGAATTACAAAGCTTGGTCCTAAGTTATCTAACCATGAGATAATTGCCTCATCCAATCCTGTGTTCCTGGTCCTGTATTCTCTCCTTGGTCTCCTGTAGAAACATCTGCGTGTTCACTTCTTTCTCCCTTTCTCACACCACTTCTCTTTCTTTGTTTTTATCTGGACATTTTGATTGTTGGCTTAATATCTCTTAATTCAACAGTTACCCTAAATTTGGCCCAGATCCTCAGCCTATGTAAATCAGAGTGAGCCTGCTGGAGTCAGAAGCACCATTGTTGTTGTCAGCAAAGGACCTGTATTTTTAAATTTTATTGCCCTTGAACAATATATATGTTTATTCACAGTGTCACTAGCCTTTAACTCAGGACAAATATGTCTAAGATCCTTAGGAAATGGAATATCCTAATCTGCTCACTGGCTTTAAAGTGCTTGGAGAATATCACCTAAAAATTCTTATTTCCTTATCTATTTACCATTTCATTCACCCTTCTTTGGTTTACTATCAGTTCTGCTGGTGAAGGCCACTTACTACATTTATGGAATGTCTTTAGCCTGAGTATTTAACAGTGGTTTCAGCCTTTTCAGATCTGCTAAAAATATTCTTTCTCTTTCAACTCCCTGTACCGTTCTTTGACTATATTGGTGTAGTTGTCAAAGTCATTGCAATCATCTCTGTTTGCTCCAGTTCCTAAAAACCCATAGGAAGCAGAATAAATAAAGTGGCTGGAATAAAAACACTGCACAATGACATCTGCCAGCTGCTACAAAGAAGTGTTGGGAAACTGTACCAGTGAAAATGAAAAAAATAATAAATGATGTTAATATGGTTACATGAGGTCTTTTCCAAAAAAGGTCAGATTTTATTTTAGCTTTTATGATTGTTAATATCTAAAACTTCTAAAGGAACTGATAATAGTTTTTGGCAACACCTCATAAAATTCATACAAAATTAATAGTTAGATATCATTTAATTCTGCATGTCCCACATGTACCCTTTAGTTTAGCTAGAAGTTCTAGTTTTGGAAGTAAACAATGATAAACACAATACACATGTATTTCAGGCAATAAGATAATTACAACTAATACCCTGATATTTAAGAAAAAAGGCTCTACTCTTGCTCTCACTAATAGTAGAAATTTCACATTTCTGTTTTAATATATATACTCAGATATGTGCATAGGGTGACATCCAGCAGAAGAACTGTAGGGAATTACCTCATTTTTAAGCTATTTGTGACTCAGACATTTGCTATGAAAGTTGGTTTATTTCATTCTTTTTGCTTCTTCTATAGCTGTTAGTCTTTGTCCAGAACTCTTGGGTCTGACTGCAGTAAAAATGCATAGTCGTAGTAGAAGTAGTAGTAGCAACAACAACAGTTTTCTTTAGTGTCTGATTAAGCTTTTGTTAGTTTATAAATGATGGGAGACCTTTAATCAAATGCCCTAATAGATGAAGCCCATTATGTCATTTAAAGACATGCTGCCTTGCTTCTGCAAATATAAACACTGGTATGTTGCTTTTTTTGCCAAAGCCATTAAGCTGTCATATGTGTTTTCTGCCTTTCTGTGCTGCTTGTCAAGTTTTTGTGTATCTATATCTTGGACACCAGCGCCAATGAGAAAGGAAACATAGGAAAGAGGCCCGGCAGTTTAATGAGCCCTGGGTAACTTATGCCTCACCAAGGGGATCTCAGGCACTTTCATCTGAGTCTGTCCTTCCCATGCCTGTCCCTGAGGTCAGGGCACAATCTGAGCACACTTTGGTTGTGAATACATTGTCAAGGAAAAATGGGCCAAAAGTTGGCATAAGCGTGGCATTAAATAAATATACCTATATAACTATATACACCCCCTTTTAAGCAGGGGTTGGAGACATTTGTAAATTGAAAGGGGAAAGATCTTGCCAATTCTTATCCTCCTAACCTCTGAAGAGTAGTTCTAGGATAGAACCTTTCACTACACACAAGATTTCTTCTGGAGGGAATGAGTTAGTTTACTCAATAGTGGAGCAATGCATATTTAGTGTAGGTGGTGAGGATGCCAAGACCTAAGACCAAACCAATCAAATAAAACATTTGACAGAAATAGACACACCCGGTAAACCATGTGTTTTCCACCTGTGTTGGTGCTGTAGTCTGGCTATGAAGATACTCCTCCAATACAAAAGATCTGTTTCAAAGCTTTCAGTAGTGATCTTCCAGTTAAATCCATTGGTCACTGTGTTTGGGCCCAGGCATTGGGCTGCAGCTGTAGCTTAACTTCTAGATTAAGAAACACAAATCATAGTCCAGCTGCTTGTGTGATTCACTCACTCAGTATATAAGAAATCATTAAAAATGGCTTGCAGAATATTTCAGTCTCAGGACCTGAAGCTACAGACATAAAATGTATGTATGGATAGATAAAATACTCATTGAAATGCATTAAAATTACACAAAAGTAAGATGGTAATTTTTTTCATGAGCATACTGTGCCACATAAAATTCATGTATATAATCACTATTATAGCTCTAGTAATGTGGTTTATTTTGCCACCTGAAGCCTGGTGTTGAGATGCTGCAGAGCAGCACATCACACAACTACATCTGCTTATTCTGTATGTTAAATAAATGGTCTTTCAGCTGCAGGGTGCTTGATGCCTGTAATTATGTTTGATAACAGTGAATAATCTCTTCTATTATTAATAGGCTTTCAATTGGTGAGGCTCCACAGGCTCTCCACTTGAGTTTCCTGACCTTCTAGTTTGCAGACAACTGAGTCCTGTATCATATTGTCTGTTAGGAGAGGTCCTTCGTATCCTTTTGCTGATTTAATGAGCATGAAAGAGCCATTGGTCCTTGAAACACTATTCTGTTTAGGGACAACTTTATCTGCCTTTTTGAGCTGGGTCACTTACTGTTGATGGGGTTTTTTGCTTTTGTATTTTTGGGTTTTGGTTTGTTTTGTTGGTTTTTTTTTAATTTTGTTTTGTTTTGTTTTGTTTGAGGGTTTTACTCAGATTTTTTTGTTTTGTTGGTTTTTACTTTTGTTTTGTTCAGTTTTTTTAAAATGTTCAGAAGAAATCAGAAGACTTCATTTAGAAAAGAAAGGTAGAGATGCTAAGAAGGTTTGTACTGGTAAGACCTGGCTTATGTGTCACCAAAGGCAGTGGTAGCAGCCATGCTATTTCCCACCTCCAGACTTTTGTACCCATTAACAGGGTTGTCAGCATCTTAGGTAATAATGACTTTTCCTGTTTTAAAGAATCTCATGTACCAGCAATGTATTGGTCACAGTTAGAAAAACATCTATTCAAGATTTTCTAAAATGGCTGGTGAGACTGAAATCCTCTTGTCTGGGAAAGTCAGAGTGAGACACCTCAAATTTTCAAACCAGTTTGGGACCAGTACAGTGCATATGTCAGGCAACATCAACAATGTTATGCAAGTTTTTCCTACTGTAAACCTCTGTCCACTTTGGAGCTAATACAGGCCCAGTTTTTCAGAAGTATCTAAATGCATTAGTAGTCTTTGTTCCACTGACAGTCAAAAAAGTGGCAAAGACAAAACACCTTTTGAGATATGAACTCCTAAACTAACAAAATGCCCTTGAATTTCTTAACATGGTCAATGCAAAAATCAAACTGATAACTGATAACTGATAACAGTCATAAACCACTATTGCACTGTCATGCAACTTCCACAGTATATAGTCACTATATAAAAATGCAAATATTTACCACGTCAGGATTTCAGAATTTAATCCAGTTTAAATCACAACAGAGTTGCTGAGCACTCAATTCTTCCATTCTTGGAGCATACTGTCTCTGTGCCTCGTGGGAGGCCTGTAAAATAACAACTGCACTTTTGAAAAAGAGCACAAATAATATTGCTGGGACATGTTGAATTTCAAGATCAAAGTTCTCTGCACTTTATCAATAAGAAGACTATAGCTGTGGGTTAGATAAATGGGACAAGAATTACTTTGACCATTTTATGATCAGTAAAACTAGACATTCAGCTATTTCAAAGGCACCTGGAGATTTTCCATGCCTCTGCTTTTATTTGCTCAGTTTGAAGTACTTTATGTTGAAAAGTGCCATCAAGTGAGATGTGCAGCTGAGTGAGAGCTGATAGCACTGAGCAGCTGGGGCATCAGAGTCAACCTCAGGGGTCCACATTCCATCAGCCCAGCACCGCGAGGCACAGACTGGCAAGCTTTGAAATCATGCATTATACGGCTTGTCCTAGGTGGCTGCCCGACAGGCAGACTTGGTAGTCCATGGGATTCCCTACAACCCTTGGCTTCTGGATCCAGTACAAAGCATTGATTTTTCCATATAAATCCCATCACCCCACTGTGCACAGATGCACAGAGCTATCTTGGAGCAGCTGCAGCTTCTCCACATATGAGCTATGCAGGTGGTGTAACCATAGCTATTTGTTTCCCAAATGTCATGGCTACTCCCTTCCAGGAACTATAGCATAACTCTTAAGTCTTTGCCATAATGAAGTGGTAAACACCACCGTCAAACCTCATGAATATTCACATCAGAATAATTCAACTAAAGTCCCAAGGGACCAAGGAGCCAATTGAAAGCACATATATACAGTTGTCTGTTTAAGATGATGGATCTGAACAATAATTCAGCATCCAAATGACTCAACATGACATGTAAATAATTGCTTATGATTGCAACATGCACCAAAGGTTTAGTTATTGATTCTTCAGCTTGTCTGTCGTCACTGGCTAAATATTATAGGAAGCTGTCAAAACAGATTTCATAGAGTGTGTCAGTGCATATGTGGGTGTAAAAGAGCCCATTTTTTGGCATCTTTCAATAAGGCAGACTAAAATTGGATTTTTGCACATTAAGTGCAATTTGGGTTGCTGTTGAATGCATGAAATGACTAAAAAACAATTTGTTACAACTTTAATTAGAGTTACATGACTGCCCCTATATGTCAATACTGACTGTTTTTATTTAATTAGTCAGTAAATCCTAGTCTGCCATAGTTACTGGATTAGGATATGATCTGGTCGTTAATGAAGTCAAGATTGACATCATCAAAGAACATTTTTATTTAATATTTAATTAAAGATTAAAAAGACCCTCCTCCCTTGTAGCAACTACATTTATTTTTGTTTTTCAATACATGGTATAATAGGAATACATAATTTGTGAACATGCAAATAACATTCTGGGAAGCATCTACATTGAAAGGCATAGCACACACACATTTCCCTGTGCAATATTCATGCAAATTAATTCAGTGAAAAATTCAGTGCACATTGCAACATGTATCTTACCTTCAGGCAGAATTATACTGCTGTTGCATTTTTTCTTCCATTTTTTCTAAAAACTTACTCTCTTTTTGCTTCATTTTCAATCCCAGTTGTAGGAAGACAGATTTCATTCAAAAAGTAAGAGCAAGGGGCCCAGTTTCTTTTGTTGCCTCTTCTTTGGGGATTTTTGACAAAGCTGTCAGAAGGGGCATCAAAGACACATGGGATGATTTTTTCCTTGGAATTTTCTCTACAGTACTACTACTTCTCTACAGTGCTGTGGACACTACCTCTCTACCATCTAAAGAAATCCTTGGTGACTCAGAATAGCCACATTAACTTCCAGAGGGCGATAGAGAAATGCTATGGATGTAACCACTTAAATGCCTTCATTTCATGGTGATGTGTATGGTTTTCTGTCATCCGAATGGCCCAACACACTTGTAAGTAAAACAGAAAAAAAACCACAATAGAAAGATAAGGGCATAAGAAATAAAAAGAAACAAGCCAGAAATAAACTGTTCTATTGTAAGAAAAATCTTTCTTAGACACAGTTGTCTGCTACAGTTATATCCCTTTCTCCACTCAGGTCGGTAGCTCCAAAGCAGTAAAAAGGAGATTTACCTTTATCAGCTTCTATGTGTCATGGCCCAAAGTAGGCCATAAAAGGGGCTCCTCAGTCTAAAGATTCAGTGTATATATATATTTTCCTAGCAAAATACATGTTACAATAGCATTGTCATTGCTATAAGGTATCTTTTGTAACCAATTATTATATTTGCCTCAAAATGCGTGTTGAGGTTGATCAAAACAATTTGTGAATGGTTTAAAAAGAAGTAATGTGATGTGACATTTTATTTCATCCCTTTTTCCAGATTTGCTACAGCAAATGATGGAGTGGGTTTGATCTATTCATATATATCACATACCATATTTACACCAAACATAAAAAAGCATAAATAGTAATTTCCTTATAGTCTTGCACCTCTGTCACTGCCAAACATGTCACAAGAAAGGGAGAGTCAAACTCACTGGTCCAGAGTCAGCTTTTTTAAGTTTCTGTGTTCAGATGTTTCCTGGGTAGCCAAGGATGAGAAAGAGCCACTGATCATCTGAACTTCTGTCAGGAAGTGCCTATTTCTCCTTTTACAGGAAGCCTTCCAACACAAACAACCAGATGTTTAACATAAGGAGAGATGGATCTCTGCCTTGGTGGGTAGATTTAATTTAATAACTCCTTAGCTAACTTATCTTCAAAGTCTTAAAATGTTTAGCCTTCCATTAACACTACCTCAGCACTGCTGGTTTCCTAAATTAAAACTACTGGTTGAGTGATAATCTTCTCCTGCCATCACAGAAGGGTTGTCTTAATCTATTTTGCAAAAAGCAATCAAAAATCCTCTTTAGGGTGCCGCCCTCCTATCTGTTTATTTGTGTAGTACACCTCAAAAATTGAGCTGTGTATTTGTTACATGTTGCACTAGACCAATGTCTTCTTTCCTTTATCCCTTCATTTGACTCAGTGTGCATATTTGCTAAGACCTCAGTGCACAGTGCTAAGACCTTATGTAGTGTTGTATGCTGGAGGTTGTGCTGTTGGAAAAGAGTTAGTGACACACAACATTTCAACACATTGTTGAGCCCGTTCTGTGAACTATACTCACCAAGTATTGGCATGGCTTCTACAATAACTTTCTACAGGCATTCCACAATTTTTCAAAAAAGATTTATTAGCAAAGAGGTTTTAAAAACTGTAGCTGTTTGCAGAATAACATTTGGCAGGTCTGAATTAGACATGGAAATTATTATATTTTGTTCTGAGTAGACTGTTTTAACTTTATCACAACAAAGCATGATACCATCACAGAGATTGTACAGCTGTTGTCTATCCAGTACAGTTTGTTCTATTACTCATCTTTCATTTGAAAAAGCGAGGCAACTCATTGACTCTAAAAAGACAAAAGTAATGCAACTGAGAAGTTATGAAAGACTTATGATAAGCATGTCATGATTTGGAAGTTTTTCTCCTTTGCTTATTTTCTTTTGTGCATCCAACAAAGTTAAATTGTAGTGCTAAAATACATTCTTCTTTTAAATTACGCTACAGGAACTTTTTTCTTTTTTACCCCGAGCCATTAGGGACTCTTTTTTCAGCCTTTCACATGTGACAATAATCGGATGATAACTTTATGCTAATTTCCAAGTGAAAATGGACCAGATGTCTACAATGTATTAGACAAACCTTGGTTCCTTATTTTGTTTGGAGCTCACATTTCTATTGCAAATATCTATGGCAAACTGTCCAGGTGGACCAATCTATCATTTTAAAGAGAGGACCAAAGAAAATAGATTAATCAAAGGGCCTGCAGTTATTGTCTCCCCTGTTAGCTCCAATTCATATATCATTAGAGAAAAAAGCCTGTCAGCACTGTGGGATGTTATCTCTTTGGAAAAAAAAAAATCTTCAGCATAATAATTCATTTTTTTTTCTCTAATCTGATAACAATACACAGTATTAAAATACTGGCTTTCCTAACATTTCTCTATCAAGGAAAGCCAAGTCAAACAGTACAATGCAGCACTTTCAGACATTGCAAATATTTTGCCTAAACAAGGCTGCAGCACATGCATGCAGTGCTGATAGTTTCATACACCACTGTTGATTCTAATGCAATGATAGGACACAGAAAAGCACTATATAGACTATACTATAGATACCCAAGAGGCTTTGATAAAATGGTAACATTTAGGAGCAGGAGCACAGAGAATAGCTTCTGAGTGGCCTGGGCATTGAATTTCAATCATTTTTTCCATAAGTGCATTTTCACTAGACACTTGATTTAAGGCCTTTGAAGTCACTGGCAGAAGTAATGGTCTTTGTTTCATGTACCATGTTTATTAACATGAGAGGATGAATATTTCTGAAACAAATCTGGCTCTTTGTTAGAAGAACTAGGTAGGAAGTGCTTGGCTTTCCCCTGTGCACAACACACAAGCCTCCTTTTAGCTAGATCCATCTCAGCTAACCTCAGGGACCAAAGGAACTGTATCAGTGAAGAGAAGCTGCTGCTTCAGTACCTTCATCCAGATGTTAAAGTTATTTGGGATGAAGGTCTACATCACCTCCAGAAAAGGAATGTCTTCCGTCTCCATACCATTTTCTTCACAAGTAGTGAACAGCTTTGTCCAGTGTTTTCTCAGAGCTATTTGGAATTTCAAGGGGTTTTTTAAGCACAGGAAATTTTTGGACAGCCTGTTCTATTTCATTTATGTCCTCACTAAGAGGGTTTATTCTCGTCCAGCAGAACACGAGCTTTAACTCCCCTCAAGCTTGTTTTTTACTGCAGTGTTTTTCTTTTTTTAAGACACTTGATCTTCCTTTTGCTGGGTTGCTTTAAACACAGTGATCTCTCACCATGTGCCACCTCGTATAGAAGGTTACCTCCTATGGCAGTCTTCATTTTCATTTTGGATATTATCAGGTTATAAACTACCATGAGCCTGCTCATTAGCACCTCACCAGCACCTGCCAGATGCCTGGCATTCACTCCAGGGTCAGTTTATGTACAAAAACTTGCAATCAGGCTGAGATGCTTCTACATTTTAGACCAAGTGGTCTATGGAGAATTCTGGCCTCCTGACTGGATGGCTCATATAGCTCAGTATGCCAAAAAATGGTTTTGGCATCACAATTAAAATTTTTGCCCTTAATAAATTCACCCTCAGTCAGTAGTGGGATCTATTTTTTTACCCATTTACTATTAAATAGTGAAACTTCCCATCATATTGGTTGCTATGACTCCTACTGGACCATTCCCTTCCTTTGAAAGAGTCTAGGAAGGTCCAGCATTGCTTCATATCTTTACAGGCTCACTAATCCCTTTTTTTTTATTCCCCAAGCGGAATTCTGCATTTCAGTAATCTAGAGGGGTAGCATAGAGTTCACTCTCTTTTCAGTGTTCCTCCAAGATCCATTGCCTTTTAATTGCTATAGAACTGTTAGAACAAAACCCATGGTGATAATTCTGTCCCCTCTGGTCAAGAGAGGTCAAATGTGTGATGCTAGATGCCATATTTGCGTTTCCCCGTTGCTTTTGACTGTGTGCATTATGAACTGTCAGCTATAACATCCCATATTGATTGCTGTTGGTCCAAACACAGTTTTATAGAACATCTTCCCTAAAAGGAAGGCTTGTCACTGGTGCTGCATTGACTCCCCAGTTCAGACACCAATCAAACTAGCTGTTGATCCAACAGCTTAGCTGTCCCTGACAAGTACTAGCATCTTTTTCAGCATCATAAGTAGCTGCCCTCTTCCTTCACTAGCAACCATCATGAAAATTCTGTCTTCTTTCTTCCCAGCTGACATATTAAGATATTATGTAGTTCTCTTCCCAATTTTTTTGCACTGCTGGTATAATTTGGGTGTTTGAGTTTTCCCATTTATTCTGTTTTCCACACTTGTGTTGACGGACTTTTGCACTCCCAGCCAGCCCAGCTTTCTGCAGTGGAAGACCTTATGTTTGCTGTATGATTATCTCCCACCCTAAGTGCCTGACACAGCTTATTTTCTGGATACATTTGCTTCCCTTGTCATCCTCAGGCCTTTTTTTCTAGAGTAAGATCACTGTTTCTCAGTTCTCTGCTATTGCAGGCAGAGATCCTCCAGTGATCTTGTCTCTAACGAGGGCATCTTTTATATTTCCAAAACTATATGATATCCTTTTAAGTCCTTTGTAAATCATCAAGATGTAGATTTGAAAAGTGCTGGGAAGGGTGCTTTGAGCTCTCCTGTTGTACTTCTTGTTGAGTGATGGGGCTTCTCACACGGTCAACGATCACGTTTTAGTTGGGGGTTTGGTAAAATCCAGCTGAGGTTGTATTAAGTTCTTAAAGTCTTCTCACTTGATCATTTGTGATGATCTGTCCTTTCCCTTCAGTTTTTATAGCTGTGGTACTATCTGCTATTATGTCTAGTTACAAAGTTACATTCTTATTCTTTTCCTCCCATGAGGTAATGAAACAAAAGTTTTACTTTTACTTTCTTATTTTAATCTCCCTAGGCAGTCATCTATACAGACTGGATTTTTATTTCCAGCACTCTAAAGCTTTTATAATACTATTTTGCCTGGAAGTTTTTCCTTTCCATTGATCTGGATTCTTACATTGCCCCTTTTCTAGGTCCTATTTTGGTAATCTGCCCATCACCTGTCTTTCTCTGCTGGTTGTGCAGCTAATCACCGACCAAGTGCAGATGCTGGGCAATAACATGTGCTGGGTCCTTGCTTCTAAAACCAAGCTGCCTTTTTACTGCATGCTTCCTGTATCTGCAGCTAACATCCTCACCATCTGTGCAGATTGGCTTCCTGGGAGACCCTTTGAAAAACCCTTCCTGCACCTTCTCTTTGTCTCTGAAAGGCCAATGCAGGTTACTGAAAGCCAGTTCTAGGGCTGAAATGGGATCATCTTTGAAGGACTCAAATCTTTAAGAAATGTTCTTTGCTTAGTTCACCCTGCAATTCTCCTGTTTTAGTAATAAACACAAAACTATGTGACAACTATTCATAATATAGCTTAGATGAGCTTATGAACTTTATTTGGGACAAAGTGACAAAGTGTCCAGATCACAAAGATGAGAAATAATTGGCACTGTGGGTTTGTTTGCAGTTTCTAGCGGGGCAGGGGGAGGGGGGGAAGCTGCTTTGGGAAGCTTCTTTTGCTCATTTTTTTCATTTGTGGCAGGGATGCAAATCAGGAACCTGGACAATTTCTACCAGAGAGAGCAGTGGAGAATTTGAAAAAATAGCTGAGACCCTCTGCCTGCAGCCCTTCTGCTCATTACAGTCCCTCTGTCTTCAGGGTTCAACTCTGGCATTTTCCATCTTTGAAACAAGAACAAGAACTTCACAGTTCAGATTTTGGTCAATCTGTAGCTGGAAGGTTGTGAAATCCCGGGGCTTATCTTTTTCTTTTGATACAAAACAATAAATTGGCTCCAACTCATTCATAACTAGCCTCAGATTTAATCAAAAGACTCAAACCTTTTGACAAAACACGGGCTGGATACCACATCTGTAGGAAAAGCTGCAAACAGATGAATTTTACTTTGCTTTGGGTTTCCTAACAAACATTTCACATTGCTCCAAAGCAGACTTTTCATGAGTTGAAGGGATCATCCTGAACAAAGGTTAAGGGGAAGGAGATTATATGAGAAGCTTTGTTACCTCCTGCCATTTCTATTTCTGTTTGTATTCAAAGGCTAGAGAGAAAGGAATAAATGATATAGTAAGACCATATGGTTTCTAAAAGGAATCCTTTTAGAAAATAATGTATTAGTTAAATAGTACTGCATCTTGCCAAAATGACATTATTATAACATCATCCCTTACAATTACTAGCACAGCTGAATCAATAATGTGGATAGTATAAAGAAAAAACCAGCTACAATGGCACTATAAATCCTGCAGAAATTATTGTAGCAATTTTCTAGTGGTTTGGAATAAGCTTCCTAAACCTCTCAACCATTTCAGCAGATTGTTTGCCCCATGCAACAGTGCTGTTAAAACTATCGTTTGCTTGTGGCAATATTTTTTAGCTAGTAGGCAAGAGCCAGGGATACATTTGCATCCCACAGAAATATAGCTATGTCAAGAAAAGGTCACTTTTGCCTGAAACTTGGATCTATTGGCTTAGAGTATCCTAACAGATTCAATCCTGTTTTTCTAGTTATCTGGGTCAAATCTGCATTGTATGTCAGATCTTTAGCTTACAGGAATTAGCAAAGAACAACTGAAATTAAAAAGAGTAATGGCACTTTACTCTATCTGAGGAACTATTCCTTGTTTTCAGCTAAGTGCTAGTTCATTTCCATTTTGTATGCCACACTGAATAAAATTTGGAACATATTAATATTAATCACCTGAATATATTTGGTCTATAAAGTTAGACTGACAATATAGTAATTCTTTTCAACACTTCTTGCTGTTCATTGGTGTGCCTATAGCTCAAAGAAATAGTATTTTGCTGTATTTAATTCTTGCATAGATAAACCCCAAACACAAAGGATTAAATAATAATCAGTTCCAAAAACGTGAATGCTTTTAGATCTGTAAAGAAACTGATTTTATTTATGAGATTGTATTGGGCTTGTTCAACTAATCGCAGCACACACTGGCTGATAGCTAATTGTGGACTAAAAAGTGCCAGAACATTTTCAGCTACTGTAGAACTCCACCCAGCTCCCTGTGCTTCAGTGGAGTTGCAAATGCTCAGCACCTGTTTCATCAGGCCAACAGATGGTCACAATTTAAGGAGACCCATCGGCAAAATAACCTTCATTTACTTCAGGCTCTCACGATGTTCACGTTCCCTGTGCTTGCCTTAAATGTTTTGTGGATGGAAAAACTGTTATGTGTTACATAAAATAAGCAATGTATGCTTTATTAACGGATAAGAACACACAGATCCACTACACCTGTCATAGGCTTAGTTAAAAACCTGTTGAAACTGACAGAGAGATTCCCAAGGGCTTTAACTTGGATCCTGATTTATGAACAGATCCAGCTTTAATACTGGTCTAGTTGAAGATGTCCCTCTTCATTGAAGAGAGGGTGGACGAGATTGTATTTAAAGGTCCCTTCCAACCCAAATTGTTTTATAATGCTACAATATTAGTAATTTTAGTCTGTGGGCATCATAAGACTTGACTTGTTTGTTGAAATACCCCCCTCTGCTTGTTTGTGATCATACAGTGTATACACTGTTCAGGTGATCTAACCTAAAAGCAGCAGCAGCTGCTTTTTGTTTTATTTGGTTTGGTTTGCATAAGTGCTTATTGTTTTGTTCTGTTTTTCAAAGAAAATCAATTTCTTGATCCACATCACACTGCAGATACAAGGACACTGTCCAGGAGATGAGTAGGAATGAGAAAAGAAATAGATAGTGCTGGGAACAGAAGTCAACTGGAAACAAAACCAACTATAACATAATCTTTTACTGTGCTTCCCAGCTTCTAAATGAAACAAATTTAGTCAGAAGTTCGAACTTTACTCAGAGAAGTGATTTTATCTGCTGACAAATGGTTATCCCATAATGATATACAAATACCATGCTTTCCATTTCTTTATTTTATGCCATGAGTAATTATTTACATTATAATATGTGAAATCTGAGTCAGGGATATCTATTGTATGATTATCTGTACAGCTTAGATGACATAAATCTTTTTCTCTAGAATAAAAGTCCTGCTTTCAATTCAGCTGAACTTGGGCCATCATGAATTGTCAAGGCTGAGTTCTTCCTTCTTCTTTCATGATGTTTAATTGACATGACTCTTGACATTGTGGTAAAATATGCTCATATTTTGGGACTGAAACAAAAAGGACAGTGGATCTAATGGGTGGAGAAAAAGCCCTCCAGTGGAGCAAGTCTCAGGATTCATTACACTCTATAAACAGTGACATTTCCGGATCAGCGGTGCAGGAATGTTAGGGCATATTGTATGTTTGCCTGCTGACATGAAAAGATTAGATTCAACAATCAAATTAAAGAATTGTCAGTGCCACAGTTCTCTGTTACCCATGGATATAAGATTATAACTGTTTCTTACACATTTCCTTCTCAGCCATCCACCTGAACACAGCAGAGAGATTCAAACAGACACTTTTTTCCAGTAAAATATAAACACATAAGTAAACAGTACAGTGGTCCACATTGTTTGATATTAAGTTATATTGATATTAGTGGGAATTCATATTTGAGAAAGGGTATTTAAAAGTTTTCTTGCACTCATGGAAGTCAAATAAAGAGTCACTTCACCTCAGGCAAAGCAGTTAGATTGCTGAAATGATGTGTTATTCAGCAGGACAGATCACTGCTTGCTTTACAAGGCACTCTGGGAGTCCCAGTCAAGATAAGGACCTGGATACTTGTGTGACCTGGGTCAGAGACACTAGAACACAACCCTCAAAAGTCAGAACTGGTGAGAAGGAGGTGTCTGGGGATGCTGTAGTATGTCTGTGTCTAATTAGAGAGTTTCTGTCATGGTGCACCATGGCTGTTGCAAACGGGTAAAGAAAAGGGTTTCAGTTCCACTGGTCGAGAGAGTAAAAGACTGGTTGGTGTGAGAAGACCTGCAAAGATGCCTGAACTGAAGGAAAACATTGAACCCAAAACCATTCAAAGGCAGAGCACCTACACTTTCCCTTAAGGAACCAGGAAACAACTTTGACTAATAATTTTTTTTTTTTTTTTTTTTTTTTTTTGTGTGAAAGCTGTGTTTTATTGCTTTTTTTGACATAATTTTGTATTTCCTTGGGAGCTAGCATGTTGACTTCTGTGGGCATGAAATCAGACTCTGGATATTTGAACAAGGAGTCCTCAACAGTAGAAAATCTTATAGATAAAATGAGCAAGTGAGACAGTGGTCAAGTGGTCTCTCCCAAATGTTGCTGGCACCTTTTAGACCCCAACTTTTCCAGCAGAACTATTGTGATTTACAGATTGGACAATAGTTCTTCTTTCCTCTAGGTCTGGATTTGTCATTTGCTTGTTCATGAAAGAAGTTTTTTCTCATATTTGAAAGGCCAGCAATCTTCTCCTTCAAAATACTCCCAGACCATTTCTCAACCTGATTAGATTATTGGATAAGCATATTTCATAAGGACAAAGGGAATGTTATGACCAGCTATTGTGATGTTATGAATAATACAAGAGAAACAATATTTATTCTGCAGTTCCTGCATAAACCTTAAATATTACTCTTGTGATCATTCTTGTGAGTATGTCTCTACTTAGTACTTTCTGGTATGTCTTTCAAGGAGAGGTAGAAGGCTAAAGTATATTTTCTATAAGTTATATCTAGTGCATGTAGACACAATAAAAGAAGTGTCTCTGCTCATGTCTTGTGTGTGAAGAAGGAATTTCACGCAGGAAAATATTTCAAGCAAAATAATCTTATTTATTAAAATATGACTCTCAAGTCAATCACATTTTTTTTTATCATTGATGGCTGAAATTATTCCAACTTGCTGTACTCACTTGTGCATCAATTTAGTAAGAGGGTATATTGGTTCCTGTCCTGTCTGGCCTTTTATTGAAGTAAAATTAAACAATTTCAGGACTCAATTATTAATACCTTCCATCTATAAACCATGTCTTCATCTATAAACCATATTGACATTCAGTCTAGACATCTCAAGAGGGGATTCACTTCATGAATATCAATAAACAGGTTGTAAGGAGACTGAGAATATTAAATTATTTCAAAGCATTTGACAGTTGACAATGTTAATACAATAATTAAAAGCTCACATCTCAAAAAAAAACAACAAAAAAAAAAAACCAAAAAAACGCTGGTCAGCATTTCCATATAGGAAACAGCAATGTCCTTAGAAGGTGAAAATCAACATGCTGTGCTGTCAGTTCTGGATCTGTATGGATTTCAAGCAACCACCACAGCACCTTCACAAACAAGGAAATATTTTTTTCCCCTAAGATGTCTTCAAGACCTGGCTTAATTTCAGTTTATGACCAGTTTGGCATTAATGTATTAGCCAAAAGTCAGTAAAGAATAATTTTAAAATGTAAATCCTATCCTGCACTAGACCCTGCTTTGAAGAGGAAGCAGCAGATAACACAAGACATGACAGACCTGGCTCCCCACCTGAGAAGCAGTTTGCAAAGCACTGAGTTGGAGAGAAAATGGTGAAAATTCACAGTAGTCTTTCTGCCTTTGTCAGTGCAGCTCATGTGAAGCTTCCCTGGGTAGAAATCCATCAGCTCAGAAAAATCTAATGATGAAAGACAGCAGATTTCTGTCAGGCATTTGTCTTAGCAATGACCTTCTGTGAGAAAATAGAACAATTGACCACTGGAACACAAATCATGTCAGGAGCTTCTTTGAAATTGCTTCTTGAGGTGGCTGGAACCTAATACCAATACTCCATGTGTGTGAAAATAGAGAAAGCAAAAATTACATAAAATAAATTAAGCATTTAGGGTAAAAAAAAAAAAAAAAAAGGAAGTTAATGCAATAAATATAATGCAGTCCTGTGGGGTAGTACCACACCATATTTTAGTTTATTCTGCTAAGATACCACTAACTTAACATATATACAGATTTGCTTGTGTGATGGACTGCTGAGGTGCTCACTTAATGCTTCACTTTCCCTATTGCTTGGATTGGAGGCAGGCTAATAATTTGGCTGTAATTTTCAGGCAGGAGTTGGGCAATATGCTGGTTTTGGCTGGGGTAGAGCTAATTTTCTCCATAGTAGCTGGTATGGGACTGGGTTTTGAATTTGTGCTGGAAACAGCGTTCTTAACACAGAGGTGTTTTAGTTATTGTTGAACAGTACTTACACAGAGTCAAAGCCTTTTTTGCTGCTCACATCACCCTCAATAGTGAGGAGGCTGGGGGTGCACAAGATGTTGGGAGGGGAGCTAGAACAGCTGGCACTAACTTACATAAGGGAATGTTGATCTGTTGGAGTAGGAAGGTTCTGCAGAGGGATCTGAACAGCCTGGATTGACGGGCTGAGGCCAATGTTATGAAGTTCAACAAGGCGAAGTGCTGAGTCCTGCAGTTGGGTCACAACAGCCCCTGAAGTGCTACAGGGTGGTGAAGAGTAGCTGAAAAGTGGGCCAGTGGAAAAGGACCTGGGGATGCTGGTCGACAGCAGCATGAACATGAGCCAGCAGTGTGCCCAGGTGGCCAAGAAGGCCAATGGCATCATGTCTTGTATGAGAAATAATGTGGCCAGCAGGATCAGGGCAGTGACAGTCCCCTATACTCAGCACATTGAATCTCTATTCAGTTTGGCACCCCTCACTTCAAGAAAGACATTTAGATGCTGGAGCATGTCCAGAAAAGGGCAATGGAGGTGGTGAAGGGATTTGGAGCACAAGTCTTATGAAGGCTGGCTGAGGGAGCTGGGGGTGCTTAGCCCAGAGAAAAGCACTCTCAAAGAGACCTTATCACTCTCTACAACTTAAAGGAGGTTGTAGCCAGGTGGGATTTGGTCTGTTCTCCCAAGTAATAAGTAATAGGACAAGACGAAAGGGCCTGAAGTTGCACCAGGGAAGGTTTAGATTGGATACTTAGGAAAAATTTCCTTGTGGAAAGCCTTATAAAGCACTGCAGTCACCATCCTTGGAGCTAAAACATGTGTAGATGTGGCACTTAGGGATAGTGGTGGACTTGGCAGTGTGGGGTTAATGGTTGGACTCAATGATATTAGAGACATTTTGCAATCTAAACAATTCTATGATTCTCTGATTTTCCATATAATATGGCATCATGCTCAGCATATAAATCTGGAGAAAGAAGAAGGAGAGGGGGGATGTTTAGAGTGATGGTTTTTGTCTTCTCAAGTCACTGTTACAAGTGATAGAGCCCTGCGTTCCTGGAGATGACAGAACACCTGCCTGCCCATGGGCAGTAGTGAATGAATTTCTTGTTTTGCTTTGTTTGTATGCATAACTTTTGCTTTACTTATTAAATTATCTTTATCTCAATGCACAAGTTTTCTTACTTTATCCTTCTGATTCTCATCCCAGTCCCATCAGGAAAGGGGAATGAGCAGCTGCATGGGACTTAGTTGCTGATTGGGATTAAACTACAACAGGCAATTTTATGGATAACAATGATGCAGAATGACTATTGATATACTAAATAAATCTTGGGAGAAATATTCAGCGTTAGGTAATGGTTAATATATTCCTCACTTCAGTGGGGTTAACATATGATGACATTTAATGTGAGTGAACTGAGAGGTTTTTGGCCCTTACTGTTGTAACCAAACTTGCCATTGTGCAACATGTTAATTAAAACTATCTCTAACTTTTGCCATTTGGAACATAATTAACAAATATTAATGACAATACCACATGTGCTTATTTTGCATGCAACCCACATCTCCTACAGAACATTGCTGATAATTTACCTGTAACCTGTGGGTGCTGAAAACTGAACTGGGTTGAATCCTGAAGCTGATGACAGTTTAATAATATATGGAAATAGCCTGCAGTGTGAACTCACCTCCTCAAGGGAGGCAGCTCAAACCCAGGTCAAAAGGTGTGCTCAGGCTCACCTGTGCTGTGAAGCCAATGCGCTCCAGGCTCCCGGTGCTGCCTCTTCACCCTCCCACCAGCCATCCACCACTGCCACCCCTGATGCTTCCCTCCTTCTCCTCCTTTTCCACCACACTTCCACTTCCACATCAGCAACTGCAGGAATGCCAATACCAAGTGCAACCTAGTCAACTTAGCAGTTTTGCTTCTGCCCAGACCCCTGTTGATGAAGTTGCTGCATCCTGCAAATGAGCAATGTCTCAGGACCACCTGATCTAGCCACAAAAATTATGTTCTTTCAAGAGTATAACTCTCACTGCTAGTCCCGAGAAGGACCAGCAGGAGAGTAGTCCTGTGATGCTGGTGGTACCACTAGATCTTGTCTGGGATGCTGGTCTGTTCTGCCCCTCTCCTTTCTGTAGCAATGGGATGCCAAGGATGCACCATGGGCCCTGAAGCTGTTTTCAAATGAAGGACTCTGGGTATCCCTGTTTTCTCAAAATCTTCAGGGGATTGATTCAGATTTCTGTCTTATGAGGGGTGATTTTGAATAATTATTGGTCCTCTCTAGTTGAAACAAACTAATTACTCTTATGGCATCCGTCTTCACTGAAGACAAATTGTTTTTCATTGTGAGAGAAATGCTGCCCTCCAGCTGTCAGGGCAAGTTATTTGTAATCCTGACCAATTTTATGCTTTAATAAATGTGCTTTATAAAACAAAAAAAAAAAGTATCAGTAAGAATAATGAACACTGCTCATAATCAGTAATTAATCAGGATTAAAAATTATTTTCACTAAAACATTCAGGGGGCGATATTGGCTTTCATGGGACTGCAAGACACCATCTCTGGGTACACTGGTTTTCCAGTAGACAGTGAATGCAAAAGACTCTCAAAAATGTAATTGTAAAAAAGAGCTAAAGTGTATTTAAGACTAATATTATGGTAATTGGAAGGGCCACATTTCCATTTTGTTCTTGCTGGGACTGTTTCTTGTTCTGGCTTTCTCAGAATTCAGGTGAAAACTCATCATAGAAACAAGGATATTTTCTTTTAGGGAACAGTATCCAGTGAAGCATTGACATAGCACATGTGCATGTGCTTGTTGCAAATATGTCTGTATCTGCACATTTATTTCAGACCTGCTAGACTAATAACTGCCCCTTTTGTCTGGTGCTGGTAAATGTAGGTGTGATCATAGATGATTCTGAGAAAGGACATAGGCTACTAAAATGCAGAATTGCATCAGAAACACATGCAGAGTGCTTTCTGGCTCCTTACTATTCCTTCTACACCACTCTCCTTCCTTCTGCATGTACTCATTGAATTAAGCATGGAAAAGCATGTCCTGGGAAGTATTTTGGTGATTTAGGAACTGTAATACTACCCTATAATTTTTAGCCATGTTTTTCCTACTTTGCATTTCCATATAAGACAATAATTTTAAGAATAATTTGTGCACTTAAATCCTTTCCCCTCTAATTTACATTTCCACTTAAACAGGCTGATAAATCACCCTGTAACCAGTAGTCAGAGTGGGCATCTTCTGCCATCAGGTCCTCATGTAACTCTCCTGCACTAACAAAAGCAATAAGTCAAGGTGCCTGTCACTCTTCTTGGCTATTGTAGTGTATTGACAGCATCTAAATGTCTCCTTGGATTGATGACTGGCACCCGTGGGGCTTTGCTCAGTGATGGGGCTGCTCAGAAATCTTTTAGGAGCGTTTTATACTCTCACCTTTTGCAGTATAGAGAAAATCCTCTTACAGTCAGTAAAAAGCTGACCCCAGTTTTGGATCTGAATAATGATGTTTATAAGTTTTTCTGGAAGGAGGAGGGATGATGCTCAGTGGTATTTATTGGAGGTTGTGAAGTTCCCAGGTTTCGTGCTGCTTCAATTGAGCAGGGGAGAATTTACACTTTCTTCTCCACTCCTTAGGAGACACAGCTCTTCTATTTGCCTCTCATACTTTGAAGGATATTGCTGGAACATCAGAAGACTAGTTCCTCCTTTATTTCTGATCGTTTTATACTGACAGGGAAAGCCCCAAACAGGCAGAAATTCCCTGTTAGTTTACATATCTTGTACTCCCTGATTTGCCATATTTGCTTTGGCTAATGAAGAAGATGGATACAAATAACTTACATATTATTCATCCAAAACTTTATTGTTACTAAGAGGTACCTGGTTTCTTCCTTGCTAAACATTTCTGAAACTAATATGGAATGATGTTAGAAAGAAAGAATAATTTTGGGAATGTTAAACTCTATGTCTATGTTAGTCATAAAACTAGCACCCAGTACCTTGAAATTAGGAATTAGACAGTAAGGGAAGCACATTGTCTTGGTATTAAGTAGGAATTTTTTGAAGTGTTTCAAATCCCAATACACTTCAGAAAACTCTGAGTTGTATCCAAAAGCCAGCTCCACAGGGACAAAATGGACCAGCAGACTTTGTATATGACTAAATTTTCTTGAAACCATAAAATCTTCAAGACTGTTTTAATTGCTCAGAGAAGGAAGTGCAGTAATTGGGAGAGAGAAAGCTGGCTCATATTTTCTGAAGACAAATGTTTTCTCTCTGTCTCAGCAAATCAGAGCCTTTTTTTGTTTGTCTGTTCAAACACTCTACCTTGGCTGGGAACAAGACAGTCAATTAGGGTAGGTAGGTAATCACCAGGGATTAGATCCACTTGTAATTGGGAACGTTAATTTGACAGTGAACACTTTCTTTAGGGGAAGAAAAAAAAAGAAAAAAAAAAAAAGGCAAAAAAGAGAGCTGTGCTGAGCTTTCCAGTGCCTGGAGCAGAACATGTCAGTGTCTCAGTTCCAAGGGTGGGGAAGACCGTAAATCAGAGGGATCACTGCTTTCTGTGGGAATACTGAACCTGTGCTTCGGTGACGCATGTGAGAATTAAAGAATCCCAGAAGACTCAAAACCATTTTCAAAAGGTGCACTGAGCTTAATTACTAGAGGGGTTGTTCATTATCAACCCTGAAAGGCTCTGTGTTGATCTTTTTGCAGGCTATGATGTGAATATTAAGTGTCAGACATCCTGAATATCAGACTGCCAGACCTCCTGGGCAAAACATGTTGCTTTTTAGCAAGATTTCTCATTGGAGGCAGGTTCTACCTTGCAGTTTACACTTACTGTGGGTACCTGCTACCAACTGAACTTTCACACTGTTCATGTGAGTTCAGTGGGGTGAATTTTCACTCCAGAGCTCATTTCCAGGAAAAGTTAATGGGCTGAAGGGTAGGATGAGCATCTATAAGCCACAGTATGGAAGAGGAGTAAGTTACCTCACACTTTCTGTACACTAAGAGCATCTACATAGAGCATAAGTGCACTGTAACTGGCATGTGACAAATTCCAACCCCAAAGTACTGCACCAACAGTGAAAGAGTCCTTTATGAGGATAGGTTTGCAATGATGTATTTATAGAAAGCCTTGAGATAAAGTGATGCAAACTTTGTCTCTCTGCTACAGTTCATAGGCATTTGGCAACAAAAATAGTAGGCTGAAAACTTCCAAAATGCGATGACCTTCTCATTTAAAGATGTTATTCATTTTCTCTGCCTATGCAGCCAAATGGAGCTCAAAAGCACAGCTCTGTGCCTATACTCCTGGGCTGCATTAGGCAGAGCATTGCCAGCAGGTCAAGAGAGGTGATCCTGCCCCTCTTCTTTGTCCTGGTGAAGCACATCTGGGTGCTATGTGCACAGCTTGGCTACCCACAATAGAAGAGATATGGATAATCAGAGATCAAAAAGATGATTCATAGAATCGTAGAATCATAGAATATCTCAGGTTGGAAGAGCTTGTAAGAATCATCTAGTCCAATTCCCTGCTCCTTGCAGGACCACATAAACCTAAACCAGATGACTAGAAGCATCATCCAGGCACTCCTTGAATTCTGGCAGGCTTGATGCTCTGACCACTACTACCCTGGTGAGCCTGTTCCAGTGGTCCTCTCAGCAAAGGATGTTATACCAGTTTCCAAGATGAACTTCCTCTGGTGCAGCTTCATGCTATTTCCTCATGCCTTATCACTGGTCAACACAGAGAGGAGATCCACACCTCCCTCTCTGCTGCCTCCCTTGAGGAAGGTGTAGACTGTGATGAGGGCACCCCTCAGCTTTCTCTCCTCCAAGATGAACAAGTCAAATCATCTCAATTACTAGTCATAAGTCTTGCCCATGACACCTTTTACCATCTTGGTCATTCTCCTCTGAATATGATAATTTGATGTCCTTATATTCAGGTACCAAAACCTGCACACAGGACTTGAGGTGGAGCTGCACAAGTGCAGTGTAAAGTGGAACAGTCACCTCCCTTGGCCAGCCAGCGATGCTGAGCTTGATGAACTGCAGGGCATGGTTGGTCTTTTGAGGTACCAGGGCACACTGCTGACTCCTCTTCATCTTGTGATAAACCCTCAGATCTCTTTTCACAGGAGTGCTGTCCAGTCTCTTGTTTCCCAGTTTGTAATATAACCCAGATTGCTTTGTCTCAGGTGCAGAATCCATCACTTGTTCATGTTAAATTTCATACTGTTGGTGATTCCCCAGTTCTCTACCCAGATCTCTCTGTAAGGCCTCTCTACCCTCGAGGGAGTCCACAGCTCCTCCTAGTTTAGTATCATAAAATACTAAAATGTACATTTGATTCTTTAGCCAGAAAATCTATAAAAACATGAAAGACCTCTGGCCCTAAAACTGAGCCCTGTGGAACCCCACTGGTGATTGGCCACTAGCCCCATGTAACCCCATTTACTAAAACTCTTTGAACTCAACCTGTCAGACAATTGTTCACCCAAACCATTATGGACTTGCCTAGTTGTGTGCTGGACATTTTGTTCAGAAGGTTACTGTGAGAGACAGCATCAAAAGCCTTGCTAAAATCCCAAACCACCATGTCCACTGGCTTCTCTTGATTAACTAGTTGGGTGACCTTGTCATAGCAGGAAAATAAGTTGGTTAACCAGGACTTTTCCCTCATGAACCTGTTCTGGCTATGACCAATGATGATGTTGTCTCAATAACTCCCAGAACAACTTTCTCCATAATTTTACCAGGTACAGAAGAGGCTGACAGGCCTGTGGTTACCGAGTCTTTTCTTTCTTACTAGTCTGGAAAACTGGGTAAGAAAATTTGCCAGCTTCCAGTCAACAGGAACCTTTCCAGACTCCCAAGACCATTAAAACATAATGGAGAGACGTCCTGCAATGACATTGGCCATTTTTTTCAGTAACCTGGGATAAATGCCATTGGGTTTCATAGACTTAAGCACATCCAGATGGAGCAGAAAGTCTTGAAAAAGTTCAGAGTCAGTTGGGAGTTTATGATGCTTCAGTCGTGGCCTTCCAAGAGAGGGTTACAAGTGTACCAGGGCCCAACATCAGTGCTAAGGCAATCAACATCTCCACTTTGTCTACATCACTATTTGTAGATGACTGACCTCATCAGGTAATGAATCAATGTTATCACTGTCATTCTTTTGCTGTTAACGTATTTTAAAAAATGTCCTTTTTGTTGTCCTTCACATTGATGACCAGCTTGAGCTCTAGCTGAGCTTTGTCTCCATGGATTTTCTCCCTACATGGACTGACATCATCCTGTAGTTCCCCGAGTCTCCTGTCCTTGCTTATAATGCCCACACACTTTTCTGTTTAAGTTCTAGAAGAAGATACTTGCTCTGTCAAGCTGACCTTCTGGACAACTTGGGGCATCACTCATACAAAGAGAACTCGAGAGACCTGCTACTGTTCAGCCTGGAGAAGAGAAGGCTCCAGGGAAATCTTTTCCATGTGGATAAATACCCAACAGCAGGAAAGAAGACAAGAGACCAAGACTATTCTTACTGGTGTCCATTGACAGAAGAGAAAGCCATGGATACAAACAGAAAAAAATAGGAAATTATATTTAAAAATAAGAAAAACTATTTTCACAGTGAGTGTACTCACTGGTACAGGTTGCCCAGAGAGGTTGTAGAG
Organism: Xenops minutus; assembly: GCA_035221455.1. Lineage (NCBI taxonomy): Eukaryota > Metazoa > Chordata > Aves > Passeriformes > Furnariidae > Xenops > Xenops minutus. The sequence continues at coordinate 140,728,467 of JAWWEE010000074.1, read as the reverse complement.
TCTCCATCCTTGCAGATATTCAAACCCAGCTGGACATGGTCCTGGACAAACAGCTCTAGGTCACCCTGCTTGAGAAGTTAGACAAGCTGACCTCCAGAGGTTCCTGCAAACCTCAGCTGTTGATTTTGTGATTGTGAATCATGATCGAAGGGAAGCCCTGCATCTCCTGTTCCCAAATGTCAAAGGCTGGTTTCCTCATGACTTTTCTCACCTTTTGCTACTGCAAGCCGTGTCAAATGACCTCACAGGTGCTGTTACATGCTATCAAGTATGCTGATGTGCTCTGGCTTGCTCAGTCCTGCTGACTCATCCCACTTTTAAGCCTTTTATATGTTCCTACAGGGTCTTACAGAGCTGACTGAAATGAATGCCCCAGACCCAGCCTTATCCTATAATCCTTTGCTTTATCTTAAAAGAACCTAAAAGGTTCACGGCAATAACGAAATGAGAAACAAGTACTTTACCCCACCACTTTCTAGAATGAGGGAGGCATCATTTCACCTAAAGATAAATTAGATAGCTGTGTATTATGCTGATGCAATGCTGAAACTAACATCTTTCCTTGTGCTAGAGATGCAGGATGTGTAGATGAGAGTGTTTAACCTCCTGAGTTAAAAATACCCATCTCTGCAGGTGATAGTTACCTATTTTGTGTGCCTGCCTTTTCTCTGCATGTGACTGGTTCCTACTTGCTTGCTGAGGAACTGAGATTCAGAGCTGGGAGTGACGGGAAAGTAGTGCACCTCTGGAGGAGAATGGTGCTACCACTGAGAGGTGGCAGGAGATCCAGCCTGACTAAAGCAAAAGATGGTACATGGCAGGTGAGGGAACAACAACCATAGGGAACACAGTAAGTGATCCAAACAACAGAGAAGACCGCCCTGTTAATTTCAAAAGGATGTCAGTGAGGGTCTTGCATTCCTCTGAGTCCGATAGTGAAGTTAAAGGATTATGCCTGCAGCAGCCATTGACCAGAATTCTTGTGCAAAAATACTCTCAGGCAGGTTCAACAGCACAGAGGTATATGCTTCATTCACTCTGATTCTGCTAGCTGTGTGCAGTGCTGGAAGCTTCTTCATTTCTACTTCAGTCACATAACAGTCCAGTAAACAATGAGTACAAGATGTGCAGACATGAAACAGGCATTTTGCAAGAGCTATCCTAAAGGTACCCAGCACAGGGATCATGACTGTTCAAACACCCACACAGCCTGGAGCATGAGTGAGCATGTGGCTCTGTGAACCTGAGTTTTCAAAAAACATTTTTGGGGAGCACTGATGACAGGAGGAATGTTCTAAGACAGGATTACTGTTCCTGCTTGCTTCACATTGATTCAAAGCATTTGGCAGGAAACACAGTGAATCATTAAGCTTGTTGCTGCGTAAGAATTATACCAGATGATTATGCCTGATGGTTCTTGATGCTATTGTTCCTTTATAAAAAGTCTCCTCCCCATATCAAATGCAAAGAAACTCAAATCCATTGTACTCCAAATGCGATGAAAGTGAGGATTGGAAAGTGGTGCCTTAACAAGAATGAAAAGAGGTTTGTTGAGCAGTGGAGTCTGTTCCCTCAAGACAACCTTGTGTTGCAACATGGGTTTATCTCCTGCTCCAGATGCTACCCCGCACAAAACACAACATGCCTCTAGTGTGCACAGCATTTGCTTAACTGGGTGCAAACTATTGCAAAGGTGTAGTTAAAGTATGAGGAAGAGGAACTGTGGTTTAAAACCCGAAACCAGAGGACTCAGAGTCCAGATTCTTTAGCTTTACAAGGAAAGGGGAATTCTTGGTGGGAACAATCTACTGGTTTCTATAAAACAAGATAATTTCTTCTGAAAAGCTCAGTAATTCAAACTCTGTCTAGTAAAATAAAACATTTATAGCAAGATTTCTCCTAGTAATCTAGTAAGATTAAAATGTTTTTAATAAATTATTTAACCTAAATCAGAATTTTCTTTTTTTAATAAGCCAAATATTTTGTCTTGTTTTAGTGCAATAAATCATTATCCTTCATTTCCCTATTCACATACTGACTTATATGAAGTGTAATCTAGGTTCCCCTTCAATCCTTCTGCTTGGGCTCCCAGGAGCACTGTATTTCCCACAACAGGCTGTGGATTTCATGTGACTCATTGGTGTTTACTCAGATTTCAAAGAAAAATGAAAAATTAAGACTTCCAAGTACTGGATTCTTCAAGCATCTTACCACTATGGGAAAAGATAATGGTGAATATAACAGCTGAACAAAAAAAAAAAAATAGTATTTAATCTTCAGTAAGTAAAGGAAGACATTTTCTGAGCATTAAAAGAGCTCACATAACCCAAAATATTGCAACAAAAACATTGAGGCTGTCAATATAAATTCTGAAAGATATAGCCACTAAAATTTTGCACATTTCAAAGTCTTTGCTCTAATTTGAGACAAAGGCAAATCAGATGCTTGTGTCCCACAGGACCGGTCCAGTGTTCAGTTGCTCCTTGCTCTATTTGATGATTTAAATGCTGGTTCAGTCACAGAAAGGTCATTGGGAACTCAAGAAATAGAATCATTACAAAATATATGTGTCTAGAATAAAATGCATTTAAGCTTGATATACTATCAATGAGCTTATATAATCTTGATTTAACACATTTACTACTAATTAGATAACTAATTGTTTTCAAGATATTTGGATGAAAAACACATGATATTCTATCTCACAGTACCAAATCTTAGTAGATTTTTTTTCAGGAGTAAAACCACCTGCCCTTTTAAAGTTTTTCACTTGATCTTGAATGGGTCTTCCCATGTGCTTCACTGAAGATGACCTGCTTTGTTAAACACTAACATCTGCCACATTTACAAATAATTTTAATTTGTCCAGGGTGTAGTTGTACTAACGACTCAAGTTGGGTTTTGCCTGTGTAAACCAGATCAAATTTCATAACTCATTAGGGGAGTATATGACAGCTTTAAACAATTGCAATTGTAGAATAGTTCCTTTGGTCATGATGTTAATATGATCTGGCCTGCTGCACACAAGAAAAAAAAAGAACATCTGAAGAGGGTGCATTGTAATTTGGTTTGTAATTATGGTACAGGCAAAGCCAAGAGGAGCAGAGCAAGAGAGGTGTTCGTGCTGGTTATGGGGTGCCATCTACCACAGAGGAAATTCTAGGTGAGGCTAAGGTGAACTTAGGACACCTTCAAGTATCCATTTTACATGTTGCTACTTGCTCTTTGTTATACGAGAACACTCAGTTCCTAACTCTGGTGCTCTTTGTGTGAGTGAACAGAGCCACTGCAGCAAAAAGCATCCTGAATACAAAGAACATAGAATTATTTTTTCAAGACATTCAACAAGTCATTTTCCTGTCTTGCAGATCTGGAAAGTCATCTTGTAACAGAACCAGGATAGTAGATCTAATTGAAAATATCTTAAGATCATTGCTGAATTATGAAATTAAGGTTCAGCTCTTCCTAGCATGTGGTGTCTGTTTTGTCTGACCAAGAAAAAACATTGATCAAAGCTACATTTTTGGAAAAATAAGAACAAATCCTGTATAGATCTGAATTGTGTTTATCCCTGTCAAGGTCCAACATTAAAATTACTGGGTGACAAGCTTGGAATTGTCACTGTAGAAATGTTAGAGGAACAGCTTGAGACAAATGCAGAAGGGACAAGAAAATTGTTGCTGAGTTCATTTTCTCTCTCATTTACTGTATGAATGCATTATGATGAAAATTCACTTGTTCTATCCAAGAAATTAGTATACCTTATATGGACAAGTAACCAGGCTGCATGTTACCTCCTAAAAATCGAATAATCTTGGGGAAAAATATGCTAACTTCAACAAGAAGAATATGCTAACAAAAAGCATGTGTTTTTCTTTACATGAACTCACTATCATAAGACTTACTCTTTTCAGTACCTCACTTGGCTTCATTATAATGTTCTTGATAGTATATTGTGATTAAACTGCAGGATCCACAAGTGGTTCAACAGCAGGGTTATAGAGTACTAAATTATGAAGGACACAGTGTTAAATCTATCAGAAGATAAAGGAGTAAAAATATCCCTTCATTATAAATGAACAATGAGATGTTAAACATTAGAACTGCCTAGAAAAGCAAATCAGGCACTCTGAGAAGCATATTAAATAGATGTAGCCCACGTCTATGCAGCCCTGAAGTGTGGCCACTTGTACATTCTTTGCCTGGTAGGGGGTCTGAATAACAAATGTAAATAAGGAAAACGTTAAATTTGCTGTAGTACTGAAAGTTAGTTTTTTTAATGAGCTTCAAAACATATAACATTATACCTAAACTAGGAAATATTTATTTTAAATTTTCAACAAAAGGTACTGATTGCAGGCTCTAGGTGTCCTGTCAACATCAACTATAAATTCAAAGCAAGATGAAATAATTATGTCTCTCACTCTGCAAATAGTCATACATATGATTAAGCCCACAGATAATCCTATTCATGTCAGGGAAATTCTCAATCACACTGGACTGATAATCAGTAAGATCTTCATGAAAGAGATAAAATGTCATGCATTCTGATCTGTAAAAACAAAGACTGTAGGTACATCATTCATAGCAATACTCTGAAATGTGTGATGCAAAGGTCAATGAGTTTAGAGAGACTCCGTCCTGAAAGATTAATCCTTTCTTCAAAATAGGGATAAAGATGTTATATATGTTTCATTCAAGAGGTTTTGTTTTTGTGAGAGTTAATCTACATATGTGGTATAATGAAAAATTGTCAAGCAATCCAACAGGATACAGCCTTGGACAGTTTGTGTCCAAAATCAAAATGCTATCTATGGGTAGGAAATTTCCTGTCACAGTATTTCTCACTCCATTATCTGACCAATTTCATTGTAATAAGAATTGTATGAAGAAAAACAATCACATATTTTAAAAAATATGTTATTATAGCTTCACCCACGCACATAATTAGACCTCACTTTATAGAGATAGACAATTTGGCTACTCCAAACAGATTGCATTTTTCCCAAGGGAAATGAAGTTTCTATAGATTTATATAATTGTTTCTAAATTAACTTAGTCATTTTGAAGCCTATAGCATTAAGATTCTCGGGATAAGGTGTTTTGACTCCAAGTTGCTAGTATACTTTTAGGGGTACAAATAGCATAGTGTGCTTAATAAAAAAGTAAAACCCACTGAATTCTTAACTAATATTTAACATTTCTGAAAGCTCTATTTCCAGACCTGCTTAAAGTGTGGTTTCTCTTGGTGCTGGAAAAATCCCAGCCTGATACCCACCTTTTTGAAAAGGGCGCAAAAAAATTTTGAACATCAAATTCAGTCCTTTGAAGTGACCTGTTCATTTATCTCTTCCACATCAACAGTCCTGAGGATTAACCAGATATATATATACAGTTGTATTAGTGGTGGGTTATACATAAAAGGTCCATAATATTTTTAATTTACAAGCAATTTGTGTGGTTTGTAATTCATACCTTACACAGGTGACTTGTTTTGATGACATCAAATTCACCATTGCAGTTATGCCTTATCAAAGTAAGATCTCATTAGAGTTTAAATCATGATAGTTCACGCTGGAAATCCACTGGCAAAGAGCAGACAGAACCATCTCAACAAGCAAACAAATCAAAGAAAATTAAGAAATGAAATTCAGTTTTGTAAAAAAAAAGGTCTTTTTTTTTTTTTCCTTTGCAGGAAAGTGAACATTTCAACTAAATATTTCAACAGAGAAAACAAAACCAAAGTAATTTTCATATGGAAGGGGAATGTTCTTTTTAGCCTTACTTTTATTCTAGAGAAAACAAAATAAAACAAAACAAAACAAACACAAAAAAAGAAAAACAAAGGAGTTCATCCGTATCAGTATCACAGAAACAGAAGTTTTGGTGTGGGTTTCCACAGCTTCAATACTAAAGGACCAGGCTTTCAAACCAAGGGCTGTAACATCTCAGATTTCCCAAGTACAGCAACCAGAGGAAGACAAGCATCCCAAATGATCTACACAGGTAAAACCTCCTTATTTAAACATGGCAGTTAGTGTGCATGAAGAGTGGAAGCAAATGAAGGGTATTGTGGGACCAGGAGAACCAAAATGACTAAGGAGTCATTTTGCTAATCCTTTCAGTACCAAAACTTTATAAGGATTCTAATACTTATGTTTAGGAATTGACCATCAGCCTCTAAAATTAACTTCATCAGATATTTTAATAAAATCTTGAGTTTTAAACATATAATATCCTCAGTACCGTCTTTGGCTAACGGGGTCTCTGAGAGAGGAGGATTCCAAAGGCAAAAATAAAAATTAAATTGTGTTAAGAATTTAACACACCAGCAGATCCGCTCTCCATCCTTGGCAATTAGTGTAAAGAGATGCAGAGGTAAGCCTTGTTTTCCTGAATGGGAGAGTTACTGAATAACTCTGGCATGGAGAGATTTGGTTCATGTCAGACTGAAACTGGAAGAGTTTAATATTTCTGAAAAAACTTCTGTTCACACTAGTGACTAGCATGTTATGCAGAAATGCTCGGTTGGATGTTCTTGTATTTTCATTTTTGGGGGAAAGGTGAAGGATTAAATCTCTGTGGAAGATACTGTAACTACTTCTCATGCATAATTGCATATGCATAACGTGAACAAGAATCCCTCTTGCAGAGCAGAAATTGAATTGAGAGGACCACCTAATAAAATTACATGTGATTATTGCAATCTTGAGTATTTAATTACAATTTTTAACACACGGGCTCTCAGAATCCCCCAATGGAGCCATAATCAAACCATGCCCCTGTTGGGGAGGGGGGAAAATCCAGCATTCATAACAAAAAAAGATAACTGCAGCAAATGACAGTGGTTTTTACAAGAAATGCCGACATGAAAGTGCTTGAGGCTCCTATGGCAAGAGATAGATAACTTGCAAAATCAGGATGACTAAATGCTTTAACTATTTCTTTCCTGCAATGTATGTTACTTTGTCACACTCTTTGGTTAAGTTTTGTTCTGTCACAATTCAGATGGTAGGATTGTTAAAACTATATTCTGATACCAAGGTCTCAGCCAGGCTACCTTGTCTTTTTTAGTTTCAGGTGGTGGGACTCAGATACTCTAGAAATTCTCCTGCGGTGAGGAGCCAAGCTGCTGTTTCAGTCTCCAGGCTGATACCATACAGGCTCTGTGGGTACTGAAGCAGGAGAAAAGATCAACCATTTTCTCTGTTCTTTCCAAAAATTTGGAAAGAGGTGAGTGTCCTTACTGAAAGAGCATCACCTGCAAAGGGAAACGAGACAGTTAGTCTTACACTGAGAAAGGTAGAGAGGAAGAAACAGCTTCAGGCAAGTGTTAGGAAGACAGAAGGGACATCAAACAGACTATCAGGGAGACACTTGAAGATAAATCAGAAATCCAGTTCTCAATTCTGGGGTATTTTTTGGTGGAAGAATGGGAAATAAAAAATGACTTCACATCCCTGATCTTCTCTGATAGAAAAGCTTTTGTGTTATTGAGCTATTGTTTGGCTTCAACAGCTTCTCATTTCCAATTTTTTTTTTTTTTCTGCCACTGTGTAGGATATGATGCACAAAACACACTTTCAGTACAAAAGAGGGGAGGATATCAATCACACACCAAAGTCTTCACTTCCAGCTGCACAGACTTTTTGGGAACCCCTTTGATTTGTTCTGAAAAGTACAAGAACAGCTAACAGAAATCAGCCCAAGAGGTTGCCTGGCCCCTTCTCCTGGCTCTGCCTGTAGGCAGTGGCAGATACCTCAGAAAGAATATAAAAAGCATAAATTCTCCAGAAATACTTCAGCTCATATGTTCTGGCATCCAGTAATCTGCTGCTTAGACACTTGCTGAAGCAGTGCTGATGCCTCTACATGTAACTGTCCTTGCCGGATTTTTCAGCTAAGAAATCTCCACTATTTCCATGAGCCCTCTTTTTTCCCACACCGTCTCTTTTTTGTTGGAGAGTGCAATATTGTTCAAAAACTGCCACATAGGGTGACATGTACCCAGAGGATAAAACCAGCCTTACTTCCATCCTTGAGGCTGATTAAATTACAGTAATTTAGTGCCTTCTAGACTCTAGACACTGTTTTACTTGCCTGAAGAAGACAGCGTATTCAGTCCATAAAGAGAAACTCCAAGGAGAGCATCTGAGGTAATCTCAATAGAAAAATATTCAGTAAAATAAAATCTAAAGGGAGAAACAACATGCCTCACACAAAGAGGTTTCAATTAATACTTTTGAAAAAATATTTATTATTTCTAAACTATCACAGGTTGTCTGATGAAAGTGGCATTGTGTAAAAGAGGCAAAAAATACATTTGATGTGGATACACTAAAACCATGGAGAGAGAAACACTTAAACAGAGGTAGGATTGTTTCATACACCAAGGATATCTATGTTGGCAATAATCTTCCTAGGCATCTCAAAGTTAGGATGTTTTACTAGCAACCTTCTTTACTTACATCACTTAACCCATAAAAGATGTGTTTGCTCTCTTCTTTATAACGTACACTTGCTTTCCTTTCCCTCCTTCCATCAGACAAGAAAAAAGTACTAGTTGGGGAACTGAACTCTTTGTACTTAAAGTACACAAAGACCTTTCCTGATCAATATTTGACATTTCTACAGTCATTAACATTTTGTGTTTGTTGTTCTCATACTCTTCGCTTGTTTGTATGTAAAATAAAGCATGTTTTGCCCATAGGACTGATAAGTTAAGTTTGAGCAGTGTTTCTTATAGACCGGTATCAACTGCCTTCAACTCAGACTGTGACATTAGATGATCACCAGATAAAATGTGATCATCTGTGTTGTGTGTGCATGTATGTTTTCATTTTATAAAAACCATAAGTCAAATTATTTGCTAGACAGTAAAGGGACCATTTCATCATATGGGGACAGTCTGAGAGTCTTTTCAAGCAGGGGGAAGTGCACATATTGAAAAGAAATAAATTACTAAGGTGAAGTCAAAAAGGATTTACAGTTTGAAATCCATGTTAAACCTAATTTGCCCTTTCTTTGTATGTGCTTCTGAACTGAAGATTGACAATAATACAGCTTTTTGACACTGGAAAATTATTCCTCTTCATATTTTGCACATTAATACAATGGATATTCTCATGTTGGAGTTACTTGTAATACCTGTCCCTCACTTAAAGAAAAGCACTATGAAAAGAAAAAAACATCCACTGCACACTACCTGTTAACATGAGGTTTTAGTTTTCTTTAAAACTAAAACTCCTTCCTGAACAAATTACTTTACACTTGGAGTTTACTCAGGATGCTTTAAATTATCCTTCAACTCCACTGTCTGTATATATACATTTATCCATATATATTCCTATATATCTGCATATACTCCCCACCTGGAATACTCTGCTCAGATCTGGGACCTGCAGCATAAGAAGGACATGGACCCAGAGGAGGGTCATGAAGATGATCAGGGGCTGGAGCACCTCTCTTGTAAAGTTGCGGCTGTTCATCCTGGAGAAGGGAGGGCTCTGGGGAGACCTTAAAGCACCTTCCAGTATCTAAAAGGGACTACAGGAAAACTGGGGGGACTGTTCACAAGGACATGTAGCACAGGACAAGGAGGAATGGCTTTAAAATCAAAGAGGGTAGGATAGATTAGATATGAGAAAGACATTCTTAACTGTGAGGATGGTGAGGCACTGGAATAAGTTGCCCAGAGAAGTTGTGGATGACCGATCCCTGGAAGTGTTCAAGGCTGGGCTGGATAGGTCTTTGAGCACTCTGGTCTGGTGGAAGGTGTCCCTGCCCCTGGCAGGGGGATTGGAACAACATGGTCTTTAAGGTCCCTTCTAGCCCAAACCATTCTATGATTCTACATAAAACTGTGAACATGAGACGGTACCTTCCGTGTGAGAGCAACTAGAGCTTAAATTTGGTCAGGAACAAATGTTTCAGAATGGCTATTAAGAACATTAGAAATGGTCTTTTCCTCATTATGTGTCCGTCTTCTAAAACAACCTAAACAAAGAGGGTGATATATTGTGCATACTACATCCTTATATTCATGCACTTACATCAAAATTTATTGGTTTAACAGAATGGAAACCATCTTAAAAATATGCAACAGATTTGATTTTCTTTGGGCAATTACTTAGAATTAGTAGGATTATTTCTCAGACTTATTGGGAGCCTTCCAGACTTACATACAGCACAACAAAGTCTGATTTGCAACCTGTTTACAGTACACAGACAATATAGTGCACTAACCAGAAGGAAGCAAACCACTGTAGCTGATTAACAAAAGGTAACAGAGGACAACCTGAAACTATTGTTGGATGTTTTTATTCTATGTTTTTGCTCTTCTTGTTCTGATTTGCCACACAATAACAATAGCAATAAGTAACTTGGCATTTCCATAATGTTTTTCTTCCTTGGCTCAGAACGGTTCTTTTCTGGTTTACTTCAGATAAAACAGGTCAATACCCAGCAGACTGAGGGCAATCAGGCCAGAACTACTCATTCAGGACTTCAATTTCAAGTGTGTTCTTGATGTTATCAGTTGCACACAACCCTACCTTCACCTGCTATTAATTCCTTCGAGTAAATGAAGCAAGAGGAAGTCTCCAGATTGGATATGAAATAGCTCTGGGAGAATATACTCCTGACCTTTTGTTGGTGTTGCCTTTAATTTACCATTTGCTAATAGCTGATCCTGTAGGTTAAAACCAAGCAGAGTGAAAGCCAATTAAGAAGCAGAATATGAAGATAAACTAGGTTTTAGAAAATATAAACCACTGCTTGTCCATATAAATAATGTGTGTGCATCGACAACCTTACTCTTAGGTTGAAAAACCTTCTGCAGTACGAGTGCAAATCACATCAGGTTATTCAAACTATGTCTGATGTAACTTTTTCATATGTTCAAAGTGTAATGCAATTTTGTGTTACTATGACCTCTGCCTCACAAGTTGCTGTTGAACTTACTGATAAAAATTTCCTTTGGCCCTCTTGGAAGAGGACTGACACCTACGCTGAAGGCTTTGGAAAACCTAGTAATCTGGGGATTGCATACAAGTTTTTTATAAGTGTGCAATTAAGTCTGTGGAAACTGAAACAAATAAGGTTGGGCTTACCCTGAGTTTGTGCCATGGTCAGATGGATCCTCAGGGGTTCTTGGCAGTGTGAGCTCAGACTGAAACTTTTGGCAGAGGAGTTAGTGTTGCAGCATTTTCCTAAGCTGTCACGTCAACGGGATCTCTTCTATATGGCTTTGCATCCTTCCATTACTATTAATCCTGTAGGGACATAACATGTCCCAGAGTGGTAACTTGATTTTACAGGAGAAGCAGTGGGGCCTCTAAAACAAAAAGCAAGACCTTGTTTCTTTAGGAAAATAGGGCTTAAAAGCATGTCTACTGAACTTGTTTACTTATTGATTCCCTGGGTCTAACTTTTGTCAGTAGGATCAGGACGAAATAGAGAAAAAATATAGCTAAAGTTGCATTCTGTTGATTCAAATGCTCTTCCTGATCTAGCAATTCTTGGTCAGAGGCTCAAACTTCTGATTCCTCAGCTGGGAATTTTCCACTTCATCATGCATGGCAACACAAGTTCTTACAACACAGTTGATGTTCTTGGTTTTACCTTCAGATATAGAAAAGGATCTGCAAATGTTCTACAGTCAAAAAGGCAGACTGTAGAACACAGCCTTTGCAGGAGCTGTGCTGCTAGCAGGGAAAGACAGCAGAGCATGAAAGAGACTTGGAAGGAAATTTGGAGTTGAAACACATCTCTTGCTTTAGCAGGTTGAACCCATAGGAATTTCAATAGAGCAGCAAAACCTGTTGCCCAGAGCAAGATAACTTTGAAGAAACAGTTGTGAATGGAAACCCATGGGAAATTCCCGTCCTTTAAGCAGGTTTTTCCTGTGTAGGGAATAACTTGGCCCCTTATTACTACTCTCTTTCTTATTCTCTCCCATACACTCAAAGGACATAAATATTGTTGAAATGTCAGTCTTGATCATCATCAGCTGTTCACACTCTCAGAGCTACAGACTGCATTTTCACATGCAACCCTTTCTGATATCATCCCAGGACATTTCACTGAACTCTGATGTGTTATCTAATAGCATCACGGAACAGACAGAATTAAAGGATTAAAGGCAGAACTGTTGAATAAATGGTATTTTCTATTAAAAAAGTAAAGAAAAATCTGTATCTCTATTGATTTGAATTTGAATCTCATTTAGGTCCCAAATAGAAATAAACTGATTTAAAAAAAAAATAAAAAAAAATTGTTATTTCTACTGAGCTGGACAAGAAATAAAGTTTATAGTATTCTTAAAAAAAAAAAGAAAAAAAAAAGAAAAAAAAGAAAAAATAAAGAATGTTGCAGGACCGTTTTTTTCTTTTTTTTTTGTTTTTTTTTTTTTTTTGGTGTATTACTATTCTAAGCCATGGGTTGAATATAAATCTTTTTGGTGTTTTCCACAGAAAATTCCTCTTTCTGTCAATGACACTCGGAAATTTTGAAATAAAATAACACAGCTACCACCTTTTCTCTGAATATTATCATACTGAAATATTTATCAGTGTTACCTTTGCCTGTTGCTCAATCTAGTTCTAGATTCTAGAAATTGGGATTTTCTAATAAAAACCAAAACACCAGTCATCACTCTCTTCAAATAATGTCACTTTGCATTTAAGATCAATCAGCCTCTCATCTCAATTTAGACCAGCCCAGCATCAAGAGCTTGTCTCACTCTAATTTGGTTTGGCATATTAAATCAAAGTTTTGAGTCCAATATAATCTTTGATCGTTGGTGACCTCAAAATACTGTCCAGCAATCAATTGCAGATATGAAACTTGATTAACTTCACTCTGTTCCAGTCAAGTAAATGAGTTCAGTTTTCAAATCTACTCTTCATGAGAATCTGTTCTCTTATGCCATTTAGCATTATTCAGTGCTTTCTAATAAAGAATTCAGAATTAAATTCTTTCTAATAAAGAATGCAGAATTAAATTTGTAAGAGAGTTAGGAGGAAGGTCATTATATAAGCTTTTGTAAAATAAAGTCACAACAGGTACATAATAAAACTATTACCTTGCAAATCTATGCTCCTTGCTACTAACATCTTCAAATTTGCTTCACTGAAAAAAAAACAAACCAAAACAAAAACCCCTCAAAAAACAAGACAAAAAACCTCCCACACAACAAAACAAAAATCAAAACAAAGAAACAAAAACACAAAAATCAAAACAAACAAAAACCAATAACAAAACCCAAACAAAACCAACCAACCAAACAAAAAACACACACACACAAAAAAAAAAAAACACACCAAACCACCACACCAGAAAAACAAACAAAAAAACTGTGCTGGTTTTGTCTGAGATAATTTAATTTTCCCCATATTACTGGCTACTAATGGGCCAGTTTGGGATTTGTGCATGTCTTAGTTCGAGGGGAGAACTAAGATATTTATGTTGGCCAATAGACAATTCCTCTCCTTTAAATTTAGAAACAA
>JAWWEE010000074.1:140675862-140713972 GCA_035221455.1 Xenops minutus | reverse complement strand
TAAAATCAATAACTGTTTTATATCAATAAATAAAATTAATTGCTCAAATCACTAATAGCTCCTCCGCCTATAACAGTGTGCAGCTCTTGCTTTACATGCTTTACTTTCTTTATTTTGACCCACTAGTTTTATCAGTTTTATCATTACGATTCGCTCCCCCATCTCACCAAGGCAGAGCAAGAGAGCAGCTCTGTGGGGCTGAGTTGCCTGCTGGGGTTAAAACTACAACAATCTTGAATATTCAAAATTAACACCCATCATCCTCATATGGAGACTTACATACTCAGCCATATTTTTAAAGAGGTTTTTTTCCAAGTAGTCCTATGGAGGTACTGAACAAAAATTCTGCCAGGAGAAGGACTGGAAGGAAACTTTTTTGATCTTTGGGTTCAATGATACTTGAGTGGACTTCAAGAAAATTATAGAGGACTTTTCACTGTGCATTTAATTGATGACTCTTATTGAAAGAGTTCCATTCTTTTAGTTCACTGATGTTTAGAAACTGTTTTATTTCTAACTGTCTTGTTCTTAAGCTTAACATCAATTTATTCTGATGCCACTATTTCTTTTAGAATAAAAAGCTCTTTACAACCCACATAGTGATCCCTAACACATACTTATAACCTCCCTTCTCATCTCATCACAGTGTTCATTTTGCTAGGAAAAATAGTCTTCACTAAGTATCACCAAGATTTGTCCCTACAAGACTTAACTTAAAAAGTCTGCTCCCTACATGGGCTATGACTTGGTTTGATGGTTGAATTGCTCTATCATTAGCATGTGATAATTTAGGAATAAATAAATCTTGATATCAGGGTGAGCTTTGTGCTATGTCCATCTGGTGGAGTGTGTCACATTGTTCCTGGAATAAGTCCTGCACGTCCTACTCAAATATGATCCCAACACCCATCTCAGTGCATTGCCCTGCTGCTTGACTCAATGAAAGTCAGGTCAGAAAAGGGGCTAGATTGTCTAGTCACTAAGTAGGACCCAAGGAGATGGTCACAAATCCCATTCTGATAGTTTATAACTCTACCTCATTGGCACACTGAGGCTGTGTCTTGAAAGTTTTATATCCGAGACACAACTTTGCCATTGTATTAGCTTTACCCACCTGACTGAAACATCTGTAAGAACATACCCAGCTTTCAAAGAGAGTGAGAAATGAAATTCAAAAGCTCTCTACATCTCTGTGTATTCATGTGTACATGAATCCAGGCCAAGGATTTGGCTCATTATTGGCTATAGCACTATTAGTGATTTCTTTTGCAGAGAATGACACACATTCTGAGTACACCTAAATCCATTCTGCCCTTGCCCTGAAGGTAGCTTATTCTCTTCTTAAACCTGTCTTCGGATAGCTGGAACAAATAGTAGTTCAGACTAGTTATGACCTGCTTTTGCCCTGTCTTAATTGTCTTGCCAGTTATCTGGGCTTCTAAAATTTTTCTCATATGATTCACATATGTCTTTCTTTTGCCCAGCATGCCAACTGTATGTGTGTGAAAAGAAATGCACAGCAGGATTTAGCCATGTTCTTTCCTTTAACAGAAAATTATAGTATCTGAAAATTATATTGACACTTGTCTTTACTACACAGTATGCAGTAGTTGGTTTTCTTTCTCATTTCATATTTATATTAGGTCTTTCGCCTCAACAGTGTAGCTATGCATTTATTTGGTGGGGAATTCAGCAGTATGACAGTTTCAGATGGCATATCTTCTTTACCCAGGGCAGTTGGTATCTCACTGATAATAATTGGTAGTTTTCAAAAGGGAACTTTTTACTGAGTAAAATGAAATGAAAATTAAACAGTATCTCTAAAAGAAATCTAAGTCTAAAATTCAACAGTAATAACGACTACGATGATAACAGTGTATGAAATTCAAGAAATGAACAATCAGTGTGATTATGGACCCATAAGAGGTTTTTATCAGTGATACTATGTATGGAGGACCATTCTGAAAAGGTGACACATCATTTTAAGTATTGCGCAAACTATCAGAGTTCTTAAGCCAATCTACAGCCTAAGTAGAATAGTCAGAGGCTGATAAGTGAAGTGACTTCTCTGATTAAAGTCATATGAGACGTTTGTGGCACACACAAGAACAAAAGCCATGTCTCCTGGATTCTGCACCAGGAGTTCACACATTGTGCTGCACTGTCTTTTTGTATTTTTTAAGATGGTTTTCAGACCCCAATGTGTCAGGTACACAGCTGCATCTATGCTGTAACCACCTCGGGTTGTCATCCCTGAAATACGGCATGGCTGCACAAAGCAGCACCAAACCAACAGGCCGGGTAGAGTGTTAGGATTGAAGAACAGTTTCTGCAGCTGGTGTTGGAAAGTCCTCAGCTTTTTCAAACAGTAAGCTAAAAAAACAAGGGAAAAATACAGGGTTCCCAGTGCATCATTCTTCCTCTACAGAATATTAGTCATAAAGGTTTAGAAGGGGGTTTGAACTGTTCGGTATGGACTATTGCTGTTACAAAGGCACATTAGAGTGAATGCAGCAGGAGTATTTTGAAGCAACAAATAGTGAACATATTCTCTGTTACATCACTCCATCACCTGCTTAAAAATTTGAACTATTAAGGGAAGAATCAGTGGGGTAGTGTCAAGTTTTCAGAATTTGTAAATATCTTCTCTTGACCTTTTTCTCAGTAATAAAATAGAGTATCTTATCAGCACAATCCTAGTTTGAGAATGGAGTTGCCATTAACTTCATGATCATTAACCTTGTTCAAAGGCAACAGTCATCCCTACAGGACAGTTCCAAGAAAAGTAATAAGGATCTGATATGGCTTTGTATATGTCTGGGGCTCACATAAAAACAGTCTCTGTGTCAGTAGATAATTATTTTGTACAAGTTCTGGATGTTTGCCCAGATAAACAAAGGCATTTAGCAGTTGAAGGTACAGTTGTTTAATGCTGAAATGTTTTGCAAAGCCTTTCCAAGAGCTGTCAACTCTTTCAGGCTGACCCGTGGCAAGCTAAAATAAGATGATGCATGTTTTATTTATGGTGTTTCATTTTTATCTGTATCACTGCTTTGATAGACAGTGCAATCTTTGAAAGATTTTTGTGGAAAGATGCCTTTCCATTAGTAAATTGCTTTTTGAGGTGCAGTCTGTAGTGATGGTCAGATATTGAGCCCACTCAGGACAGTACCCAAGGAGTGAAAAGGCCTCACAAATAAAAAAACCTCTGCTGTCTATAACATTTGGATATGACTGTCTTTTAACCACTCCTTGTTATGCCAGGAAAAGGGTGGACATTTTCTATAATGAAGATTGTGTAATACTAATCAAGAAGTGAAAAGGAATGAAAACCCATTTTGCCACACAGAAGTAGGAGAGACAGAGTCCAAGAGAGGACTCTGTGTCAAATAGTTATTCCTTATGGGGAACCATATTTGATAAAGAGGGAAAGGTGCTGCAGACCTCAGAGCCTGGAAAGAAATACAGTATTTCTGTGTGACCACCCTGACATGATAGCAATCTGACATCAAATCCACAGAGAGCATGACAATTCTGAAAACTATCTAGGCTAATGTGTCACTGAAAAAAAGATTTCAAGCATCTCTAAGAAATTTGTTTTTGACACTATACTCTCCAGTGCATTCATGGTACTGCCAACATAGATCTGCTAACTCCCACCAAGCCCTTTAGAGTTGGGAGCCCTTCATTCCACTGCTTAGGGAGAAACAGAATTGCTCCATTCCTTCCCACCTGGTAGACATATGGGGGAGGTCTGGGTGCAGTAGGCAGAGTCAGGTAAATACAACATAGCACATGGCAAGAAGGGCACACCTTTCCTTATGTGTAGAGGAGTAGTAAGGATGCAGACTGTCTCTCTTCAACTAAAAGTCAGCTCGACCTCTTTCCTTAGCAATGAAATTCCTACTATTCGTAATATAAAATCCATCATTTAAGGAATTACTCAGTCTTTAATGTAGAGAAATGCAGTCATTTGGCCAGAGCCACAATGAGTTTGAAGCTAGCTCATGTTTTAGCTCATGCAGCAGACTCAAAATAACTGGGGATTATGCCTTTTGCCAATGCAGTATTTAGAGGGTCAAAGATGAGATATGACCTCAGGTTTCCTGCTACACATGCCAGTACTCAGGCCGTAGGGGAAGGAAGCCAAGTGGTACTGACAGAGACATCTTCACTTGGGTGTCTTCAGGACAGTCTGAGAGTGATAAGTAACTGCCAGGGAAAGGTTTATGTGTAAATCTACAACTTGGTAATGCCATCTACTTCACGGCTTCTCCTTTCCCGTGTCAAGCCACACTCACTTCTCAATTATCATCGTGGAACTGCAGTGTAACATTACTGAAGTCCTTCATATTAATTCATATGTGCTTCTGTAAGAATTCAGTTCAAATACAGCTCTCAAAAATTAGCATTTGCATATCTCACTAGAGCAAATGAATTGCACTGAGTCACCATGAAAATTGACTGGGTAAGCTAAATGCATAGTTTGGCTAGAGTCAGCAAGCAGGATACCTTGTCTCCACTCCCACAGACAGAAATCCACACCAAGATTTTTTGGTGTGCAAATGAGCCTGATTTACTTTGATTATAAAACAGACTCATAGCTTAATAAAAGAAACCAAATTGCCTTAACTTGCATGTGCATGTGGAAGCTCCATAAATTATGGTCATATATAATGAATGGAATAAAGCCACAAAAGTTACATGAAAGCAAATGTTCCAATCAAACTTATGCTATGCTGCAAATCTGAAGTGACTTCACCAATCCCAGTGAAGTTTCCCGGAGTTTACATTGGCTTAGCTGAAAACAGATTTTCCTCATTAGCATTCAGCTGAAACTTTCACATGACAAGCAGCATCATGAGGCTGATTTTTAAAGGTGCAGCTTTCTTCACATTACATGTAAGATTCCTGATCCTTGTGCAGCCTGAAAATAACACTTTGGAAAAATATTACCTTCAAAGAAAACTTGTGAGTCTTTAACATTTTGTGTCATCATATACTTCTACATATGTCCTTGACATATCTAACAGTTCCCTTTTCCAACATACTCATTTCCAAGCATTGGTAAAGATCAGATTCCACTTAGATTTCTTTATCCAATATTTGTTTCAGGGAAGGCATGTAGTATCTCCACCAAATTATGAATGTTTATTTTTTCTACCAAGAGTTGAGAGCATCCCTTTCAAACTTCCTAAGGTGATATGTTTGGAGTGAAAGCATAACCCTGTTTTAAAATTCAGCATTCATCACCATTGTTCAAAGCCTCAGGCTGACAAAAATGACAGAAAAACTGTGAAACTCCAGCCACCATATATTTAACATGCCAAGGGGCTGGCAGTGTAGCCATGTGCTAGAGGTTTGCTTCCCAAAGAGAGAGTGAGCGTTTACAGGCGGGCAAGTGGGGGCTCTGGCAGGAGTGCATGAAGCAGGAGGCCGGTGTAAGCCCACTCCTCCAGCAAGCAGAGTGGAGAAATAACCCTGGAGATCATCACGTGAGCTGATGCCCCTTTCAGTGACTGTAACACTGCAACAGCTCCAGCTGTGACTGACACGTTCTTCAGTGTATGAATCACTGGGATGGTTTACGAAAGGTGTTTATGGGCCTGGCATAGAAACAATTTCTGCTGTTGACTTGTGAATTAAGTGAACTCACCAGCACACACCATGTTCATCTCTTACCGTAGTTTTTGTTTCTGATGTTTTGAGCCCTTTTGACAGGTGAAGATAAATCTTGACTTCAGTTTCATGTCTACCTCTGAGCAATGGCTATGTGTGGGAGTAACTGCTGGCAGAAATTTTGACCAGTGTTAGACCAAGTAAAATCACTTCAGATTCACTTTTCTCTTTCTCACGCACCGGAATGCTTCTATAGAAGGATGTTGTAATGAGGGTGTGACGCACAGGAATGTCAGGAAAAAAAATGAACTGGGTGGATTGTTTTTTCTTTTTTTTTCCCCCCTCTAACACATAGAGATCTAGAGTAAGGGTTTAAAAAGTTATTACTCTTTCCTGATGCTAGAGGGGGAGAAAACTATTTTTGAGGACCACACTAACCCCAGAAGAAGCCCCTGGCTCTCATACCTCATAGGAAATTTTACTTGCTGCCCTGAAAGCTTGTCCTGGATTAAAGCAGCTGCCTTTTAGAGAGGCGAAATTCTCACCCCATGCAGAGCTGGACACTTCAACAGGAGGCGGGAGCATAGCAGGAACTTGTCAGACTAAGTCTCTTAAATAACCAAGATGCTTTAACACACAAGATCCGTGAGCCAGGAGCACCTGTGCACCGCTGCCAAAGAGGGCTGCCACATCCCTCTGTGCGGGGTCTGCAGTGGGCAGTCAAAACCAGGAGCAGCTGTCTGCCCTCGAGGGAAATAATTGTGAACGGTGCTTGTTCACCCTCCTTTCTACTCTTAAAAGCATCTATTTACTGATGTTTAAAAACACACAGTCGAAGGAATGAGTGACTGCCATATCCTGCTGCTCTCTGAGCGCTGCTTTTATCTCAACAGGGACTGGGTTACGGCTGCCATTGCACGATGAGTAATGCAGGGCTCCATTCTTTAGAATAACTTCATTAAGGAAAACATAAACAAACACCTCCCTGGAAGGAGGCAGGCTTTCTGTTTACTGTCTTTCCAGACTTTACAGCTGAGAAGCACTTGAACTTTACTCTGTTTTGTGGTTTAATGCTGTTTTCAGTGAGCTTAGCATCATGAAGACAGGTTTGAAGCTGTTCTTCTCTCCCCTGAAGTCATAACTGAGACCCTTTTCCAGTGCTGAGGATGGGATTGAAGTAATCAATCCAATTTCAAGGTGAGCAAGTGATGGGGACTATCATTTTAATCTGGTCACCAGTTGCCAGACTGCACAGATGAAGCAGCAACAAAGAGGAGTGGCCAGGAGGACTGACTATCCTTAGAAGCTGAAAATCATTTTTCCTGAGAAAACGAGAAGGAAGAAAATTCAGGTTTTCAAATACCATTATACTTCCCTTCTCCTTTCCCACAGGACCTTAGCTTAGGCTGTATTGTGGGTGTCACACTCAGGAGGCAAGATGGGGCCAGACAGCAAAAGTGCATCTCCCAGCTAATGAGAAAAGATTGTGACCTCCCTTTGTGCCCACTCACTGGGAGAGGACTTGCAGTGAGATAACACCAGCTCCAACTGGAAACTATGCCCAAACATCTCATGTGCAAACTAGTTAGGATGAGGCAGGAGGACCAGTGAGCTAAGAGGTGTGTGTTTTGAGCTGAGACAGTTAAAGTAGACTTTATAAATTAATTTTGGATATCAGGCCAAAATATGAGCCAAGTAAGGGTAACTTGAGATGAGGGACAACTTGTAGCAGTTTCTGGGATTTCCTGATACTGAGCCATGAAAGGGTTTGGAGCTCTGGAGCCGGGTCTACTCTCTTCTTAACAGAGGGCAGCAATAAACTGTGAACTGTTCAAGGAATCATATCCCATTCAGTTTCATAATATGAAGTATTTGAAAGCTGCCGAATCTGGCCAAAATAAGAGCATAAGTGCAATGAGAAGTTTTCATTAGACATGCACACTAATACTGCAGTTTCACTCCCGCAAAAATATCTCATCCACAAGTACAAGTGGAACAGCCCATCATAGAAGCCTTTTACACCTCCTGAAAAGTCATCTCAAGTGATTCTTGGTGATAAAACATTTCATTTGCTCCACTTAGGGTCCTTAGATGATCAGATCAGATTTCATATAGATAAATTGCAGCCAGCTAGATAGAAAACAGTAAAATACTTGGCACCTCCAATTTCAAGTTTAACCCAATGTCACAGAAATAGCCTTGCTAAGAAAATATCTTTGAAGCAAGATACTTAGTGCTTCAAGTACATCCAACAAGATCTATCTAAATAGCAGCATTAACAAAATGATAGTGTGTCTAGCCTCTGCATGCAATAAAGAAGAAAGCACAGAGATTTTCTGCATGGCTATGTTTAACTCTTTGATTAAATTTTTCATTTGCAATTCTAGACTTTAGGATTTTTCCCCAGAAGTAGGCAGCAAACTCCGCCTCGCAATGTAGGAGTTTCTGCAGCAGTTTTAGTGTGCTGCAAAAGTTGAGCTTTAAAACACAACAAAGAACATCAGTCAGTTCCAATGCATAGGACCCAAAATATCTGTTTACAGGCAAGTAGAGATGGAAATGATACAACAGCAACAAAATTTTCATTTAAACAAACATCAGATACTAACCAGCTTACTCTTCCAGATAACATCCATGACTTACTCAACTGTTGCAAAAACATAGTCATTGTGTTGCTAAAAGAAAGTGAATGTTTGGTTTAAACACAGCTGCAAAAATACCTGGGAAGAAACTTAGAGCCTTGAGTCACTGTCAAAATGAAGTGACAAGGAGGACCTACCACGTAAAATACTGTCACATTCTTCTCAATCACAATTTGCATTGTACATGTAAACAATCATGAGATTTCTTATTTTGTAGGTAATTATTGTTGAACTGTCCATAAATTTACAATATAGAAACCATTCAAATGAACTTCTGAATCAAAGTGCTAGTGAAGTTTGCACTTCTGCAAAGCAAAGCCCCCAGACGTGTGCTGTCATTCTAATTTGTGTTCTACCCATATTGGTGGCTTGGCATTGAATACTTGTGGCATCCTTTCGCATGAGTAATATAGGTGACTCATTGTGGGTGTCTCAAGTGAAAGCATCTACATCTGCACAAGTAACCTTGCTCTGTTGTCTCAGAGAACAGAGAATTAACCCAGTGCAATTCCCACTGACTGCATGTGATCCAGCTCAATGAGATGACTATGTTTGGTCACACGAACTTGACTGTATTGACACAGTCTCCGATGATAGGCTAGCAAGTACACTGGATAGGCTGAGGTGAAAGGATGCCATCCAGAGGGACCTGCACAGGCTTGAGAGGTTGTCCCATGCAAACCTTATGAAGGTCAGCAAGGCCAAGTGCAAGGTCCTGCACCTGGGTCAGAGAAATCCTCAGTATCATACAGGCAGGGTCACGAACCGGTTGATGAACCGAGAAGGACTTGGGGATATAAGCAGACAAAAAGTAGGTATGAGCTGGCAATGTATACTCACATCCCAGAAAGCCAAATGCATCCTGGGCTGCATAAAAAAGCAGCACAGGCAGCAGGTCAAGGGCGGTGATTCTGCCCCTCTACTCCACTCTCTTGAGACCCCACCTCAAGTACTGCATCCAGGTTAGGCCTCCAGTACAAGAAAGACATGGATCTGTTAGAGAGGGTCCAGGGGAGGGCCACAAAAATTGTGAGAGGGTTGGAACACCTTCCCTTTGAAGAAAGGATGAGGAGTTGTGGTTGTTCAGTCTAGAGAAGGGAAGCCTTTGGGGAGACACCCTTGCAGAATTTTAATGTATAAAGGGACCTTATAGGAAAGATGGAGAGAGACTTTTTACTGGGACCTGTACTAAAAAGACACAGACTAATGACTTTAAACTAAAAGAAAGTGAAAAGGACATAGATAATTTTTTAAAATTATGGTAATGAGTTCGTGAAACAGGTTTCCTGAAGAAGTTGTGAATGCCTCATACCTGCAAGTGGTCAAAATCAGGTTAGACAGATCTTTGAGCAGCCTGATCTAGTGAAAGATGTCCCTGTCCATGGCAGGATGGGCTTGGCTAGAGGATCTTTGAAGGTCCCTTGCAGCTGAAACCACTCTGTGATTTTATGATAAGTAGCTTAGATGTAGGAACTACACTGTTGTCACCTATTGTTAAGAGAGATTGATTCCTACCACAACATCTGTGCTACGTTGAGAAGTGTCAAGACTGAGGCAATGGACAGTGTGTGGCTCTATAATGGTCAAGATAGTTTAAGTTCAGGCTGTGTGAAAAAGAAGCTTGAACCCTCATGTTAAGGTATTCAATATGTTTTGAATTTGCTGCTACAAAAGGCAGATTTGGTTTGACAAAGGCTTAGCAGGGTGAGTAGGTCCTACAACTTCCTCCTGAGGGGAAAAGAGGGGTAGACACTGATCTCTTCTCTGTGGTGACCAGTGACAGGACCCGAGGGAATGGCCTGAAGTTGTGCTGTGGAAGGTTTAGGTTGAATATTAGAAATAGATTCTTCACTCAGAGGATAGCTGGGTGCTGGAACAGGCTCCCCAGGGAAGTGATCACAGCACCAAGCCTGACAGAGTTCAAGAAGCGTTTGGACAATACTCTGAGGCACATGGTGTGACTCTTGGCGATGGCCCTGTGCAGGGCTAGGAGCTGGACTCAATGATCCTTGTGGATCCCTTTCAACTTGGCATATTCTGCGATTCTGTGAAAGATTTGTTAGCCCAGTCTTAAGTTACCAAGTACACATGTCCCTCATTTTCTTCAGTACACTTCTGAGCAGAAACTAAATGCACACAACCAGTCAAAATAAAATTACCTTCTTCCTTTTTGGCATTACTTCATTAGATGTTTGCTATTCTAACCATATTGTCTATACCTGCAATAGCCTTAAATGTCTATTCTGATTCCTGTACATGTGAAGACAACTACGTTTTGAACACAGCACCGCTGTACATCATGGCCTTGGTTCCTAAGCCAAGAAATAGTAAAGCTTTGAGGAATGCTTGTCAACACGTCAGTTCTACTTCTGTGAACATAATCACCATCCACTTTTATATCAAAATTAAATGACAAAATTACATTCATTGGGAAAGGAAGTGAGTGGGTAACTACTGATGTAGCTTCTGGTTATAGTGGGCAGGACAAGAATAATGAGTTCGGCTTGTGGGAGATTTACGTCAGACATTAGGAAATACTTTCTAATGATAAGAACTGCAAAGAACAGGAACTGCCTGAGGATGCTGTGACACCTCTACACTGGAGGTCTTTAAAAACAAGTCAGACACACATCTATCAGGAGTGGCCTGGGTATGGGAGATCCTGCCTTGGGTATCTGTACCTACCAGATAACCTCCTTTCAGTTCTATGATGATAGCATTCATTCTTGTTCCCTATAACCTCATTTTGGGGTTGTGGAACTGAAAGGAGAAATAAACTAATGAGACTCATTGAATATTGTTCTCAGCAGGAAGCTTAACAGAAAGCAGAGAAGTCTCTAGAAAGATCTCAGGATCCTGAAGCCCTCATCAAGTCGCTCCAGCC
Organism: Xenops minutus; assembly: GCA_035221455.1. Classification (NCBI taxonomy): domain Eukaryota; kingdom Metazoa; phylum Chordata; class Aves; order Passeriformes; family Furnariidae; genus Xenops; species Xenops minutus. Next base: position 140,702,827 of record JAWWEE010000074.1, on the reverse strand, counting down.
AGCAGAAAATTATAATCATATTCCCTTGCTTCCCTCAGGTGAGACCCATGAGGTGGTGGCCTTGACCTCAAGGCCATTCAGTCACCTGATGTTTGAGTTCTAGGAAATTACCAAGCAGCATGCAATAGAAAAGAGTGGAAAAATCTCCCAGGCGTATTTTGGACAACACATAAGGAGTGCAGTGATCTCTCATAAGCCAGTACTATACCAAATCTCATATTGACTGGGAAAATGAAATTCCACAAAGTGAAATGTCAGTGTTTTCACCCATGAATGAATAACAGTTAGTCAAGATAAAAGACATTATATGTAGTACTGCACTTAGACATGCAGAGGCCACTATGGGAAAATTTTGTGTTAGAAAAAATATACATATATAAAATCTGGTCAGCAGTAAATAATGTTGCGAGTACTTTAGCTTTTCACCTGTCATTCCTCTGCCAGGCAGGAAGGACTTCTGGAACTGATACAGCTCAACCAGACACAGAGTTTCTCTCTAGACTCTCTATTTCCTTTTGTAAAAGGATAAAGAACAAGGCTTACAGATCTAATTTTTCAGTCTTGGATATTTCCTACACACAAATGCTTCCACTTCCTCCTTCATCAGTAGATAATTTCTTGCATCAAGTTGCTGGTGAGTTCTGCCAATTGATAAAATTTTATACTACTTTAGACATTAAAAAAAAAAAAAAAGAAGAAAATTATATGTAGTTCCAGTGGTCAGGAAAAGCAATATATACACTGACTTCTGACTATCAGTGTCTTGGTGAGAATGTGTCACATATAATTGATGAACAGTCTTTGGTCTGGCATTCACTCGCACAGTAAAATAGTATTTTTGAATAAATGCGAATAACAAAGAAAGATCTAAATATCCACTTGTTCCCAAACTAGCCAGGGAAAAAGGAAAATGGTCTCAGTTCTCTACATAATTTATCATAATGTCTAAAGCCAAGTTTTAACTTGCTTTGAAATCTGAAAAAAAATCCTATGAATGCCACACATAGTGAAGAAATTGTCAAAAACTCTTGACTCCCTCTCAGAGATATTTAGAAGGGGATTATCAGAAGCACTCAGCACTGGCCAAATACTGATCTACTGGAGTAAACAAAGCAAAAATTCCCTACATCAAGTTCTGAAAAGTCTAATACAATAGTTATGTGAAGGAGAATTAAGCTTAAGTGACATTTTCATCATCACAGTTTCACAGTGACATAGAGTTGTTTCCAGTGAAGCCCCCCCATCCAGTTTAGTGTCATAGGGAATAACAGAACAGGGCCTTTTCCCTCATACCATGTGCAGTGCTTACAGTAAGAATTACTTGTGTGTCTCCTTTGCCCCATACTTAAATTTTAACATGCACTACACAAACATGGGTGGAACATTTTCTAAATAAAAGGTTGTTCAAAGGAAAATGGGCATAAGCAATAAATGAGAACCCAGAAGAATCATCCATACTAGAGCTCCATCTAGCTATTAACTCATCTTCTGTACCAAATGCTAGAAGCAGCCTTGCAGATCATTCACCTTGAAAATGCACACAGTTATCATCGAGCTGGACCAAAAGGAAACATATTCTCCTATTAATGTGCAAATGAGCAGTGTCTAATAGTGCTAATCAATGTTGAACAGGGAAAAAAAAAGTGTCCTTAAAAAGATAATGGTAAGTAGCTGATGAGCAGAAGGGTTTTGTAGTGACTAGTTAGCCACCCCCTGTGCTGCCCACTGATGCCTCTGGACAGTTGTTTCATTAGGAAAAGCTCCACATTAAGTCATACTGCTTTTTTTCAAACAGAAAACTATCCAATTAAGTATCTTATTTCTTCTGAGCAGTCAACTATGTAGGCTTAACTGAACTCATGATGATGACTAAATCTTTTTAGCCTTTGTAATATATTTTTACTGTGTGCCCCTGTGTGAGACGGAAATACTTAAACTGATAATGACAACAGGGTGGGAAGGTATGTGTCAGGCAAAATGCTGTGACTAAATTCCCATTTGCAGTGAGGCAGCAAGCTCAGGCACTGGCAGGAAAAACATCTCATTGAATCAGCACTTCCCAAACCAGTGTGTGAAACTGAAACATGCAGAAGTATTGCCAAGTTTTGCAGTAGAGAACAAAGGATGCCTGGGAGTTGAATCTGATCCTAGTGCTTAAAATCTTTCAGTATAGGATGCTGCCCTACTTCTGATTCTTTGGTTAGCTTATGTTGCATTGGCTTGGGTATCTCTCCACAGCACTACTCTACATAGTGTAGACAGGCAGACTCCTACTTTTTTTATTCATCAATTCTCCCCCCATTTTGTTATTCCTGAACTCTTTTATCCATTTTTAGGATAAGTAAATACATTCTGCTTAGATCCTGTTGAGCAGCAATAATAGTCTAAGCCATGGGAGTGGGAACATTTTCCCATTTGTCTTGCCATGTTTTGCAAGGCATGCTGCTGAAGGGCAGAGTGCTTGCAGGGAATTCAGTGCTCTTGGCTTTACCCAGAGACAATTTCTTGCTCACTGGGGAGGTTTTGAGAAAAGAAATCATTCTGTGACCCTGTTACTGAGAAGCTTCAGGCTGGTGTAAAACTATACCTGCCAATCCTTTGCAAATGGCAGCCACTTTAATGCCGTTTGAGAATATGCTTTAGATTTCCTCTAGGACACTGCACATGTCCTGACTGGCGAAGCAATGCAGTTATTACAATTGACCTAGACTTAACCTTTGATCCTTGGAGAAGAGCTCTTAAGTCATTTTTTATTAGTCATCTCTTCTGGGTCATGCCTCTGCATCTTCCTCTGTCACAATCCTTTTCTAACTCACCTCCAGGACAGATGCTGGTTGGCTTCTAGCTGTACATGCCAAGGGAGAAATACATTCTACCTACTCGTGCTAATACCCCAAGGGCCCCACTTATCTTTCTGAAGGAAGCCTGGGAAAGTCTAGCAAAAGCAGGCAGGGCTCTGTTTTATACCTATGAAGTCTTTGATGAGAATATGGATTGCAGCACACAGCACAAAGTTTACTTAAGGAATGCCACCAGGCAGCTGACTCTGAGGGCAATCCAAGCGAGTAAAACACTGCCTTGCTTCTCTGCTTAGACTCACAGTCACTGCAGCGATCTCCTGGTACAGGAACATCCCCGTGTTTGCACAGTGCCCTGTGGACTGGGGTCCTTCCAGCCTGTGCTTGGAGATGCAGGTGATAAAACAGTCAAACCAGGATGCCAAAGCTACATTCATTACCATGTTCTGCAGGAGATACAGACAGAACTACCCAGGCCCTGAGTCTGTCATCAGGGAAGTTCAGTGTCCTGTGTCTTCTCCTGTGCTACTGCCAGCATTCCTTACAAGTCACAGCCACAGGTATTGTTACTTTCTTTTTTATTACAATAAATACCCTACTGACTTCCCCAAGTTGTTTTCTTCCAAAAATACTCTTGATATGGTACAAGGGTGTACAAGGGTGAACAGCCTTCACAAGCCTGTCATGTGCCTACCAGTGTCACCAGGTACCCACCAAAGCTGCTTTTATCATTCACCTCCTCAGCTGGACAGGGGAGAAAAAATATAAAAGGCTTATGGACCAAGGTAAGGACAGGGAGAGATCACTCGCGAGTTACCTTCAAGCGCAAAACAGTTGCAGTTTGGGGAAAATAGTTCAATTTATTCCCAGTAAAATCAGACCCAGAATAATGAGAAATAAAACCAAATCTCAAAACACCTTCTGCATCCCTTCCTTTTTCTTGGGCTCAACTTTGCTCATCTTTTTCTCTGTTTTAGGCAAACAGGGAATGGAAGCTACAGTCAGTTCAACACTCATTGTGTCTCTCTCTCCTTCCATCTCAGGGACAAAACTTCTCACATTCTTCCCATCTCCAGCATGGAGTCTCTCTCATGAAGACAGTTCTCCATGAACTTTTCCAGCATGGGTCCTTACCACAGATTGTCGCTCTTCATGGAACAGACTGCTCCATGTGGTTCGCTCATGAGGCCACAAGTCCTGCCAGCAAACCTGCTCTGGTATGGGCTCCACTCCCAACAGGGCCACAAGATCCTGTTCCAGTACGGGCTTCCCATGGGGTTACAACCTTCTCTAGGCATCCACCTGCTCTGGTGTGGGGTCCCCCATGGACTGCAAATAGATCTCTGCTTCACCAGGGGCCTCCAAGGGCTGCAGGGGCACAGCTGCCTCACTATGGGCTGCACCACAGGCTGCAGCGGAACCTCTGCTCTGGCATCTGGAGCACCTTTTCCATCTCCTTTCTCAGTGACCTTGATGTCTGCAGGGCTGTTTTTGTCGCATATTCTCATTCCTCTCTCTGGCTGCTGTTAAGCAGTAATTTTCCCCACCTTCTTAAACCTGTTATCCCAGAGGCACTACCATTGTTACTGATGGGCTCAGCCTTGGCCAGCAGTAGGTCTGTCCTGGAAATGGGGGAAGCTTCTGGCAACTTTCCTGAAAAGCCATCCCTGTAGGTCCCTGCTACCAAAACCATGCCACACAAACCCAATGCAATAATAAAGTGCTCAGACGTAGACACAGGAGCTTTCACGGCTGAGGAGTATGGGAACTCTGGGAATATCCCACAGGACATCACAACTCCTGACTAGATAATACCATGCTGAAGTGCTGTGGAGAGCTGTAAGCCCCAGCAAATTTTATTAGTTTGCATCCTCCTGTGTTTTGACATTGAACACAGTTCCCTGCAAGCCTCTTGGTAGGCCCAGCTCAGGAGCCTCAATATGCTTCCCGACAGCTGGCTATCATCCCTCACTGCTGTGGCATGATCTAGGCAGGCATCACCTTGTTCATGTTCACTTTCAGAGATGAAATTTTCTCCCGGCTCTTTGACTGCCTTACTCCAGTGGTTTGCTAGTGAGACTAGCCCATTGCTGCTCTTCCTGCCTTGGAAATGTCCTCTGGGGATGATTAAGAATATTGGGCTTTCTACAATTTTCAAATCAAATGCATAAAGCCTGGTGAATCCCTAGTAGTGACTGCTCATTTTCAGGACTTGAAGATCTCAGAATCTCAAGAGTGTGTTTTTTAATGGCAGCATTATCTTGACTACCACAGCACACAGTGGATACGGAAAACACACCAGGCATACAGATGGCTATAGACACAACCATAGCATCATGGACTGTGATAGACCTAATACATAAACCAAGCAGGACTAAAGCACACATCACCTTGACCCAGCTGTTAATGGGATACTCAACATTTGTGGCATGGGTTGTTAGTCCAAAACCAATGAAATAATTCATCACTGACTGCACACCACTGGCCTTTTGTTTTAAATGAAAGCAATGAGAAGCACTGTTAGGTAAACTGTACTGTTCTGCCTCAATTTTAACACCGTAGATTCCAACCCAGATCTGCTAAAGACTTTTCCAGAGACAACAGAGTTGTGTGCCCCATTAGAGACAGGTGCCTTCTCTGGTTGCAGGCAACGGACATAGTGGGGAAGAGTCTGAGCAGGGGTGCAGGGCTATGACAGGTGGATGCAGTTGAGGTGATGAGATGCATGGAGTAACAGTGTTACTTTTCCTTCTCCTTTCACAAGCATCCCAATTCCTCCCATGACTCCAGGCTGCCTTTCCGATGTCCTGACACTGAATGACTAAACACCAGCAACATAATAATTTTTGCACCTGGCAGTCACTGCTTTGCTGACTGCCTGACACTGACCCTGATTCTGACTCAAAAACTGTAGTGGCAAAAGCTACTTCACCAGCTGAGACAAAGCACAGAGTCTGAGAAGCAGAGGTTTGATCTAATGCTTGTTGAAATAATAACAAGGATTCACACCAGTCTTGGTCGATCAGTGAACCAATCCCCATATGGAATCCTGCTTGTTTTGCATCCATCCCCGTAAGGGTAAATGATAATATCAGCTGCTTTGGGGCTTTTTGCTTACTGTTTTGTTTGGGTTATTGGCCATTAGAAACAATCTCTTTCACATCATAAACATATGCATCAGTCTCCCAACCCACTTGCATAATTTGTTTATTTTACTCAAAAACAACAGAGGGCAAAGACCTGCTAGGTCGTAGTGAAAAGAGTCAACCAATATTTACCTGTAAGGGCTAGTATTTATTACATGAACCAACTATCAAATTAATCTGACAAGTTAATCCATTAACTTAATCTTCATCTAATAAATATGAAGGAGAGAAGATTCCTATTGATCTTAGCTGTCACAAGGACTTAAAACTCTTTAAACTCAGTACTGCCTGTAGCTACTGGGACCATCAGAGTTAAACCCATCATATATGCTGTCTGCTTTCTCCTGTCTTATAAATAATTCCCTGAGCTGTTCCTCTTATCTGCTCCAGCCACTTCTTCATTTACTTATTTGTTTATACTTATCCTGTGCTCTCACACTGAGTTCATCCCTGAAAAACTTTGTTGAGCTGTTTTCTTCTTCCAAAGGATTTACCCCAGCTAATCTGATGGTACATTCTTAAAGAAGCCACACCACAAAATAAGTCTACCTGTCTCCTGTGGTCACCACTTGTGGGCTGTCAATGGCACAAGGCCCAAACCAAACCCAACCACATTATTCATGGAAACCCTCTTATGCATTTTACTGGGAATCACATTTCTGGGGGCTCTTCTCCCTGCTGAAAGGCAGTATAAGAAAGGCAGTACGGGCACAGCAGAATCAAACAAAGTATCTTCTGTCTGTCAGCAAGCATCCAGTTTATACCAGAATTACACAGTTTGATTTTAGTTTGAAAGCAAAAATTTCATTAGACATTCCCTATCCAGCCCAAATACAGTGTTCAACCCAAAACCAGACCTCTCTTAGCCTTTGGTATGTCAGTTTTGAGCAAATAAAAGAATTTCTCAGGCAGAGCTTCTAGAGTTGCTGCAATGTGGCAATCAAATTTTAAATTGGGAGGAACAGCACTGGGTGGACTAACACACATTTAATCCATCTTGGCTTTGCAATCCCACCTTTATAGACTAAATCTGTTTGATTTTACCAAAAGAATTTCCTCTCTCAGAAGCTCTTACCCTCCTCCTCCCACCCACCTTCTCCATGATCACTCCCTCTGTTTCTCTCTAAATTTTGGGTCATTTTTGGCACCCAACAGAATTCATACCATTTTATTTGCAGACTAAAAACACACATTCAAAAGAAAAAAGCAGCTCTTTTCTGCTTCAAATCCATCTCAAGAAACTCACAAGCAAGCAGGATTTCACGTGATTGTTCTCTTGCACTTGCACTACTTGCATTACCCTCAACAGGCAGTCTGAACATGGTCCTTGCCTCCTGCAGCTTGTGGAGCATCTCAAGCCTCAGTTTCTTTTGCTCTGGCTATAAAATCAACCTTTTGATATTCTAAGTGTAAAACATACCCAAAAAGCTGTCTTCTTGCTCTTTTGGGAAGATTTATGTCACACCTTTCCCTTAAGTTAAAATTTTCACCCAGCTCTTAATTTGTAAGAGAACAGTAAAGGGTTCACTATTACCATACTGACGTAATGTTCAGATGTTGGAACAGACAAGCTTAGAAAGCAAATGCTGACATCACAACATTTGTGAAGATGTTTAAAATCTTGGAAACATCAATGGCAGCTTGTTAATAAAGGTAATCAGTGCTTTTATTTTTTTTTCTTTCCTTATTAGAAGAATGGGATTTGTGTTCTAAATGTCTTTCTCCATAAATATAATCTGTCCCATTATATTTGCACTGCTATCGAATGGACTTCTTTTCCTCTTGTTTTCCTTTTGTTTTTAACTCTTTTAAGAGGAAAAACATCACTGAAAGGAAAAGGGAAGCTGCACGAGAATATAAATGTCAGGGGTATAAATGAAGCCATCCTCATCTACCCCTAGTGACTAATAAATGCCAGTAAAATTCATTCCACATCTGGAATGTGGTCTGTAGAAAATCCAACAAGTATAAATCACCACCCTCGATCAGAATATAAATCCTGACATGATGCAAATAATGCATAGCTCATATGTTTGTGTATTTTACTGTGGTATCAGGAGGAGGAAGGAAAGGCCAGGTGACAGGATACAGGGAAGTTAGAAAATAACTTTGTCCATTTCAAGAAACAATACACTGCTTCCACCGGAAGAACATTTTTCAGAAAGGAAATTTACTCTCTCCTGTTTCACCACTGCTAACTCCTCCTCCCCCAACTTAGGAGCCTCCAGCAAGAAAGAAATTATCATATCTTGAACTCTGCAAACAGAAGGTCATGAAATACCAGCTTGGCTATGCTGGCTACGTTCACTTTTCTTTTGTACAGCAGTTATTCGGATCAGATGCAAGTACATGACCTGCTTCATCTCCTTGGAATATTTGCTCCTTCCCCCATTGCTGCAGGTCACCAGGAGGTCACGCCAGCAGCTTCTCACTGATTTTCAAGAGACCGGCTCTCCCAAGGGTGACTGTCAACTAATGCAGTCAAGCTAACACTGTCTTTCTCTATTTTGTCCTCAGGAGATGGTAAGCTATGTATGGCACACAGGCTTGATCCAAAGCCCTCAGAAGCCAACAAAAATGAAAAGGAAAATCCCCTGTAAGGATTTCACATCATGGGTGTATGAAAAGGGCGGCCTTTTCTACTCTGACTCTGAACATGGAGCCGTGCAGCAGACAGCAACAGCACAGCTTTGGTAGCTGACTCAGTCTCTCTACCATGGATTTTCTGTTTGATGTTTTCCTCACGGCTCCTGATTCATCTTCAATAGTCTAGATTGCCATAGGAAAAAAAAAAAGTTTATTAAAACTCGTGGTTACCCATTAACCTGTGGATCTGAGATATGTGAGCAGGATCTCCCCATTCAACATTCATCCTAAACATACAAAAGTTGCCATTTGTGTATAGCCCTTCTCACAGGCAGAGGGGCTTTCACTCATCACAATAGTACAAAATCAGAAAAGCTGCACTGAAATTTTCACACAGTTTCCTTGTACATTATCTAGGGAGGGAAAAGAGATTTGAAGAAGCACGTGACAGACGTTTTTCAAACAAACACAACAAGACAAATTCAGGACCCCAGAGGGTGGCTGTAAATGTGGAGTAATTTAATTTTAAATTTATGCCATCAAAACTGTAAAATAATTGTACCTTAAATAAGCAAAATAATAACAACAAATAAAAATATGTATTTATTATTATTAAAAGCAGTTCTATGGCATCACTAACCATAAGTTAAGACCACCTTTGTGCACAAGAGCAGCAGGCTGAATCTTGGATCACTACTAATTTGCAGTGATTTCTTCAGGATCCGATGCAGGGAATGTTAGTGGGAATGAAACATCTGTAGAGAAAAAGTAAGCCTGCTCAGATATTGTATGAAGACTGGAGGATTTCCCTATCCCCTAGAGATAATTTCTATTATGCATCAGAGAGAAACCTCTCAGTCAATCTGCAAGAGGCTTTTCTCTTCTATCTTACTAGGATACATTATTTAGCAAAATATTTGTTTTCCTTTTCCTTACTTTAGGGACTCTTCATACACAGCTATCTTGACTGGAAAACCAATACAGGCAGGAAATGCTTAATTGTGTGACTATTCTGTGTTTAAATGTGCCTTCTACCTTAACATGAGATATGAGACTGTCCTTGAACCAAACACTACCTGCAGCTTAAGTTCTGTGATTCAGTCCAACACACTCTAAGTAGTCTAAAGTGACCCCCAAAACAAAATGCAGACAGTGTGAACACTGAGTCCCTGGTACAAGCTGTCTCACTGTCCAGGTCTGTTCCTACAATGCAGCACTAATTAGTATTGCAGACAGGACACTGCAGTTTGAATGGATGCTCTTCTGGGAGGAGGTTCCTATATTTTGCTGATAAAACAAGAACTGTCTTGGTGTCACAGCAACACTGACATATTTTGCTCATCTCAACAATAAACTTCATCCCCCCCGTCCTCTTGTAAAATTTAACCACGTTTCTGGAGGTTGTACTGCTTTATTAGTAGGAGTATTAGTATTCCAATTAGGCATTCCGTTACCTGCTTTCCCAAGAAGGCTTTTTTTTTGAGGAAAAAGTTATGACATTGTGGGTACCAAGACCTCCTTGTGTGCTGTAAAGAACAAAAAAGATCTCTTCACTACTTCACAGTTCACCTTGAAGAAACACAGAGTTCAGGTCAGCCTCAGGTGTGTTCCTGCTGGTGCCAGGTGTCAATAGAAAGCTCCTTAATGACTCATTTCCTAATTAAAGGCTTCCCTCCCCTGAAACACAGATCACTGCATCTTAATATTCAGTGCACAAAGCTGAATAATCTGGCAGCTACCTACTGAATCTTTCACACCTACAGACTGGAGATTGTCAAAGGTTGTTTTAAAACCTCTGAGATTTTTTTTTTTTTTTTAAAGCACCAGCTTTCTAAATACAGAAATGCTATGAACCTATGAGTTGGGTGTCACTGAGTTTTACACCACTAAATCAATTTCAATGAATAATTCAGGAGGAAGAAAAAACCCACAACCTTCATCCCAGGAATGTAGTCCTCCAGTAGCAAGAGATAAGCTGGTGGGAAAGCTATGCTGGAGGACAGGAGAAAGATCAGGCTGTTTTGATTTCTAGGGAGTAGTTGAAGTAAATTCCCTATTCTCTGATTTTTATCCCTAATATAAACTACCTTGTGAGCTACTCATCCATTAAATGTGATCTATAGCAACTATATTTTTACTAAATCTTAAATCCAAGCTCATAAATTCATATACACATCACAGAACCACAAAATTTGAGCATGTGTTTTCTTCTGCAAGACTCCCAGAAAAGATGCTTTTGGTTTTGCATTCAGCTATAGACAGTCACGGTGTTTGAGTTACTATGATTTAATGAGAAGCCACTTCTCAGCAGAGGAGCTTAAGCTCTTATGAGACAGGAAGAGAACTCTCACTTGAGCCAGTCATAGCAGTCCCACAGTCACATCAAGCATCCAAAACATAAGGCCTTCCAATAATCTTTGGGGTAAGCCTTTCAGCTACTGCAATTAATGCAAAAATTGAAGGACTTTCAAGCAAGCACCAAACTACATGGTCCTCAAATTGCTATGGATATGTACAAAAAGGGCTCTCTCCAATTCCAAACACATCAATAGATGGATACAGATCGGTGAGTGGAGGGAAACAATAGGAAAATCATATCATGAAGCAGCAGCAGAGAAGTTAGACATCTAGTCTCAGATGGCTGTCCAGGCACAACTGTTTGCTTGGCTGTACTATGAACTGGAACAGGGAAGTAATCCAGCTTCTCCAAGCCTGATCCACTGAAAGCACCAAGAGCCCAGTGCACATTACAACTACCCAGGCTGCTCCCAACTGAGAAGGTGTTGTGCTAAGGTATAAGGCAGGAAAATAAAAGTACTTCAAGCTGATCCTGTAGGTGAAAACTATGCTGAAGCAAGTGTTGCAGAGTGTTTGCCTCTGATGAGGAAAGTCCTGGCTCACCAATAGACGTGGCTAACGGTGCAGCACTACAGTGTCCATCCAGGGCTACTTGTGCATGTTTTCCATGGGGCTTTCAGCTCTTGAGCTAGCAGTTGTTCCATCTTTAAGATAGCTTATGCATCATTAATGACACATGCACCTGAAACTAGGAACTCTTGCCAGAGATGAATAAGTGGAGTTATAATAAGATTTATATTCATACAGATAACAAGAATATCCAGAGCTATAAATATTGTTAACCGATACCTCCTGGTTGTTCAACCTCATTTTTCAAAGTTTAAGCCAAAATCTAAACATTACAGATATAAAACAGACCTACTGAAGTAGGAGAGGGGAGAAAAGGAGAAACATTATCCCTTACCTCCCAGCTATGAGAATCTTAAACATTTCTCTAGACAGCCATTTCCACACCTTGGTGGAGATTTGGAACCAGATGCCAGATGGATCTTCATTCAGTTCCAGGATGGCAGCTCTTGTCTCATCTTCTTGCTTTCTGTTGACTATATGGATTTCTGCTGGAATGTGGATCATATAATTAGTGCCATACTAATGGAGAAGGGATTTATCATGATCATTCCTGAACCCGATGGGGTCTTCAAAAAGTTTCTGAAAGAAAACAGGAAGCTGCCAGAAAGAACTGGACATCTCTGGTCCAACAGTTGGCTCTTTTGTTTGAAACCAAGAAAAGCACCATTCAGGACTCTAATTGATTAAAACCAAGTGCAATTGCCAGAGCACCAATAATTGCTGGAAGAGGGCAACGGTCACCCTAATGCGTTGTCACTTCAGAGGAAGTTGAACACTAACAACCGATCAAGCAGCATTAGTTAAAAGTAACCTTTTAATGACCCCTGATTTCTCCTTGAGGAAATATTTCCTACAGATTTTGTATTATATTTTTCAATGCTAGTGCATATGTCTTTCAATACCTTATTTATTTCAAATTTTAAAATATGCAGAAGTCTTCACTACTCCATTCTGGCTGCACACTCTAAACAGCTTCTGTTGTGATTTTCAGATAAACTCCAGGAATTCTGCAGCTCATCTAAATTTGTCTCATCCTTGCTGCTTGTTTACAATAAAACTTCTTCTTTTGCTGACTTTTCTACAGCTGTCATTACTTTTACTTGTTTTGTTTTGCTCGATTACTTAACCCCAATTAACTCAGACTCCCACTGCCTTAGTTATACTTTTTTGTTCACTCACTTATGTGTAACATATACTTCTTCCTTTTCCATAATGTTATGTTCAGCATTGCAAGAATGCTCCTGATAGTCCCATAAACTTTATGTTTTCCTTACAGCCTGAAGGTTGGATTAACATGTAAACCCTGGAATCACCACTCCTATTTACACAAGAGGGGAAGAAAAAAGGTATTGCACTTCAGGCTTTTTCAGTAATGCTATGAAATTTAACACTGCTTCAGAAAACCTGGTGCAAAAAAATGCACCCAAAAATATTTTGTTGAAAAAGTTTACCATTTTAAAAACTTAACTACTTTAAAAGTTCAGTGGAAACATGAACACTTCAGGTCATCTGGATTTTTGTTTTTTAAAGGAATTCTTTTCTCTATTGTGATAGAACCTCTGAAAGTTTGATACTCGCTTTATTTTATTTTGCTTTGATGACATTTCTTATGTTCAATTATTCTGTTAAGAATAATTATGCATATTAAAATACCTTTTTTAAAACCTCAGATCTATATTACAAAGAAGAATGAAACCAAGAAGACTCATGCCTTGAACATCTAACATTTCTATATGCTTGTATTTTTCTACTTCAGTGTACCTCAGCCTTGGCTTTTTTTATCACTTACAGTGTCAACTAAAAACATACTGAAACCATTTAAGACCCTTTTATATGTTGCCAAATCCACAAAGACTTCTAGAAGACTTTTTAAATATTAGTTTAAATAAATATTAAATAAAATATTAATTAAAATATCAATTAAAGTATCAAGTAATAAACCTCTTTAAAAGGGAAAAGTGGAGTTCTGAGAATCAATCTCGTTCTGCCAAGACAGAAGAAAACCCTTAATGAAGAGGACAAATTAAATAGAAATGTCTGGAAATCAGGGAAACTTTGTGAGGAAGGAAAGAATTTTAGGTGCAGAGAAACAGAATGATCAAATTAGAATGGATTCCACCATGAGTAGGAGAGTTCTTTACTGCTGTCTTTCCTAATATGAAGATCAGCTCTCAAAGCAGAGGTGACCTTGGAGCAAGAATGGAAAAGAGAAGCTTCCCCCCCAAGCAGGAAGGAGGAGAAACATGCAATAGCAAATAGATTGAATGCAGCTGGCACCAGAAGAGACTAGATGACACACCTCTCAGAGCTTTGTGAGAGAAGAAGACTCTGAGTGATGTGATTCCATGAAAAAGGGTGGAGGACAGCATCTGTATTTGGGGGTTGTATACTTGTCCTGGGGTAGGCAAACTCACCCAGATCATCATCTTGCCCTGAACATCCAGCATGGTGGACAACATGGCTGCGTCCCAGCCTGACCAGGTAAGTTATGTCAACACAACCAGACTGAAATAAGAGACAAAGGGCTCTGGGAAATATGAAGGAGAGAAACACCTGAAAGAGGATTTCTGCTGGGTTAACATTCAAACACCTCTCAACCTACAACTAGGAGAGGGAATATAATTTTTTACCCTGAAAATAGACTTTCACTATAGGCACTGCTGCCGCCAGTGCATGTGTGCAGGAGTGCTTGTCTACACCAAAGATTTGTGTGGGCTTTGCCTCAGTTTCTCTGTGTGCAGATTAAAAAGGATAGTGAATGTGTTGATCTTCTGCTGGAAGGATTTTAAAAATTGCAAAAGACTATTTTAGTCCTCAAATCCTTCTTCCAAGTTGACCAGAAAACCTTGCAGGTTCTCTCCTTTCCTCTCTGATCTTGCACTGGATCAAGCACTGGATGCTTCTCCCTGCCTTTCTCTCATCAGTATCAAAGTGGTACCTCCTCCTGCTCCAGGACTCCATGTTTTAGCTCTTTTAGTTGGTTGAGGTAGATGATGCATTTGGGATTAATTTGTAAGGTTCAAAATCTTTTAGATAACACGTCTGTTTTGTTACTGTAGCACACACCATCCTAAGTGTTGGGGAAGGAAGGAAATATTGGGCTATTGCAAACCCTCCCTATAAAGGGGAAGCAGTCATTCCTCCGAGGTCAGAGTCCAGAGGGTCTGGACTTTGTTCATTCTCTCCTGCCTGCAAAGAGGGAATCAGGAAACATAAACACCTACAAGATAAAAGCAAAACCTAAACTTAGAGAAACAAGTGGTGTCGATCTAACTCTGGATTAGACCTATGAAATGCACACTGGAGTCTACCATCAGCTATTCCTGTTCATACTACAGTGGAAAAAGGGACCTATCATATTGAGAACTACCTTTGTAGCAGAGACCCTAAAAACCAGGCATGAAATCAAACACAAAGAAGGGTATGGGATAAGAAGACAATGTTATTTTACCATGAGAAGAGCAAGAATCTTTATATGAGGGGGTGTAGTGGAGAATGTCAGGTATGTACATAAAATAAAAGGTTGTTGCAACAAACCAAAATATTTTTCTAATCTTCACTGAGAAATCAGCATGCAAAATTCATCATTGCAAAGTCAGTTGGCCCTGTCCTTTCTGTTGCCCAATCTATTTGACCTAGACCATGATAAAGGGAAAGGTAAAAGAGATACTAGCTTCTGATGGACTTCCCCTTAAGAAGTTGTTGCCAGAGGGGGAAGGTCTGGCTCAGCAGAGCATTTGCAGAGCTCTGCAGCTGGGTGTTTGTGGGGTGTACGTAGGGGACACAGACATCTACAGTTCTCCTTCTGCAACTTTCTTTCTGCCTTTATTCTCTTATTCATCCATTTCTTTGCAGATTCAGACTGTTGGGCTTTGGCCTCATTTAATCAAAGCCCTTCTAGTGAACTGGCTTTATCATAAACCTGGTCATTCTAATTTTGTCTTCTCCATCTTCTACAAGCATCACATTGATGTCACTGAGTCTAGATACTTACTAGCTTTGTAGGCCCTAAATTTTAATCTCCATTTCTCAGGATGTTTAAAAGAAAAACTCATCCAGGCTGGAATGGGGCAGGGGAAAATGACAATTCAGGAACAAAAGAAAAAAGCGTGGACCAAGGGATGAGTCTTGAGAACTTGAAGATGAGATTTGAGCAATGAACTCCCTCTACTTGCTCTTCAGACTGAACTTCACACCATTATATGACACAATTCTCTTCTGCTCTGTGACTCATATGTCAGATCCTGACATGCCAGGGGACAAATAGGAGAGATGCTCTAGGGCTTGGCTGCAGTTGGGTAGCATATCCCTGTTCCTTAGGCCACAATCCTCTGCTGCACCCAGCTCCAGGTTCCTTACCGAGGCACATGCCAGAGGCGCAGTCTACTTTGGGACTTCGATCACATGTGAGGACTGGATAAATTCTAAAAGTCAGAGGGCAGAATGAGCATGAAGGACAGTAGGTAGAACCTTACATAAACATCATCTGACAGAAAGCAGAATGCCTTCTGCCTTCAAAGAAAGCAGCTGGAATCAAGCCAAGAATTTTTCTGGAGCTATCATAACTCAGCCATGCTGCACAGAAACATTAAGACGTAAAAAATATACAGTATTAAAATGATAGAAGTGCAGCAGTTTGGCTTAAAATTGCACTGGGAATTGCAATTTCACATTTCTGAGCTATGTGTGTGCTACAGCTCATAGACACAATGTATTAATAGTGACTTCCCACAGATAAGGTTGTTAGAAAAGGTTCAGTAAATGGTAACACATACTAGTCCTCTCCCCGAGAGTGAGATCTTGGAGAAATTTGTGCTTGCCACTGGCTTTATGGAAAATTTTTCTTTTGGTGGACAGCAGGCAGCTCCCAGCCCTTTCAGCTGGTTGCTCTGACAGAAGTTTGTATCTTCATATGTGATGCAGAGTCACTGTATCTTAAGTCCTTACACTGCCTGCTGTCTTAAAGACCTGCTGTTTGTCTACTCCAGGTGGATGCATTTCAATGTCAAGGGAGTAGATCCCAATAGAAAAGCAGGCAAAATTCTCCACTGCGCTGTGCTTTTCTGTAAGCAACTGCATTCCTTCAAGGTGGGTATGGAAAGCTGCCAATTCCTAGTGGCTCTTTCACACCCTTATTATATGGGTTATTACAGTAGTTACAAGGCAATGAAGGTATCAGACATATATATCAGCTTAGGGCTGTATGCATACTTCAAGAACCTGTTCAACAATAGCTTGTGCTTATGCATTTGATTAAGAATTCAAATGTCTGTGTTGAAAGAAAAGGAAATGCAGAATAGTCACAAGCATTTGCTGTTGCAAGTCACTGAGATTCTGTTCTCCATGGCAGTGCTGGGTCAATTTACACAGGCAATCTGGCTCCTAGAGCTGGCGGCTAGAGGAACGGTATGACATAGTTATATTGATGTTATCTCTCCAACAATATTTTAGACAAAAGGGCAGAAAGACTTTAAGAAGCTGCTTTATCAGCATGGTATTGGACTGTTGCAATCTACAACTGGGGTACCAGAATATGCTTGGTAAGCATATTTTTGCCTTTTTAGGGTGGTCAAAGATCATTTGCTCCTTGCAGTAACTTACCAAAAGGAATGTAGAAGCACAGAATACTAAATTATCAGTATAGTACAAAGTTATGTATTATTTACAAGCACAGTGTGAGCTGTCAGGTCAGTTAAATCAATTATTCACCATTTGTTCAATTTAGCTTTGTATAAATCTTCATTTTCTAACTCAGCAAATTCCAAATTTACTACAAAGCTTTATGCCATGTCTGTAATGAGAACAAACTTTAAAGTATAAAAGTCAGACAGCTTACTAAATTTATAAGCAATTGCTTGGAAAAAAAAAGATCAATGTCTACACTTCATTTTATCTGGAGTGTGATTTTTGTACATAAATCATACACGATATATAAATTTATATTTTGAGATGGAAGGATTCAATTCTGTCCATTTCTTGTCTGTTACAGACAGCAAGTGATCAAGACATTCCTGTAAAGACTGATTAGACTCATGGACTTTTAAGGCTAGAGAGGAAGATTACAGATTGTGACACCTTGGATCATACAACATAAACTTCACACAGGAATGACTACAACAAGCTGGCGTCTTCTGACTGAACTGGATTGTACCAGAAAACTTGTTGCTTCACATCACTGGAAATATGTATATAGACCAAGGTAAAAAAGAAAAATTTGGTTATTTGTGTAACCAGGGAGACAGCAGTGAGGTTAGATCTAAAGTCTGATCTGCTCCATGTTGTACATTGGGAATGTTTTGCTAGGAAAAGTTATTTGCATTAGAGATATGGGTGCCATATTGTTCAAGCAGTGTGGAAACAGTGAGATTGTCTACCTTATAGACCTCAATTTTACCCAAGAAAAAACCCTCACCTGAGAAGATAATTCAGTACCTCCCCTTTCCATGCCTGGCTTTTCTTGAGAGGACTCTGGCTATGTCAATGGATGGAGAAAAGGGAAAATACTAATGCATGTAAACAACTGATTACTTGAATAATTGATTAAAGATTATCATTCATTAGCTGAGCAATGGGAGAAGGCCATATATACATTCAGTGTGGCTCACTTGTGAAGCAAAATGAGTTCGGTCAAACAATTCTGAAATATGATCTAAAAATTGTACATTTCTTTGTTTCTAAATCTAGGGTATTTGAAAGGAAAAAAGGAAACCTTTAGACATCCCAATAAAACATCGAAATCTCCTCTCAGAAAAATACATTCATGTAATCATTAATTATTTTAAAGCTCATAATTTTAGTTAGTTACTGAAGACACTTGCTCCAGAGAGTGCCCTGTGAGACATTTTAGCCCATGAAAACTAGCATGTCAAAATATGTTGCAAGTCTGACATTTTTTTTCTCATCTATCCATGCAAGAATGTAATCGAAGAAAAAACTAAATTAAACATTTATGACAGAAACTGCTTGAAAGCTGACATAGGAACTAACACTAATGTGTCAACTTTCCAGTCTGGTACCTTGCAGACAAGCTTTGCACCTGACTGGTCTGTCTATGTTTCTTGGCTATTTAAAATGTACTTTTATTGAGAGAACACTCCTTGTTACTTAGGTAGGAATTGATTCTTTCCATGCCACTTCTAAAAATGATGGGGTTTTTTAAGGGCAAAATCTGCCCAGCTAAAAGTGGAAGCATGTGCACGCTGTTGTGTAGCCAAAGGAGAAACTGGAATATAGCCTCAAAGTTAAGAGACTACCAGTCCTTTGAAATGCTCTTAAAAATTAGGGCATCATAAAATCACAGAATGGTTTGGCTTGGTAGGGATCTTTAAAGGTCATCTAGTCCAACCACCCTACCACGGGCAGAGACACTTTCCACTATACCAGGCTTCTTAAAGCCCCATCTAACCTGGCCTTGATTGTGCCCTGAAATAGGGCATCTACCTTCTCTTTGGGCAATCTGTTTCAGTCTTTCAACACCTTCATAGTAAAAACTTTCTCATATCAAATCTAAATAAATCCTTTTTCAGTTTAAAACTATTATCTCTTGTTCTAGCAACAGACCCTGCTAAAAAGTCCATCATCATTTTTCTTATAACTCTCCTTTAAGTATTGAAAGGCCACGATAAGGTCTTCTTGAAGCCTTCTCTCCTCCAGGCTGAACAGTCCAAACTCTCTGTCTTTCTTAATAGGACAGCTGTTCTAGTCTTCTCACCAGTTTTCTGGCCTGCCCCTGGACTCCCTCTATTTCCTTCCTGTACTAAGGACTCAAGAGTCAGACACAGTACTCCAGGTGAGGTCTCACCAGAGCAGAGGATGGGGGGAGAATCACCTCCCTCGATCTGCTGCCCACAATTCTTTTGATGTAAGCGAAGATATGATTTGCTCTCTGGGCTGTGAACAGACATTAACTAGCCCATATCCGGCTTTTTTTTCTATAGTCATTCTCAAGTCCTTTACAGGGTTGCTCTCAATCCTTCATTCTCCAGTCTGTACTGACAACAGGGGTTGATCCAACCCATGTGCAGGACTTTGCACTTGGCCTTGTTGAACCTCGTGAAGTTCCCATGGTCCCACTTATCAATCTTATCCAGGTCCCTCTGGATGGCAGGTGTGTTGACCACTCCATACTGCTTTGTGTCATGGGAAAACTTGCTGAGGGTGCAGTCAACCCCACAGTCTATGCCGTTGATAAAGATATTGGTCCAATAGCACCGGTCCCAGTAAGGATCTACTAAAGACACCACTTGTCATCAATGTCCATTGGGACAGTGATCATTGCCCACTATCATCTGGATGTGACCATCTAATCAATTTCTCATCCACTGAACACTCAACCCACCAAATCCATATGTCTCCAATTTAGAGAGAAGAATATAGTGGGGGACCTTGTCAAAGGCCTTACAATTGTCCAGACAGAGGACATCTATATCCCTTCCTTCATTCACAGCTGTAGTCACTCTGTCATAGAAGGCCAGTAGGTTGGTCATACTGGACTTGCTCTTGGTGAAGTCATGCTGGCTGTCTCAAAGCATCTCCCCATTCTCCATGTGCCTTAGCACAGCTTCTAGGATAACTTATTCCATGATCTTCCCAGGCACAGAGATGAGGTTGACTGGTTGGTACATCTCAGAGTCTTCCTTTCTACCCTTTTTAAAAATGGGAATAATGTTTCCCTTTTTCCAGTCACCAGTACTTCATCTGACTTCATGTATCATGGGCTTGGCAACTACTCAGCCAATCCCACCAGGACCATGTGTCTCATCGCACCCCATAGATTTATGTATGTTCAGGTTCCTTGGGTGGTCACAAACCTGATCTTGTCTTATAGAGGGAGGAACTTTGCTCCCCCAGTCCCTGCCTTGCAGTCTATCTATGTTCCTGGCAGAGTACATGGCTTGTGAAATCTACAGCCATCTTTCAGTAGTTTCTAGGGGAAAATATTAGCAGAAATACAGTCTGGCACTTGCTATTGAGTTATTTGGTGAAAGTCAGAAGGATGGATTTTAAAACAGCTGTCTTGGATGCTGCTTGGTCTCAGTGGGAGAAAGGATTTCCAGCAAAATGCTTCCCAAAAATAACAGCATAGTCCTGGATACTCTTTCAGCCTGAGTTTCTGTGGGTTCAAACATCTGAAGCAGTCCAGAAAGGAAGATCCATACCATGACCCAACACAAACATTGTCACCCTACACCGGTTCTTAAAAGTCCTTCTTTGCTAACAGGCAGCTTGGACTTGTTGAAAGTCCCTAGGATGGAGAGAAGGAGAAAGGACAATTGTGTCAGTGCTCCCATTTGAAAGGCAGCTTGTGGTTATCTGCAATTTTGTAACCTTGAAAAATAGTATAGGGATGAAAAAATGGCATTGACTACTTGGTCTCGGACTCTGCAGGTAGCACTGGAATCAAAACATGCTTTCCAAGGCTTGATAAGCAGACATTGAAGACTTTCTGTGATCTTCTCAACTTTTAAAGGAGAAGTATCTCTAAGGAGTGATTTGACACAAAAATAATTATATAAATAAATTAAAAATCAGACCTATAGAGCAATTGAAAGAAAGAACAGCCCTGAAACCTCAATCATCAGGAAAAAGAAACAAATTACTTTTACTGTGGGTCATCACTACTGAACATCTCCAACACAGTGCAGAAAATGGACCATTATCCAATACATCATGTTCTGCCCTGAGCCATAGAAAGCTTTTTATTATCCTGGTTGTTTTCAAGCTCTGAGTTCTCTATGGTCTCTACTAAGAGAGACTCATGCTGTGGAGGATAAGATATTTTTCCATGAGCCACCTCTCTCCTCTCAAGGATCCTCTCAGATCATCTGTAACTCATCCTTCAAGGCTTGAATAGAGAAGCCCTGATGTAAGAATATATTCACAGAAGTGTTTAACAACAGAAAATCAGCTGAAGATGCTCTACAAGAGTAATAAGTTGATAATATTTTCCAAATAAAACCAATCAGGATAAAAATAACTTCCTTCTTTTTTTTTTTTTTTCCTCCTCATATCAAATTAAAGGACAAACATTGCACCAGCAGACTTTCACAACACATTAAAAATCCCAGAGAAACAATATATCACACATGAAGAGCTTCCTACCAGATTCACAAAGCTAATAAAGCTTCTTCCAGGAAAATGGCTTGCATACTCTGAAGGATTCTTACAGACTGTTCTGCATGATTCATTCAGTGCTTGGTAGATTAGATGTTATTGAATTCACATGAGTTCAGGTTAAATAAATAAAATGAAACACAACAGCTGGGGCTACTCATCACTCAAGCACATGACACCTATTGCCAAACCCAAGACACTCAGTGGTGTTGTAATTACCAAGTGGGTCAGTGGTGAAGTAGAAAGTGGGGATGTTTTAACAACTGCTTGGATTATCTGTGATCAGAACAAAATACCAGACAGGTCTGTAGTATACGGCAAATAGCAATGGCCCAGGAATCATTGCATTGGGGAGCAGCATTTCATTCTGTAAAATCGCATTACATGGAAAAGGGTAATTTGAACAGTCTTGTCCCACATATTATAGTGAATTTAATGGCCTGTGTCACAAATGCCACATATGCAGAAATACAGCAGAGATTAGGGAGCACACATTTCTCTTCCAGGGTTTTCTCCCCAAATGTCTGTTCACAGTTCTGTGTTTGCTCTGTGTTTTGCCAGAAGCAGAAGCAGAGAAAAGGAGAGAGGAGGTATGTGACTATAGAACAAGTCTGTGCCAAAGAAGAGCAAAGTCTTGAGATCAATGTGTGCTGGGCACAAGCAGGACCAATTTCACACTACAGAAAAGAAGGACATGACAGGTCTGGGCAGTTCAAGGCTGTTTTGTTCATGTTAGGTCAGCCTCCACGACAAAGGTCTCAAGCTGATATACAGTGCAGGTTAGAAATATTAATGTACATCAGGAGGAGTGCCTAGTGCAGC
Source organism: Xenops minutus (assembly GCA_035221455.1). Lineage (NCBI taxonomy): Eukaryota > Metazoa > Chordata > Aves > Passeriformes > Furnariidae > Xenops > Xenops minutus. The sequence continues at coordinate 140,680,434 of JAWWEE010000074.1, read as the reverse complement.
ATCTGGCTTGTTTGAAATTTTCTACCCTGCAAGACCAGGAACAGCTGCAGAGAGAAACACAGTGGCCTTTGGCACAAGTCCACTGCAAGACTCAAACTCAGAATTTCCATTCCACAGCAAGACACCTTCACCACTCAGCACCCCACCCCTGGCATGTGCATACTCATTCTTTGTTTTGATAAGCAAATCAGTATGTACTTTAGTGTATTATACCTGGGGGAATTTGACTCATTATGCTGTGCTGAGGTTCCAAGAGGATGTAGTTATTTTTGACGCCACTAATTTGTTTTCTGTTTCTTTTCCAAATAGGACAAAAAAGAACAAAAAAAAAAAAAAAGAAAAAAGGCAAAAAAAAAAAAAAAAGCCCGGCCTGGATTTTTGCCTGGTTTCCATTCTAAATCACAGTTTATCCCCTTGCTCAGCTGACACCAGTTGAAACAAAAAAATTTTCCTCTTGCAAACTATCATAAAGGATACAGATACACAGAAAACAAAAATAACTGAAGATATAGGAAATCACTACTCAGCTTCTGTTCTCATCCTTTTCAATACATTCTGCAATGTTCATGTATTTGACCTCTGGAATGGTAAATAACCCTGCCCTACAGCCACCTAAGGATGCACATGCTTGGATTCCATCTAGGATCCAACGAACAGACTTCAGTACACACCCTCTGCTCAGCTGTTATCCACCTGGGAGCATTTAAACTCTACATGTGACTCAATTTTGACCTAGGAAGTCACCTAAAATCTGCTTCATACATATGGAAATCCATTTATCTTTTAAGAGATAAATAATGAGAAGTCATAAACAAAATTTAAAGGCTTGAGACATTAGCAGATTCTTACTTAAATGAGTAAAGAGTCTCAGAAATCTGAACAGTGCCCAGTGTAAAGAAGTGGCCACACATTCCTGTGGGATGTTGAACTTGGGCGTTGGTGACTGTAAGAGGGGAATTAAAGAACTACAGTGACAATGTCACTGTAAGCAATCTCCCTAATGTTCTGGGATTGAAAGAGTATAGCATAATAGTTCAAGTCAGTAATCAATCATGAATATTAGCAGTCATACAGAAACATTGAGAGCCATTTTCTGCCCTCATAGACTCTTTCTTTAAATGCTTCTTAACTTGCCTGCTGTTATAGTACAGGCTGGAGGCAACTCTCAGCTATAATTTCCACTTACTCACCCCTTAAGAACACAATGCCAAAGATGGGAGACTTTAACAGGCTCTTTTAGGCAAAACATCAGAAATTTTGATGGCAAGGAAACGTGGGTCTGCAGATGCAAAATGTTACCTACTATAGCTTTCACAGAGAGTTATTTTTAATGCAACCAACTCAGTTGGCTTGAGTGGGGCAGAGCTGCAGAATAGAAAGGGTCCTCCTAATGCTGAGCATGTCACTTTATATGGCCATGCTGGGTCAGGGAAGAGGGAGCCTCCACAAATAGCAAATGTCTCACAGCTTAAAAATCGTGACAAGCCTTTCATTTGAAACAACTACAAGGAGGGTGCTGAGAAGACTGAAACTTTGAATATCCCTTGTTCAGCAAGCTGTCTCACTGGGCTGGGAACATGTTGGAGCTTGCAGTCCTGAAGTCTAACATGCTCCTTGTTCCATGATTTTAGAGCTGTTTTATGTAACAAGCATGTAGGCACCTTACACTGAAGGGTGTGTGCAGAAGTAAGATTTTAACTGCCACTCCGAATTGTAACTGGGCTGGTATACTTTAAAAAGCTGCTACATTTTCCTTTCAGTTTTCACTATCCCTCAAGGCTACTTCTGGCATTTTGGGGGCAAAAGATTTCAAGTGTTTTTATATTTTCACAGGAGAAGAGTGTTTGAACCACACCCCAGAAGATTTTCACTAGAGCCAAGCACTGTCCTCAAGTATGTCATATACAGACAGCATTCAGCTCCTCTGGAAGACCTGCCAAGACTCATGTGCCAAGAGTGAAATTCACATAGCCAAATCATCCTCCTCCAGACACTGCTGCCTCCTGGCACCTCTGCCTGTACCTCCTGCATTTACAGCACAATCCCTCTTTTCCACTGACTCTCTTCTGCTTTGGGACCTGGTCAGTCCTGTTTGTGGACTATCAGGTCTGCTTCATCTTGATAATGCAATCCTGGTCCTCACGTGCATGTGCTGCAGGGATTTATTTCTTTTTTCGCACTGTGATTAATCACTCAGTCTTCAGTGAGTCTCTCCCTGTGATTTGACAGCAGATAACACTGCCTTCTGCGTCAAAAATGAGGTCTGTATTTGGTTGCTGGAGGTGACAAGTTTGCATGACGGTTACATGATGGCCTTTTGCATCTGTGTCGTTGCTAATCTGATTTGATTCAGGTCAATATGTGCCCATTTTTGTCAACTCCAGCTCCCCTAGCAGTAGGTACAAGACTTACGAGAGATGCTAAGCTATGCAAGGGCCTCAGAACTCATTTAACTGAGCCTCACATCCCAAATTACTGTGCAGATTTAACGCCAAAGGGGTGTCTGACCATCAGATCTGACCTGAATGATGCAAGACATAGGAATTCATGTGGTCATTTCCTCATCCAGCACTGTCATGGGTCATCTGTCTGTGCAAGATGTGAAAAGGCAACCATATAGATCAGATGATTTGACCATGGAGAGGTATCAACACAGAAGGGAATAGTGTAATCCATTGCTCCAGATTCTGCCCTCTGAGTCTGCAGTTAATTAAGTTTAATGCCCTTGGATATAAGCAGCTGCTGTAAGATACATCCCCCCAGCTCTCAGAGTACAGGCGGGAAATTCAGGATGGCTCCAATGTGATCCTGGTTTTGGCAGCCACTTCTGATAGACTGAAGGGTGGGGGCAGATGAGGAAGCAAGGGCAGGCTGGACTACTGCCCAGGGGCAAGGGAGTGCATTCCTTCATGTTGTTATAAGCATAAACGGTAATTACACGATAATTTGGATTGACTTTCAAACTACACTAAAGCCCCTTTCTGCAGCTTTGGCAGAAAGGTGACCTCACTGAGGGGACAGAAACAGCTCATAAGAAGATGGCTGTGGCAAGGGCATGGGTGAGGAAGAACACAGTGACCCTCTCAATGCCTGTCTAAAAGGCCGGGTCAGGACAAATATATTCAAGTTCTGCTGGCTGCTGCTCTCTCCCTGCAGCAAAACAGGTTTATTATTTGGTCTGGCATGACAGGTTAAGTTGTGGTCACTGGTAGGCAAAATGTGCCGATGACAGCTAGGAGAAGGGGTTGCGGTGTAGAAAGTATGTCCCAGTGTAGGTCCAGTGTAGCACAGTGGTCCTGTTGCAGGGCCCAGAGTGACCCAGGACAGAGCTGATGTTGGGGAGTTTTGCCCACTTTGACTGGGAAAGCCTAGAGGCAGGCTGGAGGTGGAAGAAGCTGCAGCCCAGAGTGCTCTGGCTAATCTCTTTGCAAAGCTGCTCTAATATCTGGACAGCCCCAGGCTGCCTAGGAACAAGGGGAAGAGGAAAGGTTATAGAAAGGCCTGTCTATCATCTTTCTTCTCCCTTGCCCCAAGCGTAAGATGTAGACTCAGCCCTGCTGGGTTTCTACAAGCAGGGCATGTTTCTTTATGAGAAGCCCTGGCTCTCCACTCCATAGAATCATGGAGTTATTTAGATTAGAAAAGACCTCATTGTCCAATTTTGAAGAAAAGCCATATTTTCTCTTGCCTGGGGAGCCGATGTGTCAGGATGCCCCACATCCAATGCCAGATCAGGCTGTGAGTGATGGAGAAGCAGCCACAGGAGTTTCATGCCGGTGATTTTGGGGATGCAACATCCAAAGATCTGCTACATGTGTCGGCCCTGTTGTTTCATGACACTTAACACCGAATACTCAAAAAAAAAAAAAATTAAAAAAATAATATCTAGAGCAATTATCTTTTCATTCTGCTTTTAAGGAGGGCTTTGGCAAAGGACACCCCTAACTCAGCCTCCTCCCGGCTGCGCGCAGGGCGCGCCCGGCGCTGCCCGGCGGGGCCATGCTGCCATCCAGCGGCGGCGCGGGGCCGGGCACGGGGGTCCCGCCGCCCCCGGGACCCCGCTGCTCTGGTCGGGGGCCGGAGGATGCTCCGGGGCTGAGGGAGCAGCGGATCCGCCGGTGGAGGCTGCGGGGGATGCGCCTCGCCGGCCCCTCGCAGCATCCCGCGCTGGCGGAGCGGAGCCGCGCTGCCCGCAGCTGAAGGGTCTCCTTCCAGCTAACCCTCCCGCCCAGCTTCCCTCCAGCAAAGGGCTTCACAGAAGGGAAAAGGAAGCACTACTTTCCTGCTTAGGTCCCTTTTCAGTTTATTTTCCCTCCTTTTCCTCTGTTTGACAAGGATGAACAAAGACTTGTTTTTTTAAGGACTTAAAAGAATTTTTAAAGATCTTTAAGTGATGCCACCATGGTACACAACTTCATCTCTTCTTTTTGAAGCTGCTGATCTTTCCAAGTAAGTGAGAGTTTAGCAGCAGTAGAGGTGACGCCCAAGGCAAGCTGATGCATCTAAATAAAATACTGGAGAAATCACAGCCTAGAACAATCATCCACATCCATTTCTCTCTCTTTCCCCCCC
>JAWWEE010000074.1:140641139-140675762 GCA_035221455.1 Xenops minutus | reverse complement strand
TTCCCCCCCCCCCCCCCGCCTCCCCCCATTTATGTCCTTCATACAGAGTCATAGAATGGCTTGAGTTGGAAGGGACCTTTAAAGATCACCTGGTCCACCTCTCCTGCCATGTTCAGAGAGACATCTTTCAACAGATCAGGTTGCCCAGAGCTCTGCTCCACCTCACCTCGAATGTTTATAGGCATGGGGTATTTACCACCTCTCTGGACAACTTGTGCCACTGTTCTACCACCCTCATTGTAAAAGACATCTTCCTTATAGCTAATCTAAATCATCCCTCCTTCAGTTTAAAACCATTGCCCCTTGTCTTATTGCAACAGGCCCTACTAAAAAGTTTGTCCTCGTCTTTCTTTCAGGAGGTCAGAATGCAAGACAAGTACCTGATATTTGTATTGCATTACCTACATCCCAGCACTAAAGCTGGTGATACCAGCTCAGGTTCTCCTGCCCCATCCTGCCTCACTACTCAATCCAATAATTTCTGCTGCCTTGTTGATTTGACCCTTGGGTCTGTCAATCTGTTTAAATTTTAAATAGGTTTCTTCCTGCTTCCAGGTCACTGGGTAATTGCAGTGCAAGAGATGCCAGCTTGACTGGAGAGACAATAGGATGTATCAGGGCAGGAACCAAAGTGCATCCCAAGGCACATGGTGTCTGCTACAATGGCTTGTGTGGGAGCTTGCAGTGAGGTACAGGATGGTGTCCTACAACAGAGCTCTTAAGTACAAGGATCTTCAGTGTGTCAGATGTCCAACAACAGCTCAGTACCTTGAGCTACCTACAGCTTCATGATCCAACTTTCTGTCCAATAGAGCACATCTTACACTTGCACGTAAGGTGACACCTCACATCTTCCCAGAAAGGTAAGTGAGGCAAAAATCAAATGGATCTTCATGCCCACTAAAGAGACCTGACAATCCTGCATGACACAATGGATGTCAGCTTTGCCTGTTACTGTAAAATGTATTTGTGAACACCGATTACGGATTGGCCAAGATCTTAAGCAAAATGCAAAGTGTGGGCAACTGAGGTTAGGGGTTTTTTATGGCTAAGGAATAGAGCAAAAGGTGGGGGGTTTCTGGTTTGGTTTTGTTTGGTTTGGGTTTGTTGTTGTTTGGCTTTTTAGGTCTGGTTTATTTTTTCCCATCTGTTAATTCTTAACAGTTTTAAGAGCAAGACTGAAACTGGAGAGTGACAAATCATAATGGCAAACTCCAGCTGATATGGTGGCAAATTCCACCCTGCATATCTCTGTGTGTTTGTACAGATTAGGGAGGAAAACAGTGGGCCTCAACCAGACCAGACACTTCACTAGGTAAGAAACCCAACACAACACAAAGGGAAGGAAGCCTCCATTACAGGGAATGAGGGAAGATGGGACAAGGACTTTTGAAGCCATCAGTTGTGATGTGGGGCCCACTGGTGTTTCAGGGAGTGGACTTTGTCTGAGGTGAGCTCTTCTCATTCCAAATTCACAATGGGTATCTTATAGACCTCCTCAGAGCAGAAAATTATACCTTACTTTTCAAATCCTTCATAAGGAGGGCACCTTGACTGCTGCCTCTGAAATGCTGAATTATCCAAACACTGGGTTTCTCAGCATTAAAGGACTCATTAAGCCCTTTAATGGTCTGAGATGGTCTTTTTATTCTAGATTTTTCTTTCCTTGCCGGTGCCTGGTGATGAGGGGCCTTGGGGTCTAGGACTGCAGACTCCCAGGCACTTCAAAATGCAATACAAATTTGTATGTGAGTTTTAAGCTAGGTTGAATTATGTTTTGTTCCTATTTTGATGACTATCCTCAAAACTACTGCCTTGCTCTGCAGTGTCACTGGGAGTTTAAATGCAGTGTCCCATTGTCCTTTCAGACCTCCAAATGAATGGGGAAGGCTGAGGCCACAGGAGGACCATTCTCACAATTAGACTCATCCTCCTACAGCAATTCTCTTGCATGCACTCTTCTCCCATTTTCAGAGAGAAAGTAGGGAACACCTTGAAGCAAGCAGAGGTCTGATGGGATCACTTCTCTGCACAGACAGTGTTGATGAAGGAACCAAGGGCTTAAATTCCTCCTCACCATCTAATCCCATCTGCTCTTTGGGGACAACCACACAGAACGTTATGGAAACCTCTAACACTGCTGAATTCAAAAGGAAAAGTGAGGGCTGTGGTTTTTCAGCAGCATACAGATGGGTGATGGTTGTCTTTGAATTTCTGCTCATTTTCAAATGTATGTATCTAAAAATCTGCATATCTCAGTTCTATGAGTTTTTCTGTCTGAGAAAAAACGTTGTCACATTTGGGAACAGCGGAACAGGACACCCTACACCACCTCAAAAGGGCAAAAGGAGGGGGCTGTTTCACCACCAATTTTCTCTCCTACAACTAGTTTAACTGAGGTGCTGGTGGGCTGGGTGATCAAAAGAGAAGTTAATTCTCTGGGCTTATGTCAAAAATCACACCCTTTGCTGTATCCCTCTCTATGCCTGCCTCCTCCTCTACTGTGCACCTAAATCTGTTCACAAGCCCTTTACACTCCACTTAATCCCTCCTCTTCTTGTCATGGTAAAATCAGTCCTCCACACTAGGCTTCAGCTGTTTTTTGGAGCTTGTCTGTTCACATCACTAAGCAAGAGATGAAGTAATGAAAATTACAAGCTGTGGAAATTTGATCTCTCTATTCTGTAATTACTGCTCTCTGAAATCTGAGAATATACATTTACTTTAATATTCTTGCAGAGGAGGGAAGTATCCCCAAGGCATAAAGGAAAGAAACAGAGAACTAGGAAGAAGGAATAGCATGAAACCATTTGTACTTGATTAAATGTTATATACAGTAGTGAGTGGATCTTGCCTTCAAGGCTGACACAAAATCATAGCATTGAATTCATCTCAGTACTTAGATGCAGTTAACACTGCCTTTGCAATGTACATTTATTTATAGTCATTTGAAGGTGAGGAGTTGTCATCTTCTGGTTTCCCAACATATAATTACCAATGTTTGCTGTTTCATGATGATAAATTGGCATTTTGCTTAATACCATAGACCCTGGAGTATTGTGAACACAGTAAGAATCATAATTATCAGTCATAAAATCAAATGAAAGAAACTCAATTTATTGCTCTTGAAATTACAAAAGAAAGCTAGAAAATATTGTTAGAGTAAACCCTAAAGGGTCAAAATCTGAAGTGAACTAAAATATCTGATAGAATTTATTTTAAATTTGTCTAGAACCTCTAAAAATGCCATGATTTTGGGAGAGCAAATTGGCATATGCAATACTACTGTTATTGCTGTTGAAGTCATTTCTGATTTGGTACTTGCTGTATAAAGCAAAGTTGGTCTCTGACACAAAAAGCTTAGACTCTAACTTCTATGATTTTACTGTTCAGATAAACCACGGAATAAATATTACAATCAAGTTGAACATCAAGCTGAGCAGGACAAACGACTAAGGAAACTCTGGCCCTCACTAGTGAAAATCTTCAATGTTTTTCTTTGCTGGCCCTCCAAAACCTGTGAAGGAGAATGTTCAACAACTCTTTCCAGGACCATGTGGTTTTCCTTTCTCATAACATTTTTCCTCATGTGTGTTCATTGTGTGTGTTTTCCTGGTTCTATTGTCTCTTGGATTTCTCTAATGAAGGAAAAATAATTTTAAAATTGCATAATAAAAATAATATTGCTAATAATCATCTTGTGTGAACTATTTCAGAGCTATCTGAATGACAAGACTTTTTTTTTTTTCTGACCCTATCTAGTTCAAGAGTCATTGCCTTCATCCACTTAACATACTTACAATAAATATAATATTCCTGAAATATAAGTTGAGAACAATAAAAGCCTGGCAGCTGACTTGCCTTCAGAAAGGCAGCCAAATCAACCTCTCAATATTTGTTTCTACTTCTTTTTTCTCCTCCAGGACAAGTATGTCATGGAATAGTGTATCTTGGGGGTTTCAGGACCATATTTTTTGAGCCCTCTTGTTCCTGGTAGCCTGGTATAACAAAGGCATGAAAACAGGGAATATTCTAGAGTACAAAAATGTCTACCGAATACGAGTTTCTGATTGTCACTGAGTAATGGCTGATGTATTTCAGGGACAAGACCATTGTTCAAGCTATTCCATAATCCTCTTACTCTTACATTTGGTGCACTACAAGGAGTAGGAACCTCAATGGATGCCGCGTGTCCTGTGTCACCCCCTCATCATTTTTGTAAGCACTAGAAAGAATTCATGAAGTGTCTATGAAGAAAATGTTCTTCATATATTTTTCTTATTTTTCTCCACAGATTATTAATTATATGAAAGAAGAATACGTTATGAAAGAAGAATATGTTATCTGTTTCTCACTGTCCTTTCACTGTTCTCAGGACAACCATGGACCTAGCCAAGGAATTAACACATGTAGTTGATTTAATTGCATGTTTGCTGCCTGCAACAAATTTACCCCTGTAAGCATTTGGCCATCCTTAAAGAATATAGCTTTTGTTACAACTTTTGCTTTTAAAACTTTCTACTACTATTGAGAAGAAAGATTTTCTAAATTATTAATAAGTTTTACAGATCAAAAGTTAAGCCTAAAGAATTTTTGAATTCTGCCTAACTTAGGTCTGGCCCCTCAAATTGTTGCAGGGAATTTAGCCAACTGAAGTACTAAACTCAAAACCTAGAAAGAAGTAAACTTCCAAAAATTATCATTATCTAGCCAACAAAACTGTAAGAAATTTAGGATTTTCCAATATTCTGGCTTGCCTATTTTTGAAAGTTATCTGGAATTGGCATAAAGTTTTCATAGCCTTGTGCTAAAACACATATCTTGTGTCTCTACCCACCCTTTTCCACCAGAGAACCAGCAAATTATTTTAAATGTAATATATTTCTTTCTGCTTGTAGGGGTGTCTCTTTAGTTTAAATTATAAAAATCTATCACTCACTTTTGAACGAAGGCTAAAAGTCAGCTCTCTACTCTCTGTCATCAGTGCAGAGAAAAGAGACCTATCCAGAGAGAGATTCTTGTCACCAGCAATAGCAACCTACCTCCTAAGGCCTGCAGGGAATCTAGATGACAAAAAAAGCTAGATATTGAACTTGCAGAGGGATTAAATCAAGTGAGATGAGTCATACCATAAGATTTTTAAGAGTGTCTATGGCTCATACCTAAATCCAAGCTAGGCTATACTCACTTCCTCACATCCAGCTTTTTAGCTGTTCAAATAATTGGTCCTGTTAGCATTAATACAAGAAACTATTTGTACCTATATGCATCTAGGATTTTTCCTCAGCTGTGGACTGATGGAAATAAAACCAATTGTGAGATCTTTCCTAGCGTTTTCACCAGCTTCTGATGACGACAGTAAGTCAATAAAATCCAGAGCACCCCAAAGGCCCTAAGGATTTTGACTTCACTGACTAATCCACGGTTAGAATGTCTAAAATAACACAGTGAAGAACAAGTTTGTTATTAACGGCTTACTACATCCTCCTGCCAGTCCACCCACAACCCACATCCAAGATGAACCTGAGAGATACATGAGCCAAACAGCCATAGGTCACTTTTCCACCTCCTAGCTCGTCATGACTCTGACAGAAATTAGTTGATAATGCAAGTTAAAGCCAACATCACTGGAAGTTTCCTCCCTGCTTTAGGGAATTGGATAAGCTTCTTTTGCAGCTGCTCTGGTCTATCAGAGCAGAACAGAACAATTAGGGTCTGTATCTGATATATGGGTCCCTGGGTAAGGAAAGTCACAGTTAATAGAATCTCTTTTGCACATAAGACTCAATACTTTCTTCTGACCTTATTTATATTAGTCAAACAACCAATAGTGCTTCTACCTTCAGTGAAACTGCAACTGTTTTTAACCCATACATGTGATCTCAGTCATTGAAATCAGATGTAAAAAACACCAAATAAATCACTTTCCTGACTAACTAGAATTATTCTTTATATTCCAGTGCTCAGGATGAATACCTCTCCTCCACAAAGATCCTGTGTAAATTAAAAGCTCAAGAGAAGTCATTCCAATCAATTGGATCAATGACACAGCAACTAAAACTACATTAAGTAGGGCCTTGATACAATAAACTATGACAACTAGGAAAGGAGTTGTTTGATTTTATTGGGACATTGATTTGTGAACTAAAGTTTCCCTAAGTTATCTACTGTAATAGATAGTAACAGCTACTTTAGAGACATTGCAAAGCTCTTCTGGGTCAGTGATCTAAAAACACATCTTTAAGCTGTAACCTTGAAAGAATATCCTTTAGTCACACAGCCACATCAAAAAGGTACATTTAGTGGACTACCTTTTGTTGTAATTGAATTTACATATATTCCACTTGAAAAGTTTACTGCCCTTTCCTCATATAGAATATTGTATAATCATAGGATCGTAGAATGGTTTGGGTTGAAAGGGAGCTTAAAGATCCAAACACCTTGCCATGGGCAGGGAACTTTTCACTAGACCATGTTGCTTAGAGCCCCATCCAGTCTGGTCTTCAGACCAGAAGACCTCCAGACTTGGGGAGTCCACAAATTCTTTGATCCCACTGTCCATGTGTTTATTAAATATTCTTTAAACATAAACCAGTTTTTTTTTAAATTATTCTTCTCTATGAGGTATAATACCTTAAAGCTGTCTGTCTAATTAAAACTAACTGTCAAGGCTCACACTGTTTTAAAGAGAACGTGAAGAACATCTACAGGGTAATTCACTTCACCTGCCACATTCAAGATGGCCTAAATTGCTCTCTTGAAGTCAATTTCTATAAGAAAAGATAAGTATTACCTTGGAGTGAATGCCTGGCATTATATCTTCAGTTGCTTTTATCTTTTTATAGTCCTCAGTGTTAACTCTGGCCATGAGTCATTGTCCTTTTATTGCCCTCAAGTGTTAGGGTGCTGTTTATCTAAACCATTGAGAAGTCTTCTAGCTTGGTCTCTCTCCTGTGCAAACAATGCAGTCAAAAGAATACTTCCAACATACCTCAGAAAACCAGATTCCATAACATTTTATGAATCACATGCTGTATTAATGATATTGTTGTAGATCCATCTTCTTAGCTAGCAATTCCCTGTACATAACAAGGGATCTCACCTGCAAAGTCAACATGGATTTTTACACACTGTGGTGACCAGGACTTTGCACTGATAGAAGAGCAATTCCTCAGACGATAAACCACAACTCCTCAATATGCACACAGTTCTGCTTGGATGTTAAAGATACATGAGTCCAGGTGGAGGACCTGTATTTTGTCACTGTCTCGCAGGAGAGTGAGAAAAAGGCTGGAGTTACACTTGGCTTTTTTACCCTTCACCAACAAACACTGGACCTACCTCTTCCTTGTGGATGGTGGAACATTCTAATAGTGTGTAAGACATGGATTTGTTAAAGAAATAACATGGTGTATGTTCAGGAACACACCTGTATTTATTACCAGTGGGCATCAGAGCAATGAAGAGGAGAGGAGACAGTTAAATGCAAGAAGAACGCTCACCCAGAGGCTGTGCTGACATGGGTTCCAGGTAATGAGTGATAAGGCCTCTTAAAAGTCCACCTTATGGGAATAGATGGACTTTAAAAAAAAATAAAAAATTAGATTAGTTGTGGATGTTACACCATGATCATTTTTACAGCAGTTATTTTTCATGCTAAATTGTGTAGGGCATTCAGAAAGAAGGTATAGAAGACTGACAGGAAGGGAAGGTTGTCTTATAGATTGTTAGAAATAGCACAAATATTTCCTACAGTTCAGCTAGGCCAGTTCACGCATAACAGTGACGTTATGAAGATAAATACTCACTTGTTTACATAAAATATGGAGGATGATAATATCCTCAGAGTAATATCTATTCATAGCTTGCTTCACTGGTTTTGCCAAGAAAAAGAAAAACCTTTCCAGGACCTTGATTTTTCTATCAATCCCCTGGCAAAAAGAAAATGCTTTCCAATAAAGGACTCTGCAACAATCCTGACAACACCCTAGTATTTCCCAGGCAATCCAACCATCTCTGGCAGAAATTGTATATAAGCTGCTAAGAAAGATAGTTTAACAAACTAAGCTGGAGAAAAACAGGTGAATCTCTAGACATAAAGATGATGTCATAGGATTCATGACTGAATTCTGCTCTCATCTGTGATAACAGATATAAAATGATCTAGGCAAATTCCAGTCATTTGCTACAAACTGTAATAAAGCACCAAACTGACTTATCTTACTCTACTTTAGTACACACAAGACTGAGACTTCCCTGCAGGATTCATGTTCAAAACTGAGAGGATCTTGGTGTGAGCTTTATCCTCTTGTCTCCAGTTGGAGGACACTATTACAATTGCAGGTAGGTGCATAGCAACTCTCCCTGAAGAAAGATTGGAGCAGAAAGGGGCTTAATCTGGTGACAGGGGGAATTTAATCGTGGTGTATCAAAATGACTTGTGCAAACATTGCTTTTTTATTCCACTGCTGTGACTCAAATTCAGGTCAGAAACTGAAATGCAGCAACTAGCAGCAAGCACAGAAAAAGAGCTGCTGGAAAATCCATATCCATATAGATAGTACTGTCAAAAATAATATTATTTTATTGTTGCTATGGTATTACAGGAGTGCCCATATATTTCCTCTGAGATTTTTCTACAGCTGTGTTAGATGTTGTACAAATAGGAGAAGGTAGTCCCTGCTGAAATCAACAGAAAGATCCTTTGATAGAATTTAGATCAAGCCACAGATGTTCTGAAGTTCCCAAAAGGTAGCTATTCATAACTCTTTTCTGCCTCTCTTTAAATTCACATGGGGGCAACAGAAACAAAAATATCAGTACGAGGTTTAACATGATGCAAACGATCTGTTAGAAAAGATGGTGGAAGAAGAAGGATAAAGGCAGGTGTATCCTGAAAAGGATGATATTAAGTCAGATGCTTCACTTCAGTTTTAATGTATTTAACAGCCTGTGGAGCATCCTCTTAGCCAGCAAGGTCACTCCATCGTTGAACTCATGTCAGCTCAGACTTGGGAGTATTGCTTGGTTAAATTTCCATGTTCTCTTGTACTAATAGTGTAAACATTCTCCACCCTCAAAACAGCCCCCAATGTTTGTCTTTATCATCTTCATATAAATGTCAAATGCTATTTGCTTAAATTTGCATAGAGTCTCTCTACTTGTCACTATGATTAAAGATCTGGTATCACAGCTGCACAGCACAACCTGAGGGGGAAGAAGGAAGAGTCAGTCTTCTCCTCTCAGGCAGAAAATATTGTGGAATTGTTGGCACGTTAGGTAGGTGCACTTGTTCAGGGGAAAGAAGGGAAAATGTGTTCATCAGAATCAGTAACAGAAACAAAGCAAGTGAAATGATAAACTACTTGTTACCTAAGGGTAGGAATCTGCACATCCTTTTCCTTTCTCTGACTGATTTTGTAATTAGGCAGGTCAGTTCATCCTCTTCCTCAGTGTTTCCCCTTCCACAATTTATTTCAATCTGTTTAGATCTTGATGTCTTCAAAGAAAGGTTTCCCTCCTATTCTATTTTTATACTGCACCTATCACAAAGTGGCAGCAGCCATTGTTTCAGTGTCTATTTGCTGTAATCTAGAAGGTTATTAAGAAAAGGAAGTTAAAATGCTTGCGGGGATAGATCAGTAATTAGGAAGGATGTGAACACTTTGTATAAAGAGCAGAATATAGATATTTCAGACCCCTTTGAATTGCCGGGTAAGGTCACTGGGTAGCAAAGGGAAGCTTATCCTTGAGCCTGTTATGTTCCCCTTGTGTCTATGAGCACTCAGAGGGACAGTACTTGCACAGACCAAGAACAGCTGATCTGGCACCAGTCAATATTGTGACAGTCTCCATCTTTTTGCTAATACCTTATATTTGTGTAGTGCTTCTTATGAGTAAACGCAGACATCTGGAGTACAACTTGGGATGACTCCATCTGCCCCAGCCTTGAAGGCAAAAAGGCTGTGCTGGTAATGGAGCACTGAGTTGGAGGTGGTGAGCTAATAGCAAGCTACTAACAGAGTGCAGTGATGACAATCTGTGCTATAGCTGTTAGGCAATACAGTCACACATGTAGCTGATTCTGACCCTAAATAAATCCCTCCTTAGCATGGAACAGCCACACATGCAGCTGATTCTGTCCCTAAATAACATGCTGGTTTGATAGCTCAATGACAACTCTGTTTTCTTTAGTAGAATTGACAATTATCTCTTATCAAATAATTTTAGACTAGTATTTTTGAACATGGATGTTAAAAATTCTAGCTAAAGCAAATGCCTGAGCATGAAGTCAGGTGGATAATTTGAAGCACACAGGATTAAGAAAAGGTCTATTTATGTATGCATTTATTATAATTTTAATTAACTTTAACAAGATGATGACACTCTCCCTGTAGCATTCCATACAACTTTGGAAAATGTTCTTTCCTCAGCTGCGAACTCAATCATTCCAAGCCACTGAGTCTGATGTACTGTTGACTAATCATAGTGGAAAAAAAGTAGCTCCCATTTTTATTTTATTTTGTATACTGTTTGAATATATGGTATTCTGACATCCCCCTTTCTCTAAGCATCTGTATGTGCTCCTTCAAAGTCTATGGAAAGACACTGGATGATATCCTTTGTGAATCCGTCTCTCTATCCCCATGTGTATATTGCTTTCCAGGCCTTTGATAATTTCTGAAACTTACCTCTGCTTCTCCCCACCTCATCTTTTGCCATGTCTCACTACTGCTGGATGCAGATTTCCAGATGAGGAAGTAACATTTTCTCTAATATTTTCTAATATATCTTCCATGCTCTTGCTTTCTACTGTTTGGCTTTCAGCTCCCAGACAAAGGAGGGAAGGCAATATCCAGCAAGCCAAGGCTGCATTCTTCTTAATGGACTCTGGTCATGTGCTTGCAGAACCCTCAAAGTGCCTCTGTGTGCTGCTTTTAGTGGGTATAGAGTTAATTTTCTGCATAGTATCTGTTATGGGGATGTGTTTCAGATTTGTGCTGAAAATAATGTTGATAACGCAGTGATATTTTGGTTTCTACTGAACAGAGCGTAGACAGAATCAGGCCTTTTCTGCTCCCCACCCCACCCCACCAGCAAGGAAGCTGGGGGGAACAAGGAGCTGGGAGGGGAAACAATCAGGACAGCTGACCCCAACCAACCCAAGGGACATCCCATAGCATATGGCATCATGCGAAGCATATAAAGCTGGGAAAGAAGAAGAAAAGGGGGTTTGTCTTCCTAAGACATTGTTACATGTGATGGAGCCCTGTCCTGGGCATGGCTGAACACCTGCCTGCCCATGGGAACGGGTGACTCAATTCTTTCTTTTGTGCACACTGCTTTTGCTTCACCTATTAAACTGCCTTTATCTCAAACTATCCCGTTGAGGGGGAAGTGAGAGAGCAGCTGTGTGGGGCTGTGTTGCCAACTGGGGTTAAACCATGACACTCTGTCTTTGGGTTTATCCATGGGACTCTAAAGAAATGGGAGTCAAGCATGATGCCCTTTCAAAGCAACTGAGCTACCAAACACAGTAAAAACTCTTCTTTTTACTTCCTGGGGAAACTCAAGTGACTTCAGGGAGGAGCTGTGTGTATATTTTCTTTCACTACTATGAGTTTGTGTTAGCCCTGATTTGCATGATGTTATTCAGGTTTCTCCATTAGCTCTTTATCATGCACATCTTCCTCCTGGCCACCAAGCTCCAACTGCTCTCTGATAGTTGCTTGAGATCTGTGCGCTGCTAAAGGTAACTGCACTGCTAGAGACCACTGTGTCAGGAGTGTGCTTCTGGGGAAGAATTTTCCTTTAGAGAAAATTAAAGTGTTCCATGGCAGACTATCAGTTCTTGACAGGGTTTAAATCTGTGACTAAAAGCAAATCTGACAGTACTATGGCCATTGTGGAACTGTGGCTGCTACCTACCAATCATTTCATGATAACAATTCAGTCTCCATGATAATCACTGGGAGCTTTATCCACCTAAAACCAGCTCTCTGGTCTTGGCTGATTCCTTTATGTTCTTTTGACAGTCAGCAGAAAGCTTAGAGTGGTTTATTTAGCCTTTTAACCTCCAACTTCAAAATTAGATGTACATATAACTAAATATTCCGGGGTCTCTGTGTTGTTGAGGCCAACTGGCATTTAAAAGGCCTCAGGCCAACTCTTACAAGTCTAGAACAGAGTAGCTGCATAAACCCCATGCCTAGGACGAGTGTGGAGATCCAAGTCCCAGTACCTGGGTACATGATTTGGCTTTCCTACGTGAGCTCACATTGATGGTGCCTTGGAGTCCAGAGGGACGTTGGATGCATTGTAGCTCTGCAGCTTGACCTCTGCTTCAAGACTAAGTACTACCAGAGAAGAAGTGCTCTTCACCCTAGTTTTTATGGCATAGTTTTTTAAGACAACAGATCCCTGTAGCCTTCACACTAGCAGTTATTTTGGAGGTGACATATTATTCATGCTTCCTGTTGAAGCTGGCCCACTGAATGGAAGAGAATTCAAGACTCTTGGGTGAGGTAAAGGAAGGAGAAATAAGCCTGGCTTCACAGCCTTATGAGATCACTCACTTGGCAGAGGAGTCCTGAGTTCCAGTCTTTTCTTTTAGGGATTATTCATGCTTTTTGTGTCAGTGGAGTATTCACTGTAAAATGCATAGGCAAACACATGGAACAAGTTCTGCAGTCCAGAGGTTACTACTTCTAGATTATTCTGGACTACTTCTTCACTGTGTATTAATCACTTTGCCAAGCATTGCAATGCCTAAGTGTCCTCTAGGGTCTATTCTGCACTTTACATTATATAACAAGCCTTTTAATTAGCGGATAAACAGAACCTGCTTGAACAGAAGGACCTGCCCTATAGGCCACATGATAGAAGAGTATGTGGCTCCTGGTCAACTTCCCATGCCTGCTGTCACAGCATCCAGCCTATGTGAGTCTCTTGCTGTGCTAACTAAAGGCACAGTCATCCTCCTGTAAAGGATTTTTCTCTGACAAGTCAACAGGAGATGATCCCCAGCACAATCAGCCTGACTGCTGGAACTGTCAGTCCAGCAAAAATCTACCCCAATAAGGTCATTGTATCCTATTAGAAAAGAATTGTTGGCAGCTTTTCATGTCTTGTGAATAATAATCATTTGCTAATTGTCTGTCTCTTTGATGGAATGCTGGACTCTGCCAAGAGGCATTGCTCTAGGCACTGCTTTCTACTTAATATGAGAACTCAAGGCCAAAATTGCTCCTGATAGATTCCCCGTGGAAACTCATTGGCTTTAATGAGATTGTGCTGTTTGTGAATCAGGAAAGAGTTTGGCATCAAGTTCCTGATTGTATTGATTCATAAGCTAATAACTATAAAGGACCATTAAGACATTCTAGGCATTAACAATTACTCAAGAAAGGAAATAAACTTTCTGGAAGTGATGAGATTGATCCAAATAGTCTTTGGAAAGATGTGCCAGCTAAAGAGATACAGGTTGGCATACTGTGCTTTCCGAACCCCTGCTTGTAAGCGGCTCTGAGCAAACAGACCAGCTTGCTCACCCACAGCAGTGGGGCTGTGGCAAACTGGGCTTTAGTGTGGGCTTCTAGCACCCAAGTTATAAGCTAGGAAAGCTTTCTTGCCCTGACCTAGCACCAGGACTCACCAGTTCAGGCTTACGTGCAATCACAGTCAACCAGTTGTCAACATGCTAAATTACCTTTGCCTCACCACGCTCTTCCTGTGCCTTAGCATCTCCACTCTGATTTGCCATGCACTGTTCCTTCTCCAAGATGCATTTCCGTCTTCCAGTCTTTTCTTTAAAAGCAGAGGCAGGACTTGTGAGAGTGTGTGTACATATGGCTTCGCTTTTCTAGTCATTTATGGAACAGCTGCAGGCTGATAACTTCCCTTTTCACATCTTAATTTAGGTGAGAACCTCTTTGCTAGAGACAGTGACCTTTACTTCTCTGAAAACGCTATTCACAATTATGTTGCTGTCTAAATAATGTCTGTGGTTATATTGAGGTGAACTAGGCACCTCGTAAATAATTCCACCAAAGTCCATTACTGGTGAAACAAAGAATAGAGAGAAACTTATTTACGGGAGAGATTTTCAATTTGAGACACTGCCTCATTTATTCTCCTTCCTTTGCCTGTCCCACAGTAGAAGTAGAAATACGGCACTCAGAGAGGAAAAGAATTAAAGAAAGTGAGCTTTCTAAAAATATGAGAGCTTCATCTTTACTCTTATATTCAGGAATATAGATTTGGAAATTGGAGTATTTTGGTGAATTAAGTTCACCAAGCTTGTAAAAACAGATTTAGCTAGGACAAGTTCATTTTGTGCATTTTATTAGATATACAACACCAAACTCAAAAGAACTTACCTATTAGGGAAAAAAATGCATCTAATGATAACCTCCAAAAGTCCGAAATGGTATTAATAAAGACAAATGACGCTGAAGGACAACAAGTTTACTTCCAAGCAAATGAAATGTTTCTTATGCACATTTTTCACAGAACTTAAAAGAGAAATCATTAAAAACTCAGGAATATATGCTTTATTGTGGCTTTGAAACATAAGTCATTAAAAACAGGCGCTGTAGCTAAGAAAATGAGTAGTCTTTGAAGGTATCAAAAAGACTTATGCTATAGATACTTATCTCTAGTTATAGAACTTAATTTACTTCTTGCTAACCACCATTATTCAGAAGTTTAATTTCAGCAGTTTCTTCACAAAACACAGTGTAGATTTTGCTCAGCTGCATTTCAAATACTTCAGGGAGTGAAATAATTTCCAGGGCTGTGTAGATCATTCTGAATTTTTCTGTGAGTGATAGGAGTATTTAGAAAGAACTGTTTTTAGGTTTTATTATTATCATATTGTTAAGGTAAGCATAGCTGTCATTCAGAGCAGAAAAACTGTCAATCAATTTGTTTAATTACTAATAGCTAAAGATCGAGTACAACCTAAAGACTTCATGGACAAATACACAGTTACAACAGCTGCTTTGTTCATAACTTTTTCTTTAGTTATGTTTCCCCTTTGGAGATCAGCTCTGTTTTTTCAGGACCAAAATCTCTGTCATGTCAGAATGTAATTGATATCTACTAGTAATTATGGATTTTCTGGGGGAAAAAAAATCCAAACTCTATATGGTCACCTACAGCTGATAATATAATTCTGCTTGGCTGGGGAAAATAGATGACTTTGCAGGGCGTAGATCTGCAGCCTGGACACCACCATAAGCAGAACTCAGAAATCAAGATGGTTACAAGCTGGAGTGCTTGACCTGTGAAAAGAGGCTTGCTCCTCCTGGGAAAATGAATGCATTGGGAGGATCTGATAGCAGCTTTCCAGTGCTTACAGGAAGATCACTGATAAGCACAGTTGCCTTTAGGAGTTCTGCCAGCCCTTGTGGAACGGGCATCCAAGAGTAGATCAGTAGGTCCAGGGTTCTTCCTATGAGAGTCCCCATATCACATGTGGAGGGTTCTGAGAAGGTTGAATTTAGGCATGATGAAATTCTTAGTGATTTAAAAAAATCCTATCTGGGCATTCCATATAAGCTCCATAATTATAAAGCTCTATTTACACACTTATATTTATTTTGACTCTATCACATTTAGAAGAGAGAAAATACAGAGAAGTATGAGAGTCCCAGAAACCATCTGAGTGTGGTGAACAAATGTGTCATGGAACTGTGGAAGAACACCACACTAACTTTGACAACAGCTCTCCACATTCAAATAAGTCCAGGACAACTGAATACCCAAGAATCTCCATTGTTTTTCTGGAAATCTTCATCCACCTCTAGATTCAGCAACTTCACTCAGCAACCTTCAGAACTGCTTCTAGACCTGGAGAAGACCCTGCCAAATGAAATAAAGATCTAAAAGATTGTTTATCATTCTGGAGTTGTCTCAAACCATACTTCTTTGGGATTGAAATGCCAGACTAATTATCTTCCTTGAGTACTGTGTTCAGTTTTGGGCCCCTCATTTCAAAAAACGACATTGAAGTGCTAAAACATATCCAATGAAGGGCAACAAAGCTGGTGAAGGGTCTGGAGCACAAGTCTGATGAGGAGTAGCTGAGGGAGCTGGGGTTGTTTCAACTGGAGAAAAGGAAGCTCAGGAGAGACCTTATCACTCCTTATAACTCCCTGAAAGGAGGTTGTAGCAAGGTGGGGGACAGT
The DNA here is from genome assembly GCA_035221455.1 of Xenops minutus. Taxonomy (NCBI): domain Eukaryota; kingdom Metazoa; phylum Chordata; class Aves; order Passeriformes; family Furnariidae; genus Xenops; species Xenops minutus. The sequence goes on along the minus strand of JAWWEE010000074.1, from coordinate 140,659,572 downwards.
CTCTTCTACCATTCTCAAGTGAAAGGATGAGGGGAAATGGCCTTATTTTGCATGAGGGAAGGTTCAGATTAAATATTAGGAAAAAAATTTTACTGAAACACTGGTTAGGCATTGGAATAAATTGTGCAGGGCAGTAGAGTCACTATCTTTGGAAGTGTTCAAGAGGCATCTGGATGTGGCACTTGGGATTGGTTTAGGGGTGATTATGGTGGTGCTAGTTTGATAGTTGGATGAGATGATCTTGAAGGTCTCTTCCAACCTAGATGATTCTGTGATTCCTGAATGGTAGCTTCTAGATCCAGAAGACCTAAATGATTTTTATCCACCATTGAAACTGATGGTCATCCAGGACCTCATTATGGTGCTGACCACGGCCTTTGGAAAGGCACTGCATCTCCAGAGGTCCACTTCTGCTGCTATCTATTGATAAAGGAAGGAAACTGTTACTGATGGAGTGTGCAGAACACATAGCTGTATTGTTCTGGTTCTGTCTCATACAGAAGAATATTCTCCTTGTACACAAGTTAGTTTATGATGTGGGCACAGTAGTGACTATTTAGTGTTGAACTTAGAGAACAGCACTATGCTATCTCTGAATTTGTAAAATAACCACTCTTTGCTCCTAATATATAGAGACTGATTATAAAAAATGCTGGCAGATTTATAGCTTTCTATACTTCATAAAGAGAAGATCAAAATTAAAAGTAGCCAGGAGGAGAGAATCACATCTGGAGATACAGGCAAGGATTATGTTACCTTTCTAGGGAAGTTCCAGCACTTTCTTTCTTAAATAGTGGTTAAAATGTCTCTCTCAAACAATTTCCTTATAAATGCACATACTCCAAAGGTCAAGTCAGAGCCATTGTGAAATAGGCTTTAAAAGAAGCATAAAACTCCTGTCTGACACAGAGTCGGTGGCAATTGAAAAAGCAAAGACTGGGAGGGTTAAAGGCTAATTACTAGAAGAAATCTGGCCTGCTGGCCTAAGGTCTTTTGAGTGGGAGCACAGTCAAATGGGAGTTGTGGGATTAATTGGGTGAAAGACATTGTCACCTTGACATTCATGAAAGTACTTGAGAAGAGCACTGTTTGCTGATATACTGCGGACAGTTCATTTGAACCACAGAGGTAAGATATCTCTTTTCCACAGACTTCACCTTTGCTTTTTAATTGGTGTCAAATACAAAAATTAAAACCTCCAGTGTGAAAAGCCATTGCACGTATTTTCTGAAGTTTATAAATGTCTCTTCCTGTTCTCACTGTAATAATGAAAAGTATATGTATATCCCAAGGACAAAATTTTCAAACCCTTGGCTTAACAAAATGAAGAGTGTAAAACTTGTAAGCTATAAGTCCCTTTGGAGCTCTTTGTGCTGTGGGAACATAATGAGTAGTTCTTTGTGCTGCTTGTAAATAACTCCGATATCCACTGATCAGCAGCATGACCTCGAGCCAGGCAGTTCAGTTCCCTACTTCACTTTACCCAATAATTGTGATACCATGTAATAGGTATCTTATCATCAGGGATGACAGTTTGGCTACAGGGAGTCTTATGCATAGTAAATACTGTTTGTTGCAAAGTTTCACTGCAGTCATATCAATGGACGGAATCGGCCCTTCCTTCTGCTCCATCATTTAGTCATTATAATTCTTCTGCTCCATGGTGTAAGATGTCTATTCATAAAAGTTTACACTTCAGGGTATTTTTACCCCTTCAGAGTACTTTTGAAGCACTCTACAGGAGATCCTTGAATGGTTTTGTGCACTGGAAGTTAGCACAGCTGATCTTTATTAATGCTTCAGAAGACCTCAAGTCTGCAAGCAAAGTACAGTTCATACAGTGCAGGTCTCTCTCATTGATAATTTTTTTCATTTTTTCACCTCAGCATCACAGTGTAGTAGAAAATAAAGGTGATTTCAAGAGAAATTCCCCAACTCTCAAATTTGAATCCTGGCCAGCATGCAGAAGCACAATAAGCATTAGCGCCTGGTAAATCCTCAGCCAAGACAGCACAGATGCACTCTGGTTCAGCACTCTTCATATAGCTGCTGAGGACTGCACTGGGTTTCTGTGTGATGTGATAACCCAGTGATTCCAGTGGAATCATCTTTCAAGGTGACAAGAACTTTGCACAACTGGAAATTTAGTTTGGTCAAGCATTAGGGAAGGACTGGTTGACAGTTTCCCCAAAACCGGGCACAGCACTTCCTGGACTCCAAAATGGAAGAAATTATGTTCTGGTCTGATTTTCAAGTGCTTTAAAAGAGTTAATAATCCTGGAAATCCTTAATTGAGTTATGATTCTAGTGAAAGGGACTGGTCATTTTTATGAGAGATATAATTGCCTCACAGTGTTCCCATCTGTTAAACCTGTGGTATGAAATATTCACTCTACTGAAGCTCATCAATGTTTCACTGCCAGTGGATGTGAGATCAGTATTTCAGACACAGAATATCAATGGCAAGTTATGTGGCTTGATAAGTGAGACATAGACAAAGACCTTTACTTTCTCTTGAATTCAGATGGGAATGTTCATTAAATGTTGCATTTCAGTAAAAGCAAATGCTTAACAGAACATTTTAAACAAGGTGACTTTCACCTTAACTGAAGAAAGGAAAAAGAAAACCCATAACCAAGTGAGAATCTTTCTGTCAATTCAAAATCTGCAGGAAGAGAAATATGCCCAGTTTATGCTGCTCTAGGACTGTTTTCACTATTTCCCATATACAGGAAACTAGAAATTTTAAATAGGAACGAATTCTCATATAATTAATTTAAATTGAAACTTGTAGTTGCAGTTCAAGTTCAAAGAAACATTTTACTGCACCAGAAATTCACCACTTTGAAAAGTCCTACTGAGTCCCAGCCTGCAGATCTAACTTACTATAGCAGGCTGTCACAAGGTGACAAGAAAAAGCAAGAGTGACCTTAGATGCACCAAAAGTCATGAATGCACAAAAGCCAGCACCAAAGATCAGGGATGGAGAAAAGCCATTTAAGCTAAAAGATAGTGTTTATTATATCAACAAATGGATGTAAGCTGTGACTAGATATATTTAGTTAGTAAGCAGAAGCAAGTTTCAGCTGTCAAACTTAAGATGGAGTTTGATCAAGGTATAGATGGAACCAGAGACAGCTTCAGGTACAAAGTATGCAGCTGCTAGTGTGGGTATTAACAGTGTTTACAGCAGCAAAAAAAAAAAAAAAAATCTATATATTCCCTGGACATCACTGTTTCAGAGCAGATATGGGAGTCAAACATATGCAAACCTTCCATCCTTGCTAGGAAACAGCTCCATTCCTTCCACATGGTGCCTTTTCTCCAAGACCCCTCCTGTCCCCACTGTCGAGGTGGGAGCAGCTGTGCTGGTCCTCCCTCACCATGAGGGAAGCTGGGTTGGACCATGGGCTGGAGGTGTTGCCACAGCCATAGGCCTTAGTCTTGAACATGGTGCTGGATACACATGATGTTAGCTAGCAGTGCTGGGAGGTCATGTTTGGGGAAATGGGGGCGAGTGCCATCTGTGTCTTAAGTGCTCAGGAATGGGGGTGTTACAGGGCAACTACCAAAGTAAAAGCTGTCTGCACTAATGAGAAGAAGAAACTGCCTGTGGTGGTCTGCAGTTTTCTGTTTGGATTTCAGTCCACATTCCTAACTTCAGCCCTCATCAAGTCAGTTCTGCCCTACCCTCTTACATTATGAAAATTGATTTACATATCCAAACAAATGGCCCTCAAAGGGAATATTCAGGCTGACAAAACAAAACTCATGCTCATCCTTTTTAGAGCTATCTTTGCATTAAAGAAAGATTAACAAACAAAACCAAGGAGATAAGGAAAGAAATGTCATGGAACCACTGGGAATTTTGAGAAACTATTCAACCATCCATGTACATTCATGAAGATGGGGTTGGGGCTAGAGAGATTTCCCAGTTGACACATTTCTCCACTTGTGAACATGCTGAAAGATCACTCATACGTTTTCAATGAAGTCACTGACAGTCAAGAATGCTGGAGGCAACAGCTGTTGGAGATTGATTTACCCCAAGGCTATTTAATTTCTCTGCCTCTCCTAAGGATGCTTGCTAGGGGGAAGGTAAAGAAGCACAACTAAAAATTGTATTGCTTTCAGCAGCTGTTGTTATTCCTGAAAGCCAAGAATGGGTCAAAAAAATGTGATGAAAGTCTTGGATTGTTATCAGCTATAGGGGTGGCCAGAGCTTACTGCTTCCTTTGTGGGTAGAATTTCCTTTGTGGAATGAAATACAGTAAAATTACTAACTCCAAGAGGGCTTAGTTGCCTGGGAGTTACCGTGAAGTATACATATGCCTTGGAATTTCCAGAATTATAAGTATATTATCTCAGTGTGGAGGGATACAGGTTGTGAAAGGCGGCCCTTGTGTTCAGTAACAGGAGCTGGGACAATCAAGCAGTAAGAAAAGACAACATAAAACATTCATTAAAATGGTGGAAAAAAAGTTACTGAAAAGCAGAGTGCAGCTGCTGTATGTGTCAGTTACTATTTCAGAATGGTCTCCTGCTGTGAAACTCTGAGTTCTTATTAAACCACATTGTCCAGCCATACATTAGACCCCTGCACTGTAAGACTTTTGCATGCTTAGTTGAAAACACAACACATGCATCTTCAGCAGAGCTTCTTTTTGTAACCTTGCATTTTCTGCAGTTTGCTAGCAGACATTTTGAAACAGGGACTGCATTTTCAGGGGAGAAGGAAACAGATGAACATCTTTGGGTATCAGGGACTGCATTGCTGTAAATACATAGGATGCCTTGTGGCTTCTCAGAGCCCACCATCAGGCATAAAAATTCTGTCTGTTCCCTCCAGCAGTGCAAGCTGTTCAAGACAGTTCTCCATCGTAGGCATTAGCTGTCTACAGCCTGACATCCTTCCAAATCCTGCCAGTGGATCACTCAGGAGGTATCTATATCAGGGTTTTAGTTTGGATCAAGAATACACTTTCAAAGCAAATCTCACATTACCCCTGCTTATGGTGCTTTGGTTCCCATTCTGAATCTGTCTTGGACACCATGAGCCATATTCCTGACAGATAAAAATGAAGTGGAAAGTGTGCTTCAGGATCGTACCCTCCTGCACTGCACTACAAAGAGTTCTGCAAGACCAGATTAGAGCTAGTTCACATAGAATAACTATGAAAAGTGAATAATATGGACCTTGGACCTTTAGTACCAGCTGTTTCATTATGTAGGTTCACTCCTACCAATCCACAAATATTGCTGACACTGACATAGCTGTATAAATGCACCAGATAATTAGCAGCCTCTTCATAAAGGGAAAAAAAAAAACTAAAAAAAAAGAAGAAAAGAAAAAAAAAATCCGGTAGTGGGAGAATGGATCTATGGATGTAAAAGTTACCATTATCCCCAAAATTATTGTTATCAGAAAAGGATGAGTCCTCTTCATGCCATTGCTGTCTCTTAACATTAGAAGAGTTCTGAGGAATAACACAAAAGGCAGCAAAGCCAGAAGAATTCAAAGATGGCAACCTTTGGTTGTCATGGACCTAAAATTGCTTTAAGCATTCTTCAGACACTGAAAAAAAAAAAAGAAGACAAAGCCATAGAAAATGTCATAATGGTGAAAACCAGGTAGTGTGCTCCTATGTCAGCACTTAATCGTACTGTGTATTTAGCCACACCACTGTAGCACCAGACTATAAAGGAACTTCTTAGCACAGGGCCTTGGGACTATGACTTAGTCCTGTGAACTTGATGCATAACTGAAGTTTATATAACCTGAAGTTTAAAACGTTTAACTCTGAGAAAACTAGTAAAGGGCCATTTTCTGTGAGGGGTTTTGGACTATAAGGAAGAAATCATCAAACTACTGAAAATTTTTGTCCCACAAGTATTCAAAAGAAGAGAAAAGTAACTTTTTGTGGCTTTTCAGCAGTTCTCTCTCTGGAAGAAAGTGGAAATGGAAAAAGGGAGAAATGCAAGAATTAAGAAAAATTAATCATGGACTGTGTTACACAGAGTCTAATAACAGTTTTTCTTCTGATCACGCCAAAGATTGGATCAAGCAGTTTTGTTACTAGTCTTCAGAACATTTGGTAACTTCAGAGTTGCCTGACTAGATAGATTTCCAGCTCCTTTCTATACCATTTGCCACTAAGCTTACAGGCATTTTACACTAGTGATGGAATATGCAAGTCCCGTAGCACGCAGGACTTCCCAAACAAGAACTGTCATGCAAGAATTACTTGATTTCCTAATTGCAGTCTTAAAAACAAAAAACAGCAAAATCACACCGAAACCCCTAAAGCTTTTGAGCTAGAGACTAGACAGTAACTAGTTGGAAAAATGGAATTATGAAAATATTTGACACTTGCATGATTTTATATATGCCTGTACTTATCAAAACTTCCACCAAAGTGCAGCCACTCCTGGTCCATGGATAACCTTTGTCCTCAGAGGACCCCTGGCACAGATGTCTGTGCTCTTTTTATCAGTAACATTAGGCTCAAAGCAAGGTTTGCAATGGCCTGACCAAAGCTGCTGCTGATCTCACTGGCTGTAGATCACAGCCTCTTCACAGGACTGTTCATGAACAACTAAAACACAAGGGATTTGTTCAATTCCAACTCCAATGTTTATAGAAGTATGATCCATCTAAAATCCATCCTCACAGGTCTTCAGGATAGTTTTCTTTTTCCTCTATATTTGAACCTATTTTTCCATATCTTCTCTTGGAGACACCCAAAGAGACCCCTGATGCATCTGCTTCCCTTGTCACCTTGAAACAGCAAGACAGTAGGTTTTTTTGTTTCATCCACCAGGCAAATAAATTTCTGTACATTACTTGAAAAGAGGTTGGGTTGGGGGGGTTGTTTTTCACACAAATGTGTAATTCCTATTTATTCAGGGAACTATTTACATCCCTCCTGAAGATACACTCTATAAATGCTCTGCAACACTGAGTATTCACAGGCAAACCTTGCTTCAGGAAGGCTTTTGTTCTGACAACTAATGAAGTACCAGCACTGAAGGTATGAAGATGCTGCCATCTGAGTTTGTTCTGTAGCACATTCTAAGTTCATATTCTCTTCACGTAAATGCTGTTTCAAAGGAAGTTGTCTCAGTCAGAGTAACTAGAGGAGGAAAGCAGAAGCTCTCACAGTCCGTCAGCCTGGAGCCAACTGTGCCAAGTCACCCTGGGTACAGCCTGGTCACAGCCATGGCCATCCTGGCTGGGTCCTTCATTCCCACCTCAGCCTTTGCAAGCAGCATCACTTCTTCACTATAGGGCAGAGGAGTGGACTAGGTTGGCTCCTATTAGGTCTCAGTGTAAAGGGAGCTGTAGGCAACAGAGCCAGTGGCTTCTTATTGCTGCTGTAATGATGCAGCTCAGGTCATAGAGACAGTCCCAATGGCAGTGAAAAAGAGATGCAGGCTTAGCAAAGGAGCTATTTGTATTCTGAAATATTTTAGTGTGTTTTTTCTTTGGTTCTATAATACAGCTGCTTCGGTCAGTGCTAGAATATGTAGAAAAATATAACTCCATTTCATGCAGAGAGTTAGGATCAAGACAATCTGGCAAGTGTAATCACTTCAAAGCTTTCCTATATACAGTCACCCTCCTATTGCAGGTGGAAATCTTGGGGGCAAGAAACAGTTGCTTCTGTCTTATTCTTGAGTGTGAAAATCAGTATGGGAATGTGATAGACTGAGAACATACCATCCCAGAGTAATAAGTCTCAGCTTGCAAAGGACACTCTAGTTAGGCAATGACAAATTCCTTCCTCTCATTAGAGACAGTTCCTCAGTATCAGGAGCCTTCACTGGAATCTGTCTTTGAGCTCCAAGGTCATTCTAATGATGGAAAGAAGAGATCTTGATGGTCTAAAGCAAAACCCTGTGAAGCAGCTTTCTCAGAGCCCACAGGCCACTTGTGAAGGAATGAGCAGCAGCCCTCTGGAGGCCTTGGGAAGCTGTGAGTTGTGTCCTCACAGTGCATGGAAAGGTCAGGTCCTGGGGCAAGCACAGAGAGGTAGATAAGAAATCACTCACACCAGATGCTATTTCAAAATCAGTATCCAGGCAAAACTATATTGCTTTCCACAAAACAGGATAAAAAGAAAGGAGAAACTTTTGTGGCCATTTCCAATGGTAAGGATACACTGAGTGATGGCAGAAAGCAAGGAAGCAGATTAAATTCCTGGGCTGTGGTACTGCAGCTCCTTGCAGTCTCTAAAGGACAGTAGGATCAACATGACAAAGGAGGAAAAATACAGAGAGGTTAAAAGAAACATTTTGATTCACCCAGCCTCATCACCCATGAATGAGAGGAACATGGAAACTCACAAAAATATCACAAAAAATGGCTTTTGTTGATCTGTCTGTCCCTGTGCATCCAGAGACAAAGAAGAACTCAAGGCTACCAGGTACAACTATGATAAAAAGCAATGGAACAGATAGGAGGGAGGGTTAGTCTTGATCTTGAAGTAGAACATCGTCCCTACGGAAAAAGATTAAAATAAGGATTCGTATGAAACATTGTTGAAGACACTCTTGGAAACTTTACTGGTTTTGTCCTCAGTCCAAGGAATAAAATTCAAACGGATTTAGGAAAATTATATTTACTTATTTGCATGTAAATCCCTAATTAATTGCCTATTACAAAAGTTATACACTTCCTTCTAACACAAGAAGATTTTGTTTCTATTGTCAATGGCTGAACATCAGACTAGATAACCTAAACTTTTCAGGGCAAACCTAAGTTCTGAAATTGTTCCCCTCATCTGCTGAGATGTCTTGGTCAAACGAGGAATATCCCAAAAAACAAAAAAACAACTCCCAAATTAAATGTATATACAAGGAGAGAGTGGAAACTTAAACAGGTGTGTGTTCATTTATATAGTGTTGCCTTCTTAAAGCCAGCACTAGTCCCAGGCTGACTGCAATGCCCTTTAAAAAACATTGATCACGCTGTTGTGTGAAGTTAAGTGTGAAGGTTTTCCTCCCAAAACACTGCTTCATAACAACATCTTGAAGGAGAGATGAGTTACAAAAGTGTGTGTTTGTGTGTACGTGTATCTGCACATGTGACTTCAGACTGGAGGCAGAAAGGAATTTCCATGTCCCAGCTTATTGCAAATGGGGGGAATGATAAAAATTAGCATGATGCCTGGTCCTATTTCTCAATTCCTCATGAAGCCTGGAGGCACAAACTATTCAGCAGCTGGGCTGGGAAAGAAAATTCCCCCTCCATGAAACATTACAGCACAGTTGAGCACATTTACAGTTACACAAAACTTTTCATGGCATCAGCTATTTTCTTTTGGGAAAGACAAAATACTTGAAAGCACAGCCCTGTTCTGCTGCTGCAATTTTCTAAAGAAATTTTCTCTTTTGCCTGAAAGAATAGCCAGTCATGAATATGCATGCATATGTAGGCACTGGGCAAGCCAGGAGAACAGAGTGCCTTTCCCAGAGAGCCTCCCTGCAGGATGTCCCAGAGGGGCTGACCACTTCCAGTGCCCATCAGTTCAGCCTCCAGTGGGTCTTGGCACAAACTGATGGGCTGTTGGAGGTGTTCTGAACAAATGTACCTAAGCACAGTGCAGAAATGCATCACTTTAATAATCAATTTTAACACTGTTTTAAGTTTCTTACTACCATCTGCCACAAAAATCATGATGAGATAGCTAGATAAAAAGACAAAATGCAGGAAGCCTTAATATCTGGAGATCAGGAGCAAGGGGTGAGGTTGTTTTTGATTGCTGTCATTTCTTTATCACTTCTGAAATTATGTTGTCTATGTGGGATGTGGTGAAGAAATATATTTATTTATCTTTCACGTTTCCTTTTCTTGAGGTCAGAGTGATTTCAGAGTTGCTGGATAACAAAGAGATAGTCCTCTGCCTTGCCTGTGTTGAGGCTATCAGGAGGACCATAAATGTTCAGCTCCTTGCATGTTCTCCAGACAATCAAAAAAATAACCAAGAGCATTTATGTAGATAGTGTGTGTCAGGAAAAAAAAACCAGGCAGCATGGGGATCACAAGAGGAAGAAGCTCCTTTCCAAAATGATGTTAACTCTGGGGGCACTCCAGCACACACCAATACCTTAGAAGCATGTCTGAAAACTGAGTTTGTCATGCCTTTCCTCATCCTAATGGGTTGGGAGTCACTAGTTTATAGGATTTGTCTTACTACAATAGTATCACCCCAACTCAAAACCATCAATTTGGGAAGCCACAAAATAGCATCCCAAAGCAGCGAGTGGTATGCAAGATTAGGATGGTGAATTGGTGAGAAGAAATTTTGCAACTTTTTTTTTTTTTACACAGTGTCTGACAACTCAAGAAATAATTTATAGATAACTTCATTTATCTATAATTATCATTAATGTATAGATAAAAGTCAATAAAGTCAGAGGTACTGAGCATTTCTATCAAATAGGTCCCAATTTACCTCACTATATTGTTTCAACCTTTAGAAGCTGGTTTTGAGCCTAACTTTTCTGAACAGCTTCTTGAACTGGCCTCCACATTCTATAATCTACATCTTAGCCCTTGTTCTATCTTATCACCAGAGTCATTTGTGTAGAAGTAAACTCCAGAGGCCTTTTTTTGAGATCCTAGTCCTAAAGTGAGCCAACCCATGGGTGTCAGTTGGCCAAAGGAAATTCTATCTTCATCTGCATGTGAACAAGACAACAGATACCTCTTCCTTAACTTACGGGATTTTCAAGATGTGGGATGAGACATTACATGACTGTACAGTTCTGATTTTTTCATATTCAGCATACTTTTTTTTCTCTCAAAATGGAATCCATACAATCAGAAAAAGCACAGCCATCATGCTCCCAGGAATAAGTAAACTTTAGATACCTGGGAAAAAATATTGTCTTATTTTCTTCATAAGGAATGCTTCAGAATACTAATTGATAGATATCATCTTTGTGTCAAATCAACTGTTATGTCCATTACCAGCATCTGTGTGGGTAGAGAAAAGTATTGGGAAAAGCAGAAGGTTAAAAATGCAACCAAGCAGAGAAACTAGCCTGCTTGACAAGTTGGGCAAGTGACCACTTGCAGAGTTTTGTCTACCTTTGGAGAAAAAAAAAGTTCTACCTAGAAAGGAACCCCCTCTGTGAGCACAAGAGCTATGCAGCCAGGTCGCCTTTCCATCTTGCAATGGTATGAGGAGTTAATCAGCATCATACTTTGGGGGGGTTAGGGGTTTTTTTTGATAGGCATAGCATTGTAATTTAGTAGACTAAGCATCTGAAGTCACAGTGCTCAATTTCTCACATGATGTGTGAAATATTCCAACACTTCAATTCCCACTTCTGAGTCTTGAAGAGCATATGGTATAATACATGGAAATGGTTAGACGTCTGCTCTGGGCCTTGGAAAATGGCAATTAAATTAGCTATGCTTCTTTGGAAGACACCTTTTTTTTCTTTTTTTTTTCCTCCTTTTTTTTTGTTTTTGTTTTTGTTTTTGTTTTTGATAGTGTCTAAGGAAGAAAATGAAGATGTCAGACTCAAGGCAAGATCTACCAGTACAGACTTTGTTCAGGGATTCTCTCTCTCTCTTTCTCCTCCCAGTTACAAAGAACATTATATCTACAGTTACTACTCGGACTCAGAGCTTACCAGACCCATGCAAGTGGGACCCTGTTCTTTGACAGCGTCTTTGTCTTGCATGCTGTCCAAGCACCTGAATTTAGGCTACATTTTTGAATCATCTAACCTCCAGTCACAGTATCCTCAGTAATGATTTTGCTCAGCAATGTTTTTGACACTATTATACAGTATTGTAAAACTGATGCAGAAGAAACACTCAAAAACATTTCTAACATTGATGATTTGGTATTTCTCCCAAATAAGCAGCTTTAGAGATGCTAAAAGCAGGATTCATCAGACTGGATGTGAGTCTTTACAGTGTAAGCACCTACATTTAAGTTCCCTGCCTAAGCAGCTTCTAGTCAATGATGAGTTACTCAATCTAATTTAGGGCATGCTTTCAAAGTAAAATACACTTTTACATCTAGTTCAGTGAATCACATCCTAAATGCAATTGACTTTATTGATTAGATCTCCACCGAATTTCAGACGAGCTTAGACAACTCATCCACACACATATGCCTTGTAGACACCTAAAATTAGCAGATATAATGCCCACCCTAGCATTTCACTTTCACTAAAACACAAAAGAAAGGATATTTTCCGCTAATTCTTTTGTTATACTTGTCATTTGAATTCTTGTTATTATCAGATTAAATGTAAATTTTCATCATTCCTTGCACTCAGAGACACTTAACTCAATCTCAACACCGTTGTATCTCATACTTTTCTTTTGCTACTCTGCAGATGGTTTGTTGCAGCTTTAAGAAGAAAGCTGATCCTTCCCTGCAGGAATGTTTTTCAACACTACAAACTCAGCTGGGATTAACTAAAGTTCTTTGGATTTTCTGAGAGATGCTCATGCAAGTGCTGGTTCTCTTTTTTCTTCTGTTTTTCAAGAAGTTGGCACTGCTTTATCTCACATACCCACAAGAAGCAAAGCAAGGCAAAAAGCTCCCAAACTGTGATGAGTTCCCCCCTTCAAAGAGTATTAATATCAACATCACACTTTGATCCTCACAGGCAGCCAGAAGTGTTTCAGAAATATTTTGTTATTCAAACATTTAAGAACTTACAGTGAAAGTCCATGGCAGGTGACATAATTTAGATGTTGTAGAACTCGGTTCCATAATAAAACATACTGTTTTCCTTATGCTTAGCTGCACCAGATTTTGCTCTCAGAGCAGAGTCAAAAGACCTTTCACCCTGGTATAGATCTGGGATAACCCTGCCAAACTGAACAGAATTAAAAGGCTGTGAAATAGAGTAAATCACAGCCACAGCAACTCATTTAATTTTAGCAGAGCTACTCCGGGTTCCCAGCAGTCTAACTAATTGCTTGGCCTTGTTCCACTTTCCCTACAGACTGAAGCATACATTTTTTTTCTATTAAATATTAACAGGAGCCTATGTATCACTTGTCAGAAGATGCTTAGCAAACTATGCATCCTTCAGCAACTCCTCTGTAGTGCAATCCCAGCTTCAGCTCTATGCTTTGTCTCTGTCCTAACCCTAATTGTAGGCCAAGGTTTTGACTGAATCAGCCAGAGATCCTCAGCTATGGTCCAGATGGAAAAGTTTTCGCAGGAGACTTCTCCATACAGCTACCCCTTTCTTTGGCAGCTCTCTGCAGCCCCAATCCAATTGAAGCTGATTTTTATACAGGAAGAAACTAAAAGGTCTAAAGTGATCAAAACAATAGAAATGAAAAAAATGTACCCAAGAGTAAGGTGACCAAAATAAAGCACAGATAAGTATCAGCAAATGTGAGAAGTAGCTGAGAATAACTCCGGATAACAGCAGTAAGGCAGTGTCCTAACAGCTGTACTCCATACGCTTCCATGCTTTTCAGCCTATTTATTTTTTAATAGGTGACATTCCCTATCATGCCCTTCAAACCTTACAAGTTTATTGCTGTTTGCACAGTGTAGCTTCCATTCCCAAAGGCTATATGCCTGACGGGAAGAAATGTATGTAAATAAGGTTTTCCCTGTGTTCCCCGTGGCAGGCAGGAGGCTGCGCATCTTCCGTTCTGAAATCTGACAGTCAGGAAAACTTGCCATTCAACTCTGGTGGGATTTGGGGCCAAAACGGTAGCAGTTGAATGGAGGACACTGAGACACAACAAGAATAACACCAAAATCATTTGAGCTGTGGCTAGAGAGTGCAGGGCTCGGGCTCCGCATAGGGTGGGTACGCATCCCAGACTCATGGGAGAGAGGCAGATTTTAAAGTGATTTGGTGCCCTCTGATGGCAAGGATGTTTTTTACCAAAATGTTCCGATGAGCACACTTTAATCCCAAAACGGTTACTGTCATTGCTGACATGTTCTGTTCAACTGGCATAGTCCTATTTTCAAGCATTAGTATAGTTGGCTGGCTTCACTGATAGAACCTCCCTCTCACAGGCCAGTTTATTTTATTCATCATCTGCGCTTTGTAGAGGCTGCAGCATCTTGTTAATTCAAATAATTGAGATGCTACTAAGCTTTACGACCACTGTGAGGACATGGCTATCCTGTCAGCTCTGACACATTAGGAATGGTGTCTGTTTGCCCTGTCTGAGCTGCATCCTATGCTGGCAATAAAGTTGGCTGCTGCCATAGAGGGCACATGCATGCTCCATCTGCAGGGACCAAAATAAGCACTGGACAGTGCATAACCTGTGCATGCCTCTTGTGGAGATGAATTTGATGAACTACAGAGTACATTTCTTAAAGATTCAGAATGCAGTGGAGTACAGTGAGCAGTTTAGAGTTCCCTGTAATCATTTAACCATTCACCTTCTGGAGTCAGACCACAGATGCTAACCTGAAAGAGAAACATCAACTGCCCACCAGTCAGGCCAAATTGCCTGGGAAAAAAGGTAGAAAACTACAGAGAAATAAAACTACTTATGTAAATTTAGGCTTTTCCTCTTTTTACTGCTGTCTCAAACAATTCTCTAAGCCCTATCAGGGTGTACTGAGGGCTTTTATAAAGTACATGCCCATGGAGTAGTGCAGGTAGGCAAAAGTTTGTGTGCACCTTCTGTGCCCTGGTTTGTTTACATGGTGCTGTGTTAAAATCAATAAGCCTTGGAAGAGCTGTGGAAGAATCAACACACTAAGTGGCTGGGTGGTAATATAACAAGTAATTCAGCAAGAGTAATGAACATAAACAAAACTAAACATAACTCTATGTAGATACAGTAATGGCCTCTAAATCAAATTTTAGCACTCAGAAAACTGATCTTGTAATAATGGTTCATGCAGCAACTCTGGAAAAGACAAATTAAATCACTGAAGAAAGAGCAGATTAAACAAAACATCATCATGATATTACGTTCAAATTCTTTGGTATGTCTAAAGCTGTCTGTGTCTCTAGTAATCTCAAGCCAGCAACTGACAGTAGAACCAGAAAGCATGCAGGGAAGCATGGCAGAGATAGTCATCAACAGAGTAGTTTCCATACAAGAAACAACTGAATAGTCAAACATGCACAGAAACATGGAAAATGTGAAGAGAACAGTTGAGAGAGACTAGCTCCTGGTTTTGATGGCACAAGAAGTAGGGGGGCACCAATGGTATTTTAGCCAAAGGTTTAAAAACAAAGTGATCCTTTTTGTCACATGCCCCACCCCTCATTAAATTGAAATTAATTGCCACAGGATTTTGGGAGGGTTAAAGATGAGCTGGACCTATGCCTTAGGGATGGACTTATCAAGATCTGCATGACAGACTTTGAGATCAGGAATTTCCTATCATCCATGGCTGGATGCAGGAAGAGAGAAATAGCTCATGGAGGCAAATAAAAAAAAAATGGTAGCAAGAAGTTTGATTTAGAGACCTACAGCTCTGCAGGTGTTCCAGATCTTCCAATCTTATCTGCCTTAGTACTGATGAATGTGAGAAAAAGAGCATGTGAGACAGTGATCTGTGGCTGAAGCAATAATGAAGGTATATTTCCCCTGTGGTTCAATCAGATATTTAACTCTTTTCCTGAAAATCATGACACAGAGGAAAAGCAGATGCACATGTTTATTTTGGCAGTTGCCAATAATACAAAAGCTTCTCATTGCTCAAAATGTTCTCTGTTGAAGCCCTTCCCTAGAATATTCAAGTTTAAAACAGTTTAAAGTTAGGAGATGTCATTTCTTCTCATCTGGCATTCAAAGGCTGCTTTTTCTTCCCAGCTGCCTTTTGTCTGCTGATTTCTCTTTGTTTTCTGTCTCTCACAGAAAGATAATCAATTTGGATTTGAGGGTATCAAGGTTTGGCAGATCCACTTTTCTCTTCAGCTCATTCCAGTGGCAAATCTCAATATTAAAAATGCTTAGCTAATTTTCATTTAAATTTATCTTGTTTTAGCACTCAACCACAAATTATTGCTATGCCTTCTTCTAGAAAATAAAATTCTAAACCTGATATTTTTTTTCCCCTGAGAGCTGACCACATACTTTATCCATGTCTCTTGCTGTGGTACAATGCAGTACATGGACAGAAAGCTCTAGCAAGTGCAATGTTGCTCTCAGTCTCTTGCCTCTGCACCAGTTAACATGTTTCCCTGACTGAGTCCTTTGGAAGGATGCTCTGTCAGGACTCTAAGTTTCCATTTGGTTTAACTAAGGGAAAAAAACTCTTCAGGTTCTCAAGCATGTCAAGAAAAGGATCCTTTTTCAGACTTGAATAACACTTATGGTTCCTTATTACTTTGTCTTACTTAACACTCTTTTTAAAACAACGACAACTGAAATGAATGTAGGGTGCCTGTAGCAGCACAAAAGGTGCCAGAGGCAAAATGCCTCTACTCCCACTCCAGAATTTTTGTACTAGACTATTACACCAGGACTTCATAACTTATTTCTTGCCTAATACCCCCTTCTTTTCCCCATCTTTTTCCAGAATGCCGTTGTAGAGGATATGGATTGGGTTTGGTAACTCTTACCCGAAGAGCCTGGTCCTAAACTACCTTGAAAGCCAATTATGGCACAGTAGTCCATCAGATTCATAACTTCCCCAAAAAATCAATATACAGGTTGAAAAGTATCCCAGAAGAGAGATTAATTTTTGATAGACTGACTCTTGGTATACTTCCATGGGATTTACATTTAACCTCTGACCCAACTGAAGGCTGTCGAGGGACCATGCATAAAAGCAGTGCTCTAGTTCCTGGTCCATGTAATTTATATTCCAAATGAATCTGGTATCTACAGGCACCATAAATTACAACTCAGAGAGTTGGAGAGAAGTCACTGTGAAGTTCTTGGTGTCATAGAGGAGAACCCTCCTAAGAAGGACACTTATTGGAAAACAGGACTGACGAGATAGTGCCCTTCAAAGAGCTTTTTGTCCATGGATCAGCACTTTGATTACATTGTGCCACTGCTGCAGAGAGAAAGAGATTTTAAGCTTCAGAGCAGAGAAAAGCTTCATTGTGGCTTCACACCCTCAGGCATGTGAAAACCAAATGCTTCAGCACCTTCCAGGAGTAGGCTGATAAAGATGAGAAGAAAATACATTCTGGAGCAATGAGCTATTAAAACACCAGCTAAATAATTTAAACAGGCATTTTCTTGGTGTGGTGCATATATTCCTAGAGAATAGTTACCTATTTTCTCTTTGCTGTTATACACCTGCACAAATGGTTAGTCTTCCATGAGGAAAAAAAAACCTCCCTACGTGCCAAAGTGATTTTCCTTCAGGGTCTCAGCTTAGGGTCTTGTATACAATGCTGAAATACAGCAACAGCTGCCTTTGCTTGCAGCCACATCTGGATCCACCATATGCAAGTACCATATCAAAATCACAGAAAAAAAGAATTACTTAGGTTGGAAAAAGACCTCCAAGTTCATAAAATCCAACATTTGACTGATCACCCCCATGTCCAGTCATTTGTTGAACACCTCCAGGGATGGTGTCCTGGTTCTGGCAGGAACAGGTTTAGTTTTTGCAGTAGGCAGGAGGGCCATGGCCACAAGCCAGATGTTATTCTATACCACCTCATGTTATGTTCAGGGGGTGGGGGTGAGCAGCTGGGGTAGCACTGGGTTCCATGTGGTGAGCTCTCCTGTGTGAATCATTCACCTGCCTTGTACACTCTGTTATTACTATTCTTGCTGTTACAGTTTGTTTTCCTATTTCATTTGCTGCTTCCAGTAAATTGTTTTTATCTCAACCTGTGGTCTTTACCTTTTGTGTCTCCAATTCACATCTCCATCCTGCTGCAGAGGAAGAGAAAAGGGGAGTGAGCAAGTGGCACAAGGTTTGGAGTGTTTCAGTGGGAACATCAAGTTTGGGAATACCGTTCCTAAACCATGACAGATGTTGACTCCACCACTTTCATGGGCAATCCATTACAATGCTTAGCAACCACTGGTGTGAAGAAATTATTCCTGATGTCCGACCTGAACCTCCCCTGGAACAGCTTAAGGCCATTTCCTCTTGTCCTGTCACTTGTTCCCTGGGAGAAGAGATCAACCCCCACCTGGCTACAACCTCTTTTCAAGTAGTTGCAGAGAGTGATAAATCCTTTTCTCCAGGCTAAACTTCAGCTCCCTCAGCCACTCCTTATAAGACTCACTCTCCAGACCCTTCCCCAGCTCTGTTGCTGACTTTCTCCAGCATCTCAATGTCTTTCTTGCAGTGAGGCGCGCAGAATTGAACACAAGATTCAAGGTGTAACCTCACCAGTGCCCAATACAGACAGACAATTGACACAGACCTTGGGGGGAAAAAGGACGAACCACTCTGCACACAACGCGGGGTAATGCAAAATGGCCGAATATTTAATGGAGTAAAACGGTTTTATAGGGGCTAGCTAGAAGGAGCTAGAAACT
>JAWWEE010000074.1:140577335-140641039 GCA_035221455.1 Xenops minutus | reverse complement strand
GTTGCTGTCTTCCTTTTTGCTTTTCTTCTTATTCTTCTTTTTCCAAATCTTGTAATCCTCTGACTGTACTCCCACAGACAATTGCTTCCTTAAAAAAATTATAATATTTTACTAAGAGCCACATTTGGGGGTTCATTATAACTTGCAATAAAGAAGGGCTTCAGTTTGTGAGAAGCAGGAGAAAAGTGAGATGAGTGGCATGACAATTAAGTCCCAACCAGAGCAGTTTCTCAAAGACCAAAGTAGTCTGGTCCCTCTGCTGTTACTAATCACAGGAGAGAACTGGCAGAAGTGAATACTACCATAAAGATGGTTTCCCTTCTGAAAAGTCCTACTGGTCTTAATAGGGATGAAAACAATAGTATGGCAAAAGCAGAGTATCGAACGAGATTATCCCCATTATGTAAACAAAAAACCCCAGAGTGTGCAGCCTTTTGTATAGTGACCCCAATGCTCTTTCAGAAAAGCATCTTTCAATGTATTGTTTTGCATACAGTCCTAATGAATGGGAAAACATCCTGAACTCTCCCAGATCCCCCACTGGAACTCCCCGTCCACAAAAAAGACCCCTCCTCAAAATGAATTTAAAACTCTACAAGAAAGCCAGAACAATGCACTGTTATCCTTTGCTATACTCTGCAGCACTTTTCTCTAAAGTGCATACTAAAGAATGCTTTCCAAAACATAAAATTTCTGTCTTGAGAAGATACTCCCTGCTATTCCCAGCAAGAGGGACAATCTCTTCACGTCAGTGACGTGCTCTCATCAGAGCAGTGTTGGTAGCCAAGTGCTGTCAGATGCTTGTTACCACAATAATCACATCTCCCAAGTTTTGAAACATCAGCTCCCTTTTTCCCAGCAAGTCAAAGGCAGTTTGTTATCCTGGCAATGACCACACGGTGGTGATGTATCACCATCGGTTCAACCTTCAGGCCAGGCTCCCAGGAACTCAATGCTTGGTTAAAAGAGCTGGAAATTTACAGCAGAGCTTTTACAAGGATGCTTGTAGACTGAACCCTCTAAGCCCACTTTACCTCAGAATTTATATTCACTGTTTAACTGTTTTGTTTATGGGGTTGTATAGCTTTTCAGTCAAAAATATCGTGGAGTTTTTCTAAGAGCAGATGTATCTCTCAGCAGGGGTATTTTTTAAGGTTTGTTTTTTTGTTTAGTCTTAATGTTTGCATTTTTTGTTGTTGTTGCTGTTGTTTGTTTTCTGTTTGTATTTAATAATCCTTTGGTACTCTATCTACTTCCCAGAAGGAAAAAAAAAAGAAAAAAGAAAAAGAAAGAAGGCACTTCTGAGAACTCCTTTAGAACTAGGTGATGTTGAATGCTCATTCTTCTAAATTTCTTCCAAAATGTCTTCCTCTATAAGTTTTCCAGCCAATTTTCAGCAAGGGCAAGTGCTAAACTGAATGTGTACTGCACGGTCATTGTGCTTTCCAGCCTATTCACAATACAGCCCTTAAATTAGCTACTGTATGTCCTTGGCTGAATACAGACAGTAACAGCTTGATCTAATATGCAGTGAAATCAATGAGAACCTTTCAGTTTTCTCTCATTTGGCCCTGAATCAAGTTCAAAGTTGTCTGGTTCAGGAACCAGATCTTCTGTGTTTATACAAAGATGATTATTCTCCAATATGGATGTAGGTTACAAAAAAATCCATTACAACTTTGTGCACAAAAGGAGCTATAAGTAACAAAGACAGCATGTCTCAAACCAACAGAGAGATTAGCTCCAGCTTAATTGGTTTGAAACAAGGGCAGATCATCAACAGGGACAGAAGAACTGGTTTGGACTTAATGAGAAATGCATAATTTCCCACTCACGAACTTTCACTGCAAACTCACCCTAAACTTTTAGAGTAAAAATTATGTTAATGATTTTTTTCCTTGCATTATCATGGGTCTTACTACTTTTATGTTTTGTTATCGTTCAGGAAAACACATGTCACCACAGAAAGAGGGCTCTTTTTGCAAAAGAAGTGACTAAATATAGGAAATATAAAGAATATCATAAAACATGTGTACATGTATATTTTCTACAGTTCATATAGGCCATTCTAATAACATTTTGCTTCTTAACTGAACAAATCCATCTTTGGAAGTGTAGTGTGTTTACTATGACAACCCTCTTTTGGTGTCTGCAAATCTCAGCATACCTTCTTAAAATCTTTGGAATTGGACAACATATTAATCCCCATCCACCTATTTCAAATACTTGTTAGATACTTAGACTTTCCTCAAGATCCATGGCAACTGAGGCAAATGAGTGATTGGTATGGTCAGAGAGGAGGTATCACTTTGTAAACAGTAGGTACCTGATTCAGATCTATCAAGGATCCTAGAGGCTGGATGCTGCAAAACAGCTCAGTTGTCCCTCAGATTATACAGCAAATGCAATTTATAAAGTAGTATATGGCAGAAATTAAACCAGTCTAAAACTTGTCTGCCTGATTTTTTTTGAAAACTGCTGGCCTGGTTTTGGTTTTTTGGTTTTTCTTTTTGTTTAGGGTTTAGGGTTTTTTTTGGGGGGGGTTTTGGATTTTGTTTTGGTTTTTTTAGGGCTCAGGTGTTTGATTCTCTTCCTAAAGATTTTCTGTCTTCTCAGTGTTCTGCACTTGACCCTTCTCTGGGCATAATGTGAACATTGCACTGTTCAGAATATAAAGTTCTTCCAATGCTTGTACTACACAGCCTAACGAAATATATATGGGTACCACCTGCCACAAAACCACTCCTGATAGTCCCATAATGCCTTATTGGCAGTGATTACTTCAGAGATACAGAAATATTCTCTTGATTTTTCTGCAAATGACAAAAGATCAACATTTCACCTGGAATTACTCAAAAAGACAAGATAAACTGGGGTGTGACACCCACTCCTTTGCTCAGTACCCTGAGTAGGGAGACAGTTGAGACAGTGCTAACCAAAGTACAGAGCTCAGACTTCCTTACCTGCATAGCAGGTTAACCAGCAGTTATCACTGCCTATTGCATTTACTGGGGAATGGATGTCAAAGGTTCCGTGATCTCTTAACGATGTGGGTGGAAGAAAATTGGAACCAGGTAAAACCTGTGCTTTGATCCTGAATGAGCCAAAGACAATTGTCTCAAATCATTTGACCCTTTGTGCCAGAGGCAACCCAGCTGAGAAATTGAGTGAAAAGAACAATATCCCTGCAGATCAAACAGAGAATCTGAGCTGAGCTCTCCTGGGCCAGTGAGTTATAGTGGCTAAAAAAGATCATCTGAGCACAGGATCTGATTAAAACCTGGATAAGGAGGTAGAATTAACAAAAACAGGTTAATTATAAAAAGGCTTAGCAGAAACTAGGTTCACAAACACTGCTCTGTACAGGCAAAAATGATCTTTTCAATGCTGGGGCTTCTTTGCCGGACACCCCCAGAGATGTTAGCTAGAAATATAAAATCCTTCTTGTTGTTCAGACCTTTCCCTGAACTAACATCATGGCAGCTGCCTTTTCCTTTCTATTATAGGGAGTATCCCAGACCTGGGAGTGCAGCTGTGCACACATAGAGGAGTATTTATGGGACTTTTCACCTGGCCAACAGGAACTTTCCTCTCACCTCTAGATCCATCACAATAAGGAAAACAGTACATCTGCTAAAAATTACCAGTTGACCCTCAGTGTGCTTTATGCTGTCTCATGGCCCTGAGCACTGTCCTCAAAACTCCAGTGTCCCTGTCAACCAGCAGGGTTAAGCCACTAGTTCTGCTTAGGAGAAACTTTGAGGTGCATCCATAGCAACCTGCTCTGATCACAGCTCATTTGAGATCCTCTTGGGCTGGACAGTTAACTCACCACCTTCCCTCAGCATATTCCTCAGCTCTGATAACCACAGGCCTCTGAACATCTTATTTTCCACCAGAGACGCACATAGAGTAGTTCTTTGAACAAACAGAGGCGTTTGCAGTGTATTCCTTTCAAACTAGAGTCATAAAGAGTCAGGGACAACCAGTTCAAAGGGAATCTTTAGAGAATATATGTAAATCAAAGCCCACATGTTGTGTGGAACATACCTGGCCCAAAATTCAGTGTCTCAGATACAAGTGTGGTATCACAGGTAATCTCTGGTCTGTGGATGGTCAATGTACATTTAATCAGTACAGTCAAGAGATATTTTGTTGTGATTCATCTAACCAAACATAGAATGCAGTCATGCACAGAAGTGAGCTATACCCTAAATACCACTGAGTCTGAAGATACCCCAGGGTGGCCTGCTCAGCTCTAGGTACCCCCATCGAGGCACTGTCAGGATACCTGTTGCAGAAACTCACAGGACTGCAAATTGTACTGAGCTCTGGATTGCCATATTCATTCCTTTTACAGCTGTCAGTCAGGAATGGTTGTAGCATATTTCAAACTGCACAGGTATACTTACCGAACAAAGTTTCACCAGTGTTGAAGAAAGCTGTTCTGTGTGACTGCTACAGCATCACCCAGAGGGGAGCTTTTGCAGGATCAAAGGTGTAATATTTTTAATGACAAGTAGAAACAGGCAGCAACCACAAACAGATTCTGTGGACCTTCTCTCCTTTTTCTGTGGTGCTAACTTCTTTTTGACACTCTATCACATGTTAAGTGTAGCATCTGGAGGGAAAAGATTGACTTCAGAGCCCTAACACACCCCCAGCTGAGCATCCTGTGTTGCTCTGCAGTTCCTGATTGCTCCCTGGGTGCTACTGAGTACAGGGGCTGTGCTGAACAGCTGGTGATTTCCCTTTAACATCCTGCAGGAAGAACTCCTGCACATCAAGCTATTAGACCATCTAATAGAAGTAATAAAGCTGATATCAGGTACATTTATTTTAACTATACAATAAGGCACAATATTAAAACTGCAAAGTGCCAGCCTGGTTTTCTGCAGTACATAATATGTCTTGCATTTCTTACAGTAACCAGAAAGGCATAAACATGTCAGAGAAACTACCCAGGATGCAGAAATATTCCTTGCAGAGTCACATAAGGAAAGGCAGGCACCATTCTTTAAAACCAAGCATGCACAATTAACAAGAAAAATATTGCCAATAAAAAGGGGAAAGATGGCCAGTGAGTATAATTAGATGGGATAGTTCAGAGTGTGGGTTTGGCAGGAAAATGACGGCTAGAAGTAACAAAAGTACTTTCAAGAGAGCCAATGCCTGTAGCTGCAGTTTCACAGAACCTTGTTATGTGCAATGGAGTTTCATAGAAAACTCGTGGCTGAAGCTCATGGTGAGTGTATGTCAGAGTGGAATTGAGTGGGATCCCAGAATGGTCATAGACTTGGTTTTCTATGGGAAAGGATGTCTGTTGCTATTTATCTCCAGTGAATACTCCTACTGGAAGGTGTTTAGATATCAAGGTTTCAAAACCTGAAATCTGGCTTGTCAAAGTTCCCATCAATTCCTTGACTCAATATTTCTGAGGATGTGGATCTAACTGATTTGAAAAAGGACAAAGACAAGCAGCATACAGAGACTAGGAATACAACATTTATCATGGGGTCCACTTCTTGTTCATTACTCTATCCATGCACTGATCAGCTGACACAGCTACCCACAGTCCTCACCTGCTCCCTGTTTCATCAGAGCCAGCCCTCTGGTCGTGATATGTCCATTCTCATGAAACTCCTCTGAGGCAGAAGAACATTAATTGCCCCACTGGGAACTGATACAAATTCATAGGGCCATACGGAAATGATGTGGCAAAACAAGCATTGGACTGTGCCCCCTGCCTTTGTTTGGGTTCATTTGTCACTGAACTGTTCATCAACCCATTGTCTTTGGGAATACAGATCATCTCTAGTCCCTACAGTGCCACATTAACAAACAGCTCAGATTCAGAGGGTTCAGCTCCAAAAAGCTTCCATACGGGAACATTCAATGAAATCCAAAAACTGTGTTGTAAACAGCTGGCAAATATATAGAACTGGAGCAAGACTGCAAGCAATACAACAGTGAGCACCACAAACTTAGAATGGAGAATGTCTTTTATAATGTAAATGTCCTCGGTGCTTTGCAGCAAGAAGCCATAAATGTTTATAGCATTTTAATTGAAAACACATAAACTGAAATGATATGAAAGAATCCCTGAATGTATATTCAGAGTTGTAGAGACAAGAAGCAGATTTATGTTAAATTCCATTAAAAAATATACATTGAATGGATTGATCTGGAAAATCCTTGAATAGCAGAAAATAGGCTCATGTAGCATAGTACTAGCTCATGTCCCAGAGCAGGACTGAAGAAGCTCACAAAATTATCTTAACCATTGTTTAAAGCTTCCAGTGAGAATATGTTGAGAGCTTCTCAGGAAGAAAATGCTGTTCTCCCATGGAGAAGCTCAAAAACTCAAGGTCAATCTACAGTGTACCAAGAGGAAACTTAAACATATGAGGTACCTTCATGAATTATATTCTATTCCCATGCCTAGCTTTTGCTGTGTTGAAGCTGGGTTCGGAGTAGCCTTACTGAGTATTCATCAGCTGATGATTTATCTTCATTTGTCAGCACACTTGGCCACAAGGCTTGCAGATATTTCCAGCTGAGGAAACCAAACCAAGAAAAGGGGTTTTTAGCTAGAGAGAAATGTGTGTTGTCTGTAAAGCTCAAAAAGTGCAGTAACATTCAAAGCCAGTTTTCATCCCTGGAGGAAGCCTGTGGGGTACCCTGAGGAGGGGCAGGACAGATTACGTCAGTCACAAGGGAGCATATCCTTTCTCACAAAGAAAGAAAGGTTTTGCTGTAATAGACTTCAGCATATCACAAGCTATCTTAAAAAGAAAAAAAAAATAAAAGGCATGCACTAATAAAAAGGTCCAATTTTAAGAAAACTTGTATAGGATAATCTGTTTTCTGATTTGACAGATTAGTAGCGATTTTATGTGTGAGAAAACAGAGCTGCATTACAATTAACTACTCCTTTATTATACAAAGTGCCCTCCTGTTTTATTTAAGTGATAAGAGATAATGACTCTATCGAGAAAACACACTGCGCTCTGTGCTCTGTTCTGACTGTCGTGTTTAATTGACTGTCTCTTTCTTGCCCTGCCCATAGGGCAGTGCGACTGATTGCTCTCCTGTACTGGGTTGGATTGCAAGTCTTACTTCAGCCTGCTTAGTAATTGAATATAGATGAGTTAAATGTGGAAGCTCTTCTAGTCATTTCCAAAAATATGTATGTTCTTCTCTTTGAGCAAACTTGGTGGTTGAGAGGACACAAGCTTTACTGTCTTTATTATGAACAATTTTACTGTGGACATCTTTGCAAAGCATTTTCCTAAACATTTTGATTGCAGGACTCCAGGACTACCAGAACAGGAGGCACTGTACTGTGTCAGATCACTAGTTTCCAGCAGTTTCCAGTCTGTGTAAGTGGTCAAGAGGGTTCTTAGGGAAATGTTTTAATAATGGGGGCAAATGTACTACCTCCCTGAACATTTTATTACCTGCCAACAGTTAGCAGGACAAAATCTTAATGAAAGAGCAGTCACATCTCTGTGTTCAGTAGACCCAAATGAATTTTTCTTCCATAAACTTGTTCCATTTCTCTCTGATTTCATATGATCTAGTAGTTAGCTCTCGAATCCATAAGACAGCCATAACAACCTGTGATGTTCAGCTCCTCAGCTCAGCCACACAACACCTGAAGAGCTCTCTCTTTTCGTGTTCTTTGAACTTGTCATTTGCTACCTTAATTCAGTGCCCACTAATCCTTTTCTTTGAAGAGACAGGAAATAATAATTGCCTATATACCCATTTCTGGCCACTCGTGGTTTTATAGACCTCTATCATGTATCCCCTCAATAGTCCCTCAGGTCTCCTAATTGGAATAATTGTTGTTCCTTGCAGAGAAGTTGTTCCATACCTTTATCACCCTTGTTGCCTTTTTCTGAACCTTTTGTAGTCTTATTACCTCCCCTCTGAGACAGAGGGAGCAAGAACATACATCAAGACATGGTATTTATATAGAGACACACTGCACTGGTTTTGGCTGGGATAGAGCTCATTTTCTTCACAGTACCTGGTATGGGGCTGTGTTTTGTATTTGTGCTGAAAAAAGTGTTGGTGACACAGGGAGCAGCTCTTAGAGAGTGAAGGCCATTTCTGCTCCTCACTGACAAATGAAGACGTTAGGGGTGCACAAAGAGTTGGGAGGGGACATAGCCAGGACAGCTGATACCAAGTGACCAAGGGACATCCCATATTATATGGCTTCATGCTCAACACAAAAATCTGGGGGAAGAGGAAAGAAGAGGGGAGCACATTCAGGGTGATGGTATTTGTCTTCCCAAGTCACCGTTGTATGTGATGGAGCCCTGCTTTCCTGGGGGTGCCTGAACACCTTCCTGCCCATGGAAAGTGATGAATGAATTCCTTGTTTGGCTTTTCTGGCATGTGTGGCTTTTGCTTTACCTGTTAAATTGTCTTTATCTCAACCCATGATTTTTATCACTTTTGCTTTTCTGATTCTCTTCCCCAACCCACTGAGGAGCGAGTGAGCTGCTCTCTGGGGCTGAGTTCCCAGCTGAGGTTAAACCATGACGCATACTCATTTACTCTGTTCATTATCCCTTTCCTAAAAACTCCTAGCGTTAGATTTTTTTTCCAAGTGTGTGAGCACTCAGACAATGTTTACAAAGATATTATCTTTGGCAGCAAGATATTCAAAGATCGTGTTCCTGAGTCATAAAATCATATCAGCTCACCATTCATTCAGAAAGCTTAGGACCATTTTTTAACATTTGTATTATTTATTTACACTGAATTTATCTGCCATATTATTGCCAGGGCAATACCTTTAGCAGTTTTTCAGAGTCAGACATTGTTTCTGTTATCTTAACTTTGTTTGTCCTTCCTTCCCGGATCATTGATAAACATATTGAGCAGAATGGGACATAGAACATCTCCTCATAATCTCCACTCCACGATGATAAATGATCATTTATGCCTGTTTTCTATTTCCTATCTTTTATCTAATTCTTTGTCAGAGAGCTTATGCTGAAATTCTCCTGCCTATATGAGCATTTTTACAGATTGTGTCAGCCAGAAGAGTTGTTTTTCACCACTAGTTTCTAACTTATACTAATATTAAGTCAAGACAGATCTGGCATTACCTCTCAGAGGTTACTCTCTGACTGTCTGATAGTCTAGCAAACAATATTTGAGCACTATCACAAGATAAAGATATTCCCCTTTTCAACACCATCCTCCTCTACATCTCCTTCCCATCTTTGAAAGAATCATGGTATCACAGATATAACTCAGGCTGGAGGGAGCCTCAGGAGGCCATACACCCTGCTCAAAACAGGCTGTCTTTGATGCTTGATCAGGTTAGCATGGCCATGTCTACCCAGGTTTTACATATCTCTAAGGATGTAGAGACCACATATATTGAACCACATTATACATGAGGAGAGAATTGGCATCTGATTAATTTGAACATATATATTTGGGGGTTCTCTAACGTAAGACACAAGTACATTTCCCTTTGGTTTTCA
The DNA here is from genome assembly GCA_035221455.1 of Xenops minutus. NCBI lineage: Eukaryota > Metazoa > Chordata > Aves > Passeriformes > Furnariidae > Xenops > Xenops minutus. The sequence goes on along the minus strand of JAWWEE010000074.1, from coordinate 140,631,527 downwards.
GTGGTTCCCCATCTCACATTTACTGTTGTATTGGTGCTTTGAATTGATGCATACAAGGACAATGTTGGTGGGATCTGGTTACCTAAATATAGATATTTGCAATCTAGGATGCCCTAGGATATTCCTTTCAGCTTCTAACTCAGGCTTTTTCAAAAAATACAGGTGTCTGGTTTATCCTGTATTGTATTGGTCAGCCTCAGGAGAATGTCTTAGACACTAAAGGGAATGTCAAATAGCACAAATGCTTACGTTTAGTCCATTAAGTAATTTTAACTTAACACAGTATTTCCCATTCTCCCCTATTTGTTAAATTCAATCCAGGCACAATCCATCTAGGTTTGGCCCTTCATCTGAAGGGGAAACTGTTCGATCACACTATCTCCTCACAAAATTACTGCTATCAATAGATGTAGGCCAAGGTTAAATGTCTTATTCCTCCTCTGGTGGAAGAGTATAGCTTTTCAACTGCAGCGTACCCATGCATGTCACTCCCTTTTGCCCCATAAAACAATGCGTGAAGTGATGGGAGTAAGTAAAGCATGGTTCCAAGGGCATTGGAAGTCCAGGCCCTGGCTCAGGATGAGCTGAGATCCTGCTCGTCCTTTCTCTACACAGAAACATTGTTCTCAACATGCATCTCAAGTCCAAGTCTTAGATACAAACAATGTCATGATAAGAAAAACTATAGGGAGTTCCTCCCCTTCCTTATGGGTTACCTTACTCTCAAGTTACAAATACAATGGAAAATGGGAAGCTCATGGACCACAAAGTAAATTATTAATATAAAATGAGCTGGTGGATCCAAAACACTTCTTTTTGTTTTCTTCAGGAGAAAAATTCTGGCATTTTCTGCCCATAGCACAGCAAGTGTTGCCTTTTTTTCTTTTTAAATTGTGACCATCTATTTGAAACTCTGTTTTACTTTACAGAAATCAAATCTTGTTGAAAATGACATGTTAAATGAAGCCTGAGTGCTATGAAAAGGGTTGTATTGGCCTCTGAGCAGCAGGGAAACAATTTTGCATCAAATGGATTTAATTAAATGAAAGTTTGCATTTACCAGTGTGAGTTGATCTGTTAAACAGTGAAAGAGCAGAGTGTGAGTCTCTGTTTCATTCCATTAGGGTTATATTAATAGAACCTAACTTTTCAGTCCTTTAACTATCTTAACAAGATGAACGGGGTATTCCTTCCCATTTCTCCCTGCAACTACCTGAAAGGAGGTTGTAGTGAGGTGGAGGTTCGTCTCTTCTCCCTAGTAACAAGTAACAGGAGAAGAGGGAATGCCTTCAATTTGTGTCAGTAGAGATTTAGATTAGATATTAGGAAAAATTTCTTCACTGAAAGGGTTGTCAAGTATTGGAACAGCAGCACAGGAAGGTGGTGGAGTCTCTCTCCCTGAAGTTCAAAAAATATCTAGATATGGTGCTCGAGGACATACTTTTGCCATGGATCTGGCTGTGTTAGGTTAATGTTTGGACTTGCTGATGTTAGAGGTCTTTTCCAACTTTGATGATTCTATGATTCTCAGAGATCACACAATCCCTTTTAAAGAGTAGCTGAATTACCTCTTAAAATCATTTACCTGTCCTCTCCCCATGTGAATAGAACGCTTCTATTTTCCAACATTAATTTATTCACAACCAGCTTTTTCCCATTATTTTCACAGTAGTGCTGTGTCATAGGCCAAGCAGCACTGATTTTCTTCCTGGTGCTTTCCTTCATGCTGCACGTGCAGACAAAAACTAATCCCATCAGCCTTCATGGTGCCTGCGGAGCACACAACGTTCTCTGTTTCCACAGTCCTTTTCTGTCCTTTTCCAGGATGTGCGCATCTTTTCTGACCAAGGATGACTGGCGTCCAAATTCCTGGGAATGAGAAGTGCTCCTAAAAGTTAAACAAATACTTAAATCAATAGAAAAACAGAAAAGGGACAACCAGACATGATGATGCCATGTTGTAAAATATTCCCACCTTGGAAGCAGAAAGCTGATCTTTGGCAGCATTTGTGTTCCTTGTCCCTTACAATACCAAGCTGGTTCACCTCCAAGGCTGCAGACTCTAAGCTCTATTCCAAATTTATTTCCCGTCATAAAGCACTGGGATCATGGACAAGGTTGTTCTCTGCAACTTAGCCGGCGAGGCAATGATTTTCAGTTCAGGGCTATGCTGGAATTTCCCCTTGCTCACTCAGTGAAGAAATGCTCTCAGATTTACAAGAGACTGCTTTGCAGAAGAAACAACCCACTGGCATGAGGATGGTTATTCAAGATCTATCCATAATATCTAATCCTGTTCTTAAATTCAGCAGGAGCCTATGCTTTGGAGTAAAAGCAACCAGTATAAACCTATGAAATTACTGATAAAGCAGAGGCACTAATGTGGAGAAGCCTGACACTGAGATTTGTTAGGCTCTGGAATCGTTTCCCAAGGTTAATGATAAAAACACCATCCATCATTTAGGTCTTCTAAAACTAGTCAAAGCACTAGAAAAAAAATCACTTTAAGAAAACAATGCTCTATTATCAGGAAGATGGGCTGGATGACCTGATAAATCTTTTGCACCTCTGATCTTTTGTTCTACTAAAAGCACAGGGCAGTATTTTTTTTTCCAGGGGTAGGTCTGCCAAACTTGGCTGTTGGGGAGGTAGATTTTTATTCTGGACAATTTTGAAGTGGTACTTTTATAACTGGTCCCTTGTAGAGAAGATTTTCTTCAATATACTTTATGTTCGTATGTAAATATTTGAAATTGTCTTCAAAAATGCCAAAATGTTCTGTTAGCCCTTCACCAGAAGACCAGCGTTTTTGCTGACAAAGGCCAAGGTTTAGTTCTTTCCAATACTCTCATCTATCCTTACCAGTACAATCAGGGGGAATAATGGACAAAGACACCCGTCAATGATAGTAAATGCTAGGGAATCAGTGTGGAGATGACTTCATGGCATTCTAGTCAGCTCCTGGTTTTAAACTTGTGTACCAAAGTCAATCAGTGCAACAGATTTAATCCCTATTTGTACCTACATGAAAGGCAAAGCAGGACTTTGCCACGGTAGTCATCAGACAGCTCTGAAAACTGCCCCCAGTGTGATCAGTAGACCCAACACAGCATAAGACTGGTTTCTAGCAAAGGCTTTTAGGTGATTAACTACTGCAGCAGGCAGAAAAAAAGGTTTCAGAAGAGAAAAAATAAAATGCTAGGTCCTTCTCTTGTCATGAACCTTTGCCTTAAGTATAATTCTGAGAATGGTTTGGAATAATTCACTCTCAGGTGCCTTTACAGTAACGTGATGGAACTTAACAGCCTCATCTGTAATATCTAAGGGAAAATTTTCTCCTTGCTGAGAATTGTAGGGGTGATTCAAAAGTCCTGAAGAAAGGATAATGTTTTCCATTTAGCACTTTAGACTTTTTTGAGTAATTTTGATAGATGTCCATTATACTGTTCCTTTCCGAAGTGAAATCTAGGAATCCAGCTCATTATTTTCAAAGTGATAGCAGTCTTTAACATAAAAGGCATCAAGAACCAGACAGGGCTGAGGTACAGCTGTGTACATTGTGACTTTTTTCATCTGGGATAAAAGATTTCCCCATGAGTACAGCTGTGTTTACTGATTTGCTTCTATAAAAAATGTAAAACAAGCTAACAGTGAGACATCATCTTTGCCTGGATTGGCAGAGCTAAATCCTGATTTACACAGCTGGCATCCTTTAACACAGTGAACTATGCACACTAACACTCCCCAGACTATTTGTCAGGTGCTTCTTCCCTGAGCATCCTTCTTTTTCTCTTTCTTCCACTTTGTAAGAATTTACTTAATACTAAGTGCTACAAAACCAAGCGTTCATCCTTGAAAACCATGGAAAAAGGAGTTTCTTTAGAGTCATTTTACTGTCTGCCAATAACTTGCAATAACTGAGTCCTTACATATTTTCTTAGTGCGTTTGAAACTCTCCCACAGCCTTCCACAAGCCTGGATCTGCAGAGAAGAAAAGTCTTTGCCAGTGATGAGAGAAGGATCCCAAATCCTCTTCCTTTTTTACAAAAACCTAAGCATGGTGACTACATAGAAACACATCTGCCAAATAAGGTCCACATGAATACACCACATCATGAATAAGCCTGCACAGTAGAACTCAGGCTTAGTAACTATGTGCACATAACCAGACAGATATTATCAGCAAATATCTCCTCCAGCTGCCACGGGAGACAGTGAAGGGCCTGTGAATTCCATCTCTATTATCCCTGCTGGAAATGTCTGCATTATGTTTCTTGATCCTCAAATTCACTGTATACTAGGCTGACATAAAGACTAGACAGCCTGAGATGGCAGCTTCATGATAAGGGAGAGGATTCAGTGGCAATGGTGGTTTAGTGAGTTCCCAGTGCAACTTTGGGAAAAACTGTTTTTTCCTTGCACCAGTCAGTTCAATAAGTCAGTTGCAGCACAGCCCCCAGGCAGGCACAAGGGAAGAATGGAGGCAGCATTCTCTGATGGTAGCATTCCCCAACATGACCCATGACCTGAGATGCTTCCGTTGTTCCTAAGGTCTTTATTTCTTTGTCTTGAGCCCTCTGCTGAAGAAATCCACTTGTATTCTGCTTGTGCTTGTGCCTTAACAGAATGTGAGTCATGGGGCAGGGTTTACCAGCATCCAACAGGTAACAGGATAGTTTATTTCTCTGAGGATCAGGAATGAATGAAAGCCTAGCGTACCCAAGCTGTGACACTCCAATATGCATTGAATCATTAACAGCAACCACTACACCCTGAAACAACCATATCCAAGCCTGTGCCAGGCTCAGTCTTATGGCAGTGACATTACCAGGAGAAATAGCTGTTAACATCTCTGAAGGCAGACCTGTAAAGCACTAAGATGCATTTACTGTGACAAGGACACACTAACAGAGTGCTTGTAAGAGTAAATCATGTCTCCGTTTCTTGGAGTGTTTCAAGAATGCTGAGGAGGTAATGTGTGAAGAAGGGGGATGGGAGCTTGTCATGATCAGTCCTGGCTTGGATGCTCTAAAGGGGTGTTAGGAAGATGGTCTTGGGCACTGTTGGCAGTTGTAGCTCCACAGTGAAGGATGACCATCAGGGCTGGCCCTGGAGGCTGCGCTCAAGGCTTATGGCAATGCTGAGGGTTTGAGTCCAGACTTCACCAAAAGGACCAGTGTAATGCAGCTTAAGAGGGAAATGTGACACAGTCTCTCATGTCATGTTCATGAATTGGGTTCCCTCTTCTGAGGGAATTTTAGCCAAGATAACATGATGGCTGCATTCCTGCCAAGGATGAGGATGGAGCTGCTGACTGCAGCAGGGGCATCTGTGCTTCATACAGATGGCTCTGGCCATCCTGTAGACGGAGTGAGATTTGCAAATGAGCCCCATGGCAAATGTTTCAACAATGGAGGCTGTTCCAGCTGCTTTCATCTAGCGGAGCCCTGACAATACCAACAAAGCCAAAAATCTCTTCACTCCCACACAAATCTTTGTCTACCCCTTTTAGCATAATCAGTGAAAGCGGTAGTATCAGAACTTCCTTTTTTAACAAAAGATTTGTTCCCAAAACATTGGAAATGCATATTTATCTATACCTATTTTAGCTCCATTTTGTTTCTCAGTGTCGAAACCTACCATTTCTCTTTCATTTCTACACACTGTGCTGCACAGCTGACATATTGCTAACCCCATGCCAAAGCACAAGCTGTAATAATGCTATCAGACTAGCATTTCAGAGAGTTTTTCCTCACTAACCTGTGTCTGACCTTTAATTGATAAACAGCAAAGTGGATCTGATAGCGGGGTGATGCAGAGGCCTTATATCTCTCTATAACTTCAACCGATTGCCCCTAAAATTGAGATAAAGTGATACAAGACCACAGTGTCTGGTATGAAAAAGCACATTACTTAGCACATGAGCTGAATGCTGAGGCAGAGCATGGGAAGATTAGACAAGTGGAAGAAAGAGGAGGGAATGTGGAACAAAAATCTCTGTGTTGAGGATTTCGGTTGGTCTGTCAGAATTAGTCATGCAGTTGTGTACAGATTAAAAACATCTTGTTTGATTAGTCTCAAAGCTTACTAGGGAATTTAGCCACAAAACTCATTAATTTCAATGAGCATGTTTGTGGCTAACTATCTTTTTTGACTCTGAAAAAGCTGATGTCTTGATATGACGTTTTTCTTCCCATGAGTTTCTCATGAAGTGAAAGCAGAGAAAATGAAGAAAAGTGCTTCTACACGTATGAGTTTATCCAAATGGATTCCTAATGTGGTGGCTTATTTTCAGCTGCTACTGCTGTTATTAAGAGAATGAGTACAGAAATATTGCTATAAATAGAAGACCATGCTCATGACCACGTGCTGTGAGTCATCACTGTTAATTATTCATGTCTTTTCAAAGATACCTGGGGATTCACAAAAATGAATGATTGCAGAATTAGAGTTAGTTATTTAGTATTTTCACTGACACATATGTATGTGTCTAGATAGGTATCCATTTGGTTTTCTCCTTTTTATAGTTTCTCGGTGTAAGTAAAGAGAAAGAATTGTATCACATGTTAGAAGCGGCTAGTCACATGATGCAGTGATTAACGCACTGTGTGTGCAAACCAGCTGACAAATTCCCCATGCTAAGCTTTATTGTATGCAAAATATTTGTCACATGCTCGTGACTAACAGATGGATTTTTCTAGCAATCATGACCAGTTAATGGACAGCAGACTAATACAAAAAGAGATGATATTTCTAATGCATGTTCTTACAATAAATTGCTTTCATAGCTGTATTAACTATCATGATCAACTAGGGGAGTTGCTCATTTTAGTTCTTGAGTCTGAGTGATTTTATTTATAGGAGCAGTAGCAACAGTGCACAGATAGTAAGAGTGAGACTGTACAGGAGTAAGGGTGCACTTTGAGGCTGGTTACATAAAATGAAGGATAGGCTCAGGAATCATTACTTTATTTTGAAAATCAAACAATGCAGGGAATAATCTCAGCCTGGAATGGAGTCATCTGTGCTATTAAATGTTACAGTAGCTTGCAGCCTGATTCCAATCTGGGGCAGCTACCATAGCACCTTCCCAAACCATTCCCAGCTGCAGCTCAGCAACTAGCAGCAGTCAGAGAGCATTCCTGGGAGGTCTTGTATGTGGAGCTTTGGAGTCTTAGGGACCAAGACATCAGCACCATCAATGTGAAATCTCCCACAGGAGCTGTTCTCACTGCCCAACAATGCAACAAAATCAACGAAGGTTGTTTTAACCCCTGTGCCCAGGAAAACCTCTCACTGTGCACTAACTCCTCTGCTTCCCAGAGAGGTGGAACACTACTTTTTTGCTCCCCTCATCCCAGTGCCTGAGACTGCTGTGGCTTCATCTGTAGCTTTATCTGTCCTTGTCTCCTTTCCCCCTGTGAGGAGAAAACTGGCTCAATCTCTTGCTAAACCAACATTCAGCCCCACAGTTCAGCATGTGCAGAAGTTGCAAGGGGGATGCTCAGCAGCAGTCCATTTTGCTCTCAGTAAAAAGTCTCTCTTCTAAAACTTAATGTTTTCCAATTTATATCTCCTCATCTCCTAAGAGTCATAGAATCATAAAATGCTAAGGGGTTGAAAGGGACCTTAAAGATCATCTAGTCACAATGACCCCTACATGGGCAGGGAAATGTCCCACTAGACCAGGTTGCTCAAGTCCTTATCCAACCTGGTCTTGAACACTGGCAGGGCTGGGGCATCCACAGCCTCCCTGGGCAACCTGTTTCAGTCTCTCACCACCCCCACAGTAAAGCATTTCTTCCTAATATCTAACTTAAATTACCCTTCTTTCAATTTGTGCCCATTACTCATTGTCCTTTCAATCATTACAAATTAAGATCCCTTATAATTTTAGAAATCAATCTGGGACCTTCCAGCACTTTACCTCAGTCCCAAAGTGGCTCTACTCAAAGCAGCAAATATCCTGTTCATCTTCACTCCTCTCATTTGTTTCAGCAGGTGTGGTCCATCTTTGTTTTGCTCATTATTTTCACTTGTTACCATCCCTGTAGCAAACACAGGTTTCTCCCTCCAGAGTACAGCCATCTGAGCTATATCTCAGATGTGCCAATGTCAGAAATAAATGATGAAAATAACAGCAAGCAAAAGCAAAGCTGTATCACCTGCTCTCAGCTATTGCTGTGGTCTCTAATAAGTTGTGTGGACCACAAACACAATGAATGGTGCTGTTTCTCAGCACAAATTTTCTCCAATATCACAGGAAAGCCAATGCTCTTGAACACGTGATTCAAAAAGGGACTTGCTAAAATCCAAGACCACTAGGACTAAAATCCTCAGCTTCCTCAGTGGTTATAAGAACCACCCTTGCTTTCACATTTGTAAGGAAAACATTTTCCATGTACCTCCAGAGGACCAGAATTACTTTTGCTGCACAACATCAGTGGAGCTCAGGGTGAAGGATTGTGTATAAATGCCAAATTTCTGACCCACATCCTCCCTTCTCAGCTCCACCTCTTCTCCAGAACAAGCACGAGGATGCAGCTGGGGAGGTCTCCACACATATAAAGAAGAAGGAAAATCTTACTTTAATCACTGTTTGAATATCTGGCATGTTCTGAAAGCTCAGTTAAGAAAGGTCTGTCTGATGTACAGTACCAGTTGCTCATGTCTTTAGCAGGATTGATTTGAATCCCTCACTGCACTCGGTGTAGGGGATACCACTGTGCTGGCCAGTACTTGCTTACACTGATAACACTTCAGAGAGGCTAGAAGCAGCATGCCTCCTCCTCCTGGTGCACACTGCAAAATGACTGTGCCATGGCTGCTGGAGATGTTGACAAGAACAGAGCCTCTACAGAGAGCCATTGTTCCCCAGCCAACACAGATGCAATGTGTTGCTTTTTTACAGCTCACGTTAGTCAATGAAATCTCTCAACCAAATAATTTGTGCCTTGCAATGGGTGAGGTAACAGCAAAAGCAATGTATCTTGTTCAATCTGGTGAGTTTAGTGCAATGGTGGTCGTGGGTTTAGTGCAATAATCACCTGTATATAAAATTATGAGGTGCCAGGTGACCCACTAGCAGCAGGCTGAGGAGTGCTTGGCTGTGACTCCATTTTCAATGTTTGCACAGCATCCACATTCAGTCATCACCAAAAGGAGCTGCCTTGCTTTGCCAAGGTAGATCCTGAAAGGCTCAGTACAAAGAATCACCAATGAAAGCCAAATGCGGGAGATGTGATCTTCTTTGTCATTATTTGTGAGCAGGGCCACTGACCCAAGAGCTGGTACTCATTACTCTGCATCTTTGAAATCCACGTCATTGAGCAGGGGTTACTTCTGAGGCTAAATTCTTGTCTTGCCACCCTGGAACAAATTTGGAAGGTCTCCATGTAAACCATATTAGACTAAGATCCTTATTAAGGAGAGAGAATTCTTCTCCTGAGGTTTTTATAACACAGAGAACTCTTTCTTTCCTTTTTATTTCATCTTTTTTTTTTCCTTTTTTCTTTTTTGGTAACTCTATGCATTTGGAATCTTCTAATAATTTTTTTCATCAGAACAATTTAAAGGAGCCAAATCAGTTTGTAAGTTGCTACAGATTGTTGCTATGAATTACCCCAAAGCCTCTGTGCCAGCATATTGATTGCTTTAAAGTCAAGTGAAAGTAGATGCACAGCCATAAAAAACCTTTCACAAGAGCAAAGAGATTATTCATCCATACCATTTAAAAATGTACCTTGTAGGTACATGAGTGTGATTAGCTAATAAGTGCAGCTCTGACAGCTTCAAAGTTGTGACACAGACACGCAGCCAACTGTCTGCCAATTCCTTAAATAAACTGATTGTATGGAAGGAACCTTTCTGATTAGTGATAGAAGATTCAGGTAACGATTTTCTCTTTTTTTTTTTTTTTATTTTTTTTTTTAGAAGATATAAAGAGTTGATTTGTAGTCAGATTTTATAACACTAATGAAATCAAGGCACTGTTTCAAAAATTTATTAGAATTGTTACTGTGGATGTATCCTTATTCCACAGTGAGCTGTTTTATAATTTATGATTTATAATTGTATAGATTCTCAGTGTGCTGCAGCCAGACTTTGTTTCTCTCTCTGCCTGTCGACTCAATTGGTTTCTATCTCTTCCATGCTAGATTAGCTCTTATTAGTTCTGATAGATGTTATCCTTTCAAGTTGTTGTTAGCTTGATTTTGTGGTTGGTTTAGAAGGAAAGTGTTTATCTGAACCAGAGATGAGAGCAAGCCCTTCAATGCAGATTTTTAACTCTCAGGGCTGTTGCTGGTTGTTAGACTGCTCTGCTCACCAGTGCTCTGCCATGGATGAAACTGGTCCTGAGCAAAGGCCAGATGGCAGATGTTCCAAAGCAGATGCTCTGAAGCAATCATTTCTACCAAGCCTCTACAACCCATCCTTACCAACTGGTGAGCTACTTTTCACCCAACATCAGCTGCCTTCCAACCCCAGTGAAGGGGGCCAGCCTTTGTGAGGAAGTCTACTCTGACCAGAAATGTCATCTCAGTTAAGCCTGGCATGCCTAGAGAACTAATGGGTGGCCCAAGATAAAGCGAAGAATACAATCCTGTCACTATCTGCATAGTCCTCTCTGACTGAGGATGACAATCAGCGACCAGATCTCCTCCACTTGCAGTGGGAGCTCCAGCATTTAATGCACGTGGAGACACTCATCTGCAGATGTGGTAATCTGGAGTTGTCTACCATCTCCAATTTCCCTCTCTTATCATAAGAACATCAAGGGATAGCCCATTCCAAGCTGTTATCTTGGAGAAGTTGAGTGAGTCACTGTGTAGGTATCCCTGTCCATGCACTCACTGCAGAGGACACCCAGAATGCCATCTTAGCCTGGATGCCAGTTGCTACAGGGATGGAATTAGATGAGAGCAATCTTATCCCTGCACCCCCTTTACCAAATATCCTAGCAAAGGTTGCAGCCAGTACCACCGGTTTCAGAGGGAAGGAACAAGACATTTGCCCAGAGGGAAAGTCCCAACCTGTCAAAGTTTGGGGGAAAAATGTATGATTTGCATGAAGATTCTTTGAACCCTTCTAAAGTAACTGTTTCCCATTAATACTGGATATTACTGTCTTCTGTACAAATAATGTTACTGAATTTCATGACACTCTTAAAGTTTATATCTTATGGTAATGAGTTCCTCAGGCTAATTGTGCATTGTCTGAGAAAAAATTCTCCCTGCATAATTTTTTTCTGAATATATTTGTTATACTAATTAATGGACTTCACTACCCACAGTGTTTTAATACTACTGTTAGTTTGAACTCTGCATATTGGAGACAGCTGTTGCATGCCTAGAGGAGTGGGCTAATCACAGGACTAGAATTAAGGAATTTATGAGTTCCTAAAAGCTCCTCTAACATTAATTGCCCAGGAAAGACTCTTTATTAAGCATTATTTTCTTTGTTTTGTTTAATCTTTAGTAATTCTATGTGTATGTACATGTACTTTCGTGTCAGCACTGAACAAGGACAGGACCACTGGACACTAATGAGGGCAGAGTGCTTTCTCCTCTGAGGTCCATTTATCAGCTGGATTTACCAATCCAGGAAGTCTGCCTTTCAGGGAAAAAATCAGATCCCCATAATTTTTTTGATCTGCAAGTTTACTGCTAAACTGACCACACTGACATCTCCAAAGTGCTGTGAGGTCTGCCCAGGAAAGGCCCAGTTTGGTGTTCAGAGATTACAGTGAGAACCAGTTGAGCTGGTTTGCTGCCACAGATTAAACAAACAGAGACTGGTATTTGTTTTCTTTCACATGAATGTGTTTAGTGGGGCTCAAAATCAATCAGGAAAGAGATGTTTGGAGTTAAAGACAGAATCTTTTTATGTTTTTATTTGGCTGTGTTGGTGATTTTTGTGTTAGAAAAAGCCTTTTGGCTTTGAAACCTGCCTGCCTCAGCTATATAGGTATGTCACGAGGAAATTTGTCGGAAAAAAATGGACATTTGGCAGGGAAAATTTTTCAAGTCAGACATAGTAATTAATCCTGATTAGGTTTATTAGGATTGCAAGAAGGGTAAGTATTTATTCCATGCACACCTTGGAGGAGTTTAATTGCTGTGTGTTCTGGTCTAGTTTTGTTTTGTTCTTCACAGCTTTCTAAGCTTCAATTTATATGACACAAACCAATTATCTAACGGTGCTGCCTTAACCTTTCTTTGTGCTAATCCACCGAAGAGCAGAGATAGTCACTCTTGAATAGATCACTGTGCTTCCAGAAGGGCTGTTGTAAACCAAATGATGCCACACTGTGTGTGCCCTTCAGCATCTTCTGGCATCACTAATAAAGGGCTTTCACTTTCCCTGGGCTGCAGGTATTTTTTCCACTTTTAACATTTAGACAGATAATCTTTGGGGCAGGGTCACCACACATTTAGGTTTCCAAAGGCTTGAAGTGGTGGTTCTGCTTCATGAAGCAGTGCAAACTGAACAACAACTTCTGAATTTAGATTTAGAGCCCATGAGTGCTGAATAAGCTCGAGGCAGCAGTGGTACTGCCCAGCTCACAAAAGGGCTGCACCCAAACCAGCTCCCAGTGCTGGATGAAAACACCTCTCAGTTCCCTCTGCACGTTCATGAAGCTGGAGTAAAGAGCACCATTCCTAAAGCTGACATCTCTGGAGAGTGGAGGTGTCCAGGAGGGACATTGTCATTGGTACCCACTGCCTGATGCTCCAGCCTGATTGCTGTGGGGTACGAAAAAACAGTCATGGCTGAATTCTCCAAGATGTTTAGAAAAGCAGAGACAATTAAGATTGTGAGGATTATTGTGCTATATGATTGTCACAAATCCTAGAACACAAGTTAGTTCTCATTTATCTGCTACCTTAACTTTGGAAATCTCAAGCACATCACTGGTAGGAAATAACACGCTGACCTTGTTTTGGCTGCAGCAGCCAAAGCAACAACTACAGTGAGTTTCTTATCAGGACCAAAGCTGTCACACAAAACTCAGGCTCTGGGCTGTACATTGCTACAGAGAAGTCTCTGTGCAAGACCTTTGCCATTCCTGAAATATAAGAACTGGGAAGGAGGCAGCAACTGACTTTGTTCTGGGGCCTCTGGCTGACGTTTCTTCACCCTTTGATCCAGGGAGGGAGTGCAGGATAAGTAAAGAGACACATTTGCCTGCCAGCAGTGACTGGAGGAGGGTTTTTGGAGAAGCCTTCGGGCTAGTTTCCTCCCCCCACATTCCTGTTCCTGTTATGGCTTCAGCAGCTCAGACAAATGGTTGGACACATTTGAGTGTGCAGCTCTGCAGTGCAAGGGGGATGCTGCCTTCATCATGAGTCTTGTGTTTAGGTATTTTCAGCAAGAGGAGGGGTTGGAAGGGAGAAAAGACATAAGAATGTGTGAGCTACTTTTCTTTCCTTTTTTGCTTACTGAGTCTTTGTTAGACAAGCTGTCAGCTGTGCACTGTGTTATGCCAGTTTTGCAAATCCCCTTACATGAATAGCAAGGTGCTGCTCCAAACACCGAGATCCAACTGGAGCACTATGATCAGCTTTTCTCAAAAACTGGTCATGTTTTCCTCAAAGCTGTAGTACAGGTACCATTGCTGCAGCCCACATTTCGGGTTTGGTTACAAGTGTGGAGTTTCATTAGGGCTGTATGGCTGTAAATGAAGGCACGGCTTGGCCACAAAAACCGTCTGCAAAACAGACCACTGCTAACTTCATGTGACCGAGCGGGGTCAGCCCTTGGGTATTGTACCAAGACACTGCAATCCCCATACAACCCTCTGTGTGTGCTCTTAACCCACAGACAGTTTGTGAGGGGTACACTTGACAAGCCTCTAAGAACACAGACATTGTGCAATGAAATTTGAGGGCGCTTTTGTGCTCAGTGGGGACTGGAGAGAGAGAGAGGGGATGTGCTATTCTCCTAGATTGATGTTTTCTTGGTGAAGAGAGATAACAAGTCAGGTGTCACATGCAAACAAGGGTTATTTCCTCACGCTGTTCCCCTTAGCAGCTGAACACTAGTCAGACACCTGAGTGAAAGGACAGGCTCAGTTTGTCAGAGAACCAGGTGAAATCTGAAGTTATTCTGTTGAAACCAATAAAGAGATGGATAAAACTCTGGCCTTGTGCCTGGCCGTGGAGTTCTTTCTGAACTGACTAAGGAAAAAATAGCTGTGGATTGCAGACGGTCTACAACAGAAAGTGGAATCTGCCAGTGAAGAAAACTCGTTATTTATAAAGCTTTTGAGAAAGTTGCTTTGAGATATTTGCAGTGCCTTTAAATAAACATCTCAGCTATAATGAGCTTATGTGTTAAATGAACAAGTGTGGAAATTAGGACATGAGATATTTGCATAGTAGCCAGGAGATAATTACTGGTGATAGTCCAAGCTGAAGAATAGTATCTATTGTTTCCAGCAAACTGGTTTTCATAAAACAACATGAACTTCCTGTACTCAAAACACTCACATCAGGAATGCCTACAATGTTACGTAGCGGAACTATTAATCAATACAGTACATGGGGGAAAAAATTCAATCCTGGACAAACTGTAAAGAATTAAACCTAATCTATGGTATGTTTAGAAAGTCTGTATACTATATATCTTCCTATTTAGTATTAAGTGAAAATATATGCTGGAGAAAACCACTGGATTTTCATTTCAGAATGGGTAGATTTTATGCATATTTATACACATGCAGAAATGTAGACATTAATTAATGATCTCCTTAGGTCAGGAGGCTTCCAAGAGCTGGGGAACCCCATTGAAGGGCATGACTAGGAACAGTTCAAGGTTTAGTTTAAGAGGGTTGGCTTGTAATATATACTAGGAAATATAATTAGTCACTAGCAGAAGAATTCATCCTTATTCTGGCACCATGTGGGTCAGTTCTCTCCATGTGAAATGCAGCCACCCAGATTGAGATTTCTGAGACTCATTTTTGTTTGGTGAAACAGTAATTAATGCTGCATAAGGAAAAAAAAAAAGCTGAAAAGCATTCATGGCAAAGCAGCAAATGCTACAGGGAATTTTAGGTCAGTAAGCAGGGAGGACAAGCCTGCCAGATCTGCCTCATTTGTAAGCCTAACCTCTTGACTGACAGAAAAGATACTCTTCAGTTGGAAATTCCCTGTGAAGGTATGCAAATGGTATAATGAAAACCAAATCTGTACTTATACTTTAGGTCACATGGAAGATGTGAAAGTGTCCTGGTAAAGAAAATCTACATTATTTGCTTTGTCTTACATCTCTCCTCCCTATGCATCTGCTCTGGATCACCACTGGAGACAGATGCATGGGCTGTCTGCACCCAGGGCTGACATGTTCTGCTCATCCTTATGTTCCTATGACTCCTGACAAATAGCAAACTGCTGTAAAAATGGCACTGATTGGCTTCAGAGACAGAGATCCAGAGGGCCAGGTCTCAATTACACGCAGTTAAGCAGGACTTACTAGCAATCAAGGCTCACTGTCTTAAACAATTCTATGGACACTGCAGACATTTCTCCTCATGACTTTCTTAAAACTCCTCATGAATTTACCAGGACCTCCGTGCCAGTGAGAACTGAGCAAGGTGTTGAATGTTTGCCTGAATGCTCTTTTTGTCCTTGCTGTCAGTCTGTGTCACACCAGCAGATGCTGGGAGCAAAAGGCCAGGCCCCATGTGGTCTCAGCTCCAGTAGTTCCATGGCAGCAAGTAGAGCAGTGCCAGGCTAAATCACTTCACAGATTGTATCATCATGACTAGAGAGAATGTGTAATTTTTATCCTGCTGGCCAGAAACCCCCCCTGATTATTTCTTTATGTCAGTTTCCTCATTCTTTTTGCTCTTCCAAGGTCAGCTTTTGATAGGAAACAAGTATTGAGCTATTGGTACAATACGTGTGGCAGAAGAAGAGCAAGATCAGAGATGCCATAATATGGCTGCACACAGAGACAGAATAGTCTTTTCCAGGGAAATTGGAGTTTGCTATTTAACCCTGCTCATGTACTCTGCCCACTCCCACTAAGCACAGAGACCTTCTCCTCACAGTCTTTTCATGTCTCTCTGTTTTCACTTGTTGCCATCCTGCAAAAACACTGTCACCCCATTTTACTCCTCTTCGAAATGGACAGAGGTTAAAAGCCTCAGAAGTACACAGGCAACTACCTTTGAAAGGCTTTGAAGAGCCACATGAAACATGTAACACACAGAGTAATAGGCAGAGTTTGGGACACTTCTGGGAACTAATCCCAGATCCTCTAATAGCTGAACAAGGGCCCAATTCATCCCATTTGGCTTCTCATAGAGGTCGCCCCTTCTCTGTGACTACTAAAGGGTCAGCCCCTCAACTTGTAATTGCAGTGGGAAAAGAAGTCATTAAATAATGCATGACTGCCTCTTGAGAGGGGCAGCTGTGAGAGAGGAAGGGGAGGGGAGGGAAGGGACTTAATTTGTTTTTTTTCCCTGTCTCCTTGCTTCCTGGTAAGGTATGCAGGTTAAATAACTTCAGGTCAGGTTGAACTTATCACTTGATGCATAAGGATGGGCAGGTGAAAAAAGGCAAAGTGTTCAGAGATCACAGTGACAATAAGACAGTCATGGATCTACTGATGTCAGGGGATGATACCTGACACTGCTTAATACAGACAATATATTCTGCTGTATTGCATTGGAGATGTGGTAAAGATACATGTCTGTGACATAACATGGTTTTACATATAAGAATATTTCATCCATTTGCGCTGTAGCACAACCAGTGAACTAGGCAAACCCTCCAAACAGCTTGTAAACAGCTTTGTTGATAAAGAAAAGGGAATGGAAGTGCCTTGTACATTTTTGGTATCACATATTGCACGTGAACTTTTGACATGGCCCTCTCCCTGCTGTCATATACTGCATGCCATAATCCCTTCCTTTCCTGCCAGATTTCAATCTGTTCCACATAACCCTTACTGTTCCTCCAACAAGGGATTTCAGCAGCATCATAGACTTTGTACAAGAATTGCATTTTACAAGTCATTCTTGCAGTTAGCCTTCTGGCATGCAATCATTTAACATGTTTTAGACTCTCAGATCAATTCTCAGGAGTTTGCAGGTCTCAGCCTCAGGAACAGGATTCTATCTCTGGATAAAGAACAAGAAACCACTAAAAAGTGGAGATGCCAGACCTCCAATAGTCTGCAGGTATGAACAAAGTTTTCAGAAGAGATCAACTGTCTTTAATCCCTTGTGCAGGGGTGAGATGTTCAAAAGTGCCCAATGCCTTAATAAGTCCCACTATAATCCTTTTAGGTAGAATTTAAAAACCCATGTTTTGATTTATTTGGAGCCTCTTGATTCAGCAATGAAAGTTGAGCCCTTTGAAAAACCCAGCTTTGTTTTACCAACCATGACTAGAAAAAATAAATATTACAGTCTGACAATAAAAAAAGGAAGAAAAAGACCTAACATGGTAACTTCCCTTGTTACCTTTTTTTGGTTTCAGTTTGGTGAGAGCTACACAAAAATGGTTACTATTCAGGAAAAACAAGGATTTGAAATTTTATATTAACATTTGAATTAGTGAAAAATAATTTAACAATTTCCATCTTGATTTGAAGGTAGTTGCGTGGATTTCAAAATTCCATCCTGAGCAAAGCTTGAGTATTTGAACTAGGTGCCGTAAATAGCAGAAGTCTGAAATTCAGTTTTAAAGGGGTTTTTGTGAGCAACATATCAGACAAATAACTCAAGATGTGTTCAGTGTTGCCAAGGTTAGTGCAACCCTTTATGATCTGCTGGCTACCATCGAGCTGTGTAATCTAAAATGACTTGGGTGACCTGCTCATGCAAACACATTTTTCTCCTGACATTTAAGCGACAGCAGAGACAGTGGTAGATGACTGGTTATATAAGGAAAGATAGTGAAGTTTTAATATGGGGCTCTGCTGAAATTTATGTGGGATGAAGTGTGTAGCTGACCACATTCAGAAATGCTAAATTCAAACTGGGATGGGCACAGAGAAGGGCTCCTAATGTTACTAAGGAAACCTAACTTGCTAGAGGAGAAAAAAATACTGGAGAAACTATTGCTATCCCTACTAAGTCTGCCAGACAGTAAAATCCACCAAGGAATAAAAAGTACCTAGAGAGACAGTGTGAGGCCCTGTTAAGGCTGGGCATTGAGACTGCTAGGTGTCCTTGTCAGTAAGGAGGTCGCATTGTCATTTCATTTTGGAGAACTAAGTTGCTCACGTGCAATCCAGAGGTGGACAGAGAGATATCAAAAGCCTCTGAGACTAATCCACTAGGAGAACTCATTTTGCAGTGATGAAAACTGAGAGCAAGAGGAATGCACCTCCTGCAGTGGAGCCTGGAGTGACAAAATTGACTGATGAGGTGAAAATACAAATCCTAGGCATTTTTCCACCAAAAGTGGTGTAAATGATGCTCTTATGTCTTCTGGGAGTGATGAAACCACCCTATGATAATTCCACTGGTAGGGAGAATACCTTGTTTTATATGATGAGCAACCACCTTGCAATAAGCAATATTGCCTGTTTCAGAAACAGCATGCATTTTTCACCCAGAAAAGTCATTACATGAAATACATCTGCATGCACTGGAAATAGATCCATGAACCCAGCACTTTTCTGTCAGAGCCCCATTAAATGGACTACAGAATCAGGATCCTTCTGGATTCAGAGATCACACATTCTTTTTTGCACAGTGGCCCATCTTCAACAGAGTATATTCCCATGAAGATTATAGATCATGTTGGTGGAAAAGCACCTCCAGAAAAAAAGAGCTGCAGCACCTCTTGCAGGCAGATGAAAGTCTTGGTTCCAGACTTGCTTCCTTCCCACATGAGTTCTAGACAGAAAGCAAGAGGCAAAATTCAGCTGCAGAGGCTTCTTTCTCTTCCTTCTCCGTCAGACATGTTCCCTCAGACAACATGGGATTTGTGGCCCAGTGTTTGACTGATGCAAATGGAGAAAGGTTGCTTTTTTCCAATAATCCATGACGAGCCAAAGCGATAGCTCTCTGGACAACTGTGCTGATCTGAGACACAGTGAGCCAGCATGTGGAGGATCCTGAATAGGCCCATAGTTTAGAGGGAGCTTCAGTCACTCTGTCATGCAGAACATCCACATCACTTATGGAGGTGGAGGTACCGTGGTGTATCAGTAATGCAGCTTTAGTGTATTTTCTGAATAATGAAAGCTATTACCATGAAAACAAATAAATACAAACTGGATGTGAATAAATGCAGCATGTAAATAGAGGGAAATGTAAACAGCATTATCAAGGTGGATAAGATTCTAGAATGTCATCTCAGAAATATTAGGGGGAAAAAAAAGGTAAGTGACTAAAGACAGGAACCAACACATGGAAACACAAGTATTGGTCACACTGGCCCAAGGGTTTCATTGTTCCTTACTAGAGGGTGCTTTTCCCATGATTCTGCTTTTTTTAGGTTCTCCTTTGTATCAGTGGGAACTTTCACTCCCTCTGATTACACCTCCCCTTCCATTCTCTCTAGATGGACACAGACTGTTGGAAGTGGGAGGCAGATTTTTGTGCCAGCCACTTCTTCATTCAAATTACCTTTAAGCTCATTGAAAACTGAGGTCTAAATAAAGGTGGAATATAGCCTGAAGAACTGTAATAAAAAATGCCTAATGGCTTCTGCAGGATGTCAATTAACCTGGTTCATGAGGGGAGGATAGTTGATCACTCAGTGAATATTCTAGCCATTTCAACTCTACCAGAAATTAACTATTTTACATACCACACTCTGGAGAAATCCCCCACTGGATTTCATCTCTAATGTCTATAAAATAAAGGCAATACATATTCTTAGCACATAAGCAATAAATAGGAAATACTCTTATGGGATACACATTAGTTCTCACAATAAAAGAACACAAATCAAACCCAGCAGCTGAAGAGCAGATGAGTGAATGATTATTTTGCCCCTCTAATGAAATGATATTGTGAAAGGCATTAGAAAGATTGATTAGAGCTCAGTTGACTGACAAAACTGCCCACGCTGTCCATTATAATGAATCTACCTAGAACTACTTCCTTGGGAGGGTGCACTGGTGTGTGAATCCGTCTGCATGTGTGTCTTTGTGCTTCATAGCAAATTATACATTGCTGTTTCTTTATAGTGCAAAAAACAGCCTAACTTGCACAGCTTCATGCTTTAGAGTTAGCTATGAATACACTCAGTGTAGGACTCCTGCAAGGACTCATTTTCAGTACATCTGACAGTCATATCAATTAACACTTTTATCAGCATATTTACAACATGCAGCAGGAAATAAAGATCCTGTTAAAGAAAGAAGCAAGATGAATCAAGCCTCTCAGATTAAAAACCAGGCAGAACTAAATCATTACCAAAAGTTAATACTGAAGCTAAAAGCACAGTAAGAATAGAAATAAAGACTGGATGTTTATATTAAGGAGGGTATTCAGAGAGAAATACCAGGATTAAAAAGAAAGCAAGATCAAGATCCTTTGCTCTATAAATGTTGTCTGTTCTCTTTGCTTTAGGAGAACTCTGCCAACAGCCATTAGCGATGGATCTGACCTGTAGTCTCAGAACCTGTGCATTTCAGATATACCTTGAGATCAAAGTCGGGAAATTGTTCCTGGAAACAAAGACCTAGATGTGGAATGAAATAATATAAGCAGCAGTTCACGCTGAAGTCTGGCTGACTAGGCATCACCCCTGCAGAAAAGACCTGAGGTGCTGAGGGACAGGGAGTTGAACAGGAGTCTGCCAACCAGCCTTATAGTGACAAATGCCAACTGCACAAAGGGCTGAGAGTTTGAGTGAGCTGATTTCCTCCTCTATTTTGTAATTGTGAAGAAAACACGTCCAGACTACTGTGTTCAGTTTTGGGCTTCATGGGATTACAAAGTTACCAACAAGCTAAAGCAAGCTCTTCACTTGGATGGTTAGGGACCACAGCATATGATGGACAAATGAGGCTTCGGAAGGTGAGCTTTTTTAGCTGCAAAAAAAGAAAAGCTAAGGAGAATTATGTCAATGTTTTCAACCATCTAAAAAGAGTTTAGAAAAGAGATGAAGCCAGATTAATAGCTGACAGAGACAAGGTACAGCAAATGAAAACTAGAAATACCAATTAACTGTAAGGGAAAAATTCTTCACAGTGAGGGTGGACAAATACTACAACAGAGATCCATAGAGACTGTGCAGCCTTCATCTTTGGAGATATTCAAAGCAAAGCAGCACAAAGGCTCTGAGGGACCTGATCCAACATTGATGGCACCCTGCTTTGGCCTCTGGAAATCACTTTGTAAGATTTTAGAGAAAAATTGAAATTATGTGTAGGGAGATAAACAGAAATGTCACAGCACAAAATGGAATTCGAGAATCAAGGAGTATATAAGGCAGACAGAAAAGAAGTGCCTAAGTTGAGTACTAAGCCAGGCCTAAAGAATTGTCATCTGGTTATACGCTCAACAAAGACAAACTTCATCTCCCTTGCAGCCCTGCAGGCTTCTTGTGGGAGGAAAATGAAGACAAGAATAACCTTGAGCTCCAGTCACACTGTACTTATTCATTGCTTATTTAAGACATAGCAAGCTATTGTATATTGCTGCAATTTGTATAGCTAATTATATAGAACTCCAGTTACACATTGTGTCTAATTGCTGGAATATGCATCCTCTGAAGCCATTAGGAGTGCTACCACTGACTCATTTGAAGAGCCTAATTTAGCCAGCTGAATTATCTGACTCATCTTAGTAGGCTCATCTCCACAGGCTCTTCTAATGTTGTACTTTGGAGGAGCTTGTCTCTGTACAGAGAGCCTGGGGAAACTAACCTAAGGGAAAAGCTCAGTGCTCTGTGAATACTGCCTTTTTTTCCTCCTTGATAAAGGATGGATGGTAATAACTGCATACCTCCACTTCTGATGTGGGGACCATTTGTTGTCAGAGCACTTTAACAACAAATCTATTCTATTTACCAGAGTATAAAACTGGCCTTGTTGAAAGATTGGAAGGATGAATTTGAGGAAAAATTGCTGACCATTAAAAAGACAGCTTTACAACAATATCAACTAATATGATGTTTTCAGGGCTGTCTGAATACCCTGACAATAAAACAGTGTTTAAAGGAGATCCAGTTAATTAGGGTGTGCAGAAACCAATGTGAAGATAGGCAAAAACCCCATAATAAATATTGAACTAAGGAAGCTAGTCTGTAGTAGGATGGCTTCAATGAATAAAGGACTGTGCTGAATTTTCCCATCTATGATTTGTAGTCATTGAGTGATTACAAAGCTAATCAGAGTGTTTATGAGGCATAAAAATGTTTGACGAAACACATAAAATACAATAAAAATTCTAGATATTCAAGGCACAGCAATGTTTGTGAGGTCAAATATAGCTGCTACAGCTGAGTTATATATTCTATACAATTATATACTCTATATTCTTACATATATTCTTTATATTCTATTCTACTAAAATAGATTTGCTGTTGTACCTTTCTAGTAAATAAGGCAGGAGGAGAGCCACAAATATTTCATTTCTAGAACAGAATTACTACTTTGGGGAACAAAGAGAAATATGGAGAAGAAAGAGTTACAGATGGGAGAAAAGGTATGAGAGAATTGGGTCATAGAAGATGTGGTTGGTGGTGCCAAAGAGAGCTAAGGGTGCAAGGCTGTTTTGAAAAGAGTCATTATGGTTAGTGCAGTGCCAAAGAAGCTGAAGGAAGGGTTTAGGAAGAGTCTGGAAACATCAAAGGCTGATCCTAAGTACTGCATTTAGCATATATAGGGTAAAAAGCAATGGTTTTCAATAAATTAAAAACAAAGCAGGGCTATATTTTAGGAAAAAAAAAATGTCCTATGAAAAGAGGAGCATGAAGCAGGGAATGACCACAGGATAAAAGGAATACAAGCAATAGGTTGGGATGGTGACAGTAAACAAAGAGTCAAATAAAATGAGAGTTCCTGAAGGAAGGAACTGTTGGGTATATTTTATCTGATATGCAATATCTGATCTGGAGAGCAATCAGTGAACTCTTGTGTGGACAGCACATTGGAGAAGAAGGTTTAGAAATTACTTGCCTACTGGATGTGTAATATATTTCATATGAATGAACCTCAGTAGGCTTCAGCAGAGAAGTAAGTCGAGGATAAGCACTGGAAGAATTAAACTCAGAGCTGAAGAAGGAAACTGCTATGGGACCCTATTTAAACTGTTGCTGGGACAGCTGTGCTGGAGCTATCCCTCTCTCTCTCTGAGACCTCCATGAATGATCTTGCCTGTTCTGTACTCTGGGCAGTGCCAAAGACCAGATCCGGCTCCCATGGCTGAGGCCATTGGGCTTCATCTCTTTATGTGAGGGGGCATTATGCAGCTGAGTGCAGTATCATGACTCCTTGCAAGCATTTCCTTCAGACTTTCAAAACAATGGAGTCACATCAACATTCAGCAGAGATGGGCCTTATTTTACCTGAAGCCATGCAAGATTGGCACAGACAGGTCAGATGGTCAAACTGATGAATATTCTCCGCTTGCCATTCACCCTCAAGTGCTTTTGAATTTCTTCTGATTGCCTGGACAGCCTGCTTTGCTATGGCATGCTTTAAGACAGCCAAGACCATTTGTGGATGCAGACAATGAAAAATACACCTATACTACACAGAAGAAGGCTTCTGTGGTGCAGACTTCAGCAGCCTAAAGGTTTTTTGCCAATTTTGTGTTGTTCTGGTAAAATGTAAGTCTCTCCCATTAACTAACTTTGTTACAGTCTATTCAAATTCTGCATCCATTTAGGATTTCAGCACCAGTGTTGCCCAACTTCCTTAAGTGTATCAGGAATACACGTCAGCATTTGTCAAGACAGAACAGCTTTTGCAAAGGTATCGCTGTGCACAGACTGGAATAGGGTGTTATTCATCTCTTTAAATTAGGTTGTCTCTGTTGGCTGCATTCCTGTTACAGTGGCTGGAGACCTGGTCAATACAGCCATAAGGCATCTAAATCAGACATATTTAGACATAAGGCATCTTCTAAATCAGACACCCATATTTAGGTCAGATGAAATATGCCCTAGGTATTATGGGCAGTATTGACTAGTTCTCCACAAACATAGCTGAATCCCACATAACTGCTTCAAAGATAAGCACTTATATTTTAGAAATGCCAGGTCAGAAAACAGGATCCCACCATGGTGTCTGTGCCACATACCCCTAAAAAAGGAGAATAAGGTGTCACTTGGGGATCACAGTGATAATCCAGGCCTAGGGAGTGCCACATAAATTTCCATCAGGAAGGAGGAACTCACAGCTATACAAATGTTTCAAGAGCATCATTTCAGTCCTGACCTCACTACAAACTGCGTCTGTCACCTTCTCTGTAACCTAGTCACTTTGTCTCTCAATATCTTGTCCTGTCACGTGGACAGAATGATGTTCACAACACAGACTGTTTGTTCTGTTGCCTGCATAGACAGTGAGCTCTTACTGCATCTTACAGGACTTAACACTTGCAGTCTTGTGTTTTATTTCAAACCTCTAGTTGCTACTGTGATATGAGTAAATAATAGAGAAGCCATGACAGCTAGTCAGGAGAGCTTTCAGTCCCAAGAGTGATCACACTTTTAACTAATAATAGTATGTTTTCATATTGGATTTCTTTCTTTTGTGTGTGTGTGTTATTGCTGCTGAAAAAGTGATTTATTTCAATGTTTCCTCTTGTTTAAAAAACAGAAGCTTAACCCTTGTTCTTTTAAGAGTAAAAGAAACCCTACCGGGTATGTAATAAATATTTAAAATGGATACATTGAATGAGGAAGGGAAAAAAATCATGTCACAGAGGGATAGCAAGAATTTTATTTCAGGGTAATGACAGCTTCTGTTGTCTCTGCCATCAAATAACTCTGAACTTGGGAAGGCTGCTGCATGCAAATGAAGGCAAATGAAATATAGGTGTCCACATGATGCAAATCACCTTCATCTGAGTGGCAGATGGGTCCCCTCAGCACAGAGGCCAAGCAGTGAATTCTGAGTGCTCCCACGTGAGAGGTGGTCCCAGGAGGACAAGGTTAGGACTGGTTAATGGCACAACAGGGAGAGCCTTGCATTGCACCTTCTTTCACTGTCTTAATTTTGGGGTGGATTTTCTGCCTCGGTGCTGTCAGGCCACGATACTCCTCCAGTGATGGCATTTATTTAATCCATGTTTCAAATCAAAAGAAAGAGAGGAATTGTATGCTGATTAGGTGATAAGCTGTCACCATCCTACCAAGCTACTTCACGCCTGTCTTGAAAGCAAATGCTCATTCTGAGCACTGTTTGCAGCAGAGATGTGGAATGCCAGTTTAAGCAGGAGAAACCATCCTTCCAGAGCCACTGTCTTTTGCCTTTGCTTCACAAGAAAAGAGGCAGCAATTTGACTGTGGTTTCCCTGTGCACTCCTGGTTGCCAGGAGAGTCGATTCATGTCACTATCCTGGTACTATTTTTAATTAGGGAAACTGAGCCATGAGTAAGTTGAGTATTTTATTCACTTTGCACTGTGAGTCTGTCAGAGTAAGGAACTGGTCCTGGCTCTCCAAAGCCATGTTGGCACGCTGGCCATGGACCACTCTTACCTATCACAAGAATCCAGTCAGACTTGTGGTTGTTCTTTTCTCAGAGGTACATCAACACTTGCTGCAAAGAGCTTACAGTTTTGCACCTCAGTTTTTCCACATTCTGAAATGCCTTTGATACCCCATAACAGCCATGACTTTCTACAGTCCCTAAAGCTCAAAGAGACAAGAAATAACAAGGCACTTTGAGCAACAAAAGAAGTGATTGTCCCAATGAAGAGTACAAAGTATGCGTTTGAATTATTCTTCTGATCTGGTAATAGTGTAAATCACTGGCAAGCTACAAAATGATGACGACGACTGTATACCCCCCCCCCCCCCCAAATTGTTTAACTTAACAAAATAGAACATACATCTGAGGACAATCTCTTCAAATGCTACTCATTTAAATGCTTTGTGTCCTCTAATTGTGCTGAAAAACACATCTAAATCTAAAACCATTTTATATACTTAAGAATGGCTGAAATAAAAATTACTTTTACTAACAAGTGATCATGTAATATTAAAATACTGTTATCACATTTATCTGTTTACCAGTTGGAGTCCTAATTGAAATTTGTTCAGAACGCATAATAGCATTAGGTCATGTTTTGCTTACAGCATTAGGCAATGATTACATCTGTGGCTTTTGTTTTAATTAGCTTTTTTCAGTTATCTGGGAGAGATAGAACCTTTCAGGATAATAATTCACTTTTTGATTACGATGGAAAGAGAACAAACCAAGTCATTTTACAGAAGAATGTGTGACTGTATAATTTACATTCCTAACTCTGGGGTTGTTAAATCTGACTGTACTTTGATTTCCTGTCACTCATCAGTTATGTTAATTGGGTTTTGATGGCAACAAGGTGCTGGCATTTGCACATTTGGGGATCTAAAATGACTTTTTAGAAAAAAGAGATGATTGTGTATTGCGTCTTACTTTCCTGGTGGCAGGACAGAAGGATCACTTTTAATCCAAAGTACTGAAAACCAGACCACTTTGTATCAGCCATGCAGCAGAACATAGCCAGAGGTGAGTTTTAAAGAGGGTCTCAAATGTAGGTGTAGCTCTGATTCAGAAAAGTATTTCAGCGTGTGCCTTCATCATTCATCCCAGCCTACAAACGGACACACATGATTACTCATCTGCTTTAGGTTAAACATCTTGCTGAGTCTCATCCTACAGAAAGGGAAAGCCCTGGCAAGCAGCAAGCCCAAAGGGAGACTTCAGGTGCCCTTTTCACTGGGTAATGACACTAACTGCTTGTTAGCAATAAACTGACTCCAGCAGTTTCCTGGACTAGGAGAAGTGCCCTGGCTGCCCTCTTTCTTCAAACTCTTGCTTAGTTTGTTGCAAATACCCATTTTTGGAAGAACAGGAAGGTAACTCCGCAAGAAAAAACAGGGAATAATCAGCCTTAATCTGATGGAATGAGTGACTGCTGAGAGAGTGAGCAGCCCTACTTGCCCTTCAGTAGATTCTGCGGGCATGAGGGGCATCCATGGACTAGCAAAGCTTCCACCTCCATGGATGCACACTCCCCATACTGTGCCACTTCTGTGCTATCGAACAACACATGGGAGAAAAAAGAACCTGAACATGGGGAGTCATGGGCATTTGGTGGCATTGTTTTGCCAGACAAGTGTTTATGAAGATGCTTGAAATAGAGTTAGTAGACTGTGGCTATCAGAAAAGAGCAAGGTCATTTATTTCTAACTCGCTTATAGAAGTGTGAGGCACACAGAGCGCCAACAGTAAGAAACCAAATCTGATGAGCTTACATGATACTGACTGGTATCCCTGGAGGGGTTACAGGAATTGTATGATTATAAAAAATAGGCTCAGAAGGGATGTTGAGATGTAACATAATCCACTCCCCTGCCAAGATGAATAAAGGGGGGAATTGTCCATAAGAGATTGTAATTCTCTTGCTCTGCTCAGAGCCAGAGGAGTTCAGCAGTTTCCCTGTGTCCAGCTGGAAAACCAGCTTTCAGGAATAGAAACAAGAATTGTAGAAAATTCAGAGTGGAGGAACAAGAATGATCTAGGGTTTAAAATACACCTGCAGCGTTCAGTCAGTCTCTGCAAATGAGTATAGCCAGTTAATACCACTTACATGTAGACTGGGGTTCAAAGTGCCTGACCTGATTTCCCCGCCTACACACCAGAAAATTATCCTGCCCCTCATTATGTCTCACTGTGCCCAAGCAATTACTTTTCTGTTGACCTGAGCCACTGCTCCAAAGGTTCAGTCCTTTGTTACTTGTTTCTGAGTACACAAGGAGAGGCTTTTCCCCCATTGCTAAATGAGCATGTGGCACCCATACCAGGACACATATACCGCGGGCATTTTCAATGAGCAGAGGAACAGAGTCAGTACCTCTCACTGGAGATGGTTAAATGCATTCTTTCCTTCCTTGGGGTAACTGGTCTATAGGGGAATGATCCTCGATGGTTATTCTGGAGCAAAGGATTGAGAGGTTTCAGGCAGGCTGTCGGTTTCTGCTGGGATGTTATGCTCACCCCACACTTGCAAGGGAGGCAAATAACTTTCCTGTGGCAGTCCTCCTACGCCAAACTCCTGCTGTGCTCTGCTTTCTGTGACCACTCAAAGCCAATTGACACTGGGCTGAGTCCTCCTTTACTCTGAAAACAGAGGACTTTTTATCTCAGCTTATATGAACCTGTAGTTCTTAAAAAGTCATGTGAGGTCTAATTTAAGAGGGTAGCAACATTGATTTTGCTGGGTTTTTTTGGAAAACCAAGCATCTTTGCTCTTTACATTGACTCACCTGCAGGACCTGTGAGATCCAGGTAGCCTGCACAGGACAAATATCTGTGCTGAGAAAGAGACCAATCTCTTCCTGATGACACCTTGTACTTTTGGGAGGCCACATGAGAATGCAGATGTGGACAAAGTCCCATGTGGGACAGGTGCCAGCCACAGAGATGTGGACACGCTCACAGGCTCAGACTGCAGTGGCTGCACAGGGAAACCTGAGAGCAGAAAGACTAAAAGTGATGCTGAGATGAGATGAGTTTCATTGGGGATGGACGTGGCAGCGGGAGAAGGCAGTTCCTGTCACTGCTTGCAGTCACTGCAGCCTTCACTGAGGACAAGAGCGGCAGCAAACAGTGGTGCTGTTACAAGAAATCTGTATTGGTCTTGCTCTAGATTTTGTTCTTTTTCCTAACAAGAGAAGTTTTATGTTTTTTTCTCATTGAAAAGGTAGGGGACAAAAAGAATTGACAGTCATTATTTATCAAGTATAGGAGTAATTCTTATTTCCAGTCTAGCTTTGGATCAGCTAACACTGGAACTCAAGCCTGCCCTTTCCACAATGTAAGGCAGTAACCCAGCTGCCCAAACACTGGTTATGCTGGGGCTGCTTGGAATTTAGCAAAATTCCTCCTGGGACCTGAACAATCCTTCACAAGCAAAATTGCAGTGAAGTGAGTGCACTGCCACAGAAAAGTACTGGGTCATTTCCTAAATTCAGAGTAGGAAAAAAACAAAAAAACAAAAAAAACAACTCAGCCTAACATCAATGTAACACCATTAAAGCGATGTATCAAAAATAACTCTGGCCTGAAGACTCAGAGATTTAAGTGAGACCAGACTAGGCCTTTAATTACTTCCATTTTTACTCTTCAGCAGCATCAACAGGACTAAAATAGTTCCCTCCCTCCTATTCCCATTGTGTCAGTAGGACAGAGCCCTTCCTGAGGATTCACACTCCCTAATGTTGTGCCTCCTCAGACACAACAATACCTCCCTTAGCTTTCTCTCCCCTCCCACTGCAAGCATTCAGTGTGGATCAGCCATCCC
Organism: Xenops minutus; assembly: GCA_035221455.1. NCBI lineage: Eukaryota > Metazoa > Chordata > Aves > Passeriformes > Furnariidae > Xenops > Xenops minutus. The sequence continues at coordinate 140,602,085 of JAWWEE010000074.1, read as the reverse complement.
ACAGCCAAAATGAGAGGCATGCAGGTGGATTTCCTTTTTAGTCTTAGCTCTGTCCCTTTTCTCCCTTCCTTATCCTGGAGGAGATGCAGATGGCAGTCACTCCCTTTGCTGTGTGTGTGAGTGTCTAGACAGAAAAAATCTCCCCACAGCTTGTGTAATTTTCTGAGCTGCCTTTTGCTCACCTCCACCTCCTCATTTTCCTCTTTATCTGCCTTCTGTATTCTCCATGTTGCTATTGGTCCTCTGGAAATGAACACATCAAAGCCATAAGTAGTAGCTTTTTCAATGCTCCTATGTCCTCTCTCCCCCCCTTCTTTTAACATTAATATTAATAGCTACCGTACCTATCTTTACTGTTGCTTTTTTCTTGATCCTCAAGGGAGTAAGCTTTTTCTTGGACTTTCTGCTACTGTGAGTGCTCGTTTGAAATAATGCTAGGGCATGCTGGGAAGCATAACACTGGTGATGCCTGTGATACAATATTGGGCCAAGCAGCAAAGATATTAAATGTTACTGTACTTATCAGAAGAGTCAAACATTCTTTTATCCCTGCCATGTATAGCTGAGCTTTTCTTCCTTGTTGCTTTCCTAGGAAAAATAGCTTTTTAATCAGTCCAGAATCTCCAAGGAGAAGGAAAAAATAAACAACCTCTTTCCTATGCCCTTCTTGATGCTGTTTCACAGGGCTGCTGCCTGAGGAGCAAAGAAGCAAGTGTTGCTTCCCACCTGTTGTCAAACCACACTCAGACACACACACACACACACATACACAGTACAGGGACACACATCATCAGCATCCCCACCACTGCTATTATTTAAAGCACTGAGTTAACAAGCTCTCCTACCCTCCAAGGTTTGCCTGTTGCTGGTCCCTGGGGCTGAGAGCTGAACTCCCTGCGCCTGCATCAGCCTGGTTCTCTCATTTGTATTCTGTGACGCGGTTGCGTGTCTGGAGTGCTGGGAAGAAATTTTCCAGGTTTTATTTCACTTACATACGTATAAAGCAAAAATGGCAGCATCTGTAAGCGTGACGTTTCTGCTCCGTGGGGGCTGCATGCAGCCCATGGTGAAGGTTGCTGCTTGGGATCACAGTGGTGCCTAAAAGGCTGAAGGTGAATTTCTTAATGCCTTTGAGGAACAGGTACTGTGGTAATAATGAAACTCACTGTAACCCTCAGAGTGAGTTATTCGAAGCATGATTTCTGCCTGGATGGATGTAAAAGTTACTATTTGCGCCTATCTTGACACAAGGGATCAACTCCCTTTGAAAACAAGGACTTCTTTAGTGTGCAGAAGCACAGAATCACAGCATCATAGGATATGCTGAGTTGATAGGGACCCATCAGGATCATTGAGTCTAACTCCTGGCCCTACAGAAAACGTGCATCTGGGGCAGGAAGGATTGAGGCACTCAAATGAGACTCCCCTTACACTTCTTTTGTGACATGTGCTGCAATTGGGCACAGTGATGTGTTACCCCTCTCCCCTCTCTCCCCCAGAGCTGCTGATGATGTGACACCAGTCATTGTTATGGCAAGTGGAAAGACCCCCATGAGCAGCAGTGGGTTTATATCAGCTGGAGAAAGCACTGGGGGAGGTCATGGCGCTGGGTTTCAAGTTGTGGCCCCTTTCCATCTTTTCCCTTTCCTTCTCCAGCAAGGCTTTTTGCAGGCTGATAGGCACAGACTAGCTGTTCTTTTAGTCTCAGCGTAGTCTGGGCAAATCTCCCCCACCCTGATCTGACTTGGGCAGAAAACTGCTGGGGGAGAAGAACAATACATTGAGTTACGAATGGGAGAGAAACACCAAGCCCTTGAGCAAAAGCCCACTGCAACTAACCAAAGGAAGTGCAGATTACAGACAGAACTGCAGACACAGGTCAGGCTCCTATTGAAGCCTTTTTGGAGAAAAAACCCGCTTCACATAAGAAAGGCCTTATGTTCAGTGCCAGATTCACCCATTCCAGCTCCAACCTGCAACACCACAAGAGCTCTAAAGGAACAATAGAAGATTGTTTGCCACAAAAGTCAAGAGAGTCATTAGTCTAACAAGCAAAAGGAGATAGGGGGATCTATTTGCTTGTAATAATCATCAGTTCGATCTTTTAAAACACTGCAGCAGCCTCAGAATCTAATGGAGATTCCTTGTGTTTGCAAACATGAAAGCTAAATAAAGTTTCAGGCAGTGATGCTTTTGAGATCGCTGCAGGAAATCTGATAGGAAAATTCAAATGAGGTCATATGCTTTGCTGCTTGTCTACAAGATTCTCCCAAAGGTCTCCCTGCTCTCCCAGCTTATGAGCCTAATTAACCCCCTGCACCTGGTTGCCTGGCATGGAATTTTAAGTCATTATGGGGATGTGTGGCTTCTTTAGCAGCATGTCAAAGTCTTCATGTCACACTTCAAGCGCTGGAATTTGCCTTGCACTTCTTTGTTCGGTGTTTCAGGGGGTGGCCAGCTACCCACACATGCAAAAACTTCACTGAAGGGACCAATTTACAGGCATTGTTTGGACCAAATGGGATAGCAATTCCCCCAGAGGGTCTTGCAGGTTTCTGCAGCACACTGGAGCAGGAGGCTTTGAGTCAGAGCTGTCCTTAGATGTTTTAAACTACTTCACAGGCATTAACTATGCCCATTTCATACACACAATCCTACCTTAACCAGCTCCCCTGAGCAACACGGATGGTGTGTGAGCTTTCTGCATATTCAGCTGGCAAGGGACAGCCTGAGGAATCTACACTGCTCACACAACTCTTTACACATTCCTCATTAGAGAGTTTGGATTGAAAGAATAAAAACACTAACTAGGAAAAAAAGTCTAGGAGCAGCAAGCAGAGCTCCACGAATCAGACAGGAGCTTTGACACAGGCTGCTATGGAGGTTGCCTTTTCTGCATTTGTGTTTCCATTGCAGCAATGAATGTCTGGCTACCCTGTGACTTGCTGATGCAGACAGTGTACCTATGTGTACTCCACTGCTCTCTCAGACTCTATCACACCCTGATGTTCAAGGCTTTTTCATGCAGTGCAGAAGTCACAGACTCAAACCTCTTCTAGTGGAGGACTCCAAACCTTCAAATCTCACCTCCTCAGTGGGTGTTCTCACCACTACACCTATAGGTAAAATGTGGCAGGAGTATTTTAAGGGTCTCCAAACATATGATCTTAATTTACGAGAGATTTCAGACTCTGAGTTGCAGGACAGATAAGCCCAGATGACAGTCTCGCTGACTTCTTTATTGGCTTGCCTCTCAGTTGGTTTGGAGGACCCAATGCTCAGCATATTAGATGTAAATCCCACAGTACCTACCACAAGTAACTATTTTCCCCCCCATTACAAAAGCAATTGGGGACGTGCTCAACAATGTACTAAATTTAAACTAATTTTACAGTACTGAATTTAAAACAGTGTCAATTCCGGCAGCCTGAGCCAGGTTTGAGAGATGCAGTTTCAGTATGATCATGTTGAAAGACAGGCAACAAAGCTGGTGAAGGGTCTAGAGTATAAGTCCCATCAGGAGCAGCTGAGAGAACTAGGGATGTTTAGCTTAGAGAAAAGGGGGCTCAGAGGGAACCTTACTATGCTCTACAACTACCTAAAAGGAGGTTGTAACCAGGTAGGGATCAGTCTCTTCTCCCAAGTAATAAGTGATAGGAAAAGAGGAAATGTCAAGTTCCATTGGGAGAGGTTTATATTGCTTATTAGGAAAAATTTCTTCATGGAAAGGGTTGTCAAGCATTGAAACAGGCTCCTTAAGGAAGTGGTGCAATTACCACAACTGGAAGTGTTCAAAAAATGTGTGATGTGGCACTTAGGGATGTGGGGTAGTGGTGGACACAGTGGTACTAGGCTAACTGTTGGACTGATGATCTCAGAGGTCTTTTCCAACCTCACCAGTTCTACCATTCCATACATTGTAGACATCAAGCACTCTCTGTCTAAACTTCACTCTCCACCTTATTGAGTATTTAGGCCCCTTTTGTATAGCTGGGCATGGTAAGTTTTCATTTCTGGAGGAATCCTTATATATTGGAAATCCTCTCTGCTGTCAGAAAAAGGCATGCAAGTCTCACTGAACTTGCAGGCTGCCTTCTAAGATGTAATCATTGCAGCAGCCTTGGTGATATCTATCTTGATTTAATTCCACTTTGTATTTTGTTGTCCTATATACTGAGACAGCAGTAGATTTTTCTACGGCCAGTAATGGACTGTTAAAACAATCAAGTGTACTGGAACAATTTTCAAAATTATCAGGAATAAGCTGAATAAAAATAATATCTTTCAGCAAAAAGCTTAATAAATGGCATGCCACTTTCTTTTTAACAAATCAGGAGATGATGGCACAAATTCTGACAGTATACAAGCTCTGCAGGTTCCTAAAGATGAACTCTACAGCAATTTGCTATGTGTATTTTAAATCAGCCTTTATGAACAGTTAGTGCTACTAAATGTTGTCACAGATGCAAATAACTATTCTTTATGGTTTTAAACATCTTCTGAGAAGACATCACTGTCCTATTACATTCTGTTGTAATGATTTGATTAACCATTTGCTTAACCGATTGATTAACCATTTATGTAAAATACTCATAAGTCCTGTGACCTACTGAATACATCATTTACCTTGACTCAGGAGTTTGCATGCACAAATGTTACTTAGTGGGTGACTTTCCCTTTCTCTGATTCAGTTTCTGCAGATATAAAACAGGGATAATGATAATGACCTCCTTAGTAATGCCATTGGGGATTTACTAATAACCTAATCATTGTTGGGGAATAAAACTTTATGTGAGGAACCATTTATTAAAGCATCCCCATGGCTTATTCACACTCTAAAAGTGATTTCTGAATGGAGCCTTAGAGGAAAGGCTGATGAAAAGTGCACCAGAGCTAAAGCAGCAAAGATCCAAAGCTCATGGCCACATCTCCCAGAAATAGGTGTGCATCAAGGCATAGATGTGTACAAATTCTCATCTTTATGTCCCTCCTCAACCTGCCTCAGCTTCTGCTTTTGCTGAAGGAGGAGGAGGTGAGAGTTATTTATTTATTTTTTGGTGTAAAAATATGGGATCCTTCCATGTTCAACCCAGTCACCAAAAGAGTGGCAAACACTTGCCCTGTAGCTCTTTTTGCAGCATTACACCCATCAATAATAAGGGAAAGGATGAGGAGGAACTGTTTTTGGAACAGGTATATTGGGTACAGGTGGAGAGAGCTCCCTCATACAGCCTGGAGCACATGCTGGGACCTTTCAGACCATGACAGTTGTGAACAATATACAGAAACCTCATCTCCCACCTTATTTTGCTTTTGCGTGTTAATAATGAAATGTTAATAATGTATTTATTTTTCTTTTCCCTTCTATCTAGTAATCTTTTTCACTATGAACTCTTTGTCACACATTCCCATTACAGTCTCTGAAGAGCACTTGGCTTTCCCAGATGCAAAATTTTTTGGACCGCAAAACTCTGAGATTTGACTGGGTGAAAAATGGGGATCTTTGGCTCCTGCCATCCCCTCAAAAGAGGATTTTAGCCTCCATGTTTACTTCTAAAAATAGGAATTCATCACTGCAAGTTACAGTAAGGTTGCAGCTGAACATTTGAAGCACAAGTCGTATTCTCCTCTATCCTTCCAGCTGCAGAGAACGATGGGGGAAGAAACAGGAAGAACAGTTGATTAATACTTGACTCTGAACCTGGTGTAACAAGCAGAATTTTGGTATTTCTGATAATTAGTTGGTCTACATGACACCAGACCTGCTGGCAACAGACTGAGGATGCCTGTCTCAAAGAGGGAAAAGGAACTTTGCACAGGAGATAGCAGGGCTCATTGAAAGCTTTAAGCTACCTTTGAAGGGGGGAAAGGATAAAACTAGGCTTGCTAGAGATAAGCCTGGGGTCAGCACACCAGTGTTTGAGAAACTCTGTGCTGTTTGGCTACTGCCATAAAAGACAATAAAAAATGCTTTTTTAAGTACCTTAGCAACAAAATCAGGGCTAAGGAAAATCTCCATCTAAACTGGATACTGGATGTGGGAGGAAACATTATGACAAAGGATGAGGAAAAAGCAGAGGTACTTAATGCCTTCTTTATCTGTCTTTAATAGTAAGACGAGTTGTTCCCAGCCAGTATGGGTTTATGAAAGGCAGACCCTGTTTGACTAACCTCATCTCTTCTGCAACAAGGTGACCAGCTTAATGGATGAGAGAAAGGATGTGAACTCTAGTAAAGCCTTCGGCACTGTTTTCCACAGCACTGTCCTGGAGAAAGTGGCTGCTCATGGCTCGGATGGGGCACTCTTCAATGGGTAAAAAAACTGTCTGGATGGTCAGGCCCAGAGAGTGGGTGCAAATGGTGCTGCATCCAGCTGGTGGCCAGTCACTAATGGTGTTCTTCAGGGCTCAGTTTTGGGGTCAGTCCTGTTTAATATATCAAACAATGATCTGGACAAGGGAATCAGCAAGTCTGCAGATGACATCAAGAGCAGAAGTGTTGATCTGCTGGAGAGTAGGAAGGATCTGCAGAGGGATCAGGACAGGCTGGAAAGGCTGGATCAATGATCCAAGACAAGTTGTATAAGATTCAACCAAAGGGCCAGATCCTGCACCTGGGTAACAACAACCCCAAGCAGCACTACAGGATGGGGGAAGAGTGGCTGGAAAGCTGTTGCAGCAGAAAAGAAACTGGGGGTGTTGGTCAACAAGCCGAACACAAGCGAGCAGGTGATGATGATGTCCAGGTGGCCAAGAAGGCCAATGGCATCCTGGCTTGTATTAGAAACAGTGTGACCAGCAGGATCAGGGCAGTGACCTGTGCTCAGCACTGGAGATGCTACACCTTGAATCCTGTGTCCAGTTTTGGGCCCCCCACTACAAAAAAGACATTGAAATGCTGGAGCATGTCCAAAGAAGGGCAACAAAGCTGGCGATGGATCTGGACCATAAGTCTGATGAGGAGCAGCTGAGGGAGCTGGGACTGTGTAACCTGGAGAAAAGAGCAAGACCTTATAATTCTCCACAACTACTTGAAAGAAGGTTATGGAGAAGTGGGTGACAGTCTCTTTTTCCAAATAACAAGGAATAGGACAAGAGGAAATGCCCTCAAGTTGTGCCAGAAGAGGTTTAGTTTGGATATTGGGAAACATTTCTTTATGGACAGTGTTTTCACTTTGGAACATTGGAACAGGCTGCCGAGGGAAGTGGCAGAGGCACCATTGCTAAACGTATTTAAACGACATATAGATGTGGTATTTAGGGACATGGTTTAGTGGTGGACTTGGCAGTGCTGGGTTAACAGTTGGACTTGATGTTCTTAGGAGTCTTTCCCAACCTAAATGATTCTATGAGTCTTCTACAGTTCAGTTTCTTGAACTGTCCAGAAAGGACTGTAAAGAGTGTCTAGTCATGGGCTGTGATGTCCAACAGTGAATGGATATACCAAATAAAGAAGTAAGGACAAGTGGAAAGGGAACCATTATGTGTCTTTGGTAATGACAACAGCAAATCAAATGCTTAGAATTGTGGGTAGGCAAGATGTCTAGGCGTTATGCAGGCCTGTTTCCAACCAAACCTCTTATTCAACTGCAATCTACCACTGACAATACCTAGATGATACTGCTAGGAGGCTATTGCACATGTCTGTGTATGACATGCCTCCTTTCTAAGGACATTTCAAAATGGTGAATGTAGGCTGGATAAAGACAGTGGGTTACTGGGGAACAAATCCCACTGGATTCCCCTTTACAAAAGGAAAATAATAAAAAATTCTATCTCTTCACATCCTGTAGTCTCTCTTCTCTTGCATACAGTAATCTGTTCCTGTTCATTTAATGGCAATCACAGTCAAGGACTCCAACTGACAAAAAGTTCCACAGCTGTAGCAATGCACAAAGCAGTGCCAACCACTACAGGATGCAGTCTGCAGTCACAGAGGCTATGGTTGCGACACAAGGAACAAGCTCTTGTAGTCAGGTAACTGATACACAAACAAATGAAAGACGCTAAACCACAGGTTCTGCCCATCTCTGTCTTACAGCCAAAGGATAGGACTAAGCCTCATGTTGGAATTAGTGGAACAGAAGACAGAAATCAAATTAAATCAGCATTCTTGTGTATTACATACTGAGTCAAGAACAACACTTTCTTAGCTGAAGTGGGAAAAAACCATGTGAAGGAAGAAGAAATCTGAGCCCTGTGAGGATCAGTCTGCAATTGGGGAGCTAGCTCGTCCCACAGTCTTTATCCTGGCTTTCTGTTCATAGCCAAAAGCATTACCTCAAAATCTGTGCATAGAGTTGTCATCAAGTGAAATCTCTAGGAATTATGAAGGTCTAGCATCAGTGGAAAGTGGTTTAGATGGAACCATGATTCATTTCAAAGTTCATACATACTGAATAGAAATGAACACTCAGCTAGACTGTAAAACATTGGCCTTTCAAAGCTTGGTGGTATAAGAAGTGGTCAAGAGGCTCTGGCTTTTCACAGAGGCCACATGCTGCAATTTTTTAAAGGCAAGCAGACTGCTTAGTGGGAAATTTGAAGAAGAGGTGGCTGGACAGTGTGCAGCCAGTTTAGCTTTGCAGCCATGCACTGGATAATGTTTTCCCAGCAAAGCAAAGAAAGGCTCTGATGCTCATTTTACATCAGTGTAAATAACATGGACTGTGCACATCAGCAAAGAGAATGCAGCTTAGACGAGAGTTGGTCCAGAGAGAGAGAAAATTTGTCAACCTGAAAGTCTGCTCTGCAGGTGTTTCTGCTATTACAGATGTACAAAGCCCCCAGTGGCATGTTGTTTGAATCCAAATGGGCCCAGGTAAGGACTGTTGTAAGAAACACAACTATCTTCTTCCTTAGCTCACTGATGTGAGCCCTGGTTGCACTGTCAGGAGTCCTCGCAGCACTCCTGGTAAATGACTGGGGAGGGACATCTCATGCAAACTCACAAGACAAATGATATTAAAAATTAAAAGTGGAAAAGCAAACAGCTCTACTGGGACTTGGAAGAATAATAGTTGCACTGTGTGCTTTTCACTCACAGCTTAAGTTCTTACAGCTGAATAGCTGTTGGAAATACTAAGGGTTTGATTTGGCAAATCTCTCACATATGGAATCCCTGGGAGTTAGGACCACTCTGTCCTGACAATGATATCCTTACATGCTCGTTTCTGCTTCCCTCTCACCATTGTAAAACATACCAACAGCATATGTGGGCAAGCCCCAGCTGGCATCTTTTCCCCAAGACAGGTGCTTACATGACACAAAAACCTGAAGGAAAGCACAAATGCCCTAAAGGTGGAAATCTTACTCAGGTTCCCATCCAGATACCATTTCTCTGCAGAGAACTGGTTTTCTGTGCTGTCTGGAAGCAGTTATGCAGTGGTTTCTGCTTGAAGGTTTCTTGTCTTGGGGAAATTACCTTTGGATAGCCATGGCCTTAGTCACGCATTCTTTTGGCCATGCAGAGCTTTCTTAAGCCGTATTTACACTGTGCTAAGCATGGTAAATCTGGGGCCTCTGGTCTCTGCAGCAACACACATCATTAATAATACTGAACTTGTGAATCAGTTGCTAGGAAGCTAAGGTTTCCACAGCTATGGGGGGGCTGTATCAGTGAGCCTTCAAGAACTGACATGATCTCACTGGCAGGGGCCAGGCACAGGGGACATAAAGCATAACTCCTTTGCTAAGGTCATCCCAGGAGATATACTGGATCCCAACCCTCCTAAGCCTCCTATGGGATGAAACAGCCTTCTGTAGAGAACTCACCAGGCAATGAACTGTTGATATATTTTATCACCAGCTCTTTAAGGAATACACGTCCAAAACCAGTAGCAAAGTCTCCATCCTATTTCATTGCCCCCCCCTTTATTTGCAGTTCTCCACTGAGATATTCAGCTATGGTGGGCAGGGATGCAGAGCTGAAAACCCACCCAAGAGCCCTGTCCTGTGCAGATAGGCAGGGCTGGCAGAGTGCATGTACTAGTCTGTTCCATACTGTGTGTTTACAAAATATCCCCCTGCACCTAAAACAAGATTACCCAGGCACTGTTTTTATTTAAAGACCAGATTCCCAGACTTTTATCTGTGCTGATAACATATCTTGGGCTAGTTTCATAAGGACAGAAACTGTGCTAGTTTCAGGGGGACTCCTCTGTGCTAATGAGTGTTCTGGTATCTAGCTGAAGATTTTCAGTCTTCAGCAATTGCCTGCAGCAAGGTCCCCACACTCTGTCCTTCCCATGATGCCCCGCTCTCTGAAGAAGAGAAACTGCCCTCTACCCATGGGATCCTGCTGCAACTCCTGCAGTCACTTGCAGAATACTTCTGCAAGAGAAGTTGGTCATGAAAGTCACCTTGTACATCCTAATTGCTTGCCACCATGTACCTGAGAATCCTGTCTTGTATGAAATCCAAGGTCCTGATGTAACTTCAGGTTAAAGCTATAAAGGATTTTTTAAAATGGTGACTAAGCAATCTTTAGAAAATGAAATGATGTTGGGAGAAAGTGAGAATAGGATCTACCCTTATTTTAAAATTCAATTAGCAGCACAACCATGAAGAACAGCCCTGTGGTTATGTAGATTTAGTAAAGTCATTAAGATCTCAGATTACATGGGGTGCTATTTCCCCTTACTCTCCCTTTTCCTGCCCCCAGCAATCCTCCCTGTTTTCAGCCTATCACAATACAAACAGAAACAAATCACCAGGGGTTAAACAGCCTAAATTGGATTACAGTCACACTGTTCAGAAAATAGAGTATTGCTGGTAATTGCATTCCATTGAATAAATATCTCTACACTAGTTTACATCACATTAGTATTCTGACAATGATTATTCACATTGTAATTTGCCTGTCCCTGAATAAGTGTAACACAGAGCTCAGAATCCAAACAACTGATGTGTTCTGAGTGCTGGTATTTGTTTCAAAGATTAAACAACATCCCGCTTGGACATTAATAAAATCTTAGATCAAAAAATACTAGACCATCCTTTTTTCAATCTTCCTGAAGAGCTGAGCCAAATAACTCAAGGCCCAAACTTGTTCCTGCTGAAGTCAGCAGGAGTTCTGCTAATTTTACTTGCTTCATAAAAATTTCTTTTATTTATATCACAGTTGCCCCCTAATTTTGCTGGTTCCAAAATATTTATGGATACTCTGTGATGCCTATCTTAATATCAAAGAATTTCAGTCTAAAACAGGCTGACAGAGTTAGGGGTAAATTTCACACTTTATTACTTCTCAGGTATTTTATTCCAGCTACTACATAACTGTCTGTCTTAGAAGTCTCCATACTTCCCTCCCCACAAGCCAGCTTTGTGAGGACCACTGACTGAAGCCTCCAAATAGTTCAACCACTTTGATTTTTTTTCAGTGTCTGCTGTTCTTCACTTTCTCAGGGAGAGAGACAATGCTCTGACAGGCAGATAAAACGGGATATAAAACAATAAATGTAAAGAGCAATTTAGTCTGGCAGTTCTCTAAGCTTCATGGGGTCATGGGAGACACTTCTCAAGTTTCTCAGTTTCTTTGTTCCTCCATATGACTATGTCTCCAAGACCTTTGATGTTATCTAGGGTGCCCTGGTTCAGTGGGGCAGCTGTGTAGCAACTAAGAACAGTGTTCATGGGACAGGAAGCTCTGGTATGGAGGTAAGAAGACAAGAGAAGGCAAGATAGATAGAGTGGCAGATAGACCAAAATACCACTTCATTCCTTGCTGTCAGCTGAAGCACAGCCACACCACCCCACTGAGCACATTTTATAATGCAGCCCATAGCCCTCCCTTGAAAGAAATACCCAACGGCTGGATATCTTACAGTGGGCATTTGTGCTAATTATTCCTTTCCCTTGCCATAGGTCCAGTAATTAAAAAATTTCCCAGGAGAACTACAGCATTATTTTCTCTCTGCCACTGAGCAGCAGCACAGGCTATAAATGATGTGGAGATTCAATAGTACTGTGCAACTGGCCAAAGTGCTTGTCTATCTCATCTATCATATCAGAATGTTCTAGGATTTGACATTTCCATGTTTGCAGGAGAGTATCTTAGTGATTATGACTTCTTATGGCACTACTTTACATGGAAAAGGTTTTTGGGAAGAGATATCACCCTTCTTGGATTAAAAGAAAGAAAGAAAGTTTGTGAGGGCAAAGAAGGGACTGACATGAAAGAACAGAGATGAGTATGATGATTGAGACTTGAATTAGCTGCACCTGTATAAAGTTGAGAAGCTGGTCATTGTTTACAATCTGTACGTAATATTTAAATAAGGCTATCAATAATGGACTGCTGCTGGAAGGGAAAACCTACTGTGGCTGCCATTTTCCAAAGAATTATGGCACCTTGGAGTCCAATTTCCACAGGACTCCAGCCTGTAATCTTGTTGATAAATCACTTCCATATGTAGGACTTGATGCTAAACATTGAGAACAATCCACATTTTACTGCCAGTATGAAGTGCATAAGAGAGAAACAAAGTGTGCTGCAAAAACTGTTAGGAAGCTGGAAAGTGGGAGCAGTACAGGGATGTATGACAGTAAAATACAGCAAGGAGATTAGGACTTTAGTTCTTCTCCTGGCAGCTGATACCATATATGCCAAAGACTGAAAGTGTCTGTATACAGTGATGACTGTCTGAAAAGCAGATGTGGGACAGAGCGCCACACAATTCATTTCAGTAGCATCTTATTCCAGTGTCACTGGTGGAACGACCTTAGAAAAATATTGCTATTTGTTGGCATCATGCACGATTTGATAAAACTGAAGGGGAGAGGTCATTATAGTAGGCTCCATCCAGGCACAGGCACCACAAGAGCCCTTTTGCAGCAAAGAAGCAGATCACAGTGTTTGGAATCTGGTAGGCACATGGAGGACTGGCCAAGAAGACTAAAGATGGTATGCTAATGGTGATGCTGCCTGGGCAATCATCACTACACCCTTGAACTTTAGGAACAGGAATATCCATTTTTTATTGTACATTTTGCTTGTAAGTACATATGGAGCTGAAGCCAAGGATGTGTGTTTTAGGCTGGCGGAAATGAGCAGGAATCTGTTGTCTAACATTCTTCCAGGCTTCCAAAGGGATGAAGCAAATCTGTAATCTCTGTGAACATCAGCAGAAGACCTCCCTCTTCATTTAAGCAAAAGGATGGATATACCCTCCTGAAGGAATTCCACCAATCTCATTCTGCTGAAACCTAGCACAAGTCAGCCCAGTGACAATGATAAAAGCTGGGGCTACACTTCCCAGAATGGGGCACAATGCAGCATTAATTCATACTGGTTTTTAAAGGGGAGAGCTAATAACTCTGTTCAGGAATTTACAAAAATTGAACTTAGGCCACTGACCCAAGACACAGCAATTTGGAAGCTGGAAGAGAGATAAACAGAACCTATTACATGGCAGCAGCATTTAACTATAGCAAGAATGCTTATATCTGACATCTGAGTCTTGGCTCAGTAGCTACAGATACCATAAAATCACCATGTGCAATTAGACACAATCTGTGATGTGTATTTCATAATAAGGGCAGAAGCACCACACCACGGTTACTGACTTCATTCAAAAACTACAAGCACAATCTTTCCAGGTCACAGTTAAGGTCATTTTTAGCAACAGCAAAAAGTCTTATGTTTCCTGATAGGTATTTACAATCTTCCCAAGGCTGAGTTATTCAGATTTTATTTTCCTTATGACATTAGCCTTGGGGGCTGGGGGGGAAACAACACAGAAATAAAGTGGGGAAAAAATCCTGTTCCAGAAAAGCAAAACTCATAAATCTGATTATGTTCCATTTTTTTCCTTAGTATGCACAAATAAAACACAATCTAATTTTTTACTGAAACACAATCTATCTGCATTTTTTTACTATCTGCATTTAAAACAGCATAGACCCCTAATATGTTAGTGGTAAGCACTGCTTTTCTTTTCTTTTTTTTTTTTTCTTTCCCATATGAGTTACAAATATAAAAAATTACATCTGACCCTTCCTTCACCAAAGCCATTATGAAAATCACATGCAAAACTGATCCTACTGGAAGCACAATTTACTTGAAGCACCTTCGCTCCACTTGGCTAAAGAAAGAGTAATAATCCGTGTGCTGGTCTCTGCTTATAAGCCATTTCTAAGAAACAAATACCTTAATCTTAGCAACAACTGGGTTTGGTATTTCCAACCAGAAGCTTTTAACAGAGAAACCTTTTTGGAAATGTTAAAGCCTAAGCAATCAACTTTTCAAAGCCTCTTTTGTGGAATGAATAAGGTTAGCTTCAAGCTAGAGGAGCCCAGACATGCATGGCTCTCAGTGACTTAATTCCAGCATACAAGATGCTGCTTAGTTATCTTTCATTACAAGCACTTAATACAGCAACACCAAAGAGCCCAAATGCCTTGAGAGCCAAGCTCTCATGACCTTGCTTGCAAGAGTAGCACCTTCTCACAAGCCTGTCTAGATCAGTAAAGAATGGCAGAAACCTCTTGCCTTAAGGTATGCATTTATTCGGGATTTCCAATGCCTATCTTTCACAAGACCTGACACTGCAATCATTTTAGTAGTGTTAAGCTGGAATTTTGGACTTAAGCCCATCAGGACTAATATACCAGAATTTCTAATGTGGAAGGGAGTTCATGAAACCCTTTACCATAAGAGCACCACTGCTCAAACCTGTCAACCCCATCATGGGGCAGTGACAAGGTCCCCTGGTCACCACTGCATGGTAACTAAGAGAGTGCTGTTCGCCATGGATAGACTGCATATGGATAAAGTCCTACAAACACCTGGGAGAGAATCAGGGAAGCAGTTTGGGGATTTGTCATCTGTTCAGATGACCCAGTATATCTGCAAGGATAAGGAAAGTTATATTCTCAGGCATCCATAGACAAAGACATTTCCAGGAAGAAAAGTGTTTCTGTCTTTGAAGTCCAGGAAAATCATAACTTAAGTATTTAGACAAGGAAAGCCTTGAGTTTTTTTTCTCTTCATGGAGTTTCAAATCGAGCAGAAGATTTTATCTAGTTCTTACTGAATCAGGCTCCACAATTGAATTCAAAGAAGCTGTAAATTTTATTCATTGGATCTAGTAGGCATTTTTAATAAGCAGATCTTTTGTGTCCTGTGAGAACCACAGGATGATAATTTGGGCTAAAACAGACCTGCAGAGGTCATCTAATTCAACCCTAGCTAAAGTAGGTCTACTTAGATGAGGTTGTTCTGGGATAGATCTAGACCAATCTTTAACACTTCCAAAGGTGGGAATTACACAGCCTCTCTGGGCAACTTATTTCATTATTAGACCACCCTCTTGGTAAAACAGACAAACAACCAACTCAATATTTAAAATGGAATTTTCCAGATTTCAACTTGTGTCCATTGGCTCTGTCACTGTCCTCATGCTGGGGAGCCCAAAACTGAAGCAGCACTCCAGATGCAATCTCAGAAATGTTGATCAGAGGGGAAAGGTCACTTGGCTGAGCCTGCTGGTGACACTCATAAATACAGCTCAGAACACAGTTTGCCTTGGAAGAACATGCTTGAAATCTGGCTATTATATGGCCTTTATCAGTCTGCACTGGAAACCTAGAACTGGTAATGTTTCCCTTCTGCATTTATAAAAAGGGCTGCAACAGAGACTCTAAAAGGCCACAAATTTTTCAGAGTTCCTCATGGATGAAGAGTGAAATTAAAAAAAAAAAAAAAAAAAAAAAGAAGAAAAAAGAAAAGGCATGACATTTTGCAAGACTAGGTAGCATCTTGCCAAGTTGCATCAATACACAAAATTGTTCTGTGTGTACAGTCATGGAGATACCTCTTTAGAGGATGCAAAATCAGACTATCATTTTTCCTGTTGTAACGAAGGTACAGTTCATTAGTCTATCCCGAAGACATAATTTTCACATGGATTTTATTGTTAGATCTTTGAACAAAGAAATGGCATAGACTATAGGAATTGTTTTGCCTGTTTTATTCTATAGCAGGAAATAACACTGTCCTGCTTCTGATAACTCTTAGAATCAGTAGACTGTAGACGTTAAAAAAGAAGGACACCCAGTAGAATTAGACCATTGAATCAGTGCATCCCTGGAAGGGCACAATGCATATGACTTTATTCTTCTCCCCTTAGAGTCATTTAGACTCTTTTGCTCAAGTTAACCATGAGTTAGATTTAGTTTATAGCAAGAAATGAAGAACATGTCAGGTGAAAAATGGTAATCTGAATTTTCCACAGAGGAGTGTTTTTATACTGCTCATTCTAATACAAAAGTGCACTGCAAAATGGTTTGCATTGAAATCACTTTGAATTTAATGCAGTAGAGATTTAAGCTGATTGTTGCAGACATTTGCTACAGTAAGTGGTTTGGTTCCTTGGCATTGTGGCCCTGCTGCCTTCCAAAAACTAGTGTTCCTATTTTCCCCCACAGATGATTTATCTTTACCTTCAGCTTTGCTCATGTTGTTATCTCCTTCATGTGGAACCATAAAACACTTGAATCAGAGCAAGAGAACATTATATTGCACAAAGAGCCAAGAAAAGGGATTTGTTGTGGAGCCGACAACTTTAACATACACAGGGGCTGTCTGAAATGAAGCACTGCCTGTAAGCATGAGCATCAAGCCCACTCTGCAGCTGGTATTACATGTTAGAATGGAAGGCATCATCAAACTGCTCTGAGTGCTGCTGAGCCGAGACAAGTTCAGAGCTCTGCCCTGAGCCTCCCTCTATGCTCTGACAGACAGCAGAGGAGGATGAACTGGGATGGCCAAGGGGCTTCCCTCCAGAAGCTGATGTGATTGATCAGGCTCCTGCCTAAAACACAGTCCAAGGAAGGAAAGAGGGGAGGGAGAGGAAGGAATAAAAAAGGGAATGAAATAGCAATGAAGAGCACATTGTACTGTACTCTTTCCCCAGCTGGAATCAACCCACATAACCAGGCGGGAGAACATCTGTCTCCAGAAAGTCAAATGCATATGGCTGTCAGTTCTAACAGGTATAAAAGTCATCATTATGAACACACACATCATTATCCAGAGACCACTTTATAAATCCAACCCAGAACTGCTTTCCAGCAGGCCAGAAGCTTCCTTGACAGTAGATTCTACTAGGAATATGGTTTTCATCTAACTAGTTCACAGGATTGAAGGAATAACCATCTGCTCCCTGCTCTCCTCCCACAGGAACTATCAGAAAGGGCTTAGTGGAAGACAAGAATGATACTGATGCTTTCTTAAACAAGTACAGCAGCCTTTCCTCATGCTTATGTACCTTTCACAAAGGGGCAGCAGTTCTTTAACACAGCAGCCACTGTACCTGCTATTTGACTACAAGCCGAAGAGGTTGTCTCGAGGTGTGCATTTAAGGTAGAAAATGGTTCTTGGTAGCAGGCAGTAATGAATGAATCCACAGGAGTGACTTCAGCCTGCCTAGGCTTGGCTGGTCCCCTGCAGCCTACAAGAACTCAGCAGCATCGTTACTGACTTACAAGAGTTGGATGCTTGCAGCTGACTGAAAACTAGCTCCCTGGAAAGCGTTTGATGCAGGTAGTTTGCTGCACTTCCTTTCCACAGGCAGGCCTGGGCAAGGAGTCAGGGATGTCCCTGAGCACTGTGGATATCAGCAGGCTGATTTGAATTTGGAGACTCCTATTCCCTGGGAAAAACATGTCACCTACCTTGTAGTTTCCCTCTCTGTCTCCATGGGCCATGTTAGCAGGCCCTCTGAGCACCTCAGGACCTTAATGGTTTTATTTATCATTGCAGTACTTGAGTACCACAGGTAGGAGTAGCTCCTATTCACAAATGGAGACCACAGGCCTGAAAGCATTGATCTTCCCATTTAATTTCATTAGAAGTCCAAATTCATTGCTAAAGAACACTTGGTGCTCTCAAGGGTATCCTACTGCTCACACCCAACTTCACTAGTAGCTCAGTCTGCTGTGGGGAGCACAAAGATGTCCCAGTCTGACGTAAACTGCAGCCCACAAGCTCCCTACAGCCCTGTCTCAACACTAATGCCCTAGAGCAGATCCTTCAGCTGCCTGTTCCCTCCTTGTCTTGCTCAGCAAATCCCATTCCCACAGGCATACTCATAACACACTTGGGGCAGATCCAGGTACAGTCTGTGCATCCATCTGGGGTGAGGGCTATGGGAGATAAGCAATGTGACACAAGACTTGTGAGAGCCTTTCCACTCTCAAGCCACACACTGTGAGCCTGGTTAGCCCAAGGCCTTCCCTGTTGCAGGTGGCCATGTACAAACCCCACAGCTGCTCCCCCTGCAGCGCCGCAGCAGCCTCAGCTCAGCAACTGAGATCAGCGTGGGGCTGGATTTGAAACAGGTCCAGCAGAAAGCCTTAAACATTACCTTCACAGATGGTTTGAGGTTTTGTATCTCTGTTGCTTTCCATTGGCTGGGGAAGAAAAATATTAACCTGTTTTCCAAACTAATGATTGAATGACAAGGTGGATTATCTGTCCAACTACTGCTCTTCTATTATGCCACAGATCCATAGAGGTGGTTGTGGGGAGCAGCTGTGGCCAGTACTTCTGGGTCAAATTAGCAAGCATCCAAAGACAAACTGAAGACAGCAGACCTCACGCATTCCCAACTGTGTTACCACTTTGTGTATGGCCACATGGTCTGATCTTACCAGCTGCATTTTCTGGCACAGGCACCACCAGCAAGACACTTTGCTCAGTAGTTCCTCTGTTCCTCCCCATTTAAAATGGAAGCATGAACACAGTCATAGAAACATAGAATCATATCATGATTTGTGTTGGAAGGAACCTTAAGGATCTTCTAGTTCCAACCTTCCTACCATGGGTAGGGACACCTTCCAATAGATCAGGCTGCTTGAAGTCCCATCTATCCTGGCCTTGAACACTTCCAGGGATGGGGCAACCACAACTTCCCTGAGTAACCTGCAGTCACATTACAGATTTGCTGGAAAGAGTGATGCATTTACCTCACATTAATAATTTAATGCTTTATTAGCAACAGCCAAAGAAAAGATTCCTTCCCTTTAGTAATGGCTTCTGCTTAGGTACTGCATATCAGGAGCAATCATCAGAAGTTTCTCTACTGAATGAAGCAGTTCCACCCTTTCCCAGTTGCAAAAAGGACATGCTGTGCTACCAAGGCAGCCAGCAGTCCAGTGATGTGCTAAAAGACACAGCACAAGAGGAGCTTCTAGGGGAGAAGCTCAGCATGAGACAGATGAGAGATGCAAGGGACTAGTAGTTCTCATGTTGGAAAGATGCTTGCGCTGTATCTCCTTCCTTGTTAAGTTACAAGTTACATTTGAAATATAGTTGCTATTTTCTGGTAAAAAAAAAAAAAATGGACTGCATTTTAATTAAGCTTTTTCTGCTGCTCAAGTCAGTTTGATAGCAATTCCTAAGAATCCAGGCCCCTACTGACATGCGAATTAATTCGTTTTCATTTGCTGAAATGCACCAATTAAAAACTCCCAGTGTAAGAGCTTCTGAGATACAGCTTGGATGTCACAGTCAAAAACTCCGTGGCTTTGGCAATCTCAGCAATTTACTTTGCCACAGATCACATTTAGTCACAAATTACAGTGTTCAAAGTAGATAATGGAGCTGTAAGTTTTCAGTAAGAGTTTTAGAAAAAACAGAATTTGCTCTCTGATGTGGGCTTCTCTCTGATCTGCAGTTTGTCTCAGTTTCAGTTCTTGAATATATGGTGACCCACGCTACACTCTATGGAATACCAGAGATCGTATGCTTAGAAGCACACAGATGTCAATCTCTTGTTGATGTCATGAAAGATAGGCTAAATGCACATAAAACCTTCCTGACAACAGAGGCTCATTATATCTCTTACATTTTGTCAAAAATTAATTTCAAGTTTCAGAAATGCCAACATTCTCATGACATTTATTAACATTTTGAGGTGCATCAGCTTTCTGGTTCTCAAAACTTCTCATATTTCTCCTGGACACACAAGCAGAACAACTGAGTAGTGCTAGCTTATTTCCCACAGAAGCCCAAACATATGTCACAAACTCATGCTTCTACTTTCAGAAGGTGTGGTCCAAGGGAGATGCCAGTATGGCATGGCTCTAACACAACAGAAACCAAGAGTAGCTGATACCTAACAGTGTCTGAGTTACACCAGTCTTGTAGGATACGTGAGACCCAGAGGCCCAATCTCTTCCTGGGCAGACGTGAAGAAAACTCTCTCATGAACACGTCCTAAAAGCAAAACTTTCAGATCTTTCTGGTGGGTTGGTCTGAATGACTCCGGATGAAGACACTGCATGAACGTGAGACATCTGAATATTCATTAGAGAGGTCCTCAAAGTACTCTCATCCCCTTCCTGCATCTGAATCTAAGACCCATTGTCATTCTTTTCTTTTTTCCCAGACTGATTGAATGGGTATTTAATGAGCCCTACAAAGCTGAACAGCTTCAGTGGGACAGAGAGAGCAGAGACTTGCTCTAGAAGAGCCTACAGTCTGGTGGCTTTCAGTACTCTCCTGGGAGATATCAGTTCAAGTTCCTTTGGTGAGATAAGAGACTTCAACCTTGGTCTTTCATACCTCAAGGAAGCAATCTGAAATATTAATGCTTTTTGTCAACTGACGTGGTACCATTTCCACTTATGTGTGAGAAAACCCAACCTCATTAAAGCACTTAACCTTGGGAAAGTATTAGGCTGTGTAACGTGAGTGAAAGGAAGCACCATATTCCAATAGCTGTCAGGACTCTCTGTCCAATTCCCCATCAGCTACCTCAGGCATGCCAGCTTTGATGAATCTCATTTTAGGTGGCATTCCTAGCTCTATGAGAACTTGGTGCCCCACTAAGAGATGCAGCTTCCACTGGAGGACAAAGAGGCAACAGAAGAAATATTACAATTCTAAATCAAATATCACTGGTGGACTTAACTATGGCTGCCATGGAAGGAGACCATCCATCAAGGGACATTCAGGTCACATACCTCCCTCAGCTAAGGGCATGATTGATTTCTTAAGAACTCCATGGAAGAACTTCCATGGACTTCAGTATGAAGTGGTTTATTTCTCCAGTGCCCCAAATTCCACCACGGTATTTAAGCACTCTAGTTCACTAGTTCTATGATGCAGAGTGCTTACATGCCAAATGGAGCATAGTTTATCTCAGTTCTCATAAAACTCTGCTGCAAAAAGAAATGAAAGCTATTAAATAATTCAAGGGTGTCATAGCCATCAGCTGGCTGAATACCTGTGAAACACAATGTGCTTACAGAACATGACACTAAACCTTGTCATACTCAGAAGCATGGCTAAGAAAAAAAATATATACATATAAGAAGAATTCTTTCCTCTCATACTGGATATCTTTTATTAACAAAAACAATGGGAACACAGCATTTCAAATCCAAGTAAGGATGAATTGTGATTTCAAATCAACATCATCTTTTCAATATCTGGATGTAAGTTATGTGTAAGGTTAAAGATGAAGATACAATTGGAGCAACAAGGTGATATAGCATTGGGGCAATAAAATAACTGCAACATCTAATTCTCAAAATTATACAGAGCTTTAAGTTTAAAGCAACCACAACCAGCACTACAGAGGTCCCTGGTTCATATCAGCTACACAGGTTAATAGAAGTCACCTGCTCCAAAGATGTTCCACAATCTCTAAGCCAAGAGGTACAGTCACTCCTGTGTACATCAATGGACTATACAGTCAAGCAGCTTGGAGTTCCCAGAGAGCCCTGCAGCATGGTGAGGTTTTTTGCCTAAAAGTGGCTATCAAAGTTTCAGGTGTATCAAATATCATGAGACACACATTGCAATCCGCTAGAATGGTATTTTTATGTCATGAACCTGTAGATATGTGTTGCTGCACTCAACAATAGATCAAGAGCATATGGATGTGAAACTCAGCTGTGGAAGCTTTGGAAGGCTGTATGAAACTGAGAGCCAGTTCTCACGTAGATTTACCCCTGCTTCCCTGTAGTCTTTGTGGGACCCAGATGGGGGAATTGCCTGCAGTGAACCCGCCCCACAACCACAAGTACACTTTGTCTGAGGTGGAGTTTTCTTTCAGAAAGAGATTTTACAAAGAACAAATACTTATGCAATCTGGATGAGGAAGTCACTGGAACCAGGGAGTGACCTCAGGGAGGTATTGTATTTAAAAGTGTGGGCAGCTCTATTGACTTTAGTGAAGTGTTGAAGCACAGCTGCAACTGTGGTATCTATGGTGTGCCCTCTGTGACATGTGCACAAAGCTGAATATCTCAAAATTAGGCAACAAATGACAGCACGCTGAGCAAGGAGTCACCTAACCAAGGAGCTGCCTGGCAGGGTCAGAGGTGTGCCTTCAACTCTGCCCTGCTGTAGTCTGGACTCTCAGCTCAGGAACCACGCAACCATTCCTGCCTCCATTCCAAAGGACCCCCTGCATTATCTTTAGCAGATAAGCACCAAAATTCCTTTTTTCCCCAAAAGCTATAAAAGAGGTCAATGTTCTCTCTAAAAGCATAGTCACTGAGATAGCATGCCACTGCCACAGCCCCCCTGCCTGCAGAGTTTAGCAGCTTTGTAGCTTAGAGGTTAAGCATGCAGAAGTTTTAAGCACCATAATTTTAGACACTAGTCCAGGAAATATATAGGCACTGTAAATTCTTCATGGATTTTCCACTCTGCAGATGCAGTAAGCCATTATGGTTGTGGTTTGTGACACAAAAATACTCATCAATGGTTTCTGATCCTAGAAAGCAGCAAACTGAACAGAGAATGTGGATTCCAAGGAGTAGTCATGGAATGGAAACTCAAGGAGATGAAAGAGATTAAAGCAGCTGACAAGGTGCAGAAAATTAAGCAATGGGCGAGTCGAACCAGAGGGGGGAAAAAAAAATGATAGAGAACTGCAAATCTATGTGAATGTGCACACACATGAGTGACTGCCTGGGCTGTACTGAGTTTCTACTCATGCACAGACACAACTTTCCATACATTGTAGCAGATTCAAAAGGAAACCTGGCCCTGAACCCAGGGCTGACAAACCATTTTAGTCAAGAAATATAACTACTCCAAAGATAGTAAGGTACAGTGCTGAGACACAACTTCCAATACAAATGGCAGAACATCAAAAAACCACTTCTGTGCTCAGTCTAGCTTCTCCTTTCAGGATATTCTCACCTTCACACATGCACATCCTTAATTACTGAAGCAATTTCACAATGCTCGGACAAAGCAGGGCCCTCTTTTGTCCCACAGCAGCTATAGAGGAGAGGCATCATGGCTAGGCTTCTCCAACGAAGATTTGGGAAGGGCTTTACCCACGCTTTCTGCAAGCGCGCTGATGGCTAAAAAGGCCAACGTGAGATAGGCAAGTCCAATTGCAAAAGACACAGTGGAAAGACTCCAAGAGGAGAGGCACTGCAGAGAGAAATAGGCAGTGCCTAAAACTCACATCTACATTCATTACAGTTTGGATGTTTTCTCAACTAGCCTTGGTCCAATCTTGCAGCTGGAGTGTGTGTAGCTTAGCTGCATTCAAGAGGAACATGTGTGAAATCACGTTTGAAATCGCACCAGGATGCAAATCAAAGTGCATGTGTATTGGGGGTGCGTGTTTGGGAGATTAATTTCAATAATTCTCCCATGGACATAGTCACCAGGTCGATCCAAAACTAAAAAGTCTTGATCTGTCTGTCTGTCACGGCTGCAATTGCCTCCAACGCCCCACCACCCAAAGCAGAACACAGTGCTCATCTCCCCAGCCCCAGAGCCAGCGATTCTCCTCACCCCAAAGGGAAGGTCTATGTTTGAAACTAGAGACACAGAATCGGATGCAAATGGTATTCTTTGAGTCTGTGGGCAGTGTCCAGGGAACACTTCAGTTGTTCCTTCATTCACTGATATTTAGCGGATCCTCAGAGCAGCAGAGTAGCAGTTCGGTTTACAGATTACGAGAAAACAGACAAAGGGAGTACATGATACAAAATTAAAGACATTACTCCTATCCCCCATAAATTACCTCGGTAGTATTTTAACAGCATTAATTTCCCAGTGTATGTTTAAAATACTATGAAAAATAAACCCACCTAGTAGACTAAGTAGGCGTTAATGAACAAAACCCACCAGAGTACTGTTTTGTGTTCTCCAAAACACCGAAAGAAAAATACCCCCGCCATTTCTGTTAATGCCTTTCCAGGGGAGAAGGAATCATAATTTTCTATACTGAGAACGAGAGTGACCTCTTGCAGTCGGAAAGAAAATAAATTAATAAAACTAATTACGCCCTCCGCGCGCGGAGGAATCGAAGGCGCCAATTCAGCGCAGGAGAGCCGGGCGCTTCGGTTCTGTTCGCTGTACAACTTGCCCGTCACCGCACGGCCCCGGGGAGGCACCTCCCGGCGCTTTCCCGCGGTGGTTCCCACGGCCGCGCACCGGGCGAGGCTCCGCATCGCCTGGCGGTGCCGTCCCGGGCAAACTCCGGCTGCCGGAGCCTCCCCCCCGCGCACACGGGCGGGCCGGGCTGCTCATGGCACCGCTCCCTTAAAGGGGCCACGCGAGTGCGGGGTCGGGGCGAGCGCCTCGCACACGCAGAGCTGCGCCCGCAGCCCGACCGCCGCCCGCCAGCAGCCCCGTCACACAGCACAGCGCTTGGCATGTAGGAGCGGAGGAGAGGAAAGGTGCGTGGCGGAGGGAGTGGGGAGAGGAGAAGGAGGGGGGGAGGGAGCGGGGGAAAAAAAAAAAAAAAAAAAGAGAAAAAAAAAAAAA
>JAWWEE010000074.1:140529079-140577298 GCA_035221455.1 Xenops minutus | reverse complement strand
GGGAAAAAAAAAAAAAGAGAAAAAAAAAAAAAGATCTGCCTCTTTAAATGCTGGGGGCTGAGCGCTTGCCGGGGCGTCCGCAGCAGATCCAGCCTCCCTCCCTCCCTCCGGTCGGCCGAGCCTCTCGGAGCTGATGCCCAGCGCCGGGGCGGGCGGCGCTCCGCTCGGGCGCTGCCGCTGCGCGGGGAGCCGCGCCGGGCCGGGGCCATGATCCAGCCGCGCTCGCCCTAGAGCGGCAGCCGGGCCCGCCGGGTAAGTTCGGGGCCGCCCGGAGCCGGGGCAGGGCGGGGAGAGGCGCACCTGGCCGCCCGGCCCGGCTCGGCTCACCTGGGCAGGTGAGCGCTTCGGCCGTCCCCACCTCGGACCTTCCGACCTGCCCCGGCGCTCGCAGCCCCCCTCTAACAGGTGGCTCGGAGCCTGCCGGCTCTCCGGCGGCTCCGGCGCCTCTCTCCTCCTCCTCCTCGCTGCCGCCTAACAGGTGGTGGTGCCGCCGCGCCTTCCTCCGTGCAGGTAGGGAAGTGCCGCGTCCCGTCCCCCCTTCCCCTCGTCCCCGAGGGGCTCTCGCAGCCCCGGGGGCGCTGGCAGGGACTGCGCTGCGGCGGGGACAGCCGGGGTGCCCTGGGAGCCGCTCACCCCGCGCCTGCCCTCATGGCTCCGCCGTGTGTCTGTCTTTGCAGCGGGCATGGGGAACCAGGTGGAGAAGCTGACCCATCTGAACTACAAGGAAGTTCCCACGGCCGACCCGACGGGTATGGACAGAGATGAAGGGCCCAGGATCGGGGTCTCCTACATTTTTTCGAATGACGATGATGAGCTGGATCAGCAGCCGGATTCGGTGCATGACCTGGGGGGTGAGCACCCTGCCCTGCAGCCCTACGATCCCCAGCTGCACGAGGTGGAGTGCTCCGTCTATTACCGGGATGAGTGTATTTACCAGAAGAGCTTTTCAGAGGAGGACACGCAGACGGAGGAGGGTGATGGAGGTGGGGGCCATCTGAGCACCTACACCCCGGAGAACCTGCTGAATAGGTGCAAGCCGGGTGACCTGGTGGAGTTTGTGTGCCAAGCCCAGTATCCACACTGGGTGGTCTACGTCGGGGATTTTCAAGTTGTGCACCTGCATCGGCTGGAGGTGGTGAACAGTTTCCTCACCGACGCCAGCCAGGGCAGACGGGGCCGCATTGCCAACCAGCTGTACCGCTACAAACCCCTCAGCCCGGCCGTGGTGGTGCGCAATGCCCTGGAGCAGGTGGGTTGCAAGGATCGGGACTTGAGCTGGAGAAACTCTGAGTGTTTTGCTGCCTGGTGCCGGTACGGCAAGCGAGAGTTTAAAATCGGCGGGGAGCTGCGCATAGGCAAGCAGCCCTACCGATTGCAGATCCGGCTGGGTGACAAGCGCAGCCACACGCTGGAATTTCAGAGCCTGGAGGATCTGATTATGGAGAAGAGAAGAAATGACCAGATTGGTAGGGCTGCTGTGATTCAGGAGCTCTCCAGCCACCTGCAGGCTGCAGAGGAGGAGGAAGAAGGGGAGGAAGACCATCACCATCATCCAGGTGCTCAGACTGCTGTGGAATAGCAGCCTCAGCACCACCATACTGCTTAGTTTGGGTGATGGGGATTAAAACTGAAGGCTGCGAAATTGAGCTGTTATAAGCCCTTTGGGCTGCTTCGGTGCAGCTTCATTCCAATCACATGTGAAAGGAAGGGGGAAAGCTGATTAAGTGTCTGTGCTTTAGTGCTTAACTCCTTCAGTGCTTGATGATAAAACCCCTGACTTACTTGTAGAGGATAAAACTCAGGGCAATTCTACCCCTCTCCTCTCCCACTTCTTTCCCTTCCTCTCTGACGTGTTCACACATAGCCTTTTCCTTGACCATCTGCTAGTAGGCTTGCCCCTACAAGATGCTAAATGCCTTTGACATCTACTTATCAGCAGAAGTTAATAGTATTTAATACTATTAAGAAGGAGCCAGCAACTTTCAGGACATGACTGTGTAGCTCTGAGCATGAGGTTATTGTTTTTCCTTCTCTGCTCCCATTTCATTTCAGCTATGGCTTCTGTTGGTATTTGCAACAAGCTTGCCTGCTTGCCTGGTGCAAGACTTTGTGGATTAGTGGCCAATCCCCCAGAAGGTGTAAGGCAGAAATCTCCACTAATTTTAATGAAATGGGTTTGATGTGCCTGGTGCCTTCTTAATAGAGAGGAACTTGCAGGTGGGTGGGGAGACTTTCTCCTTTGCTATCAGCATATGGCTTTGTAGACAGAGGATGTATTTATTGCTGGTAGGTCCCAGGGAAAGTGAACGTTTGCCCCCCCAGTTAAGGAGTCTGTGCACTGGTGTGTGCTGGGACTCCTGCAGGCCGATTGTGAACTGTGCCAGTGGCCACCTGACTTCCCCTAAAGCAAATGGCAGAGTTCTTGATTGTGCCTGTGGTACACATTGAGGCAGTAGAAGCAGGTTGGTTGAGTGTAAGAGTGTCTTGAGTAAACTGACACTCGAAAGGATGACCCCTTGGCTGGATGCTCCTGGCTGTGAGCGTGTCATAGGTTCTGCACCACAGTAAACACAGCTGTGATAGAAAGTGATGGGAGGGAGCATATGCTTGAAGACATCACAGGCAGGGGGTTTTGTGTGTTCCTTTTTTCCTTCCTTACTGCAAAGGAGTTTCCTCTTCATTAGGGATTTCATATTTCCTCTTTTGCTAATTTTTATGGTATGCAGCTGAGCTATAGCATTAGAGAAAAGGAAAGGACATACCTCCAAAGTTGTGCAAGTCCCTTGAGGGGGAGTGCAATGCCACTTGCCCTGAATATTCTCTGAACTTGTTTTCAGTTGTTGAACTGCTCTCCCACACAAGCAGCACTGTCAAAATTTTGTCCTGGGATCTGGAGTGTTTAAGCAAACAGTGATTTGGAGGCAGTTTCTAATGCAGAATTCCTTCCCCTTAAAGCACAGTATGATGATGTGAATTTGAAGATAAGCTGAAGTTCATTTAAATAATGGAAGCTAACAGTGTGACGTAAACTTGAAGCATAGTTAATACAGTCTTCCTCGCAGTTGTTTACAGTTATACCACAAATAGAAAAGTACTCTGTGCCCTTTCCACCCCTGAGATGAGAGCAAAGTTTGTTGTTTAAGAATAGGTAGATACCAGCTTTTGATTAGCTAAGACTGTACAAAGCAACTTTGCCAATGTGAGCCAAGTAGACTGGTGTCATGTTTTCTGCCTAAAATACACAAGCTAGGAAAAAGCTGTCAAAGACTACTACTACATCCTCACTTCAGAGGGAAAATAGTTTTCAAGGTTGTGCAAATACCCCATGTACTGTTTCATTAGTGACTCCCATGCCCCCATTTTGGCCTGTGAAAGACTCAAATCCAAAGGAGAGTTTAACACCAAGCTCCCTTAGAATGCTATAGCTCAGGTGCCTGCACGAGGTGTTTTTTTCACCAATATGCAATTGAGTTATACTCAGGTTACTGTGGTTGTCAAGCAGATGTGCAACCTTGCTTTGATAGCGTAATAACTACCCATGTCGAACTGTGATAGGGTTAATATGTAGATGTCTGCACACAGGTTTTATACAACTGCTAGTAACTAATAAAAGCTGAAATGATCACTGAAATAGTCTGAAAGAGAGTGAAGTAGAGTCTCTCTGTTGTACTACTGACTGAGACAACAGATTATCTAGACCATGAGCAAATGTCTGGCTGTGGTTTCTTTCATACTGAAACCTTGTACATAAAAAAGTTTATTTCACTGTGTAATATAGCTATGTAAAATAATATTTTCTTACAGATATTTTTGAAAGCTTAAAAAAAACCTTCATAACTTAGCATTTGAAAGTAAATTGTTATGCACATTATTTTCCAGTCCTCTGAATGGGTTTATTTTTCATTCATGATCTAAAGGATATTCTAGGTCATAAAGTATAGAAACTGCTATAAATGTCAAATATTATGTATCTACAGGGTACTAAGCAGTAAACTAGTTGTGAAAATATTTTTCCCTTATGTCTGAAATACCAGAAGTATGACACTTAGCCATTTCTCTCTTTCTGAGATAGCGTGCATAATCTGGCTTTGTTTTCGGTTCTTTATTTCCACTTTTTGTTTTAATAAGAAAAGGACCAAATCTGCTTGTGAACGGAGAGCAAAGCTTCTTTGACCATCTGAAATCTTGTTGTCTATTGATCTTGGTGCTTCTCTGTACTGGTGCCTTGTGGGATAAATTCCCTCACAGGCACAAGGCCTTAGCAAAGAATTCCAGAGCTTGCACTGCTTTGTTAGGGCAGAGGGTGAAGGGGGAGCTTGCGTCACAGCAAAGCAGAGTCTGGCATGAATTCTGCTGTGTTATAAAATGTATGTGCTCCTCTGACACCTGGGATACAGGTTTGACATTTAAAACAGATATTTGGAATTTTTAAATTTCTCTGCAAACTGTTTGAGGATTTATTGTCTCCTGGCATTCCTTTATGTGTAAAAGTAGAGGGAGGGAAGCTTGGCATTTTTTTTTTTTTATTTTGTCTGGAAGAGGGCTCCCTCCATACATGGATTTCTTATTTCAGCAGATAAAGATGCACCTGTTGAATCTTTAACAGGCAGTTCCTTTTTCCCTACCTGTTGATTAGGGAGTGTTATTTAATAGGTGCTACTAAATACCACTGCACACATTTCTAAGCAGTCTGGTTTTAAAGCCATGGACCTGTAGTGAACTGGGTGTGAGAACAGGAATTGCTGTGGTAGCACATCACAACTGCTTGGTTTCTTGTCTTTGCTGCACTTTGCTCAGTTACTGTCTGCAGACTGGGCTGGGCTTCTGGAGCTTGATTTTAAAGAAAAAGGTGTCCCAGGAAAACTGACTCTTCTGTGTATGTGTCTACTTCAGGACTTTTGTGTAGATCACAAAAGAGGGGAAAAGAATAGATAAAAGTGCTGTTCTCTGCAGCTGCTGCTTTAGCATGGAGAAATGCAGGTGCGATCTTTCTGCAGAACTTGTGGCTCAGCAAAGGTCTTAAGCCTTTACTGAAGTTTAAAGTTTTGACTAGACCCTACCTTCAGCCACTTGATAATCAGAAAGACTCTTCACGTGCTTTAAGTGTATATTTACATTTCTTTGTGAATGAGGGTCTGGAATTTCAATCCGAGGTCTCTGGTGGGAGCATGGAGGATCTGAGGTTGCATAATCAGCAGGAGAGAACAAGTAGTGCAGTGAAAGCTGTTTCTCAAAGGGCCTCTTGTCCAAACAGAGGTCGTGGAATCCGGCCCAACCTTTGGCCTCAGTTTCCCTCTGGAAATCCAGGAGGTGCACTGATTCGGTGAGAGGTGTGCTACACAGCAGTTCTCACTAAGCTGATGATCTTCTACAGACTGTTCTCTGGTATCTTTGTCTGTCCTGTTATGCTTGAACTTTCCCTTGCATTTTTAACATTTAAAGTTAAAATAGTTTGTTTTAAGAGCCCTTTGATTGTGCAAACACTTAATCATCTATATGAATTTACTCATTTGGGCATACCTACTGCTGTGAATATCAATATGCACGTGTGAAGGCTGGTAAGGCTGAGCCCCAGATGTGTAAATGTAGCTCCAGCTAGGAAATGCAGATGAGCAGTCTTATTTCCCTGGAGTATTGGTGTGTTTTATGCAAATATTGTCTTGAAAAAGGCTTTATAGTAAAACCTACAATTATCGCTTGATTGAGTAATTTTAAAAACACAATATAGACCTTCCATGGCAGTGTACAAGGACATAATCTGAAGACTATTTTGTTATCCTTGATTCACTGTGAATATGAAGTATTGATTACAGCAACTCTCTAGAGCTCAGCTGGCCAACATAGTAGGCAGTTGTAGGGTAGGTAGGGAAAATTCCCAAAAGCTAATCAAAACACTGTATTTTCTTACTTGGAAAAATATTTTCTTCAGACTGAAGGACCCTAGACTATGGAAGTAAACTTTAAATTGCTCTGTATAAATTAAACTCCATAAGTTTTGTTCATTTGAATTCATTATTCCATTCAGTACTAAAGTAGGTAATATTATGTGATGAATCTATTTCAAATTTTGAATGTAATGGTGGTTTTCTTTTCCTCTTCTGCTTTGGTTGAGTTTTACCAAAGGTCTGTCTTTGGGTATGTGAAGTGTGTTGTCGAGTGGTTTCCCACCTGTGGTTTTCTGACAATTAACAGCACCAACCATAAAGCTAACAGCCATGTAGGAACAAATATTTTTTGAAAGCAAAATTTTAATTTTGTATAACAGATCAGAGACTAGTAACTAAGTAGAGGTAGGAAATACATTGTTTCCAACAGAAGTTTCTATTTCTAAGAAATCTACTGTTAATTGAATATGTGTTGACTGCTCTTATAAATCAGTGTGCAGTGATAAGGCCAGGAGTATTGTATCATGGGCTTAGACTTTCAGATTAGATTTTTTTAAACTGTGAATGGGAAGAAATCAGGGTGATTTCAAACATCAGTGGTTGAGATGGTTCCTTTGCATTAATATTGAATTATAAGCTTTCTTTAAATGCACACTTGGAATTCCTGACATTGTAACACTTCATGAAATCATCCACAAAAACAAGTGTAATCACAAATATAATTTTTTTCCACCATGAACATTTTCTGTAAGCTGTCTTTTGTCAGTAAATGTTGAATTGTTAGTGCAAATATCTTCTTTTCCTGAGAAAGAAGTACACATCATTGATTGTACCATTTCCTTCAAAATGAAGGGCATTGCATAGTAACTCAAAAGAAATAAAAGATTTATAGTATCTTTTACAACCTTACTTTCTTTGGTTTTTTTGAATGGCATGTTTTTCTCCAGCTTTTTGGAAAACTCATAATTTCTCATGATGGATGCATCAGACACAAAACAATCAATATTTGCACTGCCTTCACACGTTAGATGAAAATTTAACTCTTTGGTTGTGCTCTTGCTACAAAGAGGAAGACTAATCTCTGCATGAGGCCAGACCATCAAATGCTTAATATGTGATAGCTGTATTAAATCCAATGAGGATCTGGCCCATAATTTAATTTTTAAGTGGAAAATGAATTCAGCAGCAGATCATATAGTATTAGCTGGCACCCAGGCTTGTCTTGTCTGCCAGCAACTGCTAAAGGAACAGATGTAGTGTCTACTACAGGGAGAAATGAGAGAACATCAGAACTCATGGGGAGTTTTTGGGAAAATCTGTACAACTGTTCAGTTTGTGTGATGTTTTGTCTTATGGCAGATCCATGGATGGTGTGGGATCTATGTTCGACCCATAGCAGGTGTAGGGATGTTTATTACTCAAGGTGATGAGGGTCTGCCTTGTATGTAGTAAGATGTTATATCTGTAGTGTAACCATTCTTAATTTGTTGAAGCCTTTCACTGTGCATTTTGACAATGGCAAAAACAGGGATGCAGCCAATAAACTATATTTCTCCCAGAGGTCCTGACCGAAAAGGGCTATTTGAATCTCACACAAAAGCACTGAGACAGCTCAAGCAAGAATTCTTCAAGTGAAACCAACCTAAGGAAATCTAGTTGTAACGAGATGAGACTTCTGGTGAAAGTACCAGTAGAGATCTTAGCTCTTCTGTAGGTTGCAGCTGTCCTTGACAGCTGTCTCTTAGGTGTGACAGTGTGAGACAAATTTTTATATCAGAGATAGCAGCTTGTAAGGCTCAGGGCTGCAGGTGTGACTCTACCATAACATCAGATTTATAGCTCTGGCATGGGTTTAGGTGACTTTGAACAAGATGTGTGAGGCACCCAGCTGTGCTCAATGTGACTGCAGAGTGCCTGAATTTTCAAGTGTCTGAGATTAGATTTGAAAACATGAAGAACCAAAAATGTGAGTTGGATGACTGAATTATTACCTGAAAATACCTGCTCAGCTGTCACCTGGCACTGGAGGCCAGTAAACTCTGAAGGTATGTGTGTATTCATTTAGTTACCATATTTTTCATAATCTTGAGGTTCTGGGCCTTTTTCTCATCCTGAAGTTTCTTCAAGAACATAAAGTAAAGCCGTCCATGAGTTCTCTCACGGTCTGTGCCCATAGCGAGGGAAATCCAGCAAGTAGGATCCTGGCTCACATCCCAGCAGCTGCTTCCAGAATCTGGTGTGACATCAGATACCAAGAAGGAGCATCTTGAAAAGGATGTTTTCACTGCCCTTTTATTTCAGAACACACCTGAGCTACAAATAGGGTAATGTAAAATGCACACACAGGGGTGTGGATTGTGATGAGCTTTCTGCATTCCTGGCTGGCTGCTGTGGGTCATTGGACTACTGCAAAGAGATTTTCTCTTCAGCTACCTCTTTAATGCACTGTGAATCACTTCCAATACAGCACTCATGGAGATTCTCACCCCACAAAAATTTGAAAGTGATAGGAAGTTTGAATCCCCATCATCCCCAGGCAGAAGAGGAAATCAATTTTCAGTCTTCCTCCATCCTGAAATTATGCCCAGATCTCTAGGACACTATATGAAGGCCTACTGCCCATCCCTAACACTGGTGGTGTCATTGCAAAGGAGGATGGCCTACGTTTCAATTTGAAAGAGATGTTGCCTTGCACTTTCTTCCTAAGAGCTCTGCACTGTGACAAGAGGCAGTAAGAGTGCTCATGTGGCCCATAGTAAGGTTCCCAAGGACTAGAGGGGAGAGGAAGGGGTGAGGGAACAGCAGACTTGAGGATCATGGAAAATCCATAAGAGTTGGAGGGAACTCTGGGGATCATCTAATCTACCCCCTTGCTCAAGGCACTTGCAACTAAAGCAGGTTACTCAGAGCAGCATCCAGTCAGATTTTTCATAACTCCAGTGATGAAGACTGAGGACTTCTCCAAACAACTTTCTATCATGCGTAAGGTGAAGTTATTTAGTGTTTGACTTTTGTCAAGTACTCCTTGATTATCCATGACACCCCTGCTTGATTCCTTGCACAAAAGAATGGACCATTCTCTATTTTCCAATTCAATAAGCAGAGACTCTTCCTTTCCCTGCTTTAGTACAGCTGGAAGATCAGGCTTCCCCTGCAGCCAGGAGAGCATCCAGTCAACCTG
Organism: Xenops minutus; assembly: GCA_035221455.1. Lineage (NCBI taxonomy): Eukaryota > Metazoa > Chordata > Aves > Passeriformes > Furnariidae > Xenops > Xenops minutus. The sequence goes on along the minus strand of JAWWEE010000074.1, from coordinate 140,568,232 downwards.
CTTATCTGTGATGCTCTACAATCTGCTGACATGCTACAGCTCTTTTACTTGATCTCACAGATGCTTCACCAGCACAGACCTGCAGAAAAGGAGCCCCAGGAACACCCTGAGTCCTGGAGGTGAGTCAATCTCAGCTGAGGGCCCAACCCCCCCCAGTTGCTCTCTCACTACTACTGAGCAAGAGAAGAATATGGAAAAGCTTGTGGGTCAAAGACAGGGAGATCAGTGACCCATGACTGTCACAGGCAAAACAGACACATATTGGGGAAAACTACATCTATTGTCAAAATAGGTTTGAATTGTCAGAAAGAAAGACAAAAATTAAAACAAAGCTTTCCACCCTTTCCCCTGACACCAAGGGATGCAGAGGTGGGGATGGGGCTGCAGAGGGTCCCTCCCAGACCTTCTGGGCTGCTCCTCCCTCCTTTTCCATCTTCCTGCCCCAACACAGGCCCTTCCCTGGGCTACAGTGATCTCTGTAGGGCGGCTGGAAGGAATCCATGCTCTGGATCTCCAGCTACTCCTGCCCTCCTCCTCTTCTAGCCCCCCTTGGTGATCCCTCTGCTGCTGCTCCCTCCTTGGATGCCAGTGACAGATCACCATTACTGAGCATCTCTGTTGCCCTCAGTGGAGTTTCTGTTCCCTTCTGGGAAAGTGAGTGCACCTGTCAGCCACAGCACACTGAGGACTATGTGCCAGGGCCAAGCAACTATGTAGGTCTCTCCTTACACCTGATCCAGAGTCTGATGGAAAATGAAGGACTCAAAGAGCCTTTTGGTCAGGAAGGTCTGGCAGAGCTTGTTAGAAGGATTTAGAGCTTGCTGGAAGTCCATGTTGAATAGTCAATGAGGCTCATTTATCTTACTCTGGGTCTCTGAGAACTGTGGTCAGTCCATGTCAGAACAAGAATTTGTTGCGCATGTCAAGTTAATCAGCAGAAATTAACTAGGACTGTTAAGAATTGAGGATCATATAAAAATCTATGCTCTTAATTTTTCCATGCTCCTGAGCTTCTTCCATCCTGTCCGATTCAGAAGAATCATTCTGAGGCAAGCTCTGCTCTTTGTATAGTAGTTAGTGCAATGAGGTCTCAAGGTGTTTACAAAGTATTAATTAACTCAATCACCAGAGGGCAGAGGAAATGAAATGAGGATGTTCTGGACCATGAAATAGATGACTCACATCCATGGAAAAGGTTTAATTGAGCAAAACAGGTACACAAGTGTACCTTGCTCACCACACAAACTGTATAGAGGAAGATGAACCTCCATAGAGAAAAGGATCGAGGTGCCCTGACAGTGCACAGAGAAGTGTGTGCAGTGCTTATGTAAATTGTGTCTGTGGAGAGCAGGGCTCCGTACAAAACTCATCCAACTCCCATAGAAGGCAGCTGGCAGCCCTCTCTTCCAAAGCTTTCATTAGAGCTGTTGATCATATCCAGTGGGGAGAAGGTGCTCTGCTGGGAACCTCAGCACTGCATACACAGTGAGGACTATATCCTTGACAACCAAAGGTGTTACTCCATGGAAACACCTTTCATGCTTTTGTTTTGTCTTCTTTGTGTTTTCTGTGCTCTTGTTACTCAGGAAAGCAATGCACCCTTGGAAGGGATGTGCAGAAGAGGGAAATGTTCAGTGGTGGGGCAGGCTGGTGTGCACACCTAGCCATGTTGTTCTGTGCTACAACCACCCTCCTGGAGCTGGGTTCTGCATCTCTCCCTGCAGACTGAAGGAACAAGATACCCACACCCAGACTTGCAGATAATGGGCACTCATGCAGCAGTGTTTGCCCAGAAAGTGGTTTCAGACCTCTGCTTTGCCTAATCCAGAGCATGGTCTTGGACATTAAACTTGAGCAAATGCTCTAACCAGTGCATGGTGCCCGATTCATTTGTGATCTCTGGATCATGTCAAAGCAGAAGAGCACTACCAGCAGGAAATAAGAAACCTCTACCTTCAAGTAGATGGAAGTCTAGTAGTTACAGTGTTCTCTGGAGAAGCCAGACACCAACGCTTCGCCTTTTCCAGCAATGCAGAATTTTCAATGGCAGTGATGGGCCTTATCTCTTCCATGTGATGCACACAACAGCACAGGTCTAAGTAAATGAGGGAGAGAAGTCCCATGGTGGACTGTTCAATGTCAGATTCAAAGAGTGTCTGTAGTATCTGCTTGAGCTATGTTTTCAAGAGGTAGAAGTGGCCACAGCAAATATGCATGGACACAGATGATATTTGGAGTTGTTTGACCAGATCTTCTCAGCCCAGGAAGACAAGAATTCCACCTTAAATATCAGTGGACCAGAGTTTTGTTGGTTTTACCATTATTATTACAGACTACAGATATGATTAAAAGACATGCCCAACTATTAAAAAAGTAGTTTCTGATTAACCCTATGTATAAAATAGTTTATTCTTTCCAGGCACATCTCTGCATTTTGCCACCTTCAGTAGACCTTAATGCATGTTTACCTGTTTACAGCCTTTGCATGTCCAGATGTGTCTCAGATCCCCAAGTCTAATGAGCACATGAATTAATTATACTACAAAGCACAGGAAGTATGTTAAATCTTAAATTAAGTTATTAAAATATTACTGCAGAAAATCAATAGCAGCTTGTAGCCCATGGGAAGTGACTCTGCAGGGAAAAGCACCATTTGCAGGTGAGGTGGCACTTGGAGCACCTTATCATATTCATGGAGATGAGGTGCTGACCCCTGCAGAGAAGCTGCAATTATAATGAGTCTCTTACCTAGTTATCCCAATACATTTATGATGGAAGCTGAGGTACTAAATAAGATGCTAGCAGGATATAAATAATGAGGTGGTACATGGCTGCGTGTTGGAACTGAGCCCCTAAAGAAAATAATGGCAAAGGCACAAACTTAACTTACATTGTGCTATTCCTGTGGGAAAGGGGTGGAGAGGATAATGCCACATGGAAAGCTGATTCCTCAACTTGTAGTGAGTAACATAACTCCATAGCCTGCTTGCCTTTGTTCAGAGCTGGAACAAGCAGAGTTGCATTATTGCAGAGGTCTAACCCTAGGTGCGAGGCTAGATTCCAGCTGAATGTGCTCCCAAAGTCTAAACCTACAAAGACCATTTCTGGCTTCACATAACTAATCCCATGCTGAGAAAGGGAAGAAGCAGCTGAATGCCTGGGCCTAGATTCATCAAAGAATGAATTAATCAATGTCCCACTGAAAAGGATTTGAACTTATGCATGACTGCTGTGATAGTCTGAGACTATCAGAGTATGCATTATTTTATGGTTCTTTCCTGTTACTATGCAAAGCATAACTCATATTTCTAATTAAAAATTTTAATATAGCACAGCATGTATGTGTCTCATGGTACAGCGTAGTAAAGATTCAAACTGGGGTTTTAAAAAGCAGCAGTGATTTTTTAACCACCAGCACCAATGCTTTTCAACACAATTCTGCTCTGCCCTTACCCTCTCCTGCAAAACCTGTGGCAAGAATTCCTAACAGGAACATCAGTGAATTTATACAACGTTGTACAGCAGTGTGTGTTGTGACAGATTTGCTCAAATATCTTTCACTGAGATAAAGGAGTTTCAAAGAAAAATGGCACTATTGTGAATTTTCCCTGTTTTGTAAGTCTATATGGCTAGATTTAGAGATTGCTGAAATGCTTTACTGCTTCAATTAAAGGACAAAGAATTAAATAAACTTTGCTACTAATTTCAATGGAAAAAATAATTACTAGTAATCATGTTTTGGTTTAAAGTACATTACTCTATTAACTGGCCTGGCCTCCCATAAGCTAAATCTAAAGCCTAGTGAAAAACAAACAAAAAACTTCCATTGAGAGTTGATATGGGACACATTGTGTGTAGCTGATTGCTGGTGAACTGCAGAAGAGAAAAAAGTGACTTTAAAAAAAAATCAGACAGCAGCCAATGTCTTAAAACTACTCTGTGCAATATTGCACGACATTCCACTTGTTACAAATTTAGCACATGGGAGCACTGGGCTTCTTGCTAACTGAAAGGCTGAGGTTTTTTGAAGTCTCTTAAAAGCCTGTCAGCTCCTCCCCGACTATGGTAAAAAGGGACATCCCTTCACAGCCTGCGTTAGAAACCAGATATTCCATGCAGTCACATTTGCAGACCATAGCTGTGACTAGCATAATGACTATAACATACTTAATGTTGTCCCCTAACACGCCATAATGAAGAATGAAGAGCTGGGGATGGGAGGTAGCCCTGGCCACTTCTTTTTAGGGATCTGCTTAGTTAGGAATGTATTCCTTTAGTTTCCATCGAAAGTGCTCCCAGATACTGAATTAAAATAAAGCCTCTGTCCTCTGTTCAATTATGGCTTTTCCTAGATTCATGTCTAATTGCTCTGACCAGAAGTTTTCCTCAGGGAATCATTATTAGGTCTCCCTTAGCCTCCTTTTTCAGTCACTTCCTCTCTGCTGAGCTGATGGTTTTTGCAGCTTGAAAAGGTCTATCCACTGTCTTTGCTTTAGCTCAGCAGCTTCCACTTCTTTCAGGGCAACAGCAGGGTTAACTCACTACTCAGTACCTCTGACAGAGCTATTGGAACTGTAGTATTGTTTCAGGAATAAAAGCATTATAAAAAGAATCATTCTTCAAATAATATAGAGATTATCAGAATGTCTCATTCTATGCACCTTTAACAACTTCTGCATGTAGACCGAGAATATTTCCTTGCTATTCTCTAGGGCTTTTTCACCCAAAAGAGCTGAATTCACAGCACACAGCCACTCTTCTGAGTCAAGCTGGTCTTGCTGTAAAGCTTCTACTCTCCTCCCTGCCACCTTCTTGAACCACATCAAAATAGGATATTTCCTCCGAGACTGAAGTTTCTGGGGTACAGGAGACTTCAATTCCTTTAGTGAATGTACTTCCTTGTCTGACCCATTTAACGGGAAACACAATTGGTAGCAGAACCTGTAGGAGATATATAAATTCATAACTGTGAGTGCTGCAGATGCCCACAGGGTCTGTCCCTTTGCCATATGGAAGACCTTGAATAGTCAATGGTATTGCAGGTGCCACAGGTGGTCCCATGATGAATATTTTTAGCCTGATTTTTTTGAGGTAGGAGACTAAACAACTGACTGCTGTTGTATGTGTGTTCTACCTGGGATTGCAGCTCTCCATTTGGGAAACGGCTGGGTGAGGAATCGCCACCCAGCACAGGCACCATGTTGCCCACTGCCCAACTGGGCACTTTCAGCCTCACAGTCCTGCAAGTTCCTCTGCACGGATACCATTCCTTGGGCATGGGGATCTGTGCCAGCATCCCACCCCTGCACCCTTCCTGTGTAAAATATATAGATGTTCATCAGCTGCTGCAGGAGACTGTGGTTAAGGTAACCATGAAAAACACTTTCAGAGTTCTGTTGGTTTTTTTTGGTGTTTTTTTTTCCTCACAAGAAATTGTCATTGAGATTATAAGCACCTCTTGAAGATACTTGCATAAATATGTCATGGAAAAACAACAGATTGCAAAGTGGCTGTGTCATCTGTGTCAAGATCTTCACAGCACAAGATGTTTTTTCTTACCCTTTTGGACTGCTCTGTTCCAGAGATGGTAAGGCATTGAAAGAAGTTCTCCACAACTTTTGATGTCCTATTAAATAATCTTTTATTGCCTTTAAGTAGCTGATGTATCTCAATGTACTAAGCTTATAAACACTACTTTTGGCCTGGTAGCTTGTAACTTTACATTGCATTAAGAATTAAGATTTTTCTAATCCAAATCAAGAAGCTAATTGAATTTGGTCATTTTTGTTGGAGTATTTTGTGAGCCTGATGCTAGGCAGGCAAATGATACACCTGGTCTGAAAGGGTTGCCTGTCTGTGAATAAGGACAGATTTATCTCAGAATTAATCCAACCACCCAAATGAGAAACCCTCAAAGGCAGCCTATCTTTAGAAGTCTCAATCAGAAACAGCACCTAGTTTGCTAGACCTCAACTTCCCACCCAAATAAAACCTATAGCTCACACGTGATGACTCATTACTCGGGAAAATTTTTATATGTTTCTTACATGGTGCCATTTAATAAAATAAAATCTACTTAGAAAATCATAAGCAAACTGCAAAAAGCAAAGACAAAAGTAGAGGAAATTAGAGAGGTTCATAAATGAAGTTCACCAGGGCTAGAACTTTCTCTCTCTGACATGTAATGATATCAGAGGCCTCCATATCTTCTTTTGAATGAGAGATTTATATGCACAAATGCCCTATGTGTCTTCTAGGTGGTTTCTGTTTTCTATTACCACTCTGCTTCCCAAAACCCAAAATGGAACAACTCTAGTTTGTGTGCTAATTAAGTGTAAAGTTGTCTGAATTTCTTTATTAATAAAAATTTTAATGTTCTCATTGAATGGAACATATTTTGCTTCTCCTTCTGAGCTTACCTGATTTGGATATATTTGTACTGTAATCTTTTTTACTCCTCTACAGATGAGGAGGAAAGGCCCAACCTATTTCTCATATGGAACATCAGTTTGTCAAGCATTTTGTGCATCCTCTGGGATTAGAGGAGCTGTGAAATTGTATCATTATTGTTGCCTGCTGCATTACTGAACCACCAGGCAGGGCCTGAGAAAATATACATACATGTTTGTGCAATGACGTTTTTAAGCCACTCCTTGCCTTTTCTTTTCTTTACTTCCTACATAATAATCCAGCCCCAAAGTATTCCAGACTAGTGCCCAGAATCAGAATTTCCTTCTCTGTTTTAAACAAGAATTTTTTCAAGTATTTGAGCTATTTCATCCAACCCCATTATTTACAGATTGGAGAACTGTTGCTTTTTGCTTAGACACATTTACAGCCTCTGAAGAGAGAGTCAGACTTGCAGACCGCTGTGAAGTGATTTAGGTTTCAACCTTTGTCTTCACAGCATGCCTTTGAAAAACAGGCCACTTGTAGCCACAGAATTCGGCTCTGCAAACACTGAATCTTGCACATAAATTGCAACAGCAGAGCCATGGCTTTGTAGTATGGAGGTCTTAGTGAAAAATGTGGATAGGCCTGGAAGTGCTCAATTTTTGACAAATTTATTTTTTCCCCTTTGCTACAGCAAAACAAATTTCAGAACTAAGTAAACACCAAGCTGACGGGAAATTCATCAGGGTGTTAGAGAGGAAAGTGCACTGGAAAGACCACTCTGACACTGCGGAAGTTACTGCTTCTTTGTAACCTACACCTAAAAAATGCTCCTAAATCAAGAGTCTGAAAATGAACAATTAAGTGATAAAGCCTCATCTCCGTGTTTGCTGTTGCTCCAGCCGTGCCTCACCAGGGAATTGTGCTCCCTGTTGGTCCCGTGGGACTGCAGAGAGCTGACACAGAGGGAAAGCTTGCAGCTCCTGACAGGGTGCGACTGTGCTTTTGGACACAGCCCTAAACAAACAGTGGTGTCAAACTTTTCAGTCCTGCAAGGGAAGTCACCATGACGCAGCTAGTCATGCTAGGCTAGGCTAGGCAGGATTAACTCTTCCCAAGGCAAGGCATTTTCCTCTTCCCTATTCAAATCTGAGCAAAAGGCTCACTCACCCACTCCTCATTCCCTCTTTCCCCTTCATTAGCTTGGTGACCAGAAAGGCAAAGATTCCAGCGTGTTGACAATATGTGGGTGTGGAGGTTTCAAATCCCTCGTGCACTTTTACAGAATCACAAAGGTTAAAGCAATGTGAACATTTAAAGTGTAAGGAAGCAGTCTGAGGAAATGTGGTCCCAACAGCCTGACAGCTCTGCTGATATCTTATATATTTCCTCCAGGATAATATTGTGGCAACCTGGAATGTTGTTTTGAAAGATGAAAATAGGTTGATTGCTTACACTGTATTATGGGATGTAATTCTAGAGAGACTTTCATAAATTTGTACAAAACTTAAGGTTCATATTTTTAAGCTCTAATGTTATGTAGCTTCTGAAGAACAAGAGGTGTAATGCAAATAAGTGGTGTGTAATGTTAGCATGGGAAATAGAGATCTTGAATGGAAAAAAAAAGGAGTTTTGGTATTTTCATAGAAACATGTTTTGAATTTGTGGATGGTTTTGCCTATTTTTTTTTTCAAGAAGGGAAATTACAGTAATTTCCTGCCAATTTACTGCCATTCTTAGGACTATTATTATAAGATACTGCAGTTAGGGTTTTATTATTTAATAAAGAATCCCACCTACAAATGGGCCAAAATATATATTGTAGATTTTAAAGTGTTGTGTTAGCAAAAATGTTTTGCAAATTTGAGGAAAGGCTTATGAAGCTGAATTTCAAGAATTTAATTTGCCATTCATTGGTCTTTATTCTCTTTTGGCTGCAAATGAGGCATGCTACTGTTGTACATGAAAAGAAACAGAGACAGAGAATATGAGTCATTATTCCTGGTATATAAAAGCAAAATGAATGAAGTTTGTGCTCTGGGCTTTGATCTCAAGCAGCTGTTTTGCTTTAGATAAATTTTCAAAAATCTGTTATCATTTTAGACTCTGTGATAACTAGTACAAACTGTTTAGTTAACAAACAGAGCATTTTTCAAATAATGCTGAGAGGGATTTCTGTCCACGTACTAACATACACTTCAGTATCTCTGATGAAGGAACAAAAATGCAGAATAGCCAAAGACAGGTGGTATGTTCCAATAGAGGCCAAATGGAAATTACTGCTACAAGGAAAGGGCATTTGGAAGACATGATTATTTATTGATAACTCCCAGTTTTTCATCGTTTTGACTCAAATATCCTACAGTGATGTGAACTAAATGCAGCGCAATCCTGAAATTAAGATTTTCTTCTTTCCAGTTTCTCACAGAAGATGTATCTGCGAATTGGAAAGTGGACTGAGGAGCAAATAAGATGCAAATCTGTGCACAGAAATAAAATTTTGGTTTGAGAAAGTGCCAGGCCCCTTCTCCATGCAGGCCAGTGGCCGCATGGAAGTCACCATGGATAATATGAGCAGCATTGTGTCATTCATACACAGAAAGTTGATGTGAGATCCAGAAGCAATTTCAACACTCAGATTAGGGAGAAATTGGACTTTCTCAGTTGAGCATTAACAGCTACAAAATTCAACACAATTTACCTGGCTAAAACTCCACAAAACTGAAATGCTCATCAATAGGTATTTTCACAAACATATCAGGTTCTGAATAACAAGCTGACTGCTATGAATAAGGAGCAGAGAGTTAGTTCTTTCTTCAGCCTCTTACACTGAACTCCTGTGGCTGCTGCTAACCGTGAGAGATTCTGCCCTGAGATCAGGGAGAGGGGGAAACTAAACCCTCCTGTTTTCATGTGTCAAATAGTCACTAAGTGCAAATATGTTTTCCTGCTCTTTTAAGGATGTACTACTGCAATAGCTTTATCAAGAGGTAGATACTGCCATTGGTTTAGGCAATGTTTTATCAATACAATTTTCCTGTATTAAATTACAACCCCCATTGGCAGAGTTGGGCAAATGTTCCTCCTTCCTGAAGAAGCCTGCATCTCAGATATAGGCTTTAAATTGAAATTTGTGAAGTGGAAAGAAGATTTAGAAGGTGCTCTGTTGTGTACTCAGCATCACTGTGCCTATTGTGGAAGGACAAGCCATCTTTTTCTGCATTTGGGGTTTGCCAAAGTATGCAAAAATGGGTCTGGACTGGCTGGAGTTGAAAGGAGGTTCGGGTGGTGTGAATTTGCTTGTTAGACTCAGCCTTGCAGCACTGAGCCTCAGTCCTAAGAATAATTTTAATGTAGGAATGATGAAGTGTTCTGCATGGACCTCAGACTAGTGTCTCCCCCAGACTAAGACCAGCGATATGTTAAGAAACAGGTTTGAATTGAACAGAAATTGAACAGAATTGGAGTAGTTTGAATTGTGAGCAACAGAGATAGTATAAAATATATTGTTTCACAAAGCAGAAAGGTTCCCTGAATTTTTATTTATTCAGTTCCTTCTACGAAGAAAAAGTTGTTGGGTTCAGGAGAAATGTCTTTATTCTTGCACAGAAGCACTGTGTATGTGTCTGAGAATGCAAACATGAAAGTGATTGGGCACTGATTGGTAATAAAGGTGAAAGTCCACAGTTCATTTTCGTTGCCCACAGTGGAAGAAAGAACAAAGCAAACAATCAGAATTAAAAGTCAAGTTAATTAAATTCCAAACACATTCCAGTGTAATAAATTACCTCAGTATTAGTAGCATGAGCTAGGAAATTTATTACTAAAAATAGCCTTTTTTCAGTCTCCCTAGGTTTCCTCTGTACTTAGCAAAGAGAGGCAAACACATCCAGAGGGCATTTCGGATGTTAGGAGAACTGAATTATTTTCTCATAAGTGCTCAACCTCTTTCTTTTCCCCTCAGTCAATATATATGTATACACAGACACAAGGAAACGTGGGCACACAAACACAAGGAAAGATTTATATGTGTATACACATATATGTCTGTGTGAGCATATAGGTTATGCAAACATTTTTGTGTGCATGTGCTAACAGTCCCCTCAAGATGCACTCTGAACCTAGGACCCTCACCCACACTTACATTGGATAAATCCAGTCGTGGAAGTTTGACAGGGCAAATTATGATTCTGCTCTTTCACTGTTTTTACAGCTATGCCACATAGAGGAGTTATGTCTTTACTTACACTGATTTACTTCATATCAGAGTAAGACTTTGAGAATAAAGCTTATCAGATACTATCAGAATATTTATATGGCTTTGAATAGAAGCTAGTAGTTAAAGAGTCAATACATGATTCAGCAAACTAAATGTCATACCTGAGAGATATGTAGTCACATCTTCAGCTTGTGTAAGTTAGCACAGTGGGCAAGACCCCTGCTCTCCACATACCAGTTGAAGGACTAGTCAGAGCCTCCCTTGAGCAGCATTTGGGTCCCCCTGCACACCCCTGTGGGACAGTTTTGTGTGGGGTTTTCTGCTGCAATGCTCTCAGAGCAGACAGATCTCTCCCTTCTATCCTGGGCTGTGCCCTGGCCCATTGGTTCTCTCTGACCCAGAGGTGGCTGTGTTTTTTGCACGGTTAGGAAACAAAACTCTGCTGACACCAATGTAAAATGCATGAGCATTACTGAACCACATGCACCCTGAGCAGTGTTCAGGGAAGAAGACATGGCCCACATGCAGTAGAACAATTTTGACTCTTGTTTGGAGGTTACTGCAAGACTTATGATATAAAGTAACTATATATCCTGCTCCAGTTACAAACAGGTTTGGGCTGGAACTGCTCATCTCAATTAGATAAACACAAAATATTTTACCTTTTAGTAACAATCATAGTTGTGACTGTTATAATTGAGTTTCACCATCTTTTGCCATTACGCAATATAGCCAGCGATAAGCAGGTAAACCCTGCCTCTGCAATCCTTGCCTGCATAAGAAATACCATGAACGTCAAGAGTGCCAGGGTTTTCTTACTGCAAATGCTTCTCCAGTTACCTAATGCAGCTTGCAGGATTTAAGGGAATTCCTTAAATTGTGATGGCTGGGAGTTGAGTAAACAGCTCTGTAGCTGCATTACATGTTATCACAATAAGAGTGGTTAGTATTACTTTAGAGTGATTGCTGTCTTCCCTCATCTTCTGGTTAAATATCCAAAGCAGGTTGGCTAAACAAGAGCAAGAATTTTTAGGTGACACATATATCCCTGAAGTGCCAGCTCCACATCCTGACCATAGTCCCTAGTTTTCATGTGGCAGCCAGTGATTTTTAAGAAGCTCTGCGTGAATTTACTGTCACTGGGTGACTGTAATGGAGAGCCAGAATAAAAAGAAAGCCACAGCAGCACTGACCAAAATCAACTCTCTCCTCTTACCATATGAGTAAGATTGCTGGGCCTCAGGGATTATGTCCAATCCTCCATTCAGAGAGTCACCTAAAGAACAAGGAGTAAATATCAGAGCGTGGGCAGATACTACTTCCAGTAATTGTAGCTGCAGTTCTCCTCACTCTTTTAATACACTCTAGCAGAAGGAGATAGCTCTAAGTTATTAATTATTTGCTTACCCTTACTGCAGGGTAAGCCTACATCTGGTGTGGAAATCTATAGACATCACAACAATTTTCACCCCAGTGTATATACTTAGCTCTGGTAGATATGGTTGAATGTTTGAAGAGTCACCACTATTACAACCAAGTGGAGCTGGTTACTTACAGTGTCCATAAGCAAAATGGAGGTGTAGTCTTGGAAAAAAAACAATAGATGGAACTTGGTTTTCATGCTTGTATGCTGCCCATTATGTTATTGTCCTCAATATGAACTTTCAACTCAGGTTGTCTTATCATGCTGAAGCTTTGATGCCTGAGGAAAAAAAGAGCATTTAGCTTGATAAGGATTCTGTTCAGGTAAAAAGGCAACCTCTACCTACACTATAAATAGCCAGGTCACAGACTGGAGTAGATTCTTCTCTGTAACTCCTCTGAAATCAGGACAGCAAAAACAAACTGCATAGATGGTAAATCTCTAAGAAGGTAAAAGTTTACTGAATATATCTAAGCTGAGATGGCTTGATGAATATATCATGTGCTGACAGACTAAGCGGTGTATCTTTGTGTCACTAGTGAGTTACTTCTCTGTTAACTCCCTCACTACATAGAGCTGGTTTCATGTGTTTCCCTCTGTCTTTATGAATGTTTCAAATTCATTGCTGGAATATTTCAGTTTGTCCAAACTTGATCCACTTTCACTCTATTGGTATTAATTTCTTTCTGTAGTACATTAGTAGCTTTGTAGTGTTGATTAATGTTTTTCTTGTCCCCTTGTGGGTGGATCAGTTTCTAGAAAGCATGGAGATATTTAGACCAGCACATAAACAGCATATGACATGCAGAGGTGCTTAGTGGTATCAAATCTAGTAGTGGAGATAGTGAACTGGATGTCTGTTCTGAGATCTCCTAGCAAGGCAGCAGAGACGGAAGGTCATAAGAAGCCAAAAAAAAAGTGATCATTCACCAACTGATCTGAGATGGCCTTTCTTGTGCTGTTTCATCCTCCTTCCCTAGCTGCTCATGATCTGCTGTATCACTTATCAGCCTATCTTAAAACCTGCCTTTCCTCTTGATTTAGACTTCAGTTCTTGATTCTTCCACCTACGTCTGTGTTAATTTACCTCCCTCATGTTGAACAGAGAGCAGATCAAGGGCTGTCACTCTGCTCGACTTAATCTCCAAGCAGAAAATGTACAAAAAAACCAATTTCAGAAACTCACTGATTAGTCAGCGTAACCACTGTCTTGGTAACTGTCAGGGAGAGAACACCTTTATACCTGCACCCACACATGACAAGCAATGACAGATCCTGTAAGCCAAGAGACTTCTCAGCCCTGAAGGTAAAGTTTGGGTTCTGGCAGCCTCACAATGGCTATGCAATTTTCTCAGCAGCATATCAAACAGCACCATAAAAGAGGGCTGCTAAGCCAGAGTTGCATCTGTAACTGGCTGTGGTGAACATGCTGTTCTGAGCAACTTTAAATTTGGTGCCCCAATGTCACCTGCTCCATTTCCATACACCACTCGGGAGGTACCACGAATGTCCTGGCATATCACACATGCTAAATCCTTCTAATAGACCTAAGAGACCAAGTCCCTATTTCCTTTGTGTGAATGATTATAGTATGTTTTGTCATGTATTCTACATTATAGTTGGTACCCTTCAGTAAATATGGACAGTGGAGCATCTGCTAGAATTATCGAGGGTTTCAGGAAGGAAACTGAAGAGCACATTATATTCAATATGAAATGCCTTACAAAAAACCTGGCAAGATAAAGGAAGAAATTGAATGAGGTATCTCGACACAGATGTTTTTGAGGCATTTCATGGCTGTACAATGCATGTACTCTGCCAGGATAGAAAACTGCAAGATTTCAACACATGTGCAGTTTTCTAAGATGTTCAAGCATAAACATCAACTTCTCTCTTTAAAGAGCACATTCGTGTTGAATCCTCATGAGGGATTTATGTGCCTTCCTCTTTAATAATGCACAGCCTTGTAACTTGCACAGTCTCTAGGAAACACTGGCAACCTGCAGCGAGGAGAGGCAAGGAATTCTTTAGAGACAGCTGTTTTCACACATTTTTCTGCTCCTGTTCATGTTTTCAGTTCTGCTGTAGGGGAAGCTGATACTCTAATTTATATTATGTATATATTGCATAGCACACATGTATGCATATTCACATCATCACTTTAAAGACACATTTGAGTGCATACACACACACATAATATAATGTATTCACATATTCCTTGTCAGGATTGAACTTTTTCTGAAGCAGTCTTCACTGAATTTGTTGCTCTGTGCTGTCAATTGTAAAATAAAAGGTCTGTTTCACAAAATCACCTGAATACTCATACCTCATCTATCAACTCTCCTTTTCAAGTGTCATGAACTTGACAACTCAATGACTATAGATATATAGGATATGTAGGGTTATCTATAGTTCTTTTATGTATGAGTGTACCTCTACATATAAAGTGACAGATCTCCAGTTGATATATTGATTAATAAACCAATACTGCTCTGCAGATGCCACTGAATTTCTCTTGATTTACACGTGTAGAGCATCTGGTCTGTGACATACTATGATGTACACATGCTACAATAACATGGTGCAGCATTAGTTAACCTTTTAGGTATAACTAAATAAGCAGACAAAGTGGCAAAAACAGGGTGAAAAATGCTGGACACTAAAAAACATTAGTCTAACCTACCCTAAATTCTGTATATGAGCAGAAACATTTTGTTTGTTTGTTTGTTTGTTTTCCCCCCATGTTTTTTGTTTTGTTTGTTTGTTTTTCATTTTACCGGTATTTCTATCATTCAATCTATGAAGATGATTTACTTATCCATTTACCATGAGCCAAAGCAGAAGTTCAGAGTGAAAAGAAAATAACAGATATTTCACATTCCTCTGAATCCACTGTGTAAAAGAAACTTTCATGTTGTATATCCAGCACTCACTGTGATAGATGAATACTCTGTTACTCATACAGGCAGAGATTACATATTATCTATTTTGCATTCAATCACTGTAATTCGAGGAATGAAATTCTTTTTGTGAACAGGCGATAACACTTCATGAACAGGTTGATTATAAAAAAGAAAGACAGTGAAACATAGCAGCTGCCTGAAAGCACAGAAGTTCAGAAGGTTAAAAAGGTTGAGCCACTATTTTCTCGCAAATAAGATTACAGATAAAGATAAACAGAAAGCAATTTTCTTGCTATATATGGCAGTAAATGTTAACGCCCTATGAAGTGCCTTGTTGCAATCTCAGAAACCAGAAACAATATGTCTACAAGACCTGTAGAAGTTCTCAGAAGAGCAATGTATGCCCAAAGCTAGGCAGCATTGTGAACATCTTCAAATTTTGTAATAGAATTTGTAAGTTAAATAGGAGATTAATACCACAGCTAAAAACCAAAATTAACAAGTACTTAGAAATGTCATGAAGATCATGCTTCAGGGCAGCTATACGTATTAGTGATGAAAGACTTCAAAGGTTTAATGTGACAAAGAGGAACAGAACTTGACAAAAAGATGTTGGATCAGTAATGCTAGAAGCAGCAATCAGAATGCAGGGACATACAAAGTGACTCAATAAAGCAAAGCATAAAACCAGCTCTGAAGATCATGACTCATGCCCTGGGTTCTTCTGTCTCTAGTGCAAGGGTTCATTTTATGAGAACTTGTAGATGTGAATTATCTACAAGTATCAGATCAAGGTCAAGAGCAGGACCATATGTGGTAGATGCTAACTAGCATCTGCCTTGAGAGTGGTCTCTACCTTCGGTTAACAATGGAAAGGGAAAAAGTAATTTTTTTGTTGTGAGGAAGAAAGACAGAGAGGTCAATGTACCCTATATTGTAAATAAAAGCAACTGCAACCAACAAAGCAGTGGTGGAACTAATTAGTTCTCATTGAGAGGCTAAAGGAGCTGCAGTTTTTCTCTCCAGTAACCATTTGTATACACAGAACCAAGCTGAACCAGGCATCTACAGAGACAGGCTTGTTCCTACCCAGGTGGATCCTGTCAATTTGAATGCATTGGTGTTCATCCCATCACAACACAAGAGCCAAAAATCATACTGTATCTGCTGGTGTCCTCAGGAAAACAAAATTAAACCCAGTGGAAAAGAAAGAAACCAATTTACAAACCGTTTCCATTCACTAACCCTGGAAAGTTCATGAGCAGAGCAGCTCAAGACCCTCCACCTCTGTGAGAATTAAAAAGGTACAAGTCCATAAATCTGAACCAGATTGAAGGTTTCCTGGAAATGAAAAGTAAATGCCAAAGGTTCTGAAAATGTAGTGCGGTGCATGTGATAACTAGGGAGAGGCAGCCTGCCTGTGCCAATGCTAAGTGGGGTTCATACCACTGGGGTATCATAAAATTTTGCAGTGAAACAGGAAAGATAAACTAAAATTTTATTTGGACTGAGACAGACTTCTCAGCACTGGAGATGTTTTCTCTCAGGAATATCACTACAGGTTCAACAAGGAGCAAAGTCACAAGCATCACTTCTCTGCCTGTCTCAATAAAGCTCAGTAAAGCTACTTATACTAAATTATCACCACAAATTCATCAATATCTAAAGGAATATTTGCCTCTGATATGGATGCACAAAGTGAATCTAAACCAATCCCTACAAAACTGGAGCAGACTATACTAAGTAAGTGCAGGAAATTATGTAAATCATTCTATCAAAGGAATCCTGAAAGATTTAGAGGAGCACCAATCTCAGAAAAAAATTGGTTCACCCTTTCATGTTGACCCAGCATCAATGATAGCTGGGAAAAGAAAGCAAAACCCCATCAAACAAATAACCCAAACTCTTACAGCCAGGGCAGCAGGATTATCTGTAGAGCTCAGGCATAACAGGCTTACACAGGAAAAAATATGCTTTCACATGTGAAATGGGAAGAAAATGTGATAGTTTCAGCAGCCTTCACAACCTATGCAAGCTCAGACAGATCTTTGCTGCTGGAGACCAACCTCAGTGCTTGACACAAGCAGTCTATGAGCATAAAGACTTTCTGAGCAATATGGCACATTCACATTTCCCAGTAGCTTTCTAGTGCTGAAAATGATTAGTGAAACCCTGGCAACAAAGCTCATTCATTAGTTGTGTTCTTTCCAATACAGAACAGGAATTATGACAGGAGCAAGTGCAGCCCAAGTGTCAATGATGTGATGGAAAGTAAATTTGGACTTACTCATGCTGGTGAGGAAGGGAAATATTATGTAAGCAAAACCCCAATTTTCTTGTTTAAAATGGGGTTTATGATTTAGTGATGCAGAAGCTGCATGTAAAAAAGCCGAGCACAGGTCTTTCAGGTCATGTCTCTAGATAAAACCTGCTAAAGACCATTCTTTCTTGTCATAGTAAGCAGAGTAACTGGTATTATGGACTTGATATCCATAAAGCTAATTCCCCCTCTCCAAGCCCCTGGCCTCAGCACAAGAAGTTGAAGCCCACAACAGCTGCTCTATATTGGCCCTGAACAATGACAGAGCAATCTGTGGGCAACCACTAACTGGTGAGGGCCAGGCCCATCTAAGGACTGTGCTGGTCATTGAACAGTGCAGACATCATCTGTGGGACAGAGCACAGCCCTGTGCCATGGATCTGCTTTGTTTATGAGCATCGAGGCAGGTTTAGAGCTTCTTCAAACTGTGATCACAATACAGGGAAATCAGGTTGGAGTTCATTGAGAGTACTATATCTGAGGCTTTTGTGTGATGACCATGGGCCAGTGCCAGAAAAGCAGAGGATGCAGAATGTCTTCAGAGTAACATCTCATGGGTGTGGAGAGCTTATACTCGATTGCAAGACTGACCCTGGGTTCTCCATTGGAACTTCAGTAGAGTTGTCACCACGGTTATCAAAGTAAAGCAGATGTTTGGTGGAGCAGAGCCTCGCCCCTTTTATTTCCTGTTTTTAATTCAATAGAAATTTCTCCCTTTGCACACAAGCACATACATATCCACACACAGAAGACACACCTGATGGTGCAGCTAAGTAATTCCATATAATCTGGTGTGTTATACTGGAACTCACACCTTTCGGGGGGCTCTTTTTAAAAAGTTTCTGGACAAGGATACAAATATCGAGATCTGAGCACTAGTTCTTCAAACATTTAAGTTACATACATATCTTTGAGTGTATATTTAAAAAAAATTACATCATGTGCTTCAGATAAGCAGATGGCTATAAAATTTATCATAACTACATATTTTATTACAAACACTGATAATGTCTGGGTGAGAAAGGAACTGGTTAACAGGAAGAAGATAGTTTTTGTGTTTGATCAGAAGACGGACAGTTGCCTGAATCAAAAACAATGATGTATTTGTCTCTGTAGGACTGATTTTTTGCTTTGGGCAACTTTTCATTTGTTTTAAATCCTTGATTGAGGGAATCTGCAATAGATGCTGCAAATGGAAATACCAATGCTTATTTCAGTTTCTGCAGCCTCATTTCAACACTGCTGGAGAAGGGAGCTGAATCAGTCTGTTCACTTACAGTGTCTACTTCCTTTTACAGAAAAAAAAAAAAAAAAGAAACCAAACCCAATATTAAACTTTTGCATGATTATTGACATAATAAGTGGATTTCCAAGTTGTCTGGGAATGCATAGAACAAAAAATGTTGTCATCTGCAGCAAGTGCAGAAGAAAACATCTTTTAGATAACTCAGATGATAACATCCTCTTTCCTAAGGTGCCATTGGGGTCAGTTCACTATTTGCAAACAAAATGGTTCTGGTTTTGCTTATTCAGAGAGTACCTGACTCACATGTGCCATCGCTTGCATAACTTTCAGCTCATGTGCCAGCCAAGGTTGCATGAATACAGAGCATTTCACTTCAGTCACTGTTTCTTTTAGGAAACATTCTGTTCCTGAAAATGGAAGGGACTCAATTTAATGATTAACCATCAAAATAGATTCACTCTTTATAATCTCCTAGGGAAAGGGCAAATCTCTTTGACCAGTATACTTTCAGAACAACTCATTTCAAGAAAAGAGAATTGCCAATGTCTTAAATATTGCTATAGAAAATGCAAACTGGAATACTTTATAGAAGCCTCTGTTGTGTTAGAAATCCTTCTGTCCTCTGTATCTCAGGGTGTATCACTACCTACAAAAAAGCAGCTCTTTGCCTCCAGCAACTCCCTTCATAGATCTTTCAGTACTGGGAAACCTTGCCTGGTGAGATTGGTTTTCTTCCTGTAGGACATTTTGTTACAGGACTGTTGTTTCATGCATCTTTATTTCAATAAATAAAGTTGATTGTTTCTGTGTTTGCTTTTCTGGTTTCAGTACTTTTACTGTATAACAGATGGGGCTGCTAGCAACACAGAGAGATAAGGTTGCTTAATGTTTCCCATGCTAAGTCTCTGTTTTCAGTTGCTTATATCTCATTTTATCCACTGGGCTAAAGCATTTCATGCTTGTGTCTTGCCTCAGACGGATGTTTTTCTCCCTGGTTTTCAGTAAATATTCCTTTACTTCTGAGAATAAACCAAACAAAACAAAAATAATAAAAAGTCCAGAAATAAATATATTTCCTGATGTTAATTTCCTTTTTGTAAGGTCTTTTCATCTGTGACAAGAGTGATACCTTTTGGTAGGAAGGTTGTGGTGGAGTGAATTAAATTAACAAGTTCACAGCTTCTAATCTGTGAGCTAACCTCACAAACAATAAAACCACTGGCAACAAAGCATGAACCTTCCTGTGTAGAACTGGCTTTTGAGCTCTATGTTTTTAGAACAACTCACCTAAAGACATAAAATAAGTTGGAATTAATGCAACCACAGCAAATTCAAACCAAAAACTTTAATATCCTGCCTCTTTAGCTAGTATATTGGCACACACACACACACAAATACTCATGGAGCAGATCACAGTCTTATGTTATAAAGATATGTAGCCATGATCCAAAGATTTCAGGCAAATGATATTACCACCAAAATAGTTGAAATATTTTCTGTTGACTTTGCTGGGAGAAGTGTTGTTTCCTTGGTGAAGCTCCCCAAAACCTTACATTTTAAGTAAAATTATGCAGCTCAGGCTGCTCCTACGCAGAAAATACAGCTTTTTGCCTTCCATGCTACCACATCCTCTGCACACATACCACTGCAGCAGCAGCTTCTGCTCTTCAGCCATTTCCAGGCTCAGAGAAGCACTTGGATTTTTGAGAATTACTCTCTGCAGGAGCAAGTGTTTTCCACACCGTTTGTCTGAACACCTTTAACACTGGCTGTGAGAAAGCCTCCCTGGGCTGGCAATGCTTTGTTCCTGAACAGCATGAGCTGTGCCAGTGCCCAGGACATTAGCTATATATGATATATATTTCTCCCAGAAATGAAGTTCCCCCCAGGGAATGGTAGCTTTAATAATGCCTTCCAAAAAAGTAAAGTAATCAATTAAGGTTTGTCAAGTAATTACTCCAAGAATTGGTCTACACAACTGAAATTAATCTTTTTAAAATAATTAGCCTTATAATTTGTGTGTCTGACTAATTATATAAACATTTACCATGCATACTTTCAAGCTAAACTTAACCAGCTTCCATACAGAAACTGCCTCAGTGTAGGAGATCGTACCACAAATTACAGAGTTCACATGTTTAATATATGTCAATA
The DNA here is from genome assembly GCA_035221455.1 of Xenops minutus. Taxonomy (NCBI): domain Eukaryota; kingdom Metazoa; phylum Chordata; class Aves; order Passeriformes; family Furnariidae; genus Xenops; species Xenops minutus. The sequence goes on along the minus strand of JAWWEE010000074.1, from coordinate 140,547,574 downwards.
TATTTTCAAGGACATTTACATAATATATGCAAATGTATTGAAGAGTCTTAGCTGTTGCAAATTCTAATCCCATCCTCAACATCCAAATCGTACATAGCAGTACATTGTGGGCGTTGGGTTTTTTTCTTATTTTAACTGACCAGCTCCTCCTCCAGTTTAACTAAATTAGCGAGGCTGCTGAAAGCTACTCCACATGGGACCCTGCTCTGGGACTGCTTGGGCACTGGAGCAAAGGCAGAATGCAGCTTGGTTATTAAATGTAGTGATTCACTGGGGACACAGTAAGGTTAGAAATCCACAGTCATCACTGCTTGCCATTTACCTTCCAGCTAGAAACCAAGAACTGTTTGCCTTAGCCTATAAAGTTTGGGATGATTTGAGCTTGATCAGGAAAGATAGTGTTACTCTCCTCATGACAAACAGCTGGAGTAATGCCTGGAGACTAAGCAAAATGCACAGGATGAATTATATTATATGAACTAAAAGGGATATTGGCCTCCAGGCAGGCTGCCATGCTTCCAAGCTCTCATATTCCAAAAACTGCTACAAAATACATTGTATTAGCACATACATTTTTCATTTATTTAGAGCTAGAGTACTGGAGTTTGAGGTTTCACTTTCCAGCACTGAGCCAGCTCTCAACAGCAAAGTCATGGCACAATATCATAGAATCATGGAACTATAGAATAGAAGAGAATAATAATAATAAAAAAAAACAACAACAAAAAAAAACACCCCACAAAAAATCAACCAACAAACTAACCAACCAACCAAAAAAACCCAACCCCTCCTGTCAAGCCCAGTATGCAGGGTCAAATGGGAACATCTCACCTTGTCTTCACTTTAAATCTCATTCAGGGAGCCAAAACTGTGTAAACAAGCCAGTCCAAATACTCCCAATGCACTTACTCTCAATGTATAATGGCCTAAATCCTGACCTCACTTTGAGACCTGTGAGTGTTTTCTGCTATTACCCTGGGTCATTTGGTCTCTGTGATGGAAAAGCTGCTATTAGGTAAGTAAGTAATATTAAGTAGAATTAAAAAGCTCCAAGTGGAAAATTTAAAATGTCCCTTAGACTCTCCCCAAATGCCACTGGGGCGCCCACTGGAGATATCATGGTCTTTGCAGTAACCTGTCACCACTGATTATTCTCAAGCCTCTGAACAAACAAAATTAGTCTGTGGAATACAGCAGGGAAGAGAGCTCCAGCCTGGGCCCTTCCTTGGGCTGCAGCCCTTAAGGGAGAGCTGCTCCCACTGGGGCTCTCCAAAAGCCACAGCTCCTGTAGGAAATATCCTCTTGCTGTGGCACAGGGCCCACCCTGGGCTGCAGGGTCTCTCTAGGGTCCAGTTGTGGCCATTCCTGCTGTACCATAAAACCACTGTGAAGCCTTTTCTGAAAAACACAGGGAAGTGCAGCTGCTCACGGAAAAGGCATTTGCACTTGGACCCAGCTCCATAGGAAAGCTGGGGCAAGAGCACGTGGGTGGGGAAAGCCGTGCTTGGGTCCCACAGCAGCTCCTGCCCTCTCCTACAGTCAGAAAGTGGCTGCAGATGTGTGGCCAGAGGGTAAGTAGGAACCAACAGCAGCAGAGAGAGGGGGGAAGTTTTAGGAAGCACTGGGAACAAGGAAACAGTCATAAAGTGTACCTGCAGTTACAGGCTGTAGAAATACCACAAATCAGTGCACTTCTACAATTTCTTTGCACCAAACTGGGCTCAGTTGCATACATGAATCCAGCCATGACTTATAAATTCTCAACTTACACAGCATCAGTCACAGGTTCCTTATTACACAAAGTTATTTTCCTTATTCTATCTGCCACAGATGATAAAACTAAACAAATGGATGAATATAATTCATTCACTTGTTTATGAATCTGCAGTCCTACAGAGATGGTAGGATACAGCAATCCAAACTGTGGACAAAAACAACACAAGACCAGAGTGTACCAGCTTATAAGGATTTATTCCAGGAAAACAAATGTGCTCTGGGATTGATGTTGTTTCACTTCTTTCTGGGTTTCTTATCCTTGCTTTAAAACATTTACTATAAACATCAAACATCTAAAAAAAGGCACTGTGGTTTCAAGGGAGTACATGAGCTCAGGATAGAAATTGATATGAGTTTACTTAGGGCTTTGAAAGGTTTTGAGATGTTAAGGTCCCTTTTAATGGAAAAGCCTAGGTTGCTCCTTTGAAAACTGTAATGGTGCAATAGATATATACACAAGAAAAATCTTTCTTCCATCAGTGTATTATTCCATGTGCTTTGGGATGAACTGTTAATGTGAAAAAGCAATCAAAAAATATCAGGTGGCCTGTAGATTTGCTCTCCAGTTGAGATCATTGTTAACTTGGTGTGAACTTTGCACAAAAGCAGTGACAGCAAAGAAGTGATAGCTGAATTACACTGACATGATTCAGTTTGGGATTTTTTATGTAAAAGAAAGAAAAAACAGGGAAGAAGAGCAAGTATCACCCAGTGCTCAGACAGAAATCACATACCCTGCGAAATGCAGGAAAAGGAGCTCAGTAGATAACTGTCTTGAGGACATCGGGAATACACAAACTGGCACTGAGGACATTTGCAAATGCAAGTTAATGCCTTTCAAGATTAGTTTTTAAACACACAATGATGCAAATGTTTATTTATCCACAGAGTGGCAGATTGTTAGTACTGCCTATGCCAAAATATTCTTTGGCCGCAATCCAGTGACAAAGCCTTGTCTGAGAGATACTGATCAGTCTGGGGAGCTGAAGTGACACAGAAGAGATTTAAAAATCAAGGGAGCTGTTCTCTGAGGCATACACAAAGTATTCATTAACTTTTAACAGCACATAATTCTCTCCATCCTATCTCCTGCACTGCAGCCATATGGGAAGAAACAATATTTTTGGGAAACAGATATATTGGTTGCCCTGTCTCTGGCAAAAGGATTAAAAATTTCCTGGCCCATTCGTTTGAGTACTTGTATACTTTCTGTGTACAGATTTAGGGTCTAGGAAGCAGTTCAGAATGTTCACCTTTAATTGCCCAGTTCCAAAAGCAGCACAGCACACCTCACCTGCATATATGCATTTTACACCATAACATTTAGTGTATGAGAAAGGGGTTCCTGCAAAAATAAGGTGGTGTTGTGGGACCATAGGTGCCCTACCAAGCTGAGAGTAAGGGCTCCCCAGGCTGGAGAACCTTCTCCAGGCCCAGGGGAAATGCAGTTGTTGCCCAGACCAAGCCTCTCTCTGTCTCAGCTTTCAAGGCTAGTTTTAATAATTTTGCAAGTTACAGTGAGGCTTGCTAAGTTATGTTGTTATTAGTGATCTGTAATTGTCCATAATTAAACATAATACTGCAGCAGATACTGTTGGAAAAGCTCCACCACTTCTTCATACTCTGGAGAATTGAAAGAGTGTAAGTCTGCAGTTTTCCTGATTTGGTCTCCACAAGTGTGACAGAGAATTTATCTTTCATCACCAAGACTGAATTAACATCATGCATTCCCTGAAGGTGCCATGCACAGATTTCTTATTTGAGTTTTGCCATTGCTTGAAAGACCAAGATATTTCCCCATGGGCTGAGGAGCAGTTAAGCAGCTGACAGCAGACTGGAGAGTGGGGAGGAATACAGTGACATGGCAGAAAAATCTCATGGATGTAAAGAAACTTTTGCTGTTATCATGCATTTAGACTTGGCATTTTTGGTTATTCAAACTCTGCTTTAAAAAGTCATCAAGCTTTCTTTAATAGGAAACACCTACAGCCTCAACATATTAGCTTTATTCACATGCTGTCATAAATGAAAACACCAATCACAAAAATGTATGTAGATATTGATGAGGAACATAATACTGAAAAATGGCAAAACTTATTTAAGGTTATCAAATCCACGAAATTAGTTAGTACTATCTGTCCAAAATTACTGTTAATCATGAAGCTCCACATTCTCATTTCTAACTAAGTAGTCCCTCATTGTCATACAGCAATAGACAGAATGTTAGAGGGGACTAAATTCCGCTGCTGGAGATTAGATGGAGTATGGAGGACTGGTGTGCTCAGAAAATTCTCTATATGTAGCTTCATCATTAAAATTTCCCTAGCATGAGCAGAAAAGTTATTAAATTCCCAATAAAAAATGTTTAAATGTCATTAAAAAGTTTCAGTTCTATCATAATTCTCTTTAATGGTAAAAATTTCAGTGCTGGTTCTCAGTCCCGAAATTGCATTTTCAAAGAACCCTGTGCTTTAAGTCTCAAATTGCCTAATTACCATATTTATTGCTGGATTCTGTTTTCTAATCCCTGATGACTTTGTCAGATATATTTATGTTCCCTTCATTTTACTCTCATGCAAGAAGGACATACAGAAGTTGGTAAGGATGGCATGTTGCAACCCAATTTGAATAGGTGACTGTTATCACACCATATTAATACCTATTTAGCTACCCAGTATTAAAGATTATGCAAACTATACACTCGTGTTTATGAAAAATCATAGCAGTTATATTCTGCTTAACACTTATCCATGTTATACTCACAAGATGGTTATTATAATTGATATAAATTAAACTTCAAGAGTCAACCATTCGGTCTCGAGTTGACAGCACCAAAAACCATTTAATTTCAATTGAAGATTTGAAGAACAATCCTTCTACTTCTTGGCTTCCTTTAATTAAAACATTGCCAAAAATGTAATTCAAGGGAAGAGGCGGGATAAAATGTTAAGAAAAGAGAGTATTCAGGCAGACTGAGAATAATGAAATCTTTAAAATGTTCAAAGAAAGGCTATAGTTTTATTTGGCTCCTGTAAATTTAGGAAGGGAAGAAGGAGAGGAGGAAATAATTCCTTGTTGTTTAAATTAAGATTTCATTAAACCACAGTTCTCCTTTAAAATGGAGTGTATAAATCCACCATGATAACATTACACATTTATTGTCCTTTCATAGATTAAGTATATTTAATCAGCAACCCCCACTCCACCAAATTTTCTTAGCTTTTAACCTTGTCAGCTCAATGCCCAATCTGCCAGGCTACCTGTTTTTCCTGTCTTGAAAGTGATTGTTGAAATTCTGGTATCTTTTCTCCTTACATATTGATGATAAAATTCAAGATGGCAGAACTTCTGCAAATTAAAAGTGTTAGAAATGTTGGCAGCCAACCTCAGTCAAGCATGTCTTGTTTCAACTTCACTCTTGTTATATTAAAACCATAAAACACTAGCTTTATCGTTTAAAACAAAAACAAAAAAAAAAAAGAAAAAAAGGAAAAATTCTCATTAATAAACCCCAAAATATTGAAATTTCAAGTATAAAATCTACTGCAGTCATTGCAATCAACAGATTTAACACTGAAGAAACAGAGCAGTTCTGTCATGCTCTAGATTTCAATTCTAACTCTGCTTTCAGTATAGACATTTTTTAAACTAGAAGCAAAGTCAAGCTATCGTATTTTAATATAATAAATTAATGAATCATTAAAACATTCAGAATTTGGGCATTCTGGTGTAGGGTCTGTGCTCTTCCCAGAGCTGACAGTGATCAGAATAAGGTGGTTAAATTCTTTAGTTAAAGTTTTATACTAACAGATCTGTACTTCTAATAATTACTGAATTAGAAAATATATGTCAGAGAATATTTTCTAAAAATAATAGAAAATTAATGACAAAGTATGAACTGTAGGAACATAAAAATATTTCTGCTGCATCTAAGAAGGTGTTTTTTATTACCTTCCATTCCAGCAGAAATCTGCTTCATGCAATCATTGAAATTTCTTCAAATTTTAATCAAACATATCTGAAAATAATGACCTTTTATAACCTAATATAATAATAACTGAAAGCTGTGGGTACTTTTTAAAAATGTTCTGCAAACATACTTTAAAGAACGAAAAATGTAAAGGATGTGGGATCTTATTGTGCAAAAAAAAAAAAAAAAAAAAAAAAAAAAAAAAAAAGAAGCTAATTGGCTTTGGTTGGACCTTAAGTGAAAATATTTTAATGCATTCTGTCTAGAATGTAATGATGGGAATCACACACCACTTTTAACAGATAAATCTGCTCGTGTTTCTCAGGGATGGTAAAATGACTGAGTTCAAGCAGAACAGTGTTCTTGTTTCGTTTACCAAGGAAATAACTAGCATAAAGGCAGACAGTAGCTCCTCCTGAAAAGCACAATCTCTAGTAAAATAACAAATCAGTAGATCACTCTATTTACAAGCACCTGTCAAGCTTTTTAGGCATTTTCTACTCTTTGGATTTTCTGACAGTGAATTGTATCAATAGTCACTTATTTCAGGAGCTGCACTTAATGTATGACGCTGTGTACAACTTGCCTATTTAACCTAGGAAAAGAGATACAGGCTTATGTCCAGAAAACAGGAACTAGAATACAGGGAAAAAAAACATTAATAATGGCTAGTGTATAAAACTAGCTCATTTTCCTCTGTGCTAAGAAACCTGAGGGGATTTATTTTTATACCAGCTTGATAAGTCCAGCAGACTAGAAATTGGGGACAGCTTCAGCAAATCATATAAAATTCTGTCTGCAGACAATTTGGTGACCAGCCAGCAAACGATTGGGATGTCCTGCCTCTCCAGACAGTGAAGCTCTGACTTTTATGTGCAAAGATGGGTTAATTCTACTCCTCCAAATTAACTTTGACTCCACTTTCTCAGCAATGTCAGCCTAAAACCCACTTCTCATTCCACTGATGTTTTTAAATTGGCAGGACTTGGGTGAAATTGTAGATTCACATTGTTTTCATTTACCAGTCAACACTTTTGTCTTGGATGTAGGTAATTTCAGTGGGATCATCTTGATGTCAGTCTTATGTGTTCCTTTCTTACTTCATGGAGGAGCTGGAGTGTGGCCAAAGAAGGGCAATGATGTTGGTGAAAGGTGCAGAAAATATGTGTTATGAGGAGTGGCTGAGGGAACCGGTGTTGTTTAGTCTGGAAAAGAGGAGGCTTGGGAGGATCTTATCACTCCCTACAACTCCCTGGAAGGAAGTTGTAGCAAGGCGGGGTCAGGCTCTTCTGCCATATCTCAAGTGAAAGGATGAGAGGAAATTGTCCTAAGTTGCACCCGGGGAGGTTCAGCTTAGATATTAGAACTTTTTTTTTTTTTTTTTTTTTCACTAGAAGACCGGCCAGACACTGGAATAAGTTACCCAGGAAGATGCTGGAGTCACTGTCTCTGGAAGTGTACAAGAGGTGTCTGGATGTGATGTTTAGGGTTGGTTTAGGGGTGATTATGGTGGTGCTGAGTTGACAGTTGGACAAGGCGACCTTGAAGGTCTCTTCCAAACTTGATGATTCTGTGATTCATATGGGCCTTGGAGGATGCAATTAAGAGCAGCCTGCAAAGTGGATTGAGAACCAGATGAAGGCTCAGAGAAGTGAATTATTATTAGAATAAAAAACTAGCCTACATGGCCAAGGTAAAAAACCTAAAACTGTATCTTGCTGTTAAAAAGAGAGGTCATAGAAACTACACAAACAATAACTGAAATGATTAAAGCTATAAATAAAACTGGAGAGGGAAAAAAAATTGTAATCATGATAGCACACAGCCAATTTGTAGTCCTCTGATGTTAGATGCCTAAGGCAGGACATAGGTCTCAGGAGGCTCCCTGTGTGGTCAATGAAGAGAGAGCAATACAGTCAAGTGCTCAATTTACGTGCCTAAATAAACCTGGAAAGGCAAGGCAAGAGCTCCTCTTCCTCCCCTGATTGCTCACAGTCAAGGGTAAAAAGCTTTCAAATTTAAACCTCTTAGCTGGTTGTTTCACGTCATGCAGCTAAGATTCCCCAAGGACTTGAACCATTGGAAGGGTCTGGCAACAGTGTAAATGATACAAGGATGTCTGAAAAAAACCCTTCCCCGGGGCATGCAAAGCCAAGACAGCAGCCAGGGCAGGGAAAAAGGGGACATAATGGAGGTGGGAGAATGGAGGCAGTGATCCCAGCAGGTACAAAGACCAGGCATGGCTTCACGGCTGGCTGCTGCTCTGTGCCCCACTGCAAGAGTCCTTGAATTAAACGTGTTTTGTCTCTAACATATCTGAATTTTTATGTCAAGGCAAGCAGAGGTGAGTTTCCTGTTTTCTGGCCTCCAAGCACTCCACCTCTTATTCAATTAGACAGTAAAAAGCTGCTCAGAGGATTGGGTAGAATTTTTAGTCCTGTTATATTCCCCTCTCAGTGGCTAGGAGAGTACACTAATACCTCTTTACAGAGGAAAATAGTACCACTGTCTGTGGCTGAGCACAGATTTGAGCTGGTCTCTGAAATCACAGAAATCTGTCACAATTCTCAGAGTGTGGGCTTTGTTCCTAATACCCTTTGCTTTTGAAGGAAGCACTTTCCTTTGTAAGAAGCCATATAGCTAGAATAAGGCAGGAATATGGCGCCACAGGAAAAACACTAGGTATAATTTTGAGCCCCTCACTACAAGAAAGAGGTGCTGGAGCATGTACAGAGAAGGGCAATGGAGCTGGTGAAGGGTCTGGAGTGCAAGTCTTATATGGAGGGGCTGAGGGAGCTGAGGGTGTGTAGCCTGGAGAAAAGGAGGCTGAGGGGGACCTTATTTCTCTCTACAACTACCTGAGAGGATGCTGTAGCCAGGTGGCAGTTGCACTCTTCTTCCAAGTAACAAGCAATAGGACAAAAGGAAACAGTCCTGCTTTTCACCAGGGGAGGTTTGGACTGGATATTAAGAAAAATTTATCCATGGAAAGGATTGTCAAGCTTTGGAACAGGCTGCCCAAGGTAGCAGTTGAGTCACGACCTCTGGCAGTGTTAATAAGACCTATAGATATGGCACTTAAGGACACAGTTTAATGATGAACCTGGCAATGCTGAGTTAACAGTTGGACTTCATGATCTTAAGGGTTTTTTCCACCCTAAATGATCCTATAATTCTAAGGATCAGGCTTTCTAAGAAGGGATTTTAAAGAAAGAATGTTATTGAAGATGCCCACTCAGATGATGCCATCTCCAAAAGAATGTGAAGGTCAGAAATCTAGAACAAACACTTCCTTACACATTTAAATTCATCCACTACTCCACAATAATGGAATTTATGGCACAGACTTAAGGTTTAGTAGCCTAAAATAAAAATCTTCATTTTTTTTTCAGAATTTTTCTTTCATTACTTAACCCCCAGAGAATAATGCTGTCTCAAAAAACACTGATTAAAACAATCACATAGATTTTCTCAAGACTTAATCTGAAATAGCTATAAGACATTCGAAATAAGCAGAGTACTTTCATATACATTTATCTGCACATACTCTGCTTTAGTGCTTGCTTTGTACAATAAATTGCTTTTCAGGATATTAAAACGTATCCTATTTTCAAATTGTGTGCTGTGGCTTTTTGCTGAGTCAAAACATCTAAACCTTCTTCAAATCAAAATTTTGATTATTACTCCTGCTATTGATATTTAATCATCACAGTGACACTACAGATCATGCTAAGACTCATGCTTTCACCAAGAGGGTTAGCTATAGCTAAAACCCCAACAGATAATAATTGGAAGAAGCCCAAATCCTTGTAATAAACACTTCATTTTCCTTACAGTCATAATCTACAACTGATTTTGAAACATAGACTGAAAGATACAGAGAAAAAGAATAAATTATCATTTTATACATGTTCCCATGATCACAGCTTTTTTTAAAAAGGCTATAATTCAGAGTAAATGAGCTATGCCATGCAAATAGGAAATATTATAAAAATATTAGTGAAAAGAACATAATTAGATGACAGCCAATGTGAACATGGTTTAATCTTATTAAATTAAGCAAGTTAATTAGGTAACTATTGAGGTATGCTGTAACTTTTGCAGAATTTTTTGAAGTCTCTCCACTATTCTGAACTATGCTGAACACCTTGGTCTTAACATTTGGGCTGTGGAGAAAGGAGGTAATAAACCCTATCACAGTTTATTACAATAGTTACCTGTCAGCCTGAACATCAGGAATCACAGAACCATTGAATCACAGTATGGGTGGAAGGGACCTTAAGGATCATCTAGTTCCAATCCCCTGCCATGGACAGGGACACCTTTCATTAGAATAGGTGTCTCAGAGCCCCATCTATCCTGGCCTTGAACACTTCCAGGGATGGGGTATCAACATCTTGTCTGGGCAACCTGTTCCAAGGTCTCAACACCTTCACAGTAAAGAATTATTTTTTTTTTCTAGTATCTAACCTAAACCTACTGTCTTAGTTTGAAGCCATTCCCCCTTATCCTGTCACTATGTGCTCATGTAAAGAAGATATCAAATTGCAAAATAAACATATTTCTCAGCATGGCATTACATAGATGATGTATTCAATGGTCAGTAAAGGAATAATCATACTTCAGCTTCTGTGCTGTGCCTTCATGTCCTAGCATCATTCCTCAGGCTGTGCCTAGGTAAGATCTTTTGGTCCAAGAGTAGATCAGAGAGAGGAACTGATTTTTCTGGAAAACAACCCAAGGGGAAAAGTTTCAGCATTCATCTGGCTTAGTTCCCCAATATGGCTCACAACACAACTGTGCAAAGATTCTCTTTAGCACAGAACAAGAAGAACAAGCAGACTTGAGCAATAGAGATGGTGATGGCAGATGGCAGTTTAAGCAGCCTTCCTAGGTTCTTCAGTTTTATTTCCCTTTGAAAATATTCCCATAGAAATTTTGGACAATTTTTCTATTGGGCACTATGATTCAGGCATCTCTTATTTGATATCAAGCAATTATCCCCTTCAATTTAATGAATTTCAGGTCCTGGGAGATGCCCCCCAGTGCACCAGTTTAAATAAAGTCAAGTCATTGTCTAGACAGGGTGCCGAGAGCAGGGCCTTCACCTTTTGTTCTATAAACCTACTTACATGTTTTCTGGATTGATGATCAGCAAGAGGGTTGAGGGGTTTTAATTATCTATTGAATCCCAGCCAGAAAAAATGTGCTAACTTTTGAAGCATACTCCTTTACATATGAATTTAGTTAATTTGTGGATTTGCTTTTAAATTTGTCATTATGTAAATTCCCTTGATATCTTAAGCAGAATAAACTCCACTATGCTTAGCTTTAAATTGTTTTGTGAGACTCAGAAAATGTAACAATCATAAAAGAATACCCACAAGAGTGTGTCTGATGGAGGGATAGCCAATAAAGGCTTTGTTTTTAAATAATAATCATCCACTAATACACAGTCATAATTTCTCTGTGATCTTATGAGCTGCTGTCTTTGATATCAAGCCACTGAACATCAATAAAACCCCAACCAGTCATTTCAAAGAGAAAGCCAAGGTACAACATGGAAGAATATAATTTTCCATGCATAGTATAGCCTTGTGTTGCTTTGATGCATTGCTTGTTCAAGGGAAGTCTCTATTAAGTCAGAGTGTTTTCTTTTCACTGAACTGGAAAACAGAATGACATTGTGGAAATACAAATGCTTGGTAAGTTCTTTTCCTTAGTACAAAAGCTGTAGCTGAAGCTGAAGTGTGTGCAGTTCACTGAAATCGGTGGGCTAACTGTGCCCTTACGGTTCAGCTTATGTCCCAATATTTTGTTTGAATAAAGACTGTAACAATCTCTTTACAAATTTAAGGCCTGATTTTGTGACACTTGATTTCAGTGGGCAGAAATTACTTCACTCAAGCCCTGTGTGGTGCTGGACCTACATAAAGAGCTCCACTGTGTCCATCACAGAGGGTGGGGGCCCAGTATCTGACCCCTCTGAGGGCCCTTAAAGGACACAGGGTTTGCAGACCCTTTTCTGAATTATTCCTAAGAAGTGATATTTCTGATATTTCCCTCCAGGATTAATCCTGTGACTCCACATCTCACAATTATTACCATTCCTTGGGTTTACTTCAAGTCCTGGTACAGCACCTCCCTTCAGGGAGAAGGACCTCTGATAATGTAGATTAGCAAAGCAAAATGTTATTTATTTAGAGAGAAAACATTCTCTTTGGAAAACACATAACTAACAAACAAAATATTTAAACTCAAGCCACATTTGCCCATTCTGCATCTAAGCTCATTGCAAGACCACCTATCAAGGAACAAGACACTGTCTCATTCTCGCATAGGGTCATGTTTTGTCCCCAGTTTTTGGTAGGTCTCTTGAATCAGAAAAAAACAGGATATAGCTCCTCTCAGGATGCAAACCTCCAATGGGATTATAAACAGCACTGGGAATTGGCAGGAAATATCCCCCACTGACTGGCAAGCTCAAAGGGTCTCTCCAACAATCTCTAATTCTCTTTTAAATACATATTAACCATCTAAAATGTTCTCTAGTTCAAAAACTTACCTGAAAATACCAGGTTTTCAAACTTTTTCTCTTCTCACTAGGACTCTTCAGGTAATTTAAAAGAAGAGGTTCAGAGGGTCTTCTTTTCCAATATTCTGTAAATATATTCTGTCACAAGGGTTAGAACAGCAATTAAACCAACAGTATTTATAAGTACACACTACAAAGTGCTTTATTGAAAGAATTTCTCCTTGTATGACTTCACGGGACACTATATTTGCCTGTAATGGGAATCTGGCACAGGGGGAAATTACATATATGTAAAAAAATTCCAAATAAAACCCTCTCAGAATGCAGTAGGGAAAAACATTTCTAGACAAGAGGCTGTTGAAGTCAGGAATCAAAAGTAGGAAGAAAATGATAATGTGTAATGTAAATTGGATGGTTATTTCCAGGGATAATGAGTTGGGGAGTGTTTTCTTTCCAAAAGGAGAACTATAAAAGAACTGGGGATTTTCTTGCATCACTTGCACTTATCCAAGCTTCCCTGGACTTTCCAACGGGTCTGGAACACAAGTCTAATCTGAAGCAGCAGAGGGAGTTGGGGATGTTCAGCCTGGAGAAAAGGAGGCTCAGTGGGGACCTTATTGATCTCTACAACTACCTCAAAGGAGGTTGTAGCCAGGTGGAGGTCGACCTCTTCTCCCAGGTAACAAGTGACAGAATGAAAGGAAATGGCCTCAAGTTGCTCCAGGGGAGGTTTACATTGGATATTAGGAAAATTTTCCTCATGGAAAAGATTGTCAAGCATAGGAATAAGTTGCCCAGGGAAGTGGTGAAGTTGCCATCCTTGGAGGTATTCAAAAGACCTGTAGATACGGCACTTGGTGACATGGTTTAGTGGTGGACTTGGTAGTGCTGGCTTAATGGTTGGACACAATGATCTTAAAGGTCTTTTGCAAATAAAATGATTCTATGAGTCTATGATTCTTCATTCTGTGTGGACATCCATGGTCTTCATCTAGGCTACAGAAGTCCATCTGACCTTAGAAGACCCTAAAGGGGGTTCAAAATCCTTTTCCTACTACAGAAATGGCTCAGAAAACAGTCAAGACAATTCTGAAAGGCAACCTCTGTACATAGCATTCCCTACAGTATTAGAATAACATGCCACATTATTAGTCTCTCAGTGCAGAGACTGATGCTACCTCTTGCTGTATGTCTAGAGAGATGACAGAATGATGGCAGCTGCACATGCAAGTGGCTGTCAGTGGAGCAATGATACTGAGCAGGAGATAAAATGGACAAATCAAAAGCAATCTAGGAAGCAGAGCTCTCGGAGTAGACTAGCAGTCCTTGCAGCTATATGATATTACACTTTAGCAATTTACTCTCAAGCTTTTATTAAAACTGCAGGTTTTAATGCATACTCTAATGAACAAAAACAGGTCCTAGTAAAAGTAAGGCTTTAAGATGCTTCTCAGCATCTTTTTAGAGCTAAGGTCTAATCCCTGTAAGAATTCACTCAATTGCAATTTCTAAATCTCCTCAAATACATTACAAGCACATAGATGCAACATAAGGTATAGGTTTTCACTACATACCATTATATTCATACAAAAAGAAAGCAGATAATGGATGAGTGATGAAGTTGAATAAGGCCATTTCTGAGTATATGAATGACTTCCTTTCAATAGTCAGAATCCTGTTAAATTCTCTTTTTCTGCATCATGGGGCACCAGAAATTTCTTTTGTGCAATTTTCAGGCTACAGAGGCAAGAATCCTCCACTGGTAGAAAAGTTTGCCAACCACAGTCTGGATACCATTTGTTATTCTCACCTTATTTGTGCTTAGTAGAAGAAGCCCTGTCTCCTGGAATACTGTGAATTCTTAAGAATGGTAGCCCTTGCTTGCAGTAGGAAAAATTAAATACTGAATCAAAAAGGATCAAATTCCTAAATTCTAACAGTTCACAGAGCAACTAAAAAGAATATATATTTAAATTCTCATTATTTTTAATCTCTCTGAGGATCTTCAAGATATATCTTTTGGCTTACGACCATACTTGTTTAACAAACCCTGAAAAACCCATGACGTTACAAAGCAATGGAAAAAACCAAACCAACAAAACCAAAGCAACAACAACACAACACCAAAGCACTTTTTCAAGACATAAACTGCATACAAACAATTGAAGGTCTTGCATTTTGCTTTTATTGACTTTAAGGATAGATTACGATCACTTTTGCTATTGTGATGAGAAATGATACAGTACTAGAGTCCCTTCTGGAACACCAGCTTTATTAATTTCCATTCTTGTCATACTTCAGTAAGTTTAATCAAACTACCAAAAATAGATCCAAAAGCAATAATTTCTGGGGTCATCAGATTGATCCCACATTCAGTAAGTGACTACATACCAATAAACTGGTCACTGACCTTGGGTTAACCTTCTAATGTTGTTAAACCTTAGACTTATAGTCATGGGCTATTGTGATGAAGGTGATGTGACCTTCATTTTCCTGTTTTGTTCCTCGCCACTGAGAAGGCACAATTTGGTAAATAACCCTCACGAAAGGCAGAATGGAGCAATATTCTTTGTTTCTGCTTCCCACCTGCAGCTGAGGGAGGACGGTATTTTAGTGATAACTGGCATCATTTCCTGAGACCCCAATGTCTTGGAATAGAAACTACCCAAAACTGAGAGAAGATTGCCTTTTAAAGTCCTATTTTGCAGAGTTTTTCCTTGCATCTAAGTGGAATAGTTTAGATGAAAATTTCATCCTATATAAGCTTACAAAGTAACTAAACAGTCAGGAAGCATCAAATCACTGGGTAAATTGTTCTCTCCTGTCAGCAAACGAGGAACTTAAGAACTTGCTTTTCATAAAGGGAACAAAATGTTTTTGTCTAACTTGTAACACTGTCACGGGTTTAAGGACACGTTATTTCTATCCCACCAGGACTCATATTGGGTAACTCACATGGCTGTGCAGCCACCTTATCGTCAGAGATCAGGTCTCACTCTACTGTACAGGTCTCATTTGCAGACAAAACCACACACCAAGTGTAGAGAATGCAAAGAGATACACACTTTCTTTGGAACCTATAATAGAAATTATTAATTAATTGATAATCTAAGTCTTCTAACACTTTTCATCTGTCCCAATGTGTTGTGTCTTGGAGGCTTTGCCAATTCTGCCCTTTCACTGGTGACAATGATCCACTGAGATCTGGCTCTATCAGTCCACCTCCTGTATGCTGGCAGATACACACCAGATGGTGACTTTTCATTCTGTACATGAAGAGTATGGCTTTATGAGAGAGGGAACATCTTTCTGGCTGGTTTTGGACAGCCAAAGCACAACACAGTTTTGGATACTGACCATTCTGCTATCCACTACAGTCCATAACACGAATTATAATTTTTCGGCTGGCTGTGATGGATCTAATGTCCATCTCCAGGGGGTGACTGGGAGGCCACATGAATGGCTACACAGCTATAGAAAGCTCCACAGTGTTCGAGAAGCCTATTAGTGGCAAATGTGTACAAATTGGCAGTTTCTATCAGATTTTCCAGCCTGATAGATGAACAAGCTCATTAGACTAAAATTTACTCCAAATATGTAAAACCTGATGGTTTAAAACTGAGATGTTTTCTGGAACAGCTCAACAGCCTCTTATAATTGTAGCATGATTCAGTGCTTGGGCATCTTCCATATCTCAAGTGATGTCTAAGCCATTAGCAGAGTTTCTGATAGGAGTTAGCCAGAATATCATCCTCAGACAAGCAGTGGAGCAGCTGTGCTTTCACCAGGCAGATAAAGATTTCTTAGAAGAATCCTTCGCTTCCTTCAAGTTAGAAAACACTTGATGAAGAAATGCAGTATACCTGCTACACCCTTTTCCCTGAACCCTTCTTAATCGTAATTGGAATTTTCTCAATCTTATCATTACCACTGTTTTTGGACACCGCAGTCATTGCTCCAGAGGGTAGGACTGTACTGTGATCCATTTGTCCCAGGTCAGAAAGTGGGACAAAAAGAAGGTGTGCTTCTTGGAAGACTTGAGACATACCAAGGAAAGGAGAGTAAACCCAAGTCCTGATTTAATCATCCTCTCATTAGGTTAATTTTCCTAATAAGTAATTTCAGTCCTGTTGTTCCCAATTCTTTTGACAGCATCTTTAACCATAGTCATTAACTTTTGTGTTAAGGGATGGAGCACAATGCTATACTGAATTATGTAGTGTGCTGGCAGAGTCATTTTGCCACATTCATCTTTGCCTTTCCTGCCCATTTCCGTTGCAATGTTATTTCAGTAGATATAAAGGCCTATTAGAATAGACACCAACACTTACAAGTATGTGTCGGGTCAGAATACCAGCTTCACAGCATTGTCTCTAAGTGGGTCAGTTCATAAAATATTGTCTGTTCAAATAATGCCTATGCTGCACTAGGAAAAAGGGGAAAAGTAGTAATTGAAATTATCTGATTTTAAAAGTCTGGCACCTGGTGTGTGTTCAAAAGAACATTTTAGTGTTCCACTAATAATACTTATAGGGCACAGGAAATTTGCAAAATGATGCTTCTAAAGATTTTGAACTGAAGTTAACAGAAAAGAGAAATAAAAGAATTTTTAAGAAACTTCTGCGTCTTTGGGTCTAGGGACATTATTATTTGCACATTTCCTTTATTTTATTTTTGCAGAGAATGGGCTTTTGGGTGCATCCCTACCTCAAATGCCTGTTCTGTGTGCTAATGAGATAAGAAATATATAAAGAATATATTGTGCAACAGCAAAGCATTAACTATTGCTCCATTTCCATGTATTCTTTAATAACAGACATTCTGATTCAGCAGAAGAATATTTTACTGACCTTTCCACTTACTTCTAGTTCACTGGTGTGTCTAGAGCTATCTTGTCACTTTGTAATTCATTTTTGTTTTAGCCCGAGTGACTGTGTGGAAGCAACAAGGCCTGCTGGAATGTCAGGCACAAACTCCACTCTGGAGGCACTGAAATAAACTCCACAGCCACTGGGGAGCTGGGAAAGGGGCAGAAATTTGTGTAGAAGAAGTGACCCATGAGACAAAATGAGCTGGGCTCCTGCAGTCTGTACCAGCTGAAGCGCTGGCAGGCAGCATTTCATTGCTGTTGGGACTCTGAGTACTGCAGCCTAGAGGTTGCAGAGGTTGGACCTCATAGCTAGCCACAGAGAACACAGGATACTATTTTCTGCCCAAGCACAAATAGGAATTAATATTTCTCTTGGTTTGTCTTTCTGAGCATCCAGAAGCCCCAGGTCTCAAAATGAGGGAGGCTACGCAAGAGATGAGGGCAGGTTCCCTAGAGACAGCATCATGAAACAGAAGAAATTCTTAAAATTCCTTTCAATTTGTAGGAGCCTGCTTTTCCTCTGGGCCTTGAGAAGGAAAAAACCACTTTGATAAATTAAAAACTAGTTAGTCTTCTGCTCAGTGGTCTCTTCTAGAGACAAGTGAGAAAAAGCTGTATTCACATCAGACATGGATAAACTCTGTTTTGCCCCACATATACCACACTTTCTCTGTGACTTCAATTCCTCTTGGGCACACTGTCAATGATGCTACATACACACCCAGTCATGTCTATATGAGGCTAATACATCTCTGTGTCTTCCTGGGAAACACCTGTTAGATTGAGAACACTCCAGATCTTGTGATCTTTGCCTGAAAACAAAACTATATTGAGGATGTTCACAGACAGTAAGAATCCAAGGCATTGTCACCTACTTTGTTACTCCTTTTTTCAAAAAACACTCCTGAATGCAGAGCTTTCAGTCAATGAGACCATTGGTTTGATTCCACTACGGTGGAGCTGAAACAAATAACCTGGTAAAAAACTCAGAAGTCTGGTCCCAGAATTTTTTGTCCTCTGATAACATATTGAGTTTTGATAAACAAACAAGCAAACAAACAACATTTTAATATGCTTGATATCTTTTGGAGTCAACTAGAACAGATTGCCTAGGGCTGCATTGGGTCAGATTTTGAGTATCTCCAGGGACTGAGGCTCCAAAACCTCTCGGGGCAAGCTGCTTCAGCATTTGACCAATGTCATCATAAAAAAGTTATGGCTGTTTTTAAAAGGAATTTCCCACATATCAGCTTGTGCCTTTTGCCTATTGTCCTCTCAGTGAGCATAACAGAGACAGAAAGGTCTGCTTCTGTCTTCTTTAATGCCCTGTTATTTGTTCCATAC
>JAWWEE010000074.1:140481425-140529069 GCA_035221455.1 Xenops minutus | reverse complement strand
CATACTTCATCAGTTTATCTATGAGGATGCTATGGGAGTCCGTATCATCTTATTGTAGAAGGCTATCAGGCTGGTCAGGCTCCATTTCCCCCTCATAAATCCATGATGACTACTTCCAGAAAACTTCCTGTCATTGATAGATTCGGAAATGATTTCCAGGGTCATTTGTTCCATCACCTTCCCAGGGATCAAGGTGAGGCTAACAAGCCCATAGTTTCTCAGATCCTCCCTCTTGTGCCTCTTGAAGATAGTGGCATTTATTTGTTAATCTATCTAAACTGGTCTCTCTACCTCTCTGAGAAGACAATGAGAACAAACAGGCACTTCTAGGGCATTACATAGCTCAACTTCATTTGATATTTGGATTAAAATAAAGAAAAATGCAAGAGAAATATCTTCTCTTACTGACCATAAAGGAAGAGCAGATGACTAGATCACAAGTGCCTATCTCTGCACACCTACATTTGGCTCAATAAATCCAAAGAATTTAAAGAATCATTGACTTTACCATCAAAGACAAGCTGGTGATGATGTTACAAGTTCGTTTTTCTCCACAAATGGAAACCTACTCCTGCAGTAGAGTCATGTACTAGTCAGGTCAGTTAGATGGATGAAACAATATATTTAATGGCAAAGAGACTTTCTTTCCATTTGAACTATTCTTCTTCAGAGGGAAAGGACTGCAGCCCACAGTCAGGTGCCCTTCTAATCTATCCTGCTTGTTTTGCTGAAATCTATGAAGTGCTGTGGCAGGTTGGCTAGCCTTGCAAGGTGATCTGCTGGCTATTCTTGAGAAAAGGATGTCATGTGTAAAGTAGCAAAAGCCCAAATTGAATTGGAAACTGTTTTTTTCCCACGCTTTTAAGCTATTATGAGTGATCACAGAAAAAAACCCAACAAATATTAGTAGTAGAACTTTACCAGAAAAGTAGCAACAGTCTTGCTGGATACTTAGGGATATCCTTTAAATGACCATGGGTCACTACCACTCATGTTATAGTCCCTTTGCAATAAAGAATGCTGCCTTTCACTTTTATTCCAGGCTAGGTAGCCTGTCTTTCAATTTGTACAAAATTCAGCCTTTCACTTCTCCACCTTAAAAAACAAACAAACAAACAAACCCCAAAACACAAAGCCAAACACAATACAACACAGAAAAACATAATAAAAATGGCTGTGAGAGAAATCCAGTCTGAAGGGTTGATTCTCCCCTCTAGCACAGATTGCTTCCCAACCCAGATTCCCTTGCCTAGCATCAATGTCTAAATTCTGTATCTATCTCTCCTGATATCTGGTGGAATCTGAATACAAGGCCAGGTGTGTGTGTTGCACACACAGCTGCATCCATGGCTGCCTGGCCTGGGGCAAATCAACCAGCTCCTGCGATAGATCAGTTGTTCAGAGATTCAGGAGCAATGATCCCAGGTGGGTTTGACAGATGATCTCAAAGTGGTGAAAGAAAGGCATCCAGCCTCAATGTCATTCCTTTTCACCAGAGACTTTCTGCAAAATGCAGAAGGAAATTAAAAAGCAAGCAAACAGAAAATTACCAAGGGAACAAGGCACAAGAGAATCAGGACAAAGGGGGAAAACGCTTGGAAAAAACATTTCCCTCTCCTGACAAGTCTCAGTTATGTACAGAAAGCCTGTGAGAAACACTGAGCCTATGACAGCAGAAACATCCCAAAGAGATCAGTGTGTGGGGGGAGCACAATTAATAATAAAGCCCTGTGGAATTTGTGAAGGTTCAGCACAAAAGCTTGAAGCTGTCTTTTGAGAAGCCAAATCAGCTTTAATTACTGTACTCTGGGTTATTCTTTTAAAATGCTTTTGCAGTGAAAGTTCCTCAGTCTGAGGGAGGGCAATGCTGCTCTCTGCTATCATTTCCCTTCATTGTTACAGGCTTCAGCACACAGTGAATGTGCACGAGCACAAGCAGATCCTTGATGTCTTTCATTTCAAGTGGTTTTTTTTCCCATTTCATTAACAGCCTTCAAGAAGAAAAAGAACTATTTGGGGCAAGGTTTTCTTTTTTCTCTACTTCCCTTTTTTTTTTTTTTAATTCCAGCAGGCTGGGTGAGGCCCTTTGTATTCACTACACCTTGTTATCTTAAAACCAATATAATAGAGATACACATATGCTCATTACTATTAGCTGTGCCTTCTTAATGTGTCCTATAGTGGTATTTTCAGATCATAATGGACAGTGGATCATCTGTGCTGAATAGTGAATGTGGTGTTGATTTTTCCCTCACTTCAGCAAAACCAGTGAAGGATCTCCCCAGTTTGTAACAGTGAGAAAGAGCGAAAAATTCATTCCCTGCTGTGACTTTCCAAAGACTGGTTGCTATAATGCCTCACTCACTGACAGTAACAGGGTTTACTTCACCAAGAAGGCAAAAGTTCACCATTTCTGGACCTTAGACACTGATACAAAGGAGTTATATTTTTTAGGGTGAATTAGATATGTAATTTGAGAGGACAAAAGCAAGAAGATGAGGGGGAAGCAAAGTGGGAGGCAGAATCTAATAATCCTTCTTCAACTGCTGCTAGAAGTTTTAGCAATGTGCAGCGTGGAGGGGAAGAACACTGAGCAGAAAAAAAAAGCTTAGCCAGAATTTGATGGCTGTTCCACTCTATCTTGCTTGGTAGCACCTTGTAAATGTTTTTCAGTGTAGTGAGTTTTAATAAAAATTAGAAGTGGCTACATGGCATTATGTATCATGACATAGAAGGAGGTACAGTTGTGCCCACATCTGCCTATGTCTTTAGAAATATATTTCATTGGCAGAAATATAGATTGAAAATTTCATAAGAGGCACAAAACCCAATAACTATTTTGCCCAAGTGTAGAACTAATACAGAGGTCTCATTGGTTGGGAAAGGAACTACCTGTACTGCTCTGGGGCCGGAAATTTCCTGTGTGATCAGTTCTAGCACATATCAGATTTGAGTTGAAGTTATTTTCTTTTTGTGCAGAAACATAGATATATTTATCAGGTTTAACTGTCTCTCAAAACTTTGTGGAAATCAGAAATGTGAGCACAGAAAGAATTGCAATTCTAGAATCAGAAACTGCACTCCAATGATCCAAGTTTCTCTTGTGCCCATAGCTGATCACTTACAAAGGCCTTGTTTTGTCTGACATTTGTAGATGTTGTTTCCTTGCTGTGCAGTTTTGGATTATGCTTGAAACCCCTTGGAGAAGGATACTTCCTTTCTTCCACTTAATCCCAGACAAAAAGATTGTGAGGACAGAAATTAAACATAAAGTAGGGCATGATAGTTACAAAGCAAGAAGTATGATTGGAGGGTCTTTGGGACCAGCAATGAGGACTGCTATTGAGGATGATTCGAGTACATTTCCCTTAGGTCAAAATCAGCCTCATTCATCACTGTGTCCATGCTCAATTGCAATTCCAGGGTTCAAATCCCCTCAGTTCCACCCAACAGACAGTTCCAGCTGTGGGAGCATAATTGGTTCTTCAGCTCCCATCAGTACCAAACACTTGTTCTCAAGAGTGTCTGAACAGTGAATGAGATTGAGGCAAAAAAAAAAACCACTTATGAAGTAAATGTCTACTCCTTTAAATGTATTAAAAATAATAATAAAAAAAATTTAAAAATTCTGTCAAAAAATTAGAAATGTCCAGTACACAGCACCTCATCACCTTTGGTAAAGTCCCTCACCCTGAGTTCTTTTGAAATCCCATCCCACGCAAAGCTACCTATGTTCCATTATCAGACATTCATTTCCAGCCATCGCCAACTGCACTTTCTCCTTTCTCCTGTCTAGATTGAAGACAGGAGAAACATCAAAGTTTGAAGTTTATTTACTAATCTGACTGGAGCCAGAAAAATAGATGTTCCTTATTTAATATCTTCCCCATTGTTTCCTCAAGGACTTCTGGAATTTCCTCAAGTCATATTCCATCTGTGTTATCATCTCATTTCCTGCTCATGCTGCCTCACTGTGTCTTTTGCCTTAGCCCTGCGCTGCTGGAGTAAACAAGGAGTAGACTGCAGTGCAGAACACTTAAAGTAGTCACATTGAGTAGCTCCTGTTCAGTGCAAGGATCTGTTAGTCCTTCAGGAAAGCAGAGAAGGAAGTCTCGAAATAACTTAAAATAAACAGCAGTGAATTGACATTAAAAAAAGTGATGTTCCATAGGATCCCAGCTAACAAAGTTGGACTTTACCCCACTGATAATCTGAACATCTTTAGTGATCAGAATTCTATGACTAAGAAAGACCCATGGAGAAATTGTGCTGCTGCAGTTCAAGGAAAGCTGTCTTATTATTAGGGAAAAGTGATTTTTCAATTTGTGGGAAACTATTATTGAAAGCACAGTAGTCATTAACAAAGCTCCTTGCATTAGCATTTACTTCTTAACAAAGCCAGGAAATTCCAGTTTGACCCCACCTCAGAGGACTCCACTGCATGCAGGCAGGGTTGTGTGCAGTATGTTGAATACGTTACATGGATTTTTTTAATGTTTGATTCTTATCCAGTACTCCCAAAGTTTAGGATGTAGGCACTCCTTCCAGACTCATTTGCAATGCTGGGATGTAAAGCCATGCTTTTCAATTCATGTAATATCAAACAATGGGAAACCTGGACACAGCTAATGTGCAAAACCTTAGATTCGTATTTTTCCAGATGAGAAGCTTTTTAGATTAAAGTATTTTTTATTATTATTTTTTATTTTTTTAACATGCTTTAACATATTTAGTGCAATTCTGGTTGCTACAGACATGCTTTACATTTCTGATTCCAAGATGCCTTGCTTCTGCTAATTTATCAGTTATGGAAGTTGTGTAACAGTTACATTACATAAATAATACTATGCCCATCTTCAAACTAGAAAAAGATAATTTTTTTTTTTGTGTTTTGATCACACTTTGCTTATTGTAATGGAGCTACTGAGGAAGCTTCTCCCCCCAGCTTCCTCTTCAGCAGCAGCTGCCCTGCTCTGATGATCCTGGTTGCCCTGCATTAATGGCTTTTACACAAACAGGAGACTGCTTGTCAGAACAAATGATGAGAGCTAAAAGTACAGCAAGACTCTAAGAAAGAACTCTGTGTTATCGTTGAAGGGTGCTTATTATTATTAGGGGTGAATATTATATCTTCCTGAGTGTAAGACTGTCCTATGGGGACCAAATAATTTCAGTTTAGTGCCCTTTGCACCTTTCTTTTGAGTGTCAGCTTCCACTGGCTAGACTCATCTCACTAGAGGAACACTGGTCTATTCTACTGGAGTGAATTTGACCTAGTGCTGAAGCCAGGCAGCTGTGCAAAAGCTCAGACAGAAGGAGTTCCTGCTGGTTTGATGAGGGAACATACTGGGTCTTCAGCAGAGCAATGCCTGTGGTGCCATAAAGAGTGTCTGAAGGGACTTAGCCCTTGATTCAAGATGGGAAGGCCTATGAGCATAAGGAAAAGATCATGTCTCTAAAAAGCAAAAAATGTTCTGTGGTGGTAGAATAACTCCCTCCTATGTATTCAGGAGTTAATTTGCTTTATCTTCAAATTCAACAGGGAGGGGAAAATCTCATGGATCATTTTTGCTTAGTTTCAGAATGTAGCGATTTACCTTTGGTCCATCTCAGAGTTTCAAGCTGGCAATAATTGCAGCAATTCACTCTGAATTGCTTTAAGTGGCCTTTTCATGCATCTCTTTTTCTATTTCAATTTGAAACCATCCGGGTTAATTGAGATGCAGTCCTTGACAAGCAAATGTTTGTTAAGGACACTATTATATAGATGCAGCTGAAGTGGCAAAAAAACTCACCATATTTGTCTGAGGTGGAAACTCACCTTCTATTTTTCTTAATACAGAATATGATTACATACTTAGCGTAGTTATTTGGTTGTAAATGCTGTTTATGTCATCAGTATATCCTGCAAAAATAAGTGAAGATTGCAACCTCTTAGACAAATATAAATTTGCTTAAGTTTTGTCTGATGAAAAGACAAAGAATGGCAAATTTCAGACCCCACAAAACTGATGACTGTCAAAGTGATACAGTACAGACACAGAGAATTTATGTGACAGCATGTGCTGGAAAGTTTTAATATCTGCTTAGTACATCACAGAAATATACCACAAAGAGTGGCCAGCAGCGGCAGCGTGGGGGACTCATAAATTAAAAATAGCTGGCATACCCCTCTATTTAAATCAAGGCAAGTGTTCATGAAGTGAATTACTTCTCATCCTGAGCGTGACTGGCAGAGTGTGTGATTTAGCATGTGTGATTTAGTATAGGGAGCTCTGTATGCATTTTGTCAGGGTGATTTCTCCCTTTGTCATTAGATTTGGCTTGCAGGGTCTGACCAAGAGTGCCTGGTTCAAACTCCCACACAGAGAGGGTAGAGAAGGATGAATGAATGGAAATAAGATCCCATGATAAAACTGCTGATCTGGATTCAAGTGAAGTGCAGGTGGCACCAAGTCTGAGATGCCAAATAACCAACCTGGTACCCTGTCTGAGGAGTTATCAGTGCTGCACCAGGGGGGACAATCATATCCCGGGTCTTACAGGAAAAATGGAGAGCAGAGAATCAATAGAGAAAGGAAACAGGGATGGAGAGAATGGAGAGGAAAGGTTAGGAGAAGAAGAGTGGGGTTTATGTGTAGAAGATGTTTGCCATCCTGAGGGGGTGTGAAGGACCTTATCCTGAGCAGCCACAGTGGGGGACTTGTCAGAACTCATCCTGACCTGTGCCTCAGTGACAGCAGCAGAGGCAGCCAGTCTCTTCAGCCACTAGAACAGGTAATGGCAATGCAGGCAACAACACTCGGAAGCTCTGCCTGGCCCCACATCAAAACTATCAGGGTGCTCCCACAGGAAAATTAGCCCCACACCTCAGGTTCTACATACATGTTGGGCACTGGGAAATGTGAGGGATAGCCACTGCCTCCAAGAGGGCCTGGCACAAGTGACAGTAGCCACAGCACACTCAAGGAAGGATTACTTCTTTGAAGTATAATTATCTTTCTGATTCTCCCTGACTTTAGACAGCAGTAATTTGCTGCTGGTTTATTCCTGCAACAGTCAAGTGTAGTACAGCCAGATATTGGTTTTAGCTGTGGACCAGCTTTAAAAGTTTTCCTGTCTTTTTCGCTTACTACCTCCAGCTATCCATGCCTCTCCCTGGCTCCCCAGCTGACTGCCTCCTCAACTGTACAGGGACAACTTGCAGGCTATGTTCAGTGCTTTCCAGAAATAAAAATTGGAAGAGATTTATTCTAAACTGAGCTGGTTGGGTTATCCAGCCTTCAGGACAGCCTCCAAAGCACTTCAGCTAGCTCAGCTGAGACAGGAATCAGGGACAGGAAAAAGCAGAGGAGAGAAGTGAGGAGGAGAGGGCAGCTCCTTCAGATGGCTTTGCCTGCAGAGTGGATATCCTATGAGATCATGGCCTTAGTAAGCGCTTTTGCATAGGCTCATGCAAAGTGGCTGCTCTTTATGGGGGAATGATGCAGAAGATATCAATAAAGTCCCTTTGCACACAGCTGTTGTGGGTGGGGGGCACAGCTTCACTGAGCTTTTGAAGCTGCCCTTCTATTGAAGTCTGATGCAGCTCCTGGTGCAGCTCTGCCCTGAAAAGGCTGCCTCTCTGCTCCAAGCAAATCCAGCCCAGGATCACTCACTCTTTACTACTGGGGCTTTTCCAGCCCCTAGCACAATGTGCTCATCGCTTCAGATAAGTTAGAGGAGCATCTGCTCCTGCATTCATGTTGTCCATATTAGTGTTGGCAGGACTGAATTGGTCATACATACACTTTAGTCTCATGTAAAGAAAAGGAAAATAAATTAA
This sequence comes from Xenops minutus, assembly GCA_035221455.1. NCBI lineage: Eukaryota > Metazoa > Chordata > Aves > Passeriformes > Furnariidae > Xenops > Xenops minutus. The sequence continues at coordinate 140,521,244 of JAWWEE010000074.1, read as the reverse complement.
GCATTAGAAATCTGATATCAAGGTGCCAAGACAGGAAAGCTTGTCACAACTTCCTGGATACATCTGTCATAAAGCCCTTGTATATTTTTCCTATTAGCACTCGATTACAGCATATTTTTCTGGTTCAGACATCATTCTTAAAGTGTCATGTCAAGGGCATGAGAGAGGCTAATCATGGAGCAGAACCAAAAGAATAAAGATTAAAAAGAAAAAAAAAAAAAAAAAGAGGAAGTAATGAAGCTGAACAATGGCATTTTCAAAGGATGCAAGCAGATAACTTCAGAGCGCAGAATAAAGAGCTATACATATACTATATAGTATAAAAAAGACCTAGAGAATGTATTAGTTCATGGTATATAACATCTCTTAATTTTTATTGCAGAAGGATGTACATTAGAGTGAATTTGATACAGTTGATGCTCCATTCTTTCATTGAATTTTAACACACAGTCTGTTGAGACATATATCTGGCGTCACTCCTAGCCAGGTGCATCATACAATGTGTGAGCAATAATCTCATCTGGCATGAAGTGTTTGGGTTTTTTAATAAATCAAGCTAAACCAGTATAGAAGGATTGGACAATATGTTTGAAGACTAGTTAGAGCCTGCTACTCTATTTGTGAGGTAACCAGAAATCTTAAAGGAATGTAACTGCTGAAAGGCCTTAAAACTGTATGTTAAATACCCCTTGGATATATTGAGATATTTACCAATTTGAAAAGCATGGATACAAGAAATTAAAGAATCTAAGAATGGTCTATTATGGTCTCTAGCCTAAGAACCACTCTGTCACCATAGTTTCCTTTGGAAATAGCCAGGAGCAGACTCTTAGAAATAGCTTAAGATAAGTGGAAAGACAGAGCAAACCTTTCTCTCATGTGTACTTTGTTTATTCTATAAAACAGTCATATAATTTTTTTGTGTGTCATTTCACACTTGTGACATGATTAGTTATGAAGAGACATAAGTTTCCTGCTTTATTCCCCACCCAAAATTTTTAACTTTCTGTTTGCATGTTGAGAACTATCAGAGAAGTATATAAAGAGACTCCAAGGTCTCCTTGATGGCAATAGCTAATTTAGAGCTCATAATGGTATATGTGTGTATTCCCATGTGCTTTGTCTTATATCTATCAGCACTGAATTACATCTGCCTTTTATAGCACAGCCAGCATCTTGGGGATCTGATGAATTCCTTGCACTCGCCTTGAGTTTCAACTATCACTGTTAATTCCATTCCATCAATAAACAATTTAGTTTTCTTGCTTTCCACTTAAAGAATACTCATATGATCCATTATAATCTCACATCTGTGAAAGACAGAAAAGTGATATTGGGGGTAACATTCATCTCAATCACTCCTGCAAGATCAGAGAACATTTTTGGCTTGAAGCTTCTATCTATCTTAGGATCTTGCGCCCACAACAGTGACTGAATAGTAGTTTTCCCAAATTTTTTTGTATTCTCCAATAATTCACTTGCTGTGCATCCATCTTTGTTTGCCGTACACAATATAGCAATGTTTGCTTTCTGCTTGAGTTGCATTGTGTCTTTCTGATTTGATGCTTTCTACTATGGTCTTGATCCTAATTGATTTAATGGCTGCTGGATTAGAAAGACCATGGAAATGACCAATCAAGTTGGAAATCTTTCATAGATTTACAGATAGTGTAACAGAGTCTATGACATGATTATAGTCCCCATAAGAAGACTTTGTAAATCACATATTTATAGTTAAAGTGAACTGAGAGAAAAATGAGCTGCTTCTGTAATGATCATTTTCATATTCTTTTCCTAGATCTCAAAAAGCTTTCTTTCAATAGCTGTGAACTCTTATTAAATCCAATTTGTCTGCAGATGAGAGCAAAGAGTTATCAGGAGAGGCTGACTTACAAGTGGAATGAGTATTGCAAAAGTATCCACAAACATTATTACCCCATAGAAAGAAAAAAAAAAAGAGTAAAGAAGTGACCGGAACAATGAGGAAATTACTGCTGAAATATGAATCCTAATGAGAGGCTGAAATCCATCCAATTTGAAGCACACCACCACCTTGGAAGGTGCACTACTTCGCTGACTCCTTATGTTCAAAATTGCAGTGTTCCTTTCATGAACAATTTGGAATTGGAAACCTACAGCTGTTCACTGAGTGTTTTTCTAAGCAACTTGTCAAGATAAAAATTGAAATAATGTTGCCCTAGAGAGAAGTCACATTTTAAAATGTGGTGCAAATCACCTAGTATTTTGATTACAGCAATATTATTATTACTATCATCATCATCAATACCAATGCCAATATTATCAATATTAACAATAATAATAATAATGTGCATGGTTCTTGATTTCTTCCCATTACATCCCATCCCTACTAGAGGAAATTTTGACCTGGAGGTGAAATAACCACTTTAAAATTTTGTATAAATTGATGTGTTCAGTTTATTCTACTGAGAACAGCAGAAAAATTTTGCAGAGCACCAGTTATGAAACAGTGGCAAAAGCTATAAATGGCATATAAGGAATAATTAAAGCACTATTCATTGCAATATGACCAGCTTCTATGAAGTTTTCCAAGTGAAAGGGAAATAGGCCAGGGAGAGCATCAGCAGGGAACAATTAAGAGCTGTTTGGGGGGATAATTAAATCTGAACCAAAAAGGTCATGCAATACTTTATCAGCCTTCACACTGAATCCTAACGAACGCAGAATGTTATCAATTCACTGTCATTGTCCTCAAATTAGGAATAAACTGTCTGAAATCAAAACCCTGTGGTGCAGAGGAAGCTGAATTTGAATCTCCTCTTTCATTTTTGTTCATCTCCATTAATTTGCCACTTGTTAATAACAAGTGAAGAACAATCAATCTAAATAGAATTCCAGCTACCGGCTGCCATAAAGCAAGGAAATTAAATGATCATTAGAGGGGGAATGTTATACATGGAAGGTAGAAGATGCAGGAAGAAGAAGTTTATTAGAACTGTGGCAGGAAGTAATTTTTATTTTACAGCTTCTCCATTTGATGAAGCTTTGAATGATCCTAGATCCAATTTCCTCTTTGAAACTGGGCAAATGAACTTCAAGAAATATACCATCATCAACATTACCATCATCATGACCATGAAAATAATAAAGAACCATATTTAAGACACTTGTAAGTACTTTAAATATTGCCTTTTTTTTTTTTTTCATGGGAAGTCATTAGAGGAATTTGCACATTGAATAAAATATTCTGCCTATTTGTAGAACTCAACAGTGTGTTTCCTACTGCCAAGCAGGCAAACGATTTTCAGGCTCTAAGGAATGCATATTACTGGGACCAAATGAATGCAGGTCTTGTGAAGACAGACCTAGTTTTATGTCTGTTTTCAGGCCAGATGGGGCTCCTTGACTTTAGGTATAGGAAATAGATCTGTTTCTTTGGACCACATGTATAATAAAATACCTTCTCAAATTGGAAACAACCTTAGGTCCACAATTTTAGTCGCCAGGGAGGCAATTTTCAGCTTCAAATAATCAGTGTTTGGTCAGTTTATTGATCAGATACTGCAATTCTTGAAACTCAGAGAATGAGATTTACAACTCTGTTCTGAAGAGCTGCTGCAAGATCCATGCATCATTGGTGCTTAACTTGGTAAAAAGGCCATTTTCATTCCACGTACATTTGGTAAAACTTGTCACTGTTAACTTGCCATACTCTTCCTCCCATTATATACTCCTGTCTGCTAACTGTCTTATAGCCTAGCTCTTTGGATTAAAGGCCATATTGGCAGCTGAAACCAGATTCATTCCACTGGAGTCAACAGGAATATACATAGCAAGAATACACAACTATACTTCAGCTGTGGTTAAGGGTCAGTGATGGACTAGATGATAGATGAATTTTCTAGATACTGGACTGTTTGCTTAAATAATTACATATCTCTTCTTTTCATTCTAGTATGTATCTTATTACTTGGAGCACAACAACATCTCACTACCCTCTGGGATAGTATTAACATACAGGAAATGCACTGCAATCCTTGTTAAAAAAAAAAAAAAAAAAACAAACAAACACCTTTCTAGGATTTGGTAATAGCAGCAGGGAGCAGGCAAGGAAAAAGATATCAATTTCTGAGTAAGCAGTTTTCAAATTGTCTTAGCCATTCTTATCCCTTTCCATCAAGAGTCTAATTTACCTCCAGCTCTGTAAGCCCAACTTGGTGCTTAGCCTTCCATTCCACAATGTAGTCCTAAATTAGGAAAACTCAGAATAAAATCCATGTTGCTTGTACTTTAAATTTCCTGCAGGCAACCCGTAGAATTCCATGAATACTCAAGCCTCCTGATTTTGCAACCTTTTTTTTTTTTTTTCTCACTAAAGAGGATCAGGAGTTGCTCAGTCAAATCTTCCCACCTCTTCTGATGACAAAGAGCTGGAAGCGGAATTGAGTGTAAGTTCATTTGCCTTCCTCACTTCTCATGACCAGCTCCTGGATGGTCTGGGACAGCTACAGATATCAAGGACAAAAAGACTGTCTTAGATGAGAACATAAAGGTTTTTAATTGGGGTTTAGAATACTGTAGCTCTTAGCCAAGAGTTTTTTGTGTTTTCCGGTGGAGTTCTACATACGATACTTCTTCAGGTATCATCCACATATTAAAAAATATGTCTTTAGTTCAAATGTGAAGTAGCAGAACATCCATACCACCATTAGACCAAATCTCTGGTAGGCTGGTTACAGATATTGCAGCAACTACAGCCAGGATTGATACCTCCATTTGAAGGTGTTTTCTAAATCAAAGAAAAGGGAAACCAGAAATATATCATTTAGTAGTCTGGGCATTCACTGGTGAGTAGAGAAAACCTGCTTCACAATATGAGCTTGCTACCTTATGGGAGGTGGAAAAGCATAAAAAGAAGAAACTGATTAAAGTACCATTAAGTAACAATCTCCAAGCAGCTGAGGTGTTTAGGAATTCACAAAGGAGGAGGATACGTACTAATACATCTTCAGATAAAGGAGGCATTTTGGTTTGGGAATCCCAAATGCTGTCTGAGTGCCCATACACTCCGATTTTGAAGGGAAGATCCTCTTACCATCTTTGGTTTAGAAAGAAACTGTTTAAAAGCCTGACAAGAACAGAAATAAAATTCATTTACTCTCTGTAGCATATCTCACTGATATGTGTCAGCAAGCACTGCCTTGTGTAACATCCATCCTTACAGACCTTAATTTCCTCTCCTGAAGGGAGTCTGCACCCCAAAACTGGTCTGTGTGTTCAAATGATATTAAGAACTCTAATAGAAAATGTTATTTCTCAATGCAAATTTGGATCCTTTTGTGCCTTTAAAACTCCACAACTGGCAGCACTGTTTCTCTTGATTTTCCTCATGTGCATGGACAATGTGGAGATCAGAAGACTACGAGATGCAAAAAGGTTGGGTATTCAGGTGCCTTTATATCTCTCTCATAGGCTGTATGGGAAAGCAGAAATGGAAGTCATGAGTCCTGCCCCAAACACTAATGCCCAAACCTTTTTGTGGTCATTAGTGACAATGCAAATACATGGTAAACCTCTAATCTCATTCCCTCTGAAATAGTGGGACTACATCACACTAAATGGGACTTTAAGTTGGCAGCCCAGTGTCTCCTTGTCAAACATTCAGCCATATTGCTAAAGAATGGAAACTGTCAATCAATAGAGGCTCTACTTGGTGACAAACAGTCCCCATAATATGATACGTTCAGTATCTAGTCAATTCTATTGTTAAATTTAAGGAGCTGTATGGCAGTATAACTATCACAAAGTCAACTAGATTCTTATCTCTGCAAAAGACAGGATAGATTGCAGCAGAGCATGTGAAATGTCAGTTTGCACCTCTGTCAGAGAAGCTGAATGATGGAAATGTCACATATCTCAGGCAGGGAGAGAGAAGATACAACTATGAATATCCGTGCTTTCAAAGATAAACATACAAACACTTTAATGGGGACCTTTTCTAGATGGAAATATAAAATTATGTTTTATAAGGCAGCCAAGACAATTATTCTAATGTGCCTTAGCCTGTTACAGCTGTGCTGGGCCAGCACAAGTGAACATCCCCAGATGAGAAGAATCTTAACAGAGCCAAGAATATTTCTTTTGCTCCTAGGCCAAAAGGGACACCAGTAATCATCCTGCATCATCTCAGATACACAGGTAAAGTGAATGATATATTTAGAATTCAATGAAGAAATAAGACTTAAACCCATGAACTGGCATTAGTGTCCTTAATTTCCAGTACATGGACTGGTGACAATTTATTGAATGTAGCTTTTTCTGATTAGGAAGTTATCTTGATTACACTTATCACCTATATTTACTCATATCCACATTCCTAGTTTCCAAGCATTATAAGTAGAGAAGAGTACTCTGAGGGGATGATTGAACTCTCCCCAGTGCTCTTGAACCACAGTGGAAAAAGCACAGGCTTTTACTCTCCGTCTGATACATTCTGTGGTCTGTAAAAGAAAGTTAATACTTTAAAAGTGACAATACCAGACCTATTTCATCTGAATCAGTCATTACCATGCAACATCCAAACTGTGGAAGCAGACATAACACAGAATCCAGCATGGTACAGACAAGAACAAATATGACTGAGAATAGTGCAGACAAAAAATTGGTATGTCTTAAAATACGCTGAAAAGAATTAGCCCGACTACATTCATTTGCACAAATTTGAGCCAACAGCACAAAATCGTACTGTATGAGCAGTTAGTTATATTAGCCATAGTTTCCAATCCAGTGGAGGGCATCTTATGGAGGGACACATTTCACCACCACATGATAGCCTGAGTGACACAGGGAGGATAATGGTGCAATTGAAAGACGTTCAATTAAACCTTCACAGCATCACAGAGTTGATATAGTGTCTCAGATGATGGGATGAGAGGAAGCAAGAGAAAGGTGTTCATAAGTTACAGAGAGATAACCCTTCTTTAAATCTTGATAATGCCTTTAGAAGAGAGGGTATGCATTTTGTCTATAACTATTTGGGGGGTTTTATCTTCATTGCCTCTGTTTTCCTAATATACACCAGGTTATGAAGTTGAAGTGTGAATATGTGAAGGGTTGTCCTCATGGTATTTTTTCTGGCTGAAGCAGATGTAACAATTAGAAATGTGACAGTATGATGGTTTTTCCCAGTTCTGGTTTGCTAACTCCAGAAGTTCAGATGGATGAGGTCATTTATCTTCATTCAATCACTGATTTTTTTTTCTGGCCATATAGTTATGCAGAAAGCTTTTAATGCTGGTATTGAGAGTGCTGACCCACAGATAAACACAGACCTCAGTGGAATTGGTGGATTTGCCATGCACTTCAGACTCAAGCAATTAAACCCTTCCCTGAAGTGAAACAGGCACAGACAAAGAATCTGCTCCCTGACACATTAGCTGCAGTCAGAGCCCCAACCACAGCAATTCCCCTGGCTGCAAGAACATGGGTTAGGATGCTGATTGGCAAGATGTGTGCACCAGAGAAGGAAAGCCATGTCATAATAGCTGAAATGAGAAGCACAACAGTGTTTCTTAAGTCGAGAATTCCATGGAACTACAGACCTGTGGGTTTCTGAGCCAGGATATTTTGTGCTGTTGTTTATTTATATGGAGTTTTTCTTTTTTCAAACAAGATTATACCAAGAATTTACATTACTTCTCAAGTCAATTAACCTTCCTAATTAAAGCATTTGAATATTGATCAGTGATTCAGGTTACATTTTGCTAAGGTATAGCAATTTCTATCTTCTGCTTTATGAGAAAATAAGACTTCCATTATTCCACTCCCATGTGTCTTGGATCATTTACAAATTCAAAAAGCTGTATGTTTCTGTAGGAGGAAATCCATGCTCAGAGAAAGATTTGTGATTTAATAAAAAGCATTCGATGCTATGTACTGCTGGTGTGTGAACAGATGATCAAATAAAATTTATGAAAAATTCTGAATATTTCAAGTGCATTTAAAGCTCAGGCAGAGTTATAGCAATAGCAGTCTGCTTCTGGCCATTTCCTACACAACTACTACCACGACTGCTGCTTTCTAAGTCTTATTCGTACATAAATAGAAATTTGCCCTGAGGAAAAAAAGGCTAAAGATGTATAGTAAATCTCTCACAGTGAATATTTTCCTGTATGTGGTTTAGAAAGTTATTTCCTCTGGAACTCAGCTACCTCTAGACACACAGAATCCTACAAATACACATGAAAAAATTCCTTAGAGTCTGGCAGTATTGTTATTTGGTGACCCTGGGCAAGTTATTCAAGGCTGACTCACAGGTGTCAGACTGGTATGGAAATGTTTGCAGGACCATACCCTGCATTTCCAGGCAGACAGATAAGCTGTCATCTTTAACTCTGAATCACTCAATTTTTACCATACATCATTTTTAATAAATACTGCTTGTGTGTGCAGAATTATGAAGACAAACATTTGCACAGTGCAAAACAAAGAGAAATAATGGTATTTAACCCAAATATGCGTAAGAAAAGATTCTGTCCGAGACAGAACAAAACACCACTTGCAGGTATGTTAGAGAAATTCCTGTCATTCCCATTTGCTTAGTATCACAGTAGCAGTAGTTCAGTACAATGTTTTTCTTTCAGAAACAACCATCCTTGTCAAGAGTCTTCTGTACTGCCTTTCAGGAGGGCTTAACTTCTATTTTCTCTACATAAACCTCTTCATAAATTTATGTCCTGGCTTGATGACAGAATTCCTACTCAGAATTTGCCTTGCAAGATCTTCAACAATTAAAAAAAAAAAAAAAAAAGAGAAAAAAAAAGGTATTTTCCATATTTTTTCTTATATCCTCTGAAAGCTGTTGACACCTACACATGGAATCACCTCACCTCTTCTTTCCTTAGTACACTAACACTATATTTAAGTCTTAGTCTTTGCTTCCTGGACTGTTCTGCTCTGCACTCACTGTGCAATTTCTTCTGGATTGTATTCCCCGCTTTAAAAAGAAGGACAATATTTCCTTCACCTTGTCAAAAGCATCTACTGCACATATCACTGATATAAAGGGATTTATAGATTTTGCCACATCTGGTACATTTTGATCTCATTTGTTCTAGCATCTGTCTCTCTTTCTTGGAGAAGAGGTCACTAATGTCATTCCCAGCACTGGCTGTGACAGGGACTGAGCATAGACTTGCTCTGTGTAATTCTGAGCATCATCTCTTCCCTTCTCACCATAGCTGAAGTAAGTTGCAAAATCAGTGGCTTAGAGCAGTACCTGCACCCCTTTTTGCTAGGATAATTCAAGACATCACCATGAGCTCCAGGCAAAAAGAAAACCAAAACCATCACAGAAATGATGGGGTCTGCAATCAGGAGGTTTGTGAGGACAGAGGGCTTGAACATTGCTTCTCAATGAGGCAAATGCAGAGATGAGACTGGGAGAGGGCAGTGGATGTGGGAAAAGGTGGACAGACACTGGAATCTGATGAAATATAGAGATAGCCAAGGGACATCCAAGCAAAAGTAGGCGATGAACAATCAGGACATGTAGAGTCTTCAGACACTTCGAGAAGGATTTTGGAAAGAAGACAGAATTTGTGAGAGAATTTTTAATGTGGTTGGGATACCAGGGAGCAGAAGGGGAGAGCTGTAAATGCAGATTATGTGGTCTTCAGAAAAGCCTAAGACAAACTGGGCACAGGGTATGAGAAATCAGAGAGATCCCCAAGTGGAGAATGAAGAACAGAACATAAAGAAAGTGGATAGGGAGGAAGAGCCAGAGGAAGAGGTGTCATAGAGAGGCAAGAGGTGTCAGCATTCATGAAGACAACCCTAAAATATGAGGGTGGTTATGAGATCCAGCCCCCTCAGGGGCCTTGCATGGAGCAAATGCTAACAAAGAACATGCCATGCTACTTAATGGAAGTTGGAGAAAATTTTATTCAAAGTTTTCTTGTATCTGTAATTCTGGGGTAACAATCTGTCTTCACATTGCAGGTGTTTTGCAGAAATTAATGATCTGAGTAATTAATGTTTGTGCACTGTTAACATACTACACTGATGCAGAAATGATTTAGTTATTCCATCCTGCAGATCTAGGTCTGACTCACATTCAGCAAGTGCCAGGAAGTAGAGAAATGCATATCCAAGCAGCTGTCACAGGGTCAGTGGGAACCCATTGTCTTATGCAGAGGCTCACATTGTACTGATCAGCTGGAATTTGGTCCCCTGTCAGACTTCTCGGCTCTGGATTATTTCTAAGCAGCAAAGAATAGTGCAAAAAAGGTCACCCACTGAGTGCGGGGGATCATACAAAATATTGATGAGCTGATCATTAACAGAGCCTGTCCAGTGGAGCTTAAATTCTTTGGAAGATGTCTAAAATGCTTTTGTAAAGATTTGATTATTTGCACAAGAGGAGTAAGTGAATCGAGGATTCCCAAATAAAATTAAAATCTGGCATTCCTTAGTGCTTGGATACATGCCCTGGCAAGCTTCTGATGTTTTCCTTTTTATTTTTTTATTTTTTTTCCTGTGTGTAAGATATATTTGAAGAGTTTCCATGAAGCAGCTTTGCCTGACACTATCGTCTCATGAAACACAAGTTTCCTGATTAACAGCTTCCTTGTAAGCTCATCTATCCCCAAAATGACATCTGGAAGAGACATTATCTCTAGACTCAGAGCCATCAGAGATGCTAGACAGCTGCCCAAGCCAGAGCACATTAGTATAGCAATACTAATTAAGCCAAAAGAAAGGAGATTAGAGACACATGCATTTCTACCAGCACTGTTAAACAGATTTTCTGTCCCATGCACTGACTCTCATAGCAGATACAGTCAGAAGATGCTTCTAAGAAGTATTATCCTCATTTAATCATTTTCAAAATGAACTATTTCATTTCTGAAAAGCTGATACACTATGCTTCAATGTTTTTCCAATTTAAACATTGTGAGATTTTGTATTGAAAGTCTTTTTCATTTGAGTAACCCAGAGCTAAAAATCAAAAAGGCATTAGAAATCAAAAGCAGGTGAAATAGCCTGAAAATAAAAATTTCCTTTGGAATAAATAAAGCATTTAAACTCAACCTTAATATTGTCAAAACTGCTATATTTGTTTGGCCTGGTTTTTTCCTTTCATTTTCATTTCAGCTGCAGTATTCCCCAACTCTCCACAGCCTTTCAGAGGCAACTCCACTTCTGTAAGGTCTATTTCAGGCTCCTACATGGTTTACTATTAGTTCCCATCTTTTTTGTATGAAACTGAATAGTCTGAGTGTAGTAATGCACTGAGCTCCAGTTCAAGTGTCTTTTCTGCTAATAACCTCTCATTTTGCAGCCAGGATGTGGCTATGACAGCAATCCATTAAGAGTTCCCCAACATTATACACATCATGGCTCTCGCTTTTTGTCTTTCTCACCTTCTGCCTCAATTTGCAGACAAGTTCTCCTAAAATTCACCGGGAGAGACCTGACTCATGGATCCACATCCTGAAGCACTTGGAAAATGTCTCTGCAGCCCTTGCAGTAGCCTGATACTCCCGCTTTACTCTTAGCAGCTCACTGAAGTAGGTTAATGTGGGGCTTCTGCTGCCATAAATATCCTCAAAAGCTGGGGTTTGTTCCTGTTTCTTAACTAGTAGCAAATGACCAGTTCCTTTTGTGCACTTTTAGTGCTGTATTGCCCATCTGGCTGCTTTGTGTTTGGTGTGTGAAATGCTTCATATGCTTCTGAAATAAGGGTATTTCATACAGGGGAAATGTTTTTCCCTGGAATTTGCACCGACCTTCTCCATCCTCCTAACTTGCCCCATGCCTTGCACTCTGTGACGCAGAAAGGGCATTGAGGGAAAAGCAGAACACTCATTAGTCAAAACTGTGGCACAATGTGAAAGCACATCACACATGTGCTCCTAACATGCAAATTTAGCTGTGTTTTTCCTTAAACAAAGCCCTGTGCTGAATATAAATGAAGAGGGTGGCTGAGCCTCGTACAGAGGTTTCAGGTTAGCCCTTTGCTTTGGGCAGAAGTGGAAGGCACCCAAGTATGTCAAGGCTAAGATAAAAACCTCCAGGAGATCAACCAGATCATGTATTTTATGCAGTTATGTCCAGCAAACAAAATATGTTTTACTGTCTCCTATTCCAGCAAACAGATGGTGAGCTGAGTTTTTCAGCACAAGTGCTAGCCATTTAAGTCAGCTTTGTAGCACAACCAGTGCTGAGTAAGCTAAACATTCAAGATACTGACTACATGTAGGGAAAAACAATGGCAAAACACCAGCAGACAAACTCCACTGGTACATGGAATGGTCACGTGCCTAAAGGATCTGAAGAAAATCTGCTATTCTTGTGTGCCTATGCCTAGAAAATAGAGCTCTCAGGATCTGACAATGAATCCAATAAATCATAAAATCCAGAAAAAAATCCCACATCAACAGGGGACAAACCAACAGAAACAGTAGCCCACCACCTCCACATGAAATAAAGAAGTATTTCTTGTCATCCCCTCAGCCCTGATAAGGTTTGATTATGATGCTGTGGGTGACATTGCACACCATTAATTTGCTGACTTTTATTAATTTCCCTTTTCAATTGTGACTCCACACTCTATCTGCTATGGTCACTGGTGTTGAATATTGTACTTTGTATCTACCCGCTGGACACAACACCTCTGCGAGTCCCTTCCATTTCTAACATTCAAGATGCAATGAGCTGTGGAGCAACCATTACTTCCAATTGCTTCCGAAGTAGGAAAAATTTCATTGGGCTGGGAAAAGTAAATTGGCCTGTGGAGCAATCCAAAGTCATTTCATTAGGTTCTGACACCTAAAAAAAAATATCTTAAAGAAGCTTGAATAGGAGTCTCTACCCTCCAATCTGATTAGCAAGCAACAAGCAGGAAAGTAGCATTTTGCTTTAAAAAAATGTTTTAGTAATAATTTCCTTCTTTTCCCTAATATTCCATGGCTACATTATTCAAAACTTGAAACAGAAATAGAAGCTTGTTCCTGAATCTGCCAAGATTGTAGTAACAACCATATCACTTTGAATATCAATTTCAGATGAGGTAGGAAAAGAAAGATAAACCCCATTTCATCATTAAACATTTATGGTCAGGTTCCTCAAAATAAACTGGCCTTTAGTGCTACTTTTGCTTGGTTGATTAACAATGCACTTCAAAAAAATAAGCATATTGACAGCATTTTCTGCATTACCTAACTTTATTTTCCTCTGGTTTATCCCATCTATTATATTTTCTAAAACAAATTCAGCTAGATCCATTTGATTACTCTTGCCCTAAATTAAAACATCAGCCTATTTTCCATAACAAGGACTGTCTTATACCATAAATTATTATTGGAATTAGTTTCTGTTGGTTTGCCTATAACAAGATGTGTCTTTCCTACTCAGTGCTAAATGACTGAAGACACATCAGAGAAAGCCAATGTGTATCACAGACATTTTGCATTGATGTGTTACCTTCTTAAATACCTCTCAGTTTTACTTTAATGACTTTGACTATTCCACAGTTTCTTTAAAAGGGATTTTCCCCCCTTTCTTTGCTATAGATGCAAACTGCTTCTGAGTTCTGCCAGAACTGCCTGGTGACTTCCAGAGCTCAGGAAGTAAATTTACCCCAAAGTAACACACAGTACAGGTTTACAACACATGCACTTGTTAGCAAAGGACAAGTTCTGAGCACTCAGCTATCACCTTACTGCAGCTTGAAGAAAGGAGCTACAAAAAATAAGAAAGGGTTTTCCAGTGAGCAACTGAGATAAGAGGGACTGTACTGCCTTTACAGAAGCTGCTCTAAAAGAGCCTTCAGAGGAAAATAAAAGAATGATAAAGGTGGACTATGGTTTAGATGGGGAGCACTGCATTCTTAAAGGAAAGGGAGCATCAGAAAGACTGAACCTTCATTAATTTACCTTTAATGCAAGCCCAGTTAGTGAGTTAGTTTTTAGCAGAAAAGCTGGTTGTTAGATCAGCCCAGAAGGGGACTCTCCCAGAGCTGGAGGGACAAGTTCAGGGAAGTAACACCACTGCCCTTGCAGCAGAGATGGGGAGCTCTCTGCATGTGCACAAAATGCTAGCAGAACTTCACTGCATGCACTGCCCTTATAACTCAGCTCACTTTATTAGATGGGAACTGATGGCTGAAGAAGGAGTCCTTAAAAAGTAGTGTACTGTGTTAAAATAAACAATAAACACCAAAGCAACACCAAAACAGAAAAATCCAAACCTCCACACCACTACTGAATTCAAGAGATGAGTTGAAGGGGTCCTTCTCCTCCCTAAATAAACTGCACAGAGTGCTGCTGTCTGCCCAAAACTGTCAGGTTGGTGTGTAATTACCATAACCACATTGAGCTTATTCCCAGTTCTACCCTTAGCAGAAACTGTGGTAAATCTTTGTTAAAAAACTTTATGAAAAACAATAACACTGAGTTGACAAAGAAATGCAGAACCCTTCTCGTTTGCATGATTCTATAATAATAGCATTCTTCTTGTTTTCCTTCTTATTTTCGGCTGTTCTTTATTGCTTACCCAATAGGTTAGATTGGCATTCAGGAACAGTTTCCCTGAGTATTTCAATTACAAAGAAACCCCTGCGCAGTGAGCCTTGTTACACAAGGAGCTTTTGCAGCTCTCATGATGGTGGGTGGTCATGAGAAATGAAACAGCAATTCCCTCCTCAGGAAAACAATCTACAACTCTTTTCTTAATTAATGTTTCAGAAGAGCTTGTAAGAGATGCTGTTAGAATCTGCTTTACTTTGCTAATCACACTCTGCTTCCAAGTTGATTCATTTGGTCATCAGAACATCAGATTTTCCAATAACAATAGATGCCAACCACTTCTCGAAAAGTGCAGGCCATATTGTAAAGATCCTTAATGTAAAATAAGTAAAAAAATAACTAAGATTCCTGATATATTTCTCACATTTCAAGTATATTTACTACGAAAGTTTCCTCACCATTTGTTCAGTGACAGTATAGTCCTAAATCCTCTCTTTACAAAAGAAACTGGTGGAAATTAGATACCCACCTTTATTAGGATTAATGGAATATCATGGATATGTATTCGTCAGGTGTCACAGCCTGGTTTTTTGACCTGAGCAAATTCAGCACAGATTTGTGAATGCTCTGACACGCAGCATAATGTGTATGAAAGGGCCTTCTCCGTGTCCTCAGTGAATTTTTAACAGCTCCCAAACAAGTAGTTTCATTTGAAATTGCTGTAGGCTTTGGGTTTTCTACCCAGTTTGCATCTCCAGATGATCATGACAACTAGACACTTGGTTGGTTTGCTTTTTTAAAGCTGAGGGCCACTGCTAACAAGGACCAGAGAAGGTGAAGGAACTGAGACAGAAGAAAAATCTTCTTCCAGCACATAGAAGGAGTATACACAGATTATTTTTTACATAAATTATGATGACTGAGACATCCAGACATTCCCATTCACTCTTCACCTACTCAGGAACAGATTCTCAGCTACGTTGGTTCTGGTTTAAATAGAATCAAGTCTACTGCCTTTAGTAGAGCTTGCTTGACTTGAACAGCCTCCAAATCCAATCCCTTGGGAAAAGAAATTTAATTATATTGTCATAATTCCATCCCTAGAATGATGAATTAATATTCTCTCATGGTTATAACCCACAAGCCATTGTTTTACATTTAGAAATTAATTTTTTTGCTAAAGATAATGTTGGTGAGACTATTTTATTTAGTCTAGTTCTACTTATTTTATTACTGAAACTTTTGTACTCAGTTCCAGTACTGCAAAGGACATACCTCTCACATAAGCCATACAGAAAACCCTCAAATATTATAGTAATGCAGCACTATTACTGTCATAGAGTGGAAAACAAGAAATGAGTATCAGATTTATATGTAATGATCTCTCTACAGTTTAAGGAAGATTAAATATTTGTACTGTATTGTTACACTCTCCAGCAAATGAAACTGCTACACCATCTGCTAAGGAGTGACATAATATCCCCTGTAAGACATTGCCCATACTCTTACTGAACTGTGCAGTACAAGCCTTGTTAACTTAATGGGAATTACAAGAGGATCCGTAGCAGAGGGATGCTTTTCCCATCCCACACTAATAAATATCAATTCTTTTTAACCAGAGAAAACATAAGATACACATTTTTGATACTCACAATGCTCTAGCTCATCAACACTGTCATGGGAGACAGATTCAGCAGTTTAAAAACATTTTTTAGTATACTTCATCTTTGACTCAAACAACTGTGCTTTTATTTTTCAAAATAAAATGACATAATAAGAAAAATCCTTCAGACTAGGCCAAGAAAGGTAGATCTCAGTAAGAGCTTCCACTGCAATATGCCTTAATCCTCTTGTTCTCTAGGACGAAGAAGGAGAGCAAAAATCAGTGCTGCAGAATATCATGTACTAGCTCTGTGCTTACACCAGCTTTCCACAAAACTTTCTGATCTGTCTGTGGAATTAAACCATTGCCACAGGAATGCTCAGCTTCTGAAAGGTGTTGACACTTTGCCCACAGTTTCTCACTAGCATTCCTCCAGGTTCCCTGTACTATTGTGAGAGCTCTGTAGAATGTAAAGAAGAAAAAAATTATAGATGATAGATAAAGACATTTTTGCAGGTTGGAGAAGTTCCATGGCACCAATGACAATGTCTGGAAATCTCTTCCAGTGCACGCAGACATGAGATCAAACACACTAGCAGTCTTGGTATTAGCCAAGTTCTTGGGCAGCTCCCAGGAAACACCTCTGGCAGAACCAATAATAAGGAGTAGGGAACAAGTTATAGAGCTCATGATGGCTGAAAGGAGGGTGTAGAGCACATTCTACACTTGGAAACTTATCTCCTGAAAGATTTAATTGGGAGCTCAAGTAGAAATGTTACCTTCCCTCCACACCTATTGAAGACCTTTTCTCTTAGGGAAAGCAAAACAGAGGAAAGAGCTACAAGAAAAGCAAATGTGCATAATCACATTATTTCTGTTCTTTCACTTCTGAATGTGTGGGCTGGTTTGAAATGGATAGTTAATAAATAAACAAGTAACTTGATTAATGTGAGCATAACTTTGGGCCACAGTATGCTGATAAGATGGGGAACATTACGCAATCAAAGAAGTAGTGCCTGTAGATCAACTGAAATAGTTGTAGTTACTTTAAGATAAACACTAATACAGTAGTTTGGGTCTGATTTTCCAAAACTCAATACCCAACACTGGGCCAACATTAAAAAGAACTATTAGGTTAAGAATGCTTTATTTCCAGTTTTATCTCTGACTTGAAAACTGTATTGGGTTTACATGGCAAGGTCTTGGTAGTAGCAGGGGCTGCAGGCATGGCCTTTGTGAGAAGGAACCAGGAGCTGCCTGCATGTCAGACACAGCCAATTTCAGCTGTTTCCAAATCAGGCCACCAAAGTTGCACTCCTCAGACATCTTGGTAGCAGCTCTGCAACAACATATTTAAGGAGGGGTAAAACTACTGCTCAGTAGTTGTGTGACAGAGAGAGTGAGAAAATGTGAGAGAAGCAGCCCTGCACACACCAAGGTCAGTGAGGAACAAGGGGTGAAAGATATTCCAGGCACCAGTGTGGACCGTGGGGAGTCAGACTGTCCCCTTGCAGCCCCTGGAGGATCTCACAACAGAGGAGGTAGATATACCTTGAAGGAAGCTCCAGTCTGTGACAACCCATGTGGGAGCAGCCTCCTGGCAGGAACTGTGGCCCTTGGAGAAGAGCCCATGCTGGAGCAGGTTGGCTGGCAGGAATTGTGACCCCATGGGGAACCCACACTGTTTCTGAAGGACTGCACCCAGTGGAAAGGGATGCATGCTAGGCTTGACATTTTTGAAGAACCAGAGGACCACAGGTAGAGACAGCCTAGACAGCATGGCCACTCCATAGACTAGTCCATATGGTAGTCAGAGAAGGGAGAGCTGGAAACAGTATTGATGATGACCAGATCCATGACAGTGGGACAGGCATGGAGGGCAGGGTACAGTGCAGCATTGGAGACCCATCAGCATATTCATGGACAACTGAGGATGCCATGGTCCAGCTGAAGATAACTAGAGAAATTTGTGAACTCTACAGTTGAAGGCATGCACTTCTCCTGGGCCAGATGGGTATCATCCACTGCAGATATCCACTCTCAACAATTGTTGTGTCACAGAGTCATATAATACATTTTATCTTTCAAGTAGGGTAAGCAAAGTAGATTAAAAAATTGGGGTTTAGAGGTCTTTGAGTTCATGATTTCAGCATTAGCTTGCTGACTCTCTTGTGACAAAAAGGGAAATTCCAGTTTAAAGAATGCCTGTCCTGCCTGGTTTTGAATCTAATGAAAATTATAAACATTATAAAATTACTTTATGTAACTCTGAGTGCTATTCAAAAAAGAAACAAAATCTTCTGTTTGGACATTTTGTGTTATTGATTACAAAGGGCCCAGATAAAAGAGGCTTAGTTCTGAATGTCACTTTTTAAAAAAGGAGTTGCATGCTATGCTTCCCTGCACACAGAAATTAAATCTCATGGTGATTATTGAAGCTTTGCAGACTGAGCTAAGTACACATTCCTTGCTTCAGTGAAAAAAACCCCTACAAAATCAAACAGCCATTCCTATGATCAATGGACATTTCCTCTGGTCAAAGAGTAGTCACCCCGTGTGCTGGAGGTCCCCAGCAGCTCAGATGCCCATCCTGTGGCAACACATGCTGTTCTGAGACAATGAAGGGTAAGCCAGGCTGAAAAGCAAAACTTGCTGTACTCCAAACAAATCATTCAGTTGCAACCCCAAAAGATTTACTGTATTCTTTGTGAAGAAAAGGGGTAACACTGGTTCAGTGGATTACACCTCTGAGGGACACGTGGCTCTGTGGAGAAGGTTTTCCTGCCCTTTCTGTTGGAAGTTGTGATGTAGAGACGTGCTGGGGTAAGAGATACACACCCCTGGTAGTTGGTCTATCAATCTAGAAACAGTGTTGCCTCCATGAAAACCCAAAACCAAACCATCTACATTTCTTCATCAAATTCACCCCTCACAAAGAAGTCTTCTGCACAGGTAGGAGTGGAAATACTTGGGGCTACACAATTAGATGGTCAGTGCTGCAGTTATGTTCTCTCCATGATAAATACATGCTTTCTGATTAACTTGGATTTCCATTTTGGAAAATCTTTCTTGGTTTTGCCCTCCCCTAAATAGTTGAGATAGCCTAAAAGAGCAATTTTCTTTGTGTGTTCCAGAAACCCTTCATAGGTCTAATTTTAGATGCTACCTTGTCACTAAGCAGTTGATCTTTTCTTTTGGCATCTCCTCCTACCTACATAGTCATGTGTTCAATCTGTAGCTATGCTGTTCCCTCCCAGGGGTAGAGGTATTATTTTCCTTTGAGTCTTTCCAATGCAGAACTGAATGCTTCCAAGCATTTGTATATAGGGAGATCCCACTGTGTAGTACAATTGTATTCAGTGATCTAAGTGAAAAGTTTCATATGTAAAATTGAAGTGACAGAGTAGGACAGTCCTGACAGCTTTCAAGTAAAAAATGAAATCTGTGTCTTAAGCACTCTCTCTGCCCCCTCTCCTGTCCATCACCAGTGAGGTTTAAACATTAGTACAAGCAAGTCTTTGACATTTATTGTAGAAAGACCGTAAAAGGCTTTGCATAACCCTTAGTTTCATACCTAATGTGCCCCAGATCCCTGGAAATCTTTTCATTGCCATAAATGAGATTTGGATTAGGTCAATAATGAATTGAATTACAGTTATGATTTGTTTCATCATGGTGTTTTGTTTCTGCCCTGACAATGAATGATGTATGGTGTGGGAAAAATCCCATGGATCAAAGGCCTTGTGTAATAGAGCACAGCCATTTGATATTTTATCTGGCTGTTGTGCATGAAAATGAAAACCAGATGAACATCAGATTTGAGAGAATATACTTGTGAGTGACCTGAAAATATAATAGTGACTTCAGCAAAATAAAATAAGAGTCATGAGGTAAAGATCTATCGGCATGTATTTAAGTTACTGTATGCCTCTTTCAGAAGACCTAGTAACATTCCACAGAATTATTTTCTGACTAAATAACAACCAGAGATTGAGGCAGGTCTACCTAAAAGGTATGTTAATAATCAAATCAGATTTATCTTCAGTCCTAACCTAGACCAAACTCTAAAAAGAAAAAATATTTTAGTGTAGTCCTGACTCACATGTTCAGCACATAAGAAAACCATATAATTGAAAAATATCTTGTTCTGCAGGCCCAAAACAAAGTCAGATTTTGGAAAACCTTTGAAAAACTGACATCTGAGATATTATATATTATTGGAAGCAAGGTCAGTAGTAAGTGATCAAATTTGCTTCATGCTAACATCAGATTGTGTGACAACCTAGGGAGCTCTTTGAAGCTGAAACATTCAGAAAACTATTCCCAAGATGAGTTCTGGACTTCATTTCATCTAGACATTTATTAAGTTATTAATCTGCCAGACTAAAAAGTGTGCTGCAGATGGATGTTGTGCTACAGACAGAGCTGTCACACAAGCAAATCAAAAGGAAGCTTTGGCTGTTGATAAAGAGCTTAAATGGAGGAATGACTGATTTCCCTGACGAAATATGGTTTTATTGATAGGAGACAATAACAAGGCATAGAGAGAGATATTTCAATCACATATGATTGGTGTCTCACTTGTCAACTCAGTGCCAATGATAAAGAGTGAAGAAAGAAACACAGCTGCAAAAGTGCTTAGATATGGAAAGAAAAAAATAGCTAACATTTTCTCTACAAAGATATCATCTAAAAATTCTTCAGGAATCAACTGGAAATACCTTTTCAAGGATGAGAGTGGTGCAGATAAGAATATATGCTTCAATGAGTGTTTTTATCAGTTGTCTTAAAGAACACTCACTTCTCCATTAGCATTATTCTTCTGCTATCTCTTCCAGATTGCTACAGACTCCGGCTCATTATGTCAAGTTTACGTAAGTGCTTTTTTTTATTTCTAAATTCCAGAGTGATGTTGCATGCACTGCAGCATTAGTAGGCTAGCTCAAGAAGTCAGTCCACGAACAGTGCCCACCTTTTGTATACCACTCCCAGGTTTTTAAAGAAATGAGCTGATTCACAGCTGACAGACTTGCTAAAACAAGCCTGTATCACACTGGAAAAATAATATAATGCCTTTTTCTGAAACTATTTTGTACTCCACAGTCTACATGTCACTCAAGGTGTATTTTCAGAAGTGACATCTCATTTAACATGGTACAAACTTCAAATGCTTAGCCTCTCTTTTTCAATTTAAGTGCTTAAAGATCAGTATTTGGAAATTTGCGTACCATTCTCTAATATTCACAGTTAAAAAGGTTATTTTCTAAATGTCTATCAATGCAACCTCTGAAAGCTGTTCAGTCTGAGTTTATGAACAGGTAAGAAGCATTCTGTGAGATCTGACTTGCTTTTCTTCACCTCTGGAGCTTGTTCATGCTGAAATCTACTGAAGATAATTCAGCTATCACCACCGATATTTATTTAATTTCTAAAGAACACAACAAAGGATGGTGCAAAATTGTTTCTGAAAGGAGGAAAATCATGAATATATCTAAACCAGGTTGTTAGGAGTATCTTCTTATTTGAGTGGGCCTCAAGGTGTGGTTGTTCTGCATTACAGGTAGCAGCACCAGGAACCTACTCTGTAGGATACTGTATAATCATTGGTGTTTCTCGAAGGAAAATGCCTGAGACGTATTTCCTGGTGCAAAGCGTCTTCTAGAGCACTTAGTTTGGTGAAAGCATACCAGTTGGCTGAGGAGAAATTTTAAGCTTGCAATATGTTTTAAATGGCAATTCCACTACAGAAAAAGGCACCAACCATCTGCAGATGATGTTATTCTTCCAGTTATTTGTACTTGCCTCATCCAGCTTTCTAGTTTGCCAATTCATTTCAGTGTATTACAATTAAGATCCACAGATTTTCCTGATTATTCCCCATGCTTCTTGCACCTGTTCAGCAGACTGACTCATTATTTTTCTTCTTTCTTTAACCTTTTTCTAATTATCAACATCTAGGTCACATTTTGGGCCTATAACAACATCAGCTTCAATTATATCTTCTCTCACTAAGCAGTCTCTAACAAAGGGAACTGATTCGCAATTTTCTTATGCATTCTTCCTCCTTACACCACCACCCTTTAGTGAAGAAAACAAAGGTTCTGCCGGCAGCACCCTTCCAAGGGGCCATATATTTCTGTCTAGGATGCATATGGGCCTCGTCCCTGTCTGTTGGCTGGAGAGGACGGATTAGAGAAATCACCACCAAATCCTCCACTCCTGCATTTCTGTTTTCACTGCACAGCTTCTCTGCTAAGCTCAGCGTTAACATCCATCATGTGCCCATTTTCTTAAAGAGCCATCCTGACCTTTCTGTAGCACCTCAAAAGTTTGCAAGAAGCACCACAGATCTTCTAAAGCAGCATATTTCATTGTGGGTGTGGGCTGAGCCCTGCAGACAGAAGTAGTGGAAGGATGTCCTTCCCTTCAGGATGAACCAAGGTCTGGAGAAGGAGGCATGGTTTGCTGGGGAGGCTCTGCTCATTTAAAGCCCAGAAATACTCTTCTAATTAGTGGTAAAGTGAAAAGGATTAACCCACTCTTTCTCTCTGGTCTGATTGGTTAATTTTGGAAGATATAGTCTGGAACAGGGACCTAAATTCATTCTTTGAAGAAAAGTTGTTGAGGTACTTTGAGTTAACTGCTTTACAAGGAATCCTAAGTGATAAAAATACCCTTGCTATTAGTCTGGAATCCTAAAGCCACATTTCTAACTAATTGATCTGTTCACTAGCTACCTAATGCTGGTCAAGGACATGACGTGTCCTGCACGCTTAGAATCCCCTAAAAACTAAGACTGAAATTAGAATTCAGTTCCTAAATTATGGTCTGTGAAGTGTAAAATAAATCACCCAACATGCAAGCACATAGTTCCACCTGTGCTTCTCTGTAGAAAGCAGCTGTCCTGATGAATGCACTCACTGTCAATATTTAAATGGAAAACAGCAAAACTTGCCTTCAAAATATGAGCAAACAGTATTGCCTTATCTCTGCAAGACACCTTGGGTGTCATCAGTGAGTTTTGCATCACAGACACTACAATAAGTAGATGAAATGTCATAGACCCTTTTTTCTTTGGTATTATTATCTATGCTGTGGGGTATATTGTATGTACCTTCAGTACTAACTGAATAAATGGGGAGGTGTCTCCAGTAAGTAGATTTCTGAAAAGGGTAAAAATATTTATGTTGGGGAGAAAAAAGCAGAATGAAAACAATCCTTGGGTTTTGTGAGTCATCTTCAATTCTGCCAGCTTACCCACTATTTCCTATGCCAGAATTAAAAACCAAATTAAAGGACAACAAAAATAGAATGATTTGGTGGAAAAATTGCAATGAATAAAATAAAACCAGGTTGTTTACATTGTAAATGAGTAATTAATATTTTCGTGCTTTGAAACTCAGAAGGAGGCAGCATTGACTGAAAAGCTACTGAGGCATTCAAGCCATAGAGAGAGCTGTGCCCAATGGGCTTCGTAAGCCTGTCAGGCATGAAAGGATGGAGGGAATCAGAAGGGTCAAGTAAACATTCCAGCAACAGTGTCTGCAGCAGGTAAGACACTTTCACCAGCATCAGCTCATTTGGACACTTTTTTTTTCCCTTGGCTGTTTAAAGGCAGGAAAATAATTAACAAGGCAAGTACTGATGGCTCCACAGGCAGCAGGTAAAAAGGTCTCCTGAGAAAAATTATAACTGGGTGATAGAGGTGTAGAGGAGGAGATCCTGAACAGAATCAGTTCAGGGTTTGAAATTAACACAGGTCTGTTCTTCAGTCCCATCTGCAAGCATTGTGCATGGTGCAAATATTTACAGTGGGGTCTTCATGATTGGCCCACAAAAAAAGGAATTGTCTTCAAAATCTACCAGAAAATTTTACAAAATTAATAAAATGAGGTTTCTTCATGTATTTCATTAGGCAAAAAAAAAGAGGTGCTCAGCTAAGGCTTATTTAATTTCCTTTGTTAATGCAATGACTAAGTGCAATTTCCCCTTGTTTGTAGGGGGGAAAAGCTATTTATATTGACAACCACAGTTCCCTGGAAGCTATTTGTGTGAATACGTATACCTATACTCTCCACTTCTTCTTCTTCTCCCCACCTCATTCTAGCCCCCACCAAAAAATAGCTGTGAACTGTTTAGATAACCCTGAAAATGGATTTTTTTATCTCCCAATTCCTACCAAAATAATGTTTGGGAATCCACTATAGGCATTGTGGATACAGCTGGGGCATTAATCTTCCCTTCTCTAGTTATATAATCATTTTGCAAAGTAACCAAACCTCTAACTGAAAGTAATTTTTTTGTATTTCCTTATAATATGGACACTGATTTTAGCACAAATCGCCAAGGTGTTATGAAAAGTGCTCATGAGTCTAGAAATAAGCTTGTGGAACATTTGATTTTATAATGAAAATGGCCACACTGTGTGCCCTGTGACCTTTCTGAAGCCTGCTATCACTTGATAAAGGATTCTCAGGATGTGAAAGAAGCATAAAGATAAACAGAGAGAGAATTAATGTTTGAAAAAATCTTTACATTATATGGATCTGTATATTTATAGTAGCTTACTTTTAAATTGATGACACTATAGACTAGTGGTACTACTAGAAATGAGGAGGAAGGAAATAATGTGTGGCAAGTACAACAAATGTTATACAGTGCATGTAGCTAGATAAATACTCAAAAAGGTCCCTGATTCCTTGTAAGCCTCAGCCTGGTTCAGCCTGAAATCACTAATTTTCAGTTGAGCTATGATGACTTTTTCTGTTAGAAGTCTGTGTTGTCACTAACAGATTTGGATTCTTGTCCTTGATGGTAACTCTCACCTTCTGCACAAGACCAAGAACAGAAGTGACAGACAAAAAAGCTCTGCTTGAGAGATTGAAAATTCCTCACTGGCCCATATTTTCACTCAATCAAGGTTGTGCACATTTGTGGGGAGGACAGACAGATTTATGCCACACAGATTTTCACAATAAGGGCAGCCAGTGCAAAATCAGTAGCAAAACATGAAAATAAAATTGATGCTAGGTTTAAGCGCTGATTAGGGATTTGGTTCAAGATCTACGGAAAACATACAAAATATTTCACCATTTAGACTGATCTGAATGCAAATATCTCCAAACAAACTTGTTTCATTTTTTAACTTTTAAATTTTTAATTATTGTTATTTTGCAGTCCTCTGAGTTACTTCTAACAAATGAAATGCTGTGCTCCGTTAGTCTAGAAGATAAACTTATTGTAGGCTTTTGTCTATTGAGCTTTTAATTAAAAGAAGCTGAATTAAGGATTGAAACTCATCAGCTGTGACTTTTGTTTTTAAATAGCTTTACTCCTTTCACTATAAAAAATTAGCAAACAGAACTGTATGTTATCATGATCCATGAATATTCCATTGTGGTACATACTATTTTCCAGATGGCTCCTTGAGGACGTTATCTCACTCTTATGTCTGGATAACAGCTATAAAAAACAAGAGTCAATTCTTATTAAAGCTTCCTATTATTCTGCTATTAAAATAGAATTCTTTTGATTTATAATGTTTTGTGCAAGAACCCTTCACTCACTCTTCCTCATGTCACTCATTTGTTCAGGACCTGCTGCTTTACATGAGTGAACAAATAAATACACTTCTCACAAGATTGAAACACACACTCTCTCTCTCCCTTTTTTCGGTTAGTATAAACTTAATTCAAGATATTAATAATATTCTTTTATCTAACTTCCTTGATTAATAATTTCAGGTGTTTCCTTCTTTTGGGTCCCTGTTCAACACTGGATAGATCTCATCAGAAAAAGCTCATGCACAGGATAACAAACTTTTTCAGTTTGCTTTCTTGAGTCAGACAATCCAATTTTTTTGAGATACTGCCTAGTTGTTTTTTCTGCCCTGACGTTTATTCACATAGAAAACTGAATGGTAGGGAATGTCTGTGGACAAAATGATCATCTAGCTAAGCTCCCTGCCTTCAGCTTGAATCAGCTACTTCAATATCACCATTCCCACGTTGTTATTCAACCATCAGTCTTAAAATCCTTCACTAAAGAGGACTCCATCACATTCCTAAGCTATCTAATGCATTACTTAAATATGTATTCAAATACTTTGAGAAATTGCTGGCATTGTAACTTTTCTGAAGACCAAACATTTTTGCCTTTCAAAGGACAACTTGAATCATTAATTATATTTGGATTATATTTTATTATCATTAATTATATTTGGATTATATTTTATTAACAGATTATCCACCAGCAGAAAAGAAAGTGAAATATTCTGCCAAATAAAATTGTCAGTAGATCAAATCCTTAAAGAGGGGAGATCTAAATCTGGTCAGGATCTGGCAAGATGTGGAAAGGCATAAATAAATGAAAAAAAAGCATTAGAATTGCATTCAAGGAGTTAACAGGCAAGAATTGATGCATCTGAAGGTAAAACAACAAAAGAGAGTATCTTCCCTTTGCCACTATAAATCAACCAAATGAAATTCCTTAGAGGGACACAGAGGTAAAGCATATGAGACAATCCTGTATTTTCTATAAAGTATGATTACAAGTTAAATAATTTTGCACAATGTAACACCTCTTGATAATTTATGCTGACAACAAATCATGATAATGTCTGTAGCGGACCATAATTAGGAAAATTAATTTTCTATTGCAAATAGAATTTTCTGCTGAATTATGACAAAAGAAAAATTGCTGCAATATAATGAGATGCCTGAATGTCTGAATGATAACTGAACATATGTTTCTTCCTTAAATGACTCAGTTTAGGCTATAGTATTTCATGTTTGGGGTCAGTACTACACCTCATGTAATGAAGAATCAAAATTCATTGAAAGTGCACCAGTTTATCTTTCTGGCTGGCTTATTTTCCACATTTTTCTTCTTGATTCCTGCAATCAGTCTTTAATATCTAGCTTAACCTTTAGCAGAAAGAAAAAAATAAAATGAGAAGGCATAGCCAAAGCTAAGTCAATGTTACTCAAGTTATATTAGTCTTAAATACCCCTTTAGCTGAATCCTTCAACAGAGTCCTAATTATAGGCACAGAGACCTACACTCATTTATTCATATGAATAAGCATTACTGATGAGTCTGGTCATATGGAATGTATGAGGTCACTGAGCTGTAGGCATGTCCTCAAATAACTTCTGAATCCTGGTCAAAAGGCATCACAATGCAATGCTAAGCAATGCCATAGACCTTCAAAGACAAACAGCATTGCTAAACAAAGGTGATGTTGTTAGCAAAAATGATACTTTCAGTAAAAAAACCACCCTTTTTACCAAAACCCGTTTTTCCTGGACTCAGCTAATTGCAAAGATTCTGAAAGTGGCAGTTTGTGGCTTGGTGTCTTAAGAAGTAAAAATTGAAAGTATTAACCAAATTTCAGGAGACAAAGAAAGGGACTCACTGACAAGCCTCACGATCACTATTTGGAGGAAAACATTTGGGGGAAAAAGAGGGACAAAAGGATAAGAGTTCTGGTTTTACATGTGAGGCATGAGCACATGAAAATGGGCTATGACACTGTAAAAAGTCCTTTTTCCTACTCAAAGCAGGATGAATTCTTGAGAATCAGAAGGGAAAGGTCTGTGTGAGAATTTCACATATTCATTGTTTCTGCATCAATATTTCTTGATTCATTACTAGTTATTGCCACCTCTGCTTTTGCTCACCAAACTCTTGAGGAAGAGAAATGAGGTAATTTTTTCCCATGAGTGTGTTTTCTCCTTGAAAATGGAGTCATGCAGTAATTCTGACCATTTTCTCCCCTCATTTGAATGGTCTTTTTTTACTGATCTTATTTTCTGCCTAGAAGCTACAAATAGTAGAAACTGCTTTTTGTGTGGGAAGACAAAGTTTTTGAGACTGACCCTTGGCGATGGCCTGTTTGAATAGCCTGGTTGATGGCAACAGACTTGTTGTGTGGGTAATCCCTCTTCATGGGATCAAGTTTTTGCCAGGACAGAATTTTTCTCTGGATTCTGGTGTGCAAAAATTTCTCTCACCCAGGGGAAAGGAAGAGTTTCCCATTTGTTGTTGCAGGAAAGGCAGAGACAGAGATTTTAACTTCCATTCTCAGCATATAGGATCATCTTTGAATATGAACCAGGTTTGGGCCAAAAAAAATGACAGAACATTATTATCAAAGAGTTAAAGAAAAGGCCAAATACAAAAGTCAAGTCCCACTAGCAATTAAGATTTCTTTTAGCTTCTACAGACACAGGGATCAGAGCAGAATTTATACCATGCTTGAATGCTGCCTACCACAATGAGGCTCATATACAGTGATATGATAAAGATATATTAACCTTATTGACATAGCCTGTAACTGCCAAGTAGTTGCTTATTGTCCTCGTTCTGTGATAATTTCACTCAGGAATTACATTTGTGTGTGTGACACTATGTGCTTTTCCTCCCATAAGGCTTCTAAGTGCTTTCTTAACAGCTGCACATGTGGGCAATAACTCACACAGCATTAAAGCACATTTTGATTGGAGCATGGAAATGATGCTGTCACAATGCAATCAGATTTTAGGAGAAATGTAGAAAAACTTCTAATCAGAAGGTTTATAGACAGTTTTGGTTAAGCAAAATATAATTAATTTTGCTGTATATAATTAGACCCCACCCAGGACATAGCAGCTGGCAGTCTCCTGCTCACAACAGGTATTGTGGGATCATTTAAGATTATGGTTAGATGGTTAAAATTAGAAGACATCTCCCATCCTGTATGCACTGCTGTGGTTTATCCTCAGCTGGCAACTCAGCCCCACACAATTGCTCGCTCACTCCCTTGGTGGGGTGGGGACAAGAATCAGAAGGGTAACAGAGAGAAAACTCGTGGGTTGAGACAAAGACAGTTTAATAAAGCAAAAGCCACACATGCCAGCAAAGACAAACAAGGAGTTCTTTCAGCACGTCCTATGGGAAGGTAGGTGTTCATCCATCCCCAGGAAAGAAGAGCTCCATCATGTGTAAAAGTGACTCGGAAGACAAATATCATCACTCCTAATGCCCCAAACTGTCCTCCTTCTCCACAGATTTTTATGCTGACCATAGGACAACATGGTATGGGATGTCCCTTGAGTCAGTTGGAGTCAGCTGTCCTGGCTGTGTCCCCTTCGAACTTCTTGTGCACCGCCAGCCTCCTCACTGGTGTGGTGAGGTGCAGAGCAGAAAAGCCCTTGACTCTGTAAGTGGTGCACAGCAGTAACAAGAACATCCCTGAATTCAAAATTCTTTCCAGCACAAATCCAAAACATCACCCCATACCAGTTACCATGAAGGAAATTAACTCTACCACAGCCCAAATCAGCACAGGCATGAACGAACATAACTACATTTGAGAAAGACTTTCAGTCAGTTAGTGAAAAGGATAGAAAGAACAGCTCCTGGAACTAGAATGAAACATTAACCCATTTAGAAATAATGCATAATTTATTTACCTTTTTATATTTGGGTCAAATAGCAACTCTAACAATATCCAAGGGTATTAGGATGGAATGTGCCCTACCAATAACAAGTCTTGAAGCAAAGGGGCCTACAGCCTTCTTGCCTTGTAGTTATTGCTGGAGGCAAAATCAGGGGCAACCACTGGCATTATATCCCTTTTAAGAATCATACAATCATATCATATTGTCACTTTTCTATAAATAATATTTTTCCCAACTTTTGTTACATCCCAAGCATGAGAAGACCTGCTTGGTGACGTAATTCCTTGACAAGCCAAGCCCAAGGGATTCAAATAGTTTGAATGAAAATTAGCTGAAAAAATATCATAAAAAAGAATGTGTTTATCAGTGGCAGCAGAATATCTCTCAGAAATCCCAGTTCATAGTTCCATAGGGCCACTATCTGCAGCTACTGGTTAATACTGCCCTTCACAGAATTAAGTGCCTGAATACTTATCTCAAATTTTGTTCATCAAGACCAATCAGAGCTGACGCTGTGCAGGTACAAGTTGAAGCACTACACTGAAAGTATCAAAGTAAAACTTTAAAGAGGCCTTATCAAAGTGGTGACTTTTCTTTTACAAATACATATTTTCATACATTCATTTTCTGTTTTTGTTATTTTAAATGGGCCTGCCATTTCTCATCCAATATATCACTGGTTAACCCCAAAATATCTGGTAACAACACCATCATAAAGAAAGCACTCTGGAAGGCAGCAAGGAAGTGACAGAGATCCCAAAGGAATTATTTCAAAGAAGCTGAATTTTACAAATTTTAGAGGAAGGTATGGATGGCCTCTAGGAGTCCAACTGCAAATCTGTTTAATGTTGAACATGTCACAGGTCAATATTTTAAGGAATAAGTGGAATTAACTTTCTGTTCAAGGAGGTGCCAGATTGCAGAACTGAAATGCTTGTATGCAAATGCAGATGTATATATTAATGTCACAAGCCAATTCTACCATGGTATTGCAGATCATTCCAGCACAAATTTTTTGCAATAAAGAGATTTTGACCTGATTAGTCATCTGGCAAATGCCAGAAAATTCAGTGCCAAAACTTCTAATGTTATTCAAATGTAGTTTAAAAAGTGAATGGATATGAAAAAGGAGTAATATTCCATATGTTAATTTCTTTTCTTTTTATGGAAGAGTTATCCAATTATTCCAGTTATAATATTTGATCATACTGAAGCACAGTGTAAAGAAAGTATATGCAAAGAGAGAAAATGTATATGTATTCAGCATATCCTTTCATATCTACAGAACTTTTTATTCTAATTGCCCCATTCCTTTAACCATGGTAGGTCCAAACACAAACTGAAGTGAGTCTGAAGAACAAGGGTACCATCATATTACAAAAAAAAAAGCCTGTGAAGGGGAACAAAGGGATATAGTATATAATATAAAGCAAGAACTGGAATGCAGTTCATTATTCATCCTATTAACTTCTATACCATACTTCTGATTATTAGAGATGCCTATCAACATTGGTATGTTCCCTGCATGTATTCAGACCTAAGGAGCAGGGAGGCAGACTAAAGGACTAAGGTTCTCAAGGAATCAGTGAAGATTTTTGGGGTGATTTCTAGAGCATCATGGAAGCAGCTAAGTAAAGAACTGAAAATGAGAAACTTCTTTTTTCTTGAGTGTTGTTGTTGTCTCCAACTCTCATCTTATTCCTGTTAAACTCTATTTTATCATTTTAGTGAAACAAATTTGTTTTGCTGAAGAGGGCCTACACTCAATTTTTCGTACCCTCTTTATATGTGCTTTGATTGTAACTAATTGCCTCATTTTCAGTTCTATTGAATGCTAATAAGAAGAGAATACCAAACCCTGTCACCTCCAAAAACCAGAGCTTTAAATCTGAAACCTAGTTTTACAGCTCATATTTTTACTAATTAAGCAATATGATGTATGCTGCCATATCCTTATTGTTGGATAAATTCAGTGGACCTGCAAGGCAACATAGCTATTCACAGCACACCTGGCTAATGGCATAAAATTACACAAAAACACATTATGTAATGGCTACAGAGCAGGAAATAAATTACAGCAAAAATCTAGGAAAACTCTACCAAATTTATTTTAAAAAACCTAGTTTTCAGGGAATTTCTCTTCCCAATTTTTTTTTTCTAAATATAAGTCACTCAGCTCACCAGTACCTTTTTCATAATCTTTATTCCACTCTGTCCTTATAATAGCTGGTGGCCTTGCCTCAGTTCAAAGGGCCTTTCCCCAGCTGGAAACATTTTCTAAAACAGGAAAAAAAGTTGTTTCATTTTTAGCTGGTTACCTTAGAAAGAGGGGGAGGAGGAAGAAGGTGAAAGAAGAAAGAGAAAAAGAAAGAGAGAAATTCTTAAGTTTCTGGCCAGACCAAAGTAACTCCATAACTCTAAAAAGCCAACATGTTTAATATGCTCCCTCTGCCTCAAAAGCTGTGCAAGCTGTAGCTTGCCTTGGAGCGTAAATGTTGGGCTAGAAGCCAATGAACCAGTTCAAAAAACAGAAGGTCTGTCAATGCTCAAAGAAAAATCCCAGCCCTTTACTGAACTGATAAAATACCATTCCTTTTCTTTTCCACCACCTCTATGGAAACTCCTTTTCTGTTCCACCATCCTCCAATTGAGCCTGGCTATTTTTCTCAACCAC
Source organism: Xenops minutus (assembly GCA_035221455.1). NCBI lineage: Eukaryota > Metazoa > Chordata > Aves > Passeriformes > Furnariidae > Xenops > Xenops minutus. Next base: position 140,489,018 of record JAWWEE010000074.1, on the reverse strand, counting down.
TGAACTCCAATGCGGTTTGTCTGTCTTTCTCTCCCTCCCCTCCTTAGCCTGTGATCTCAGCCACCTTTGTGTCTCCCATTATCAGCCCCAGCAGCATCTCTGCTGTGCTTTGACTGGCAGCACAATCAGAGCTTGTTCTCTCTGGGATGCACAATGTGCTCTGGGAGTGGACCCCCCCTTGCACAAGGATTTAGACTTCAGCAACATCAAAGTGGTGCAGGAATAGCTGGCAGAACCAATGAGCCACATGATGGGCACCTACAATAACTGCTTGCCACCCAGTTGCCTTTCAAGGTTTGTGGTAAAGCAAGGAGGGATAATGAGTTTGCTGAAAAGCCAGACAAAAGAAGGAAGAAAAGGGCTTTTGCTGTTGTTGAAAGGAAGCATCAGGGAAGAGGGGGAAGTAAGAATGAGGGTAGAGTTTGCAAGGCAGCAGTTTAAAAATGCTCCAGACTACAGGGATGCCTTAACAACAGAGCTCAGAACTGACATGGTCACCATGGGGAGCTTTTATTGCATTGCTTACTGTATCCTGCCACATCTCACTTGAGGTTAACTCAGGTGTTTAGGAGTTTCTCCATCTCTAAGACATGTTTCATCTTTCTAGTTATAAATTTTCAGTATACACCCCTGACATTAAGCAGAGAGCGAAGCTTCTCACACTAAGGTGTTAATGTTTGAATGCCCATGTAGATTGTCTTATAGGTAGGTCTATTGATCTATCGGTCTGACTGTTTCAGATCAAATTTGAGAATTGTCCTCCCACAGATCAAACTGATGAGTCACTCTTACCTCATTCGTAACATATTTTGATTACAATAATCTCCATTGTGTGAGGTGCGCCTCAGAGTTGGTCTTGTATCTTTCTGTGGGCTTGTTTTTAAGGGTGGACAATAGGGTTAATAAATCAGGTGCAGAAGGGAAGAAAATCAAGAGTGGGAAAGGCAGGATTGGTATTTGCTGATGGCAACTGCCCACAGGCCGTGGTTTTCAAGGATGTTCTGAACATGATGTAGGCATAGGTAGGTCTCAGCCGAACATTCCAGATGGAGCTGGACAGCTTCTGGGGTCAACTGAAATTGTCTGTACAGTATCTGTAGCACATACAGGGTGTACTGTACATACAGCATATAGAGGTGGCAGATTTAGGCCAGTGTAAACACAGACACTGCATAAGCCTGGAGCTCTGGCTTAAAACTGTGATAACAGCTCTGCATTTCCCACTTCCAGACCTTCCCTTGATCTGTATTGCAGGCATGACACAGTTACTTGTGTGAGTTCGTGTGAGCAGGAAAACTGTAGACGGAACAGGTTTGCACATGTCTGTGAATCAAATGAAGAAGGAAACATCTCAGACTTCCAAGAACCCTCAAAGAAATTAAAAAATCCCTTCTAATGAAAAAAAGCAAATAAAAAACAACCCAGCATTTTTAGAAAGCTAGAGTTTCTACACAGGAAAAGAGAAACAAAATGGGAAAGAAGTGCCATTATTCTTGTGAAAAAGTGAACTTTTGTATTATTTTTATTAAGGTGATTTCACCCCACCCAGTAGTTAGGTGGCATCATAGTATGTAGCTGAAAGAATTTTGTTAAGGCACCTATCAGGAATAAATGGGAATGCTTCTATCCCTGACATGAGGGAAAGGAAAGAAAGAAAGAAACACACTGATTAATTCATCACCTTCCTCTTAGGAAAGCAGAAATTCTTAACAAATATTTATGAATATCAATTTATCATAATCATTGCCTCCAAATTAGGTAATGCTTGAGAAGATTTTGCTCATAAATACCTCAAGATGCCTTCAAGTGCAGAGTTTGTGAGATTAATATGGAAAAAAAATGTTATTTACCTCATCTAACCTTACCATTTTTACTGAAAACATAAAGACCTCTGAAGAACACATTTTAACCCAAGCTAGTTATGACAGACTATCTTCATAGTCAGTGGTCAGTCCCAGAGCAAAAATTCGTATAATGACTGTTTTAGGAATACGTGAATTTTAGGACAAGATGGCCTGAGATCAGTCAGCATCTGCCCAACATCTAAAGAAGGAGGGCTCAAACAACTAAACTAGCAGCTGTGTCTACATGATAGACATTTTATCCCAATCAAACAGTTGCCATCCAGAAAGTCTGTGGATGGACATATTTAGAAATCACTGGTCTTGTGTCACATCCAGGCACTGTGGGCTGGTGAATCTTGGGCTTTGGGTCTCCTGAGGCAAAAACATTCAGGTCAAAGGAGAAAGCATCTAGATCAAAGTTGGGCACTTCAGTCAATCCATGCATCACCTTTTACACAGCTCTTGAATGGGCCACAGCAACGAGAACTACAAGCCTTATCTAATATCCACATAATGGGTGTGCTGTTAGATCGACACAGGTGAGCAATTAGGTTAAAGTACACTTTTCCCTTGCTTCTGCATGATAATGCTCCAATTTTATGGTGGTAGTAAACAATGGATTTCCAGTGCCCTTCTTTTCTGGGCAAAAATTTCAAGAAGTAGGAAAGAATGGCAGAGATACAAGGATAGATATTGCTAAATCATTTATAAAGACAGATCATTTTATGGCCCACATCACTGTTTTTCCTAAAACATCTCATATCCTTCAATGTCAGAGTGGCCAAAAAAATCATACAATACAAAGTAAGTGACAAAACTTTTAAAAAAAATACACTGCATAGACTGCTTTTTAGGAGAGATGGCCATAATGTACCATTATTTCAGAAGGCAGAAGCACTCTCTTGAAAAATCTTTGTAGATGCTGGAAAAGTTGAAACTTGGCCAAAAGTAGTGAGATCCATGACTTTTGCTTCCCATGAAAGAATTTGGTGACATTAAGCAAGATGACTCATGGACTCAGAAGAAAGAGTATTATCTCTTGAAACACTGACACCACTGAGATTGTCCTTGGAGGTCTTCCCACCCAGGCAGTGATCCCAAATAACCCTGCTCCTTTTATGCGATGTGGCATCCAGGGCTCAGGATGATAGACTCCAGGCCATATGCTAGATCTCGAGGTTTACTAAAAATAGGACATGTTTTCTATCCTCCTAGGGACAAGTCAGTATAAACGTGACCAGAAACTTGGCACAAATCCATAAGGCTGAGATGAACAACCAAGGTCCTTCTTTCAGGCTTGTTAGATAGCAGCCTAATCAAAATCCACTAACGACAGGAATGGGGTTGGAACTGCTGGCTAAGTTTATTTTCTTTCAAATGTGCCCCTTTACTATTTGAACACCATTTCTTTGTAGAGTAATATACACGTTTCAGCCACTATTTTCAAGGCACCCTCTTTCCCTTTCTCTCCTGGACTCTGCCAGCATTAGACATCTGACCTAAGAGATTTTAAAAGGTTAGAAAATGCTGGCAGAATACCTGTGTGTACATCTGCTTCCTCATTCCTTTGCATTAGCACCTATTTCATGTTTAATAATAGCATGGAGCTGAATCTGAAATTCACTTGAGAACTATCAGACAAACACCAATTACTTTTGAGGGACATAATCTTCCTTTTGCTGACACTCCCTAAAAGACTCCTTCTGCTGAGATCCCTGGAGGCTCCTTGGAAAAGTGCTGCCATGCTGAGCTCTATTTCCTGAGCACTGTTATCACCAGTCTGTCTACTACCTGACCAGATTCCTACGCAGCTGATCGCCCTGACTTCATACATTTAAGCGTGCTACAGAAAGGCTGTAAAATATCCTGTGGATGACTCACAAGTCTTGATGTTACTCCCTGCTCACTCAAGCAATGCCAGTTTCATCAGTTGCTCCCCCCCAGTAATAAGAACTAGTTCTGCTGCATGGGAATCAAATTGTCCATGAGCATTGTAATGACCAAGGGGATGACTCATTTTTTAGGGGTTTAAGATGCTCCTCTTCCCCCCTATTCTCAGATCCTTGTCCTGATCTCCCTCCAGGTTTCCACTGACACGAATAGACAGAAGCTACACAAAGAGTTCATGCAGCACACACGTGGGGGCACCAACTTTTTCTGAGGAGGAACAACAAATGTTCAGGAGCACCAAACTGGATCAGCTGCTGGCAGAAGAAAATTTGCTTCATCAATGACTGATCTTTTACGATGCAGCTCACACATCCACTCACTGCCCACTTGCCCTTGATGGGGTTGTTCAGCATAAAGAAAAGAAGGCTCTGGGAGACCTTATAGCACTTTCCAGTACCTAAAAGGGCTACAAGAGGTCTGAAGAGGGACTTTTCACAACGTCATGGAGTGGATAGAACAAGGAGGGATGGTCTTAAGATGAAAGAGGATAGGTTTAGATTATATATTAAGAATAAATTCTTTACTGGGAGGGTGGTGAGACAGTGGAAGAGGTTGCTCAGAGAAGCTGTGAATTCCCCATCCCTGGAAGTGTTCAAAGTCAGGCTGGGTGGGGATTCGAGTAACCTCTTTTAGTGGAAGGTGTCTTTGCCCATGGCAAGGAGGTTGGAACTGGATGATCTTTAAGACCTCTTCCAACTCAAGTCATTCTATGATTCTGTAAGATTTCTCATCAGCCTGATTAGGCCAAATGTCACATCAACTCCTTATGCTACTGTGATCAAACCAAGGCCATAACAAGGAGAAAGAAGAGAAGGAGGGAATGATTTTTTCTTTTTTTTTCTTTTTTAACTTTTCATCTTTTTTCCTCCAAAATCACTTTGATAAGTCAAAGTTAAAAACCCTCATGACTGCTGCAGAAATAGACCTTTGTTTTCCATCTTGAAAAAAGATCTAACCTAAAAACCCCCACAGATACACAAGATTAATTTTCACTACTTTGTTTCATGCTATTTATAAGCAGCTCTTGCTGAGTTTTAGATTTCATGGCTCAGACTGCTGGCTGTAAATGCTTTCTGTCCACTCCTGAAGCCTGATTGATGAGTGCTGCTAGTCAAATAGCAGCCTATATCAGCAGGCCCAGGCATGAAGGCTGGAACATGGCTCACAACACTTGTTTTGAATTCCTGTTTTTATACAGGAGCATGCTGCAGAAAGGCCCTGGGTGCATAAGCAAAGACAGCATGAAACCTTCAGCTCAGTTCCCTGAGTCCATGTTTTGCAAATCTTAGGCAGATACCAGATGATATCAGGCAGGGAGCACTGAGGACAAAGACATTGTCTAGAAGACATGGTCAAGCTGATCTCCAGTGGAGAGTGGCAGAATTCAGGCAGGCGGTACATCCACAAAGCTTGCAATGGTCTTTCTGCTTAAGGCATAATAATCAGACATCAGGTTGTACACTGGAAGAGGTGGGAGTCAACTGCGTGAGTTGTGCTCTGAGGCATGAAATTTGACTACCCTTAATATGTCTGTAAGTATGATCAGACCCAGGAGAATATTTTTCCCACTTCTGCACAGAATAGCTAATATTGTAAGCAGACATCCCAGATTAAAAATAAGTAATTTTTCCAGTAAAAAATCTATATGCTCGCTCTCTCTCTCTCTGTCTCTGCCCCCAGCCCAGCTTGAAACTCAGAAACAAATTGGACAGGAGTTCTCAGCAGTAACTGAAAATACAAGGTGTTTTGAAAAGAGATGTTAATTTGTACCCAGCATAAAGAAATCTGTCAATATGGACTTTGAGTTAAAATTTTTACACCACGTTCTAATTCATTTCCTCAGAAACAGGGCACTAAACTGGGAAATAATGTCAATAGGAGGCAACAGAAATCCATGAACTAGTTTCGGTCCAAAATAGTGGTAAATGGGAAGGGCTGCTATACAAAAAACACCTAGCACAAATGTCATGCTTGCCCTCCTGTAGCATCTAGCTCTGGTTTATCCAGATGCTTAAACTGTCCCTTCCTCATTGTCATGATCATCACAGTGTCTGAGCACTCCCAAGTGCCTTACTCTATTGCACTTTTCCCCATTTTGCAGGTAAGAACAGAGGCAGTAAGACTCACTCGAGATTCCAGGGACAAAGACAAGAACTGCCCAAATACTCACTGCACACTAGAATAAAGTAGCTCTTCCCTTAAGTGGGTACTTGAGAAGTCTCAGAGGACTTCAATATGCAATCACAATGGAGCATTAGTTACAGCTTAACTCTAATAGAAAACAGTTTTATAGATTCACTGGATCATTTCTTAAGATTGGCTTGCCTCAATGGCCCTGATCTTCAGTGATATTTATAGAATTTATTCCCACTGATTGCAGTGGGAGGTATTCATCTAAATAAAGTTAAACTGCTGAGTTCTTGAGCAGTGTCCTATGCCTTTGTCACATGTTGTGCTAGGAAGATGGACACATTTGTCTGTAACAACACTCAGTACAAAGCATGTTATTGTTAATCAAAAATCAACCTTTGCATTCAGACTGCTTTTTGGAGTTTTTCCTCTGTGCACTGCAGTACACTTCCTCTTTTTTTGAGACATAAATCAGCTTCAGACCCAGCAGGCAGCATCTTCACTGAAGTGGTAGCAGTAACATAAGGGGAAAGGAAGGCCAAGTGGTTCAGCTCTAAGTGGCACCACCCAAGCCAGCAGAAACAGGAGGTTTTGATATGTGACGTGTCTCACACAGTACTTTGTTTTGTTTCAGAGCACAAAATCCATATTTGTGCCAGTAAATCAAAGCCTAGCATTTCTAATGGCAGACTGTTCTCAGGAATGCAATGCACTGCATGTCACCTTTGTTGTGTAACCACATTGTTGTGGAGGACTGTGCATGTGTGCCTCACCTTGTTAGAATTGCTTGACAGGATCAAGGTTATGATGCATTTTGGGGTGGGTATTCCTTATATATGTCACAGGAAAACATTGTATGAGGCCCGCCAGCAGGCTTGAACTGTGTGCCTTTAGTGCTAGCCACCTTCAATCTATGTTAAGACATTGTTTTGTAATGCAGCTTTGAAAATAAAATACTAGACTCAAAAATGCCAAGTGCTGCTAATGCTACCTCTGCTTATAGTTTGTTAGAAACTAGGGTATTTATTACAAAGAAACTTAAGTGTTTCTCTGCCTTCATGCACCTGTGAAGAACTGTGAGACAGACCTAGTGCATGTTTGCACAGTCAGTTGAAACACTGTTATTAATTATGACTGTGTACTATTAATAAGGTTCCTTTTGCAGCAGCATATTGATGCTGAAGCTCATGAGGGAAACCACTTCTGCTACCTGAGGAACCAGAGGATAGGTGGAAACAAACTGTTCCATTTGCATAGGCAGCTCGATGTATGTTGATGCAGGGCTGCTTTGGCTACAATCCTCTTAAACTTGGATGATACAGATGAGGAAATCAACCCATAACATACTATTAGTAGAGAGTAAAAAAATTACTTGGTAGGAACTTGGGGAGACTTTATAACCTGCATATACACACTGCCCACATCTCATCTTTGTATTGGGGTAAGACTTGAGTATGAACCAGACCTTTCTTCCTTACTGCTTGCTTCCCACATCCTGATTTTAATACATGGGAGCCATCCAAGAGATCTTCGATCTGAGTACTCAGGGCCCATGTGCTGGTTTGAAGGTAAACCAGCAGAAGAAATGGACACACTACCAGAGAGATTATGAGTCAGAGTTACAATTTAATTGAAGATATTACAATAAATACACTTATACAAAGAGAAA
>JAWWEE010000074.1:140470542-140481175 GCA_035221455.1 Xenops minutus | reverse complement strand
AGCTGCTGCGAATGGTCCATTGTTCTTGGGGAATGAATAGAGGGTGTAGAATACATAGCTTTTATCACTCCCACCCAATGAGAACTGGTCCCTCCTGCTAAACTAGGACAGCCCAGACGTTGGAGCATGCTGGGTGATACATGCTTAGACTCACAAACATAGTCAATGAATTTGGGGTTTACTCATAAGCCACCTTTAGTTACTGTAAAATAAGACAGTCTGGGGCAGAAGAGACAAGGTACCTAGGGAGAAGCTAATCCCTGCTGTAACACCTCTGCATGAGGATCTTTAGCCTTCATACGCGAATAAAAGTGACACCAACTTACATAGACACATGGCTCTGATGCCAGCTGAGCTCTGCAAGAGGCACAGACGTTGTATGCAGACAAGAAGATTGAAGACACCATGTACTGGCAACACTGGGAGAGGCAACTCAGATGTAGTGACACTGACATACCACCAGAGAACAGAGCTGCTGCTCACTGATGAGATGCAGAAGCTGGAAGTCTCAGAAGTGGAGTGATAGAAGAAAGGCAGTTTGGTGGCAGATCATGCCTTTAAAATATATGTGGAGGGAGGGAGGGAGAGAGGGAGAGAGGGAGGGAGGGAGGGAGGGAGGAAGGACGGACGGAAGGAAGGAAGGAAGGAAAAAAGGAAACAAGGAAAAAAGGAAAAAAGGAAAAAAGTAGACTCAACTGCTACAGCTCTCCCCTCTTCCCTCTGCCACCCTCAATTACCCACAGGGAGGTGAGATTTCAGTAGCAGATGAGGTGACACCTCTTAGTCTTGCACAGGGAAGGAACAATGCATGCAGACTGGATAGAAGACAGACTCTCCCTTTGGTTTAACCAGCCTGTGGTAACAAGCTGTTCACCAAGGTTTGTTAAAGCAAAAAAAAAAAAAAAAAAAGCATTTGATCAGGAGCTATTCTTTGGCAAAATTGCAAAAAGCTGCAGGTGCAAATGCAAATACTGTGGGAACAAGCACTTAGCTTATTTGCATACTTTTACTGGTGACTCACTGTTGTGGTGCTTTAAAATTATTGCTGTGTCCTTTTCTCTATTGTTAAAGCTTACTATGTTTTATATATTCAGGAAAGAGATCTTAAAGTTGTTGAGGACAGAGGGGGTTTTTATTAAAAATGTCAGTCTGATGCCCTGAAGCAGAGGCAAAAGAAGCATTTAGAATTTTTAGGAAAGGCACAGGGAAAGGGTTCTCTTCTTGGGCCCCTGGATAAATTCACAGTGTGACACTTCCTGGATATGGCATTCAGATCTGCACAGCATCTTCAAACAGCAAAGATACAGAGAAGGGTAGCAGGGGCAATTTTGGGTGCTGGATTGTGGTGAAAGAAGTGGTAGAAAGGAAATAGAAAATGATGAATGGTATGGAAAAGGTTCAAGCTTGGATGGTGAAAGTGTGGTAAAAGTACCTGGTAACAAATTTTAACCAATGTTAGAATGACTCAAAATTCACCTGCAGAACTTTCTGTCCCAAGGTCTTTCAGTGGTCAAAACTGTCAAAGCATTTGGAAGGGAGAAGGGGAAGATCATCAGCTGGTCAAGAGGCAATATCTAGCCCTGACAATCTTCCAGACTGATGCGTTTTACATGTGCAAACTCTTCTTTACACTCCACTCAAATATATCTTACTCTCGCCTTTCTAATAAAGGCTAAAGTAACATCTTCATAATTTCTCTTATACACCAATTGAGTCAAAAGATGGTCCTCCTAAAAATTTCCCTCTGGCACCTTTCTTTTCCCAGCTTTCCTGGAAATGTCATGTGTGTTGGAAGAGGTGTCCATCTGAGCAGAACCAGAAGTCACCTGGCAGACAGGTTCCTGCAGCATCACCCCAGGGATGGTTCTCCAGGACTCAAGATATTTCCGTTGGCATCCCAGCACAAAGGTTTATGTACTCCCCTTTACTGATAGTTGTTTCTGCAGTTGATGGCCACCTCTGCCCTCTCCAGTTTCCTACTGCTTCCATGACTGCTGCAGAGAGAGACACATCATCTAACCAGTGCAAAATGGAAGTGATGCTGTGCTTCACTTATTAACCAGAAACAGTGTGAAGGAAGAATTACAGAGATTGAGTGCACAGCTTGAAGTTCCACACTGCAGCAACAGCAGAGATCTGCAGGGACTCTGCCCACAATTTCGCATGCACTCCACATATCAAAATCAAACAAAAAAATACCTCGGCCTCAAAAACTACCTTACTTTGTACTTCATTAATACCACCTGAAAACATCAAGTATGCAAAATATGTTCCCTGGTTATTAAGAGTTATCTCAGGCCTCTGTGACAAACAAGACCTCCTGGCCATGTGCATGTTTATCATATTTCATCCAGCAATGAGCAGACACATGATCACAGAATTGTTGGGGTTGGAAGGGACCACCTAGTCCGAGCCCCCTGCCAAGGCAGGGTCACCCAGAGCAGGTTACACAGCAGTGCATTCAGGCAGGTTTTGAATATCTCCAGAGAGGGAGAATCCACAATCTCCTCGGGCAGACTGTTCCAGTGCTCTGTCACCCTCAACGTAAAGAAGTTTTTCCTCATGTTGAGGTGAAACTTCTCGTGTTTTAGTTTATTCTCATTGCTTCTCTTTCTGTTGCTTGGCACCACTGAAAAGAGTCTGGCACCATCCTTTTGCCCTCTGCCTCTGAGATACTTATATGCATTAATGAGAGCCCCTCTCTTCACCTCTCTAGGCTAAACAGACCCAGCTCCTGCAGTCTGTCCTCATAAGAAATGCTGAACATTCTCATAGTTAGTTAATACCCATCAGGCACTTACTTGCCCAGGGTAGTCAGTGTTTGTGTGGCTCACAGCTGAGTAGCTTTAATATATAAAAGGCTGATGTGATTTTTGCATTGGATTTGTTGACATCCTTTCCAAAGGCAGATCCCTCAAGTTGCCTCAGTTGGCAGGACAGCGAACTTCCATTACATTTAAGTGCAAGACATTTATTCTGGGTTACGTGAGACTTTGCACACAAACATGTAACAGTATGGGGTTCTTCTCTCTTAAGGAAGCTTGTGAGGTTAATTACAGGTAACAGAAATATACATAGATCTCATGGTTTATTGTCCTATTACAAAGAGAGGAAATGAAAGGGACAGGAGGGACATAAATTTGTCATAGTATTTATTTAGACATCTTTCACTGATTTACAGTCCAACTAAAGATAAACAATTGACAATACCATAATCATGGAATCAGTTTTGAGTCACCTCAGCCACCTGGATCCTTTTATAATACTTTTTTTTTTTCCTTATTACTGCAAGACTATAATTTTCTTCAGGATTTTGATTTTATTTTCTTTGCCCTGTACAGCAAATAAGACAGTTGTGGGCAATAACTAAATAGGAAAGAGAATATTAGCAGAAATCAAACCTTTCCCAGATATGTATAAACATCTGCATTCCTGAGAGTTTGCATCTGTTCCTTGATTTTTTTGTTTTTAATTCACATTCCCCTTATCAGTTACTTGGGACAACTTAATGAGGAAAAGTATTTCTGTGTACCCCACTTAATATTTGCTTCATCATTTGCTCCTAGTGCCTTTGGAAAGACATGTTGCACTGGTGATACACAAGTAATAAAATGTAAATTAACAATTATACAAAATATTTATGTTCTTCATAATGATATAGCTACTGTACCCAGAAACTTCATGCTGAAGGTTTATCATCTGCCTACACAAGACTGTGATTTAGGGAGTCTTTAAGTTCTTCATCAATGTCGTACAGCAGTCTGTGACTCCTATTGGTCTCTAGATTTTTTTCAATGGGTCAAACAAAAAGGTGGTAAGAAAGAATTAACTTTAAGCAAAGAGTTGATCGATAAAATATGTCTCATGTCACTACATCTGCCCAAGCAAGGGATATATAGTGGCCCTGATGTAAACACTGTAATTCTGGAGACAGAATTTCTGCTCCTCGTATATTTAGAATCAATTTGAAACTTTAAATTATTAGTGATTCAAAAAATTGCTACCTGCTCCTGACAGAGAGCAACATCTTTTAGACAGTGTATTTTAGAGGAAAGTTAAATTCGAGTATTAGACATAGAACCATACGTGGAATAGAAAGGTTTTTACAGAACACAAAGATTAATAATTATTTACATTTACAATATTTATTTTCTAAAACCATAATATAATCCAACTGCCAGTGAAGAGAAATAGTTTTGGGGATTTTTCCTCTGATACAAAAGCTTTATGATAATTAGTTTTTTAGGATAAATATTAATATTCTGTCGTTCTAGCTGAACAATTTGCAACCCAGAATTACTGTCTTTAGAGTAGTTTCCTACTGATGGTGGCAAAACCATAGTCAAAGCTAAAGATAATTTATAAAATCAGTCTAAAAGAGCCAAAATCTGGCATGAAAAATTCAAGATCCAGCCCCTGCATTTTTATTCTAGTGGTGGTTGTGGAAGCAAATAATTTGTGTTAACCTAAAGCAATTTGGCAGCACGTTACTTTTTCTGCTAAAAATTAATGTTTTCTTTGTGCCACACTGTCAGTAGTCCAAAATTCAAAGAGTCTAAGCCTTTCATTTCACAACAAAAGAGAACAATCTTTCACCTTCGTGATTGCCAAGATAACCTTGTGAACAACAATAAACTGTAAACAATGCAGCCAGGTTTTCCTCAGCCAGAAACCATAACCATGAGCCATTATTTTATCCTAATTATTCTTTAGGTAACTTGATACACTAATTGCAATGTCTTCAAAGGAATTACAGTGAAAACATGTTACTATGCAACTTCAGATGTTTCTGAAGATGAATTGCCCTAATTATAGCAAAAATCATCATGCAAATATGGCCTAATATCTGTTCAAAATATTGCATTTACCAGTATCCTAGTGTTCCCAGTCATTGTCACTGCTGGGACTTAGTCCTTGAGGAGTGCGTGGATCAAGGTTACCCCTCTGCTGTTACCTTGAGGTGCCAGGTGGCTGTGGCATGTACAGCAAGAATTGCAATGTCATGGGATATTTTATCATGTTGTTTGAAATTAAATGCAGCAAATACAATCTTAGTAAGCTGCAGGAGAGCAAAGAGCACTGCCAGGTGCAGTAAGTACACTGGAAGCACACTCATCCACTGGGGGGGTCGGAATGGGGCCCGTCTCTGAGGGCCTGGGACTGTCAAGTTTGCTGCTGGCAGCATGGGCTTTAATCATCACAGGGTCATACCAGGCTTCAGACAGCTGAAATATACAACTTCAAAGCGAGAAGGCTTCTCAGTGCTCACATGCATGGTCTGGCCAAGATGAACTGTGTCCCCTTCAACATGCATTATTAAGAGCATGATAGAGTTCAGAAACAAAGAGAAAACTGCCAGCTAACTCCTGCAAGACATCCCAAATCCTGTGTGAAATTTCTGGGTACATACTAAGAAATTCAGAGAGAACAGAGAAGCTCATTGTCACTTACAAGAGCTGCCTAATTGATGTTCACTTTCCTCTGTCAAATTTTATATTCTCTTTCTCAGTTATGCAAATTGGGTAGCATTTTGATTAATAGGCCCTTAAACAAGCAGATTTGACTGCCTGAGATAACACTGAGAGGAGCCATTCTTGGGGCTTTTCTTGTCTGGCAAGGGTTTGGTTTTTTCCAACTAGGTATTTCTGCTCCAAATTATCTTTTCTTTCTTAGCTTCAAACATGATTCTGACGTTATTCAAGATGGTATCACTTCAGAAGTATGGATTGCATGGCTCTGCATTTCATTCAAAGCCATGTTTGACATTTATCACAATAATCTCTCATTACAAGCAGAAAACTTAATTTAATGCACAGAGTATGAATGTGAGTAATTTGAGATTGGAAGAGTCTTGATTCCAGAAAAAGTGAGACAAGAAAAGAATCTTATTGGTTTTTAGTTAGAAGTTGACATTACTGATGAAAACATTAGTATCTTTGAAAGGAAAGCTAGAAAATTTTGTTTGAGAATTTAAGTGAGAGATATCAAACAAACCCAATTATAATGGAAGCTAATATTTCAACATAAGCCTGGCTATCAGAGGCTGAGACAGCAAGAGTATTGGTCGGAGGAACAACCTTTTTATAAACAACCTAAAGGCTTTTTTAGCATTGGAAACTGGACATGAGTAGACAATGCTGGAATGCTTGAGGGAATAATTTTTGCAGAGAAAAACAATTAAGCTTTGTGAAAACACGTATTTTCTTTAAGCACATCTTTATTTCAATATATAGCATGATATAGCAATCAAAATGCTTGTTACTTTTCTCCAATCCCTATACAAATTAGTAAGATTTTTTCTCTTAATATCATTCTTTCCCAGGAACAATTTTTCCAGGATATTACAAACAGCTTATCCTGTACTACCAAGTGAAACACCTCCTTCTATTTTCTTCTTCAAAGCATCTTATGTTTCTTGAAACAACATCAAACCTTGCACTAAAATAGCTCTTCAAAAACCTTTGAATATCTTAAGAATAAAATAAATACCTTTGTGACATGCCAGTAGATGTATTAGTTGTAGCACATAATACTTCTTTGTTCTCTCTTCAACAAACACATACAGTCTTCTCTGTAAAGGGTTGAATGCATTTTAAAATGAAGGCCAATCCAAAAGAATGTACTGTCAATTTTATAATATCAGTTATTACATATAATCCACTTTATGATGCACCAGTAATGCAGAATTTTTGAATAAAAACAAACTTTCACATCAAGTTTTCAGCTGTGGGCTTCCAAAGGAGGATCTTTCCTGTCTGAAAGCGAAGATATTTGGGCCACAGATTGTCTCATTTGCATAGCCTTCTTTCCTCACTGCTTTAAATATTTCCTTATGCCTGTTGTCTCTATTTTTTTTTTCTTCTGGTTCAAGGGACTAAATTATTCCCTAGTTACAAGGGGTTTGGAATTGAGCTACCTCTGAGCCCTTTGTTCTGAAGCAGCTCCACACACCTTTGCTTTGCAGCTCCCCAAGCTGCTACGTTGCTCTCTCTTCTCTCAAGCAGTTCAAAACACATCTCAGCCAACCTCTCTTTCTTCCCTGCTTCAGTAAGTTCTCTCCCTAGATCATCTCACTGGTGAAATGCCCAGCATTGATCCAGATCTTAGTCAAGGTCCCCAAGGTCCCCAGACTGCACCTGCTGTCCTTTCTCTCAGTTAACATGTGGATCAGTCACAGGATGCAAGCCCACTGGACACCAGATTGTCTTTATTCCCATGCTTATGTAACTATTTGCTCCTCCATGAAATGCTTTCCAGAATTATTTTCATGTTTTGCAGCCTGCTTTGCATAATGTTGCTGTAAAATCTTTCCTCTCTGTGGCTTTCCACAGAAACTTGTCTTCCACCTTTCACACATATTTCAAGGCCACAATGCCAGGCAGGACAACTTAAACAAACAAACAAACAAACAAACAAACAAACAAACAAGAAAATATACATACAATAAGAAAGACATTTGACAGTGAGGAATTCTAAAAGCACATTCCTAATTCTTTGGAATGAAAAATAAGATGAGGGGAATGACTGAACTTGTAATAAATGTATGCAATTTACATATATTTTCTTATTTTTAAAAATCAATGTTCTGCCTGTTTCTTCCACAAGAATTACAGTAAAATCTCAAATTACACACCAACATTCTGACATTATTCATCCAGCAACACTCATACTGACTAAATCTTGTGATAGAAAGTTCAGAGACTTCCTTTATGCAAGGGCTCAATAGGTTAGTTTCCTATGTGGACCTCTGGGGTTTCAGTCTCATGAGAAGAGATTTTCAAATAAGTTTTCTTGTAATTTTTGTTTTCAATTAGGCCTGTAATAAGAAAAGGACTTATATTTTCCAGTATGGGCAAGAAAGTTCAACAACAAGAGGAAAGGAATCAAAAGAAAACAAAGTTAATATGACTTTACTTCAAAAAGGTGAATGATTTGAGCATGAGTTACTTTATGATTTTATAAAAATGGAATTGTCCATCCCTAAGTAAAACAGCAGTTATCACAAGAAATATGTCTTAATTTTGGTGATATAATATATTCTCTTTAAATAGACTTGAATAATGTGAGAAGGATAAAATCTGCTCAAAAAGAAACATTTCGTCCACATCACGATCATCATACTTAGGTGAGTTAATTACAGTGAACTCCACACTGAGTAGAAGCTGTAGAAGCTGCATAGCCTGTCCCACAAGCAGGAACTTGTTAAAGGATATCAAAACTCTTTTGAAGGCCCAGGCCTAAACAGTAAGAAGCTCTTAAGGGATGTTCCTAAAGATAGAAAATCCTCATGAGAGATGCTAAAAAGACCTTGTGAGAGACATCCCTGCAACAAGAAGAACTGGGAGAAGAACCTCTCAGGAGTGGGAAGTCTTCAAAGGCAACCCCTATTAACAAGAAACTTCAAAAGTGGGATGTGACATGACGTGAAAATCCTCCCACTGATGTTGAGTGCTTTAAAGATAGAATCCCCTGAAGCGAAATGGAGCCTTTGAAGTGGCAGTATCAGCATCAACTTTCGAATGCATAAAGGTGCAGCGTACAGCGGGACTGGTGCATCCCTGTTACAGAGCCCCTGGTGACGGGATCCTCCTTGCTCGAGTCCGATAAGCCTAAGGGCCAAGAGGACAAGCAAAGAGAAATGCCATTTTGCTGATCCTAAAAGACATCTTTGATCTCTGCCAATTAATCTTCCTAATGCTGAAACAAAACTGGGTTCAAAACAGGGGTGAATAGTCAAAAGAGTTGCCCCCATAGAGCTGTGTTACAGTACTCTCCTAGACAGCATGAGGAAAGGTTTGGTCTTTTATTTCTCTTTACTTAAATGTAAGACACTGGATTGATTGAGGCAATTGTTAATGTTTTTCTTTTTATCCAAAAGAGTTTGCATCTATGATTCTGAGATCCTTGAATTTCATTAAACAGCATACATCATGATTTTGCTGGAAGACTATTTCTCAAGCAGCAGTCCCACAATAAGTGAATATCCTTTCAAAATGTGAGCTGCAAAGAAAGCACACAGTATTTGCTGATGTTCACACAATGGAATGCAAAGTTGTGGTCTTAATTTAAAACTGTTGAACAATATAAAAGCAAACCTAATGTTCTTTCTCCCCTATATAAACAGAAATTACCAGAAAAGAATAGAATAGAACTTTCCAGCCAGATCTAACACCTTTTGTCTTGGGAACTAGGATACTACTGGAATAATTAAAGCAGTCAAGACCAAAGAATGGATGAATTTGTACAACTATAAAGGTGAACTACATTAACACAAAACAAAGGACTAGAAAATACAAACTCATAGAAGGGCTGTCCTGAGCCGATAAATCAAGTCTCTTATTACATGTAATAATATAAAAGTTCTGTGCATAAATATGATAATTTATAATGTAATTCTTTGTCTTAATAATTATTTTTATAAACATGAAATAATTTAATTTGTGACTCTGTCTGAAATGGTCAAGAATCCTCTGACGGCAGTCAGAAAAATTCTGTTTATATCCATTCCCTCTTAAAACATTGCTCTTTACTGAAATAAATTAAATGCAACTCTTTCTATTATACACACACACATACACTCATCCAGTTTCCCTTTTACAAAGAAAATACAAACAATATCTTCCCAATAACACCAGAATTTTGGAAAATGGGCAACACAATGAAATCATATTGGCTAAAATCTTCAGGAAACTGGCATATCAAACATAAGCCTGAAAAATCTGTCAAAGTTTCTCATAAATAAAATCACAGTCTCATAACAGGAAGCATTAGGGAACAAAACACTAAGGGAGACTGTAGCCCTGTCCATGATGACTTGGACATAAGGATATTCACAGATTGGAATTTTGCTGCTCATCCTTTCTTCTGGACAGATCTGAGGCAATTCCAGTATAAAAGGCATTGGAATCTGACAGTTCAATGCTGTGATCAAACTACCAGCTCTAGCCAAGGCTTGTTTCTAAAGGACTTATGAGCATATTCTCTGCTTCGAGCAAAACCTCTCCTGAGTACAGAGGCCAGATCTTCACTGTAGAGTGTTTTGTCCTCCATCTCCTTTGAGTCTGTGGTGCCCCTCTGACACTAACAACTAACCCATTATATGCTTTTCCATTACAAATGTCTCAAACGACATAGATGAAGGGTCCATAGTAGCCCAGCAGATGGGTGTACTGGAGCACCACATCAAAGCTACACTACACCACCTGGAGAAGCCTGTGCCTTGGAGATGGTTAGCTGAAAGTTTACAAAACAGAGAGAAGATGAGAACTAGTTGGGCGCCATTTGACGCAGACCTGTTCGAGATAATGGGAAGGACCACTCCACATGGAATGAGGCATAAGGTGAAACGGCCGTTTATTCAACAGGGTAAAAGGGTTTTATAGGGGCCAGCTAGAAGGAGCTAAAAACTAGGTGTGGTTTGGGGAGGAGATTAATAGTCTGTGACAATAAAGAGAAAAGAGGGATGGGCTACAACAAATAAGAAGAGGTATAGGAGGAGGCTAACCATATATTGCACAGCTGCATTGTGCCAAAAGCTAGCCAGTAAGGAGAAGGGAAAAACAGCAACCAATCAAAGGGTAGTAACCAGGGGAAAACCAACCAATAGGAACATTTGAACAATTGAAAAGTAAAA
>JAWWEE010000074.1:140450448-140470442 GCA_035221455.1 Xenops minutus | reverse complement strand
TACTCTATATTAACTTATAAAACCGGGGATAACTCGTCAGATAATGAGGTAGTTCCTTAGTTTGGTGGTGAGCTTCCGTTAGAATTGTTCCTGTGTTTGTTCATGCGCTTGCTTTTATTCTTATTATTTCTTCTCCAGTCCTGATAGTCCTCTGACCGTACTCCCACAGGGTTCAATGTTCAAGGTCACTTTCTTTAAAATACCCTGTGCTGTTGATGTGATCTGGGCTGTACACTGGCAGAGTACCACTGGATCTGTAGCACACTGACATACCTGCTCAACAGAGTTTTGGAGTAGGCACATTTTAGCCAGGGGTATTTAAAGACTCTCTACTTGATACCACTCCAAAATTCGTCTCTTTTCTAAAAGATTTTTGCTTCTGAACATTGAAATACATATAGAAGTAACCATTTCATGAAAGAGATTCTCTCTGATTTTTAGGGTATTCTGTTTCCCATATTACCAACATTAGTGATTATCTGAAGAGTGTAAAACAACCTGCTTTACAAATCCATATTGAACCTAACAAAAGGTTAAGGCCAAGTTCCACAGGAGTTGAATTTTTACAGTAATTCTAGTTCAATTGCATCGTGTAGATAAAGCAGTAGAGAATGCTCAGCAAAACATATGTGCCTCTTAGGAGTACCTGGGGAAACTAAAGAGGCAGAAAGGTGCCTATTATCCTGCTCAATCTAACCCACTTCTGTGGAACCCTCAGCCAGGCTTGTAGAGGTAGAAAAGCCATGGGATTCCTCCAAGCATGGGCAGAAAGAGGATTTTGTATCCGCATAGCTGAAACCAGTCCCATACAATAATAAGCATTTTTCTTCAAGAATTATGGAGTTCACAACTCCCATTTACAAAACAAAAACAAAACCCCACATAGACTTCCTCTGCAAAAGCTGCTTAGAAGGATTTAAAAACCTGCTTTTGTTCTCTCAGTATTAGGACTTTGTCCTTCAGGCAACCTTGTGCTCACACGGAGCTCTTTTCCTTCAGCCTTCCTTGCACAGAGGTTTCCACCTATACAGGTCAAACTGTAGGACTGGGGGAGGCAGCAGGTGCCTGTTTGTATCCAGGAACTTGCCTTGTACAAAAGAAGTCTCACCAGTTTATCTCAGTCTCTCATCCCCATGCATTTTGTGACAATGTTTGGTTGAACATAGTGTGAGTGGAACATTTAAATCAAAAACTCTTTTCACTATGGAAAAAAAATAACCAACCAAACAATAACAAACAAAGACCTTTGGAGATACTTCTGACAGAATTACAGCAATGTTTAAATGCTGGGCTTGAACATGCCTGATTCAAACATGCCATTAACAGTCCATGGCAGATCTGCAAGCTGAATCCTAATGCAAGTACAAGTATTATTATGCAATTTCTTCAGTCTAAGAGTATTGTAAGAGGGCTTCTACAAAAACAGACTGATAGTTGCTGCAGTAGTATCACATCAGTGCAAAAACCAGGCTTGATAATTGTAGCTGACATCAAAAGCAGATGCTTTAGACCCATTTTTACAGAAGACTGTATCACTTCTGATACACAAACCAACACTTTCTGCCTTCTGGTAAACAATAATTTTTGTAGTTGCCTTCCTGAGCAGTCCACTATGTTAACCGAACTCTTCACAGGTCAGATCATTATGTCCTTTTAACAGTAAGGACCTCCAGGGAGTCCCAGTGAAGACTGAAATGAGAAGGCAGCCTTCAGAAACTGCCTTCATGGGAATGCATGGTTCTTTCTTAACCCTGCTTACCTTGTTCTTCTCCTAGTAAGGACTGAAAATTTGGTTACCTTCACTTCAACACAGCCACTTTTCTACATTTTCTTTTTCCCTCTATGCCCACTCCCAGTTCTTAGTATTTTCCCTTTTGAACACACTGATTATCTCTCTTCATCTTTTTCCTTATCTCTCTGACATCTTAAAATTACAGAATTTCTCCATTTTTCTCTAGCTATTGTTGCATCTTTCCATTTTCTTCCACTTCTCCAATTCTGTTTGCTACAGTTAGAATACTTCTCTAATACAGACCTAAACCATACCCAGTCTGGATCCCCCATCTCTACCTCTCAGCACTCTGAAACTCCTAGTATCCCATCCTTGCTGGAACTCAGAAGGTGACTTCCAGTCTCTGCATCATTAACATGTCAGTCATAACTAAGATTTTGTACTACAGAAAATCTCTGAGTTTCAGCTTTTCTTATCCATCCAAACAGCACCATCTTTCCATCCAAGCCCTAACCTTCCTTTTCTGCCATTAACAAATCAGACTTGCAAGGGTCAAGTAGTCTGCCATGCTCTACTCAGTCCTTAATCAGGATCAAAAATATCTATTTTATTCCTTAAAGATGCTTTCCTAATCTGTTCTGAGTGACAGAGACTCCTCAGTCTCCCTGGGGAATCTTTTCCAGTGCTTCACTGTCCTGACTGAAAAGAAATCACCCTCTTAGCTAACTTTGATGCACTTTATGCTCAGCACTTCTGGTCTGATCCATCAGACTAGACTTTTCACTAGTTTTCATGGATTCAATTTTTCTCCACATCAAAGAAACTTAGAGTGCTATCACAAAGACTACATTTCTGGCTTATTGCTTTGCTAGATGAACTTGTATTTTCATCCCTCCACAGCAGCACCTCTTGTACATCACTTGATTTCAGGGATCTTTGTCACTTTGCCCACTGCCTTTCATTTTTCTTGATACCAGGTCATGTTCAATACATCTGTATGACAAGTCAATCACAGCAATGACATGAATAGGCTTAAACCTGTCCCTCATATTGAGATTCCACAGGAGACTGAGAAGCTTTAGAATGCAAACATACCCTTTTCTCTCATTAATAGGTTTCGTCCAACTAAAAAGTAATAAATATTTTATAATAAAAGCTGGAAAAATATGGTTTTATGTCAAGAAAACTCAAAGCAATGAAATGTAATGTGACATAAATAAAAAGGTTTGAGCTTGTTCCTTTCCCAGCCCATTGTAGGGTCTTGCTCTCAGTAGTTCACTTCCTCACCAAGTGGCAGACTCCTAATGATGCTCTTCTGTCCTCTGTGGAAGGTAGTTAGCTCATCCCTGTCCCTCACCACAGCCTCTACACGAGGTACAGGCTATCCACAATGACCATCTTGCCCACCGTCCTTGGACGCTCTTTCACAACTGAGTAGTTTCAGGGGGCCTGAGCAGTCAGTGTCCTTTCTGAAAGAGCCAACCATTCCCTGGAAGCAACATGTTTGAATAACCTCTGTTTCCAGCCAGCTTCACTACGCACACCCCAGTTTTGAAACCAGGGCTTTTGTGTGTTGAAGAGTCCTAGGTTGGTCCTAATTGCAGAGAAAAAATCTTCACAAACCTTTCCCAAACTACTTATCACCTTACAAAGTGTATCTCAGAGGACTTCCTCTCTGCACCATTTGCAAAAGTTGACAGCAAGCAGGGCCTTGGTTTACTAAAGCCGTGTTTAATTTTGCTTTTTCATACTAAAACTCATTCCTCAGACAGTACCTCCCAATGTTCTTTACTCAGACTGCCAGAAAAAAACCTACCTAGCATGTAGTGCAAGTTTTAACATGCTGTAGTAGTAACATCCCTTTCATTATTTATCAGGTTAATATTGCCATGAAAGTAGCTGAATTTTTTTCTAAAAAGAAAGTAACTGATTCTAACTGGGGAAAAGCGGTGACACGAAAGAATGGAATTTTGCCCTTGCCTTCAATGATATGTCAGCAATGCCAAGAAATTTCTCAGCAATGCATGATCATAGACAGTGTACAAGCTGTAAATCTCCAAGGAAAATGGAGTGTCAGACATGGTTTTTTATTTAGTGTCTCTTGTCAGCCTGAGTCATACAATACTCCCACCATCCCAGGATGATGTTACAAGTTACAGGGCACCTCAGATCTCTCTTTCTCGCTACATCTGTGTGTTCATGAAAACTGCTAGGTTCCCCAATCCTGAAAATAAATCCAAAGTGCCTCTATGTTCATCCAGGGAAATGGCAAAATATGCTGCTGAATGAAATCTTGCCTGATCTATGACTCAGGTAAGCAGGGTTATTTTTTAACTCTGCATCTATTTGATGACATATCCATCCAGACTCTGAAAGTGACACAAAGGCTATTTTGGGCCTGATTATGGTCAGATTAGACCAGTGCTTCAGAGACAGGGTCATCCTCTTGAACAGGGGAATCTGGATCGTCTGTAAAGCCCCAACCTGCTGCTGCTCACTGGATGGCTTTGTATCACAACCTACCTGTACCAATGGGGTTTTATGACTGGGGCATGTCTACAGAAAAACTAAACACCCTGCTGTCACCATGGATTATGGAAGGTATTACGTGTGTTATAGTGAAAGATCCTCTGGGACCATGAATTTATCATGATAGTTTGAGTTTCATGAAAATCTTTTCCAATTTAATATTAAAAAATGTATCTGTTTTGGTTTGCCTTATGGCAGACCAAAAGACTTTTTGACACTAAGGAGTTTCTTCTTTATTTGTGTTTTTATGTTTGGGTTTAAACACTATAACATTCACTAAATTTACATGGAAATTATCTATGTGGAGTTTTCTTGTGTAAAAAAAAAAAAATCTAGTTTTTTTCTATTTAAAATATATTAATGAGAATTATTAACAGGTTTTTGTACTACTTTGACAAATGTTTGCTACTTTTTCTTCTTCCCACATGCTATGTTTTACGATTTTAAAAGATGAAGGAGTAGGCTAGTATGTTAACAGACCTGGCAGAAATGCAAATCCACAAACCAACCTCTTCCTTATTGCTATTAGAAGGAACTGCACTATATTTTTCAGGATGAAACTCAAATTCCCTAGAAGGCAACAAACGTCTGTTGACTGCATTGACTGAAAAGAAGACATTGATTTAAAAGCAAGATAAAAGGAAGCAGATTTGTGACTTGTCAAAATAGTGACCTGTTATTTTTGAGAAATACACAGTCAAAAGGATCCAAAAAAACACACATGCTGCTTTTGGTAATTTTTATTACTATGCCTACCTAAGCCAGAGAGTACAGTATGGGCAAAGAAAGAGTGGGAAAGCCAGTATGCCAACTACAATTTGAAAGTAGAGGACTGGAGCCTTTTTCTCATTAATTAGGTGGATAACCTTTATTTTGATGACATATTACTTTTTCATTATTATTATTATTACTTATATTAATGCAGTGGACATAAAAATTTACCAAGTCCTCTACCTACAAACAGAAGGCCTCAACATCCTTAGGACTTGAATACTCTAAAGGAGAAGCTAAAAAAATTAATTCAAAACCAAGGCACACCATATTTCTGCTTTTATTTTTTAAAATTACAGATAAAATATATATATTAACTCAGATCCAAATAAAAGAAGTGTTATTAATTAGGCATGCATTTAAGTACATACTTCACTCCATTTAACCTAAAAGTCTCATTGTTTTCATGCTTAAGAGACTTGA
The DNA here is from genome assembly GCA_035221455.1 of Xenops minutus. Lineage (NCBI taxonomy): Eukaryota > Metazoa > Chordata > Aves > Passeriformes > Furnariidae > Xenops > Xenops minutus. The sequence continues at coordinate 140,464,987 of JAWWEE010000074.1, read as the reverse complement.
AAAATGATATATATGCAAACTGGTTAGTCTTTTTAGGAATGAGGGTAACAGGTAGATCTTCAGGGAAAATAATAGCACACAGCTTTCCAATATTACATGTCATGATGGCCTAAAATTATCAAAATGTGTATTTTCACTGGAAGGAGTCACTTCACACTTGACTCCAGTCATGCAGCCCAGGTGTCTGCCCTGTGTCTATATAGGAATTCACGGAGCCATATTAAGAGCTCGGTCACTGCACTGGGTTTTCATGGCCAGGTTTTGGTAGCAGGCAGCTACAAGTATGGCTTCTATGAGAAGCTGCCTGAAGCTTTCCTGTGTCCAGCAGAGCCAAAGTCAGTCAACTCCAGGATGGACCCACCGCTGGCCAAGTCCAAGCCCATCAGTGAAGGCGGCAGCACCTCTGGGATAAAGCATTCAAGAAGTGGGGGAAAATCTGCTGCACAACAGCAGCTGGAGAGGGTAGAGAGATTATGTGAGAGAAACAGCTCTGCAGACACCCAGGTCAGTGAGGAAAAAGGGGAAGGAGGTGTTCCAGGTGCCAGAGCAGAGGTTCCCCTGCAGCTCATGGTGCAGCCCATGGTGAGGCAGCTGTGCCCCTGTAGCCCATGGAGGTCCCTGGTGGAGCAAAAATCCACCTGCAGCAATGATAGACCTCATGCCAGAGCAGGGGGACACCTAAAGGGGGCTGTGGCCTCGTGGGAAGCCTGCTCTGGAGCAGGATCCTGGCAGGACCTGTGGTCCAATGGAGAGAGGAGCCTGTGCTGGAGGAGGTCTGCTGGCAGGACTTCTGACCCTGCGGGAGACCCATGTAGAGCAGGGGATGTGTGAGAGGAGTCCTCCCCCTGAGGAGGAAGGAGTGGCAGAGACAATGTTTGATGAATTGACTGCAGCCCCCATTCTCAGTCCCCCTGTGCCACCCAGTGAGAGAAGGCAGATAAATTGGGAAAGAAGTTGAATCCAGGAAGAAGAAAGAAGTGGGGGAAGGTGTTTTGAGATTTGGGGTTATTTTTCATTATCCTACTCTGTTTTTATTGATAATATATTAAACTACTTTCCCTGAATCTACTTTGCCTGTGTCGGTAATTAGTGAGTTATGTCCCCTTGCCCCCAAATCTTCTGTTATATTTTTCTTTCCCCTGTCCAGTTGAGGGTGGGGAGTGACAGAGTGGCTTTGGTAGGCACTTGGCATCTAGTCAAGCTCAACACACCATACTTAGAGATATGATTTGACTGAAAACTTACCTGAAAAATTTATTCTCACCAAAAACAAATAGTGAAGGACTTACTCAGTGTTTGGTCATTTCACATCAGATGGCCTGGTTCCCAGAGCAGCTGTCTTCTGGAAGCCACATATGTTGATCTATGCATGCAGCATCCCTAGCCCCTTGAAAATAATTCCCATATGGCTTTTAATACTGTATTTTATATAGCAATCATTTTATTAGCAGAGCTTCTCTGTGGCGACTTCAATATAAATAAACAAAACAGGGCCAAGACACAGACACTGGCAATGGTTCACAATCATCTGTTGTCTTTTAACAGTTAGCAGGGCCTTTTGCATAGTTTTGACTCATGCCAAGTTGCACTGCCCAGATGACACCCAGGCACAGCTTAGGAGATACCAGGTGCCAAGAACTGTCTCCAATAGGAAATTTGGACATGGGCATCATGTTTTGAAAATAAAGGGAGTGAGTTTGAGCATATGGAGGTAATCCATTGCCATGCTGCTCAGACTCACAGAGCACAATCCCTGGTCAGATGAATTTAGTGCCACAGAGGTTGCTTTCCAGTCCATGTTCTAAAGTTTGAGCTTTACAAATGGGAGATTGAGAATGTCTCTTAGAGTAGCAGTGGAAAACACTGCATTGCTGGAGAATGCAGCATAGCAACATCTGAGATGTTTTTGGCAACCTCTGTATTGCTCAACTAATGCAGCAGTTACAAATCAAGTCCAGAAACAGACTGGACACTTCTGGGTATGATCATCTGGAAAGGTTTGTTTGATGAGAGCCTTTGTACACTGTTATCTGACTGCTCTTCTCCCTTTGCTGTTCTCAAGCCCTTCAAAGTGCAAGCTTCCTCCAGGCTTTGGCAATTCTATCCTATAAGAGATATGTTCCACTTTGATCTTTATTCACATGTGATTTTTCAGAGTTTCCAGCATGACCATAACAAGCATGTCACCTAGATTCTTCAACATTTGGCAAAACAAGAGAGCTGCTGGCAAACATTTTAGAGCCCTTCCTGCAAAAAAGTGAGCACAAACCAGTCACAGCCAGTAATCAAACCCTCAGAGTCAGCCTGTGTAGGTGACTTAGGCTCAGTTGGCAAGGAAAGAGAAAGCTATGAACTGTATTCAAGGTGAGGCACATTTTGGTAGGAACTTAGAAAATATTCATTCCTAGTCTAAAAGATGCCACATCTACAAAGTAGTCACTTCTCTCTGATCAGCTTGGCAGTCTTAGGTCTGTCCATGTTTCCTTTTAGGCTGAGTCAGCATTGAGAGCAGTTTGTTGCAGTTTCACGGATGGCGCTGTCAGTTCAAGAGTCAGTCACTGCTCCCCTTACAGTTTTCTAAGTCCATAAAACATACCACAGTCATCCGAGTGGTAAGCTCTTGAGAAGTGCTAGTAGTTATGTGGCTATATTTTATATGATTTCCCAAAGAGAGCAACATAAAATCCTGCACCATGTAAACCTGAGTAAATTTTACTAATTTCATAGCAACTTCCCATTTCCTTCTCACAACAGCATGTCTATTCCAACTCATCCCTTTTCACAAAATCACGAGAAGCTGTGGCGAGAAAGGACTCAAAAGGCAGTCTGGGCTACCCCATGCTCCACAGCAGAGGAGCCTGTCTGTACACACCCATCCCTGGGAGGTGTTCTTCTGCACTGTCTACAAATATTTCCAACAACAGGGATTCTAATTCTGGCCGTCCCAATATTTGCCTATTTTTCCAATTGGAAATAGTTTCCCAATTTTTACAGTTTAAGCCAATACTTCTTGACCATCCACCCTGGCCTTGGAAAATGGATAATTTTCTTCCTCTGCAGCATTCCTTCATTTTCTAATACTCTTGTCTTCTCTTTCTTATTTTCTTCCTGTTAATCTTCCCCATTTATTTAATCCTTTTATCTTAGCTCATCTTTTCTAGACCTCGGCCTGTTCTCATTGCAATATTCTTTTAAATTGGTCTGTATCTTTCTTGAGGCACAGTGTCCAAAGTGAAAGACACTACTTCAGATATTCTTATCAATGTGGAAAGTGAAAAAAGATCACTTTTCAGCTCCAGCAAGCTGTTATCCCTTCTGCGTACACATCTCAGCGTGGTGTTCACCTTGTTTATAATAACGTGACAGGGTTATATACACTCACCTTGCACTGTTGTGTTCATTGTTACATGTATTTATCCCCCTTCTGCCCCAAGGGCCTTATCTGATGAATTGCTGTCTCGTAGCCTGTCTGATTTGTATTTGTTCAGTTTGGTCTCCCTGTGTAAGTTCACTTGAGTTTGTTGAATTTCCTTCTGATTTGGAGACCATTCCTCCAGTTTTTCAAGACTGACTTGTTTTGATCTGGTCCTTAATTTACTTTACCAGCTCCAGATATTATGCAATTTTAACAACATGGTTTTATTTTTGTTAATCAAACTGTTACAAAAATACAAAAGAGCACTGGCCTCTGGAAAGGTAAAAATGTAGTTGTTTTCAGGAAAAATGGAGTGCCACAAAATGGCAACTGATCACTACTCTGTGAGCGTGAAGAGTGCTGTTTCTTCACCTTTTGCACTTACCTGTTTTTTCCTAGTTTTTGTGTAGTGTTACATAGTTGCATATGGCTGAGTAAAATAAAGTCGTTCCTGATTAAGAATAAATCCAGATTCTTAGTTCAATGCAATGACCCATTAAGTGAATGCACATGCTATACATAAAACATAATTATCATGCAAGAGAAGTTCATTATAAACTGTAATTTGTGGGCTATGGCTTTACAGCATGTACAATGAGCAGAAAAGGATGAAATAAAGTAGCAAAAAAGAAAAAAAGAAGAGAGAAGCACTACAAAGCTAAAGAATTTGCTGCAAATGAGGGCTCCTTCAAATTTCTGTTTGATCAGCAACTATAATGAATAAGAGAAAAGTTGGACAAAGGAAGGAAATCTATCTTGTCTTTGTAGATTATGATGAATTTGAGACACCTTTAAGAATGAAAAAAAGCTTTGATTATTAGAAATCAGTCTTAACGGAGAAAGAAAATGTCTGGAAAATTGCCTTTGAAAATTAATTTGGAAAAGGAATGTTCATTAGCTTAGGGTAACTTAGAGTTAAAAAGCTACTAGTTTAAACTTGGAACTAGAAAACTAAAAATATGGAGTCATCTACTAAAAGGAGTAACATCCAATAACACACATAAACCAGGGACCAAGAGTTTAAACAAATGAAATAAACTTTTAAATGGAATTTCCACAGCTGACATTATTATACCATATTTTAGGCTACAGCCACATCATGTTCCCCTAGATAAGTGGGAGTCCCAGATTATATAACAGATCTTCCAGGAACTGTAGTTCTACAAAATCATATATTAAAATAAGGATTTCAGATTCAATACCAGCCTACATTAAGATCTGCAGGTCTCCCAATTGCCATAAATTGCCTGAGGAATCTACTCTAATCAGCCATAAATCCCTGTTCACCAGAATTCTCTTTTTCAGCTTCTGGTCAGGGCTGATCAAGAATCACTAAAATTTAATAATGACTCAGATCTATCTCTGCATAAAAGTAATGAGACATCTGCTATTGCTTTCAATTTTAATAATGTAAATAATTTATCACTGCAAAAATTCTACTAAAAATGTGTTACATGAGTAGAAGCTACTTCTCTTTCCTCAGACTTGGTAGGCAGTGTAAGAGTTAAGTCTCTGCAATGGGACAAATCCCTGAACATCTTTCTGAGAATGTTGTATTACTAAAGAGAAACTTAATTTCTCTTTTAAAAAATGACACTTTTATCCGTCAGCACTAAATACCCCACTAGTGTTGATGTCCTTGCTTGTTTCCCTCACTATGACTCATTCCCCATGTTATCAATGTCACACTCCCTGCCACACAACTTTCTTTTCTTGTAGGAACTGACTGAACTCCTTCACAAGGTCTCGCCATCTTCACAGTCAAATTCCCTTTCAACACCCAGGCTTGCCAAGCTGTGTAAGCAGGGCTTGTTTGCAGACATAAGAGACATCTGCCAGATCAAGTACCAGGCTCTTTTTGTTTATAACTGGAAATTTTACCTAAGAGAGATGAGAAATCTGAGTAACCCTTCAACTCTGAAAAAGAACAGTCGGTCCTGTTAGACACTTCTTATTTATCACTATTTAAATTTAGAACTTTGAGTTTTTGAGCAAGGAAGATAGTTGCAAACACTTCAACTTTATTTAAACCATTATCCCTAAACTTTTCTTTTTTCCTTTTTTTCCACATTAATGAACTTACAGACACCTTTTCAAGGGAGCCAAAGAAACAAGGTATTTGTTTCTCATTTATTTTCACTACCTTCAGGAACCCAACTGTCATTTGAAAGTGCAAGTGCCAGTATAGAAAATGAGACATTCCATCAAGGAATGGTTGTTGACCACTTTTAGTCCAATACAGACTTTAGAAAGTTGATTGAACTGTTTAATAACAAAAATTTTGACTCTTTCAATATGAATTCCACGCTGTACACCAAGTTCATCAGTACCACCTCATTGCCACCTTCTGACATCATTGCTGTGTGTATCCATCCTCTTTCTCTACCTTAAGCTGGTTTTGGCCAAATTGATGGGGTTTACTCTACTATATGGAGCCTAAAGTCATGTGTGAGGAGTAAACAGAGATCCTAAGCAGATGACAGGCTGTTTTTCCTAAGAACAACTTAGTCCTTGGTTGTGTTTGCACAAATGTGTGACATTGAGGTGACATGGCTATGTGACAGTGCAGGGGAAGAGGAATAATCAAAATATCTGAGAAGACTGACAAGGCACAATCTACTGCAGGAGAGCACATAGATTTTGGAGACACAAAGTGAGGATTAAAAGCTTACACAATGTGGCCTTCAATTGGCCTCCTGAAGTAAATGAAGGCAAGACAAACCAGGGTACCAATTTTTGCTTTTAAATGCTTTTCTTTTAATTGTCTCCTTTCCATTGCCAAAACAACTATTTTTTATGCAGGGCCTATGAGGTTGTTGCCCATAAAACCACAGGAATCAAACCCCATTAGCTTTGTTGGTGACTATGGTGGATGCTCTCCGGTGAACCACGTTTGAGATTGGGCAAGGACTAGGGAGAGAACCTTAAGATAGATGAAAGCATAAGATATGAGACCTCAGAGAAAGAATAGAAAGAGACAACTATGCAGTTAATCCTACAAATGACTCCAATTCAGTTGAAAAATCAAGTCCCAAATTTTGATTCCAAACTGAGCATCTATTCTGTGTGGACAATCAAAGTCCTTTGTTATCTTAGCTCTTTAGCACTCATCAAATGAGATTTCTAGGCACATTACACTACAGTCTCTTCTATCATTGCTCTTAATCTGTCAGAGTAAGCAAAGGCGTTTTGTTCTCATGTTTGCAGACAATGTTAATTTTCCTTTATCCTTTAAATCTCAGCTTAAAAACACAGGATTGCAAGTCAAAGTCTCAAATACCAGCTGCATTTGTGTATGCAGAGTATCATTCCTCCACAGAAGGGATGTTATAAACAAAACTTTGATAAACAGAGGTGTATGATACATAAATATGATATGTAAAGCTGTCAGGGACATGACAGAAGTGAAAGTTTTGATTAGTGAAAAATTTGACAACCAAGGCAGTACAACAAATGAAAGTCATTGGAATCTTCTTTGTACGTCTGGATATGCCTATTTATATAGTGAAATCCAATATTTGATATGTCTCTTATCAGCTGGTCGTCAATGAATTTTAAATTTAAAGCTCCCACCAAGAATTTGTTATTTGTCAAGCTGGAAAAAAAGGAAATTGTTGGGGAAAGTGACTCTAGGAGATGACACTAACCTTGTGTTCACTTTCAGCCACAGACTCAAATTAAAGCAATTATTTCAAAATGACTGATGCAGACAAGTTTTCATATTGCACATTTGGATGGAGAATAGTACTATGTACACAGTCAGAAATGAAAATACAAAGTTTTACCCTGGGCTTTTAATATGCATGACAACAAAGAAACATTTGAATGTTTACTGTATTCCCTTTCAATCTGTTCAAATCTAGAGAGGGGAGTATATGTTACAGCATTGCCTCTTCCCATCTACTTTGCTACACTTTGGAAGCAAATCCCTACAGCTGACTACAATCTGTTTTATCAGATGCCTTTTCAAGGTCAACACACAGTATTGCAGTATATTTATTACTAGTTGATGAAAATTGAGTATCATTTAAAACTTCCATCACAACTGCAATTTGGCAAGAGATACTGTAAAAGTTCATGTCTGTGGGGATTCAAACACTAGAGTTGTATAGATAATTTTACAGCCATTTGACTTGAAAAACTTCATTTTTGCTATTTGAGGTTCAGTCTTAATTTTCTTTAAATGGATGTACTTATTCAAAAACGATTTTGAGATTACTGGGTAAGACTTTTGAGAAGGAGAAAGATGGGAAAATAGGGAACGAACATTTTAAAGTAGAAGTTGAAATATGTACAGCCTTACCCATTGCAGAGGAACATATTGTGGGAGACACGCCATGGGCCATGGGCTATTATGTTTTCATTGCCAGTTCATTATTCATCTCTCACATTCACAGCATTTTTTTGCTGTGAGTAGCTCAGCTCACTACTGCAAGACAAAGACATTACAATCATTTCACTGAGGGTCTTCATATGCAGAGGAAATATCCAATTAGCTCAAAGCATTAAAAGGTATGTTTGATTATTTACTGATCATATTATAACTTATAACCCATATTATAACTTATAACCCTTCAACATCAAACTAAAAGAGCATTTAAAGATGACTACTGTCCCACAAAAAAACAAAGAAATATCTCAAAATACTTTTAAAATATACAAGCCTGAGGAAATTTGTCTGTCAACATTACCCGAGAAATGTTTATACCATCATTTTCATCTTAACTGAATCAAAAATGTTGACATGTTTAAAAATAAAATAAAAAAGAATCCAGTTATCAGAGAATCACAGAAAGATTAATACTAGAAGAGACCACTTGATCAAAACAGAACTGCCTTGAAAGTTAGATCAAGGGTCTTGCTTAGAGTCTTGCAAGATTAATTTTGAAAATTTCTAAGTAAAGATTACACAGTCTGGGCACCAGTACTAGGCCATTCTTACATTAAAACACTTTTTTGTGAACTCATGACCAGTTTGGATATAATAGGAATTATTTTCTTGGTCCTCTAACCAAAAAGAATACTTCTATCATCATCAATTCCCAAAAAGATGAACAGGCTAAGTCAAAGTAGGATTTATGTTAGAAGATAGTTATAGAATTTGGAGCTATGTGCTAAGCAGTTGGGTCTTCTATGATGATGTAAAATCTGGAGCTTTTGCTCTTTAAATCAAACAATCTGGCTCTGTTCACTAAAAGCAAACTGAACTCTCTACATGCACTGTTGTCACTGTTGTTACAATAGGGAAACAAAGAGACAGTTTCTTATTATGTATTATGTCAATATTTCCCACGCTATTTTCTCTGCAAGTCGTTCATATTCCCCACTTCTTTATATCTAAACTAGTGTACTATGTTGTTATGGAAAACTTTCTCCCTAAATCTTCCCGAACTATTATGGTACTTACCTGCCCATTCTCCACCCATCTCTACCCCCACTAATCCTTGTTTTGTGTTTTAGGAAATGCTAGATTTCAGATTTTCAAAGCATTGGTTCTAAATATGAAGTATTTTAATAGACTGAAACATGTTTTCATATCAAAACTACCCAACACCTTTAAAGAAATAACTCAAAAAGACAAACCAGGAGACACCTTTTAGGTAATATTAACTCCCTTCAAAAAGCCTGCATTAGTCCCATGGTATGTCAATGTGCTCAGAACTACAAAAGATAAACTAAAGGAATTTTGACACTCCCAAACACTTTGCTTGCATTTTTCAGCTTCTCAAAATGTCAGTTCAGAAGGGAAAATATAGTTTCTTCCTATGTCTGTGTAAAAACCACTAAACAAATTAGTGATAATTTGATTTCTTTCTTTCAGATGTCTTCAAAACTTCCAAAATTTGTACCAGTTCTTCTGTAGTTCAAAAATATTATGTCATCACTTAATTTTTATTTTTTTTTTCAAATTAAAGTCACACCAGTTCTCACAAGATCAGTTTCATTTTGGAGACAAGGCTATATGCCAAATGTGCATACTTCTATTATCATGTTCAAGCTTGTATCATTCATCATTCTTAAACTGATATAATTTTCTAATTAGAGTAGTGAATGGGGCATTGTACCCAGCTTTATAAGACATTAATTCCATTCCCAGCTCTGCACTGGACCTGTGGGGAAAATTGTTTCAGTTCTTTATGAATTGGTTCCCTTAGCTGTATTGGAAGGTAATGCCATTCTGATGAGCTTTAGATACAGTGTTTTAAAATATTCATCTTTCTTCTGCATGCCAGACCAAGAACACCTTTTCCCAGAGAGATGTAATTGAAGAAGCAGAGATACAGCCTACTGGCCTAAACTTTAAATGGAGAGCAATACAAATTCCTCACAATACTGTCCTACAAGTCCTGTGGGAATTGCCCAATTATAACAGATTCCGATTCTTGATTCTCATGTTAGTTCACCTCACAGAATCACAGAACATGCTAAGTTGGAAGGGACCCACAAGGATCATTGAGTCCAACCCTTAGCCCTGCACAGGATACCCCAATAATTACACCATGTGCCTGAGAGCATTGTCCAAATGCTTCTCTAACTCAAACGGGGTTGGTGCTGTGGCCACTTCCCTGGTGAGCCTGTTCCAGTGCCCAGTCAGCCCCTGAGTGAAGAATCTTTTCCTAATATCCAGCCTAAATCTCCGCTAACACAGATTCATGCCATTCCCTCAGGTCTTGTCACTGGTTGGCAGAGAGGAGATCAGTACTTGTCCCTCCACTTTCTCTCATGAGGAAGTGGTGGACTGCAATGAGGTCTCCCCTCAGTCTCCTCTTGTCCAGGCTGAACATTTCAGGTGCCCTCATTTGCTCCTTTTATGACTTCCCCTCAAGGCCCTTCACCATCCTCATTGCCCTTATTTTGACACTCTCTAGGTTTAATATCTTTCTTACATTGCAGTGCCTAAAACTGCCCACAATGTCCAAGGTGAGGCCGTCCCATTGCAGAGCAGAGCAGGACAATCCCCTCTGACTGGCTGGTGATGCTTTGCCTGATGCCCCCCAGGACAAGGTTGTACCTCCTGACTGCCAGGGCACTGCTGACTCATATTCAACTTGCCAATGACCAGGACCCCCAGCTCCCTCTCAGCAGCACTACGTTGCAGCACCTCATTCCCCAGTCTGTCCGTACATCTAGGGTTGCCCCATCCCAGGTGAAGAATTCGGCACCAGCCTTCATTAAACTTCATACAATCAGTGACTGCCCAGTCCTCTAATTCATGGACGTCTCTCTGCAGGGCGTCTCTTCCCTCAAGGGAGATGACACCTCCTTCCAATTCAGTATCATCAGCAAACTTACTTAATATTTCTTTGAATCCTGCATCCAAGTTGTTTATGAAGATGTAGAAGACAACTGGGCCAAGAATTGAGCCCTGTGGAATCCCACTAGTGACTAGTCACCAGACCCATTCACTATTATTTTTTGTGCCTACCCCATGAGCCAACTGCTTACCCACCACATGAAGTGTTTATCCAGCTGTGTGCTGGACATTTTTTTCCAGACAGATCCTGTGACAGACAGTATTGAAAGCTTTACTGAAATTCAAAAATATTACATCAATTGGTTTCCCTTGATCAGCTAGGTGGGTTTACCTTTCCGTAAAAGGAAATTAAATTTGACAAGTAGGACCTTCCCTTCTTGAAGCTGTGCTGGCTGTGACTGATAACCACACTGTCCTTCAGGTGGTTTTCAATGCCTCCCAAAATAATCTTCTCCATAATTTTACCAGGCACTGAAGTGAGACTGACAGGCCTGTAGTTTCCAGGGTCATTCTTGCCCCTCTTGAAAACTGGGACAACATTCACCATCTTTCAGTCATCTGGGACCTCTGTAGATTCCCAAGATTATGCAAAAATCATTGAGAGAGGCCTTGTGATGACAACCAGCTCCTTGAGGATTCTCAGAAAAATCCCATCAGCTCCTATAGATTTATAAGGATTCAGGTGGAGCAGCAGATCCTGAACAATTTCAGGGTCAACAGGGAGCTGATCATTCTCACAGCCATGCTCCTCCACCTCAAGGCACTGGGAACCCCTCAGTCCATCACTGGTGTCATCACTGATGAAAGAGGCAAAGAAAACATTATAAACACCTCTGTCTCTATCCCTGTTTCTGAGGAGACCATCCTCATCTGATACTATTTCTGCACTGTCTTTTGCTACTAACATTTTTAAAAATTCTCTTTTTATTGTCTCCCACATTTCTGGCCAGCTTCAACTGCAACTGGAGTTGGCTGTGTTTGGCCACATGAATTTTCTCCCTACAGCAGCAAGAAGCACCTCTGTACTCCTCCCACGTCACCTGACCTTGCTCCCACTGGGTACACAGCTTCCTTTTTTTGACTTAGCTCCAAAAGCAGATCCTTGCTCAGCCAAGCCAGCATTCTGCCTTGCCTGCTTGACTTCCAACATTTAGGAATTGTCTGTTCCTTTACCCTTAGGAGGTGGTGTTTAAAAAGTGACCAGCACTAATGGACCTCACCACCTTCAAAAGTATTTTCCCAAGGGACTTTACTTACTAGTTCCCTGAGCAACCTGAAGTCTACTTTCCTCATATCCGGGATTGGGGTTTGCTGGCACTTTTCCTCCTGTTGGCAGAGATTTTAAACTCAATTACTTTGTGGTCGCTGTGACCAAGACAGCCACCAATCTCCATTTTGCTCACAAGATGCACTCTGTTGACAGGCAGCAGATCAAGGAGGGATTCTTTCTGAGTCAGCTCCCTTAGAACCTGTTCCATAAAGTTGTCATCCATCTGGCCCAGGTTGTACCAGCTGTGTGATGCTCCCAGTTGATTTCTAGCAAGTTGAAGTCCCCCATAAGGACAAGGGCAGTTGATTTGAAGTTGTCCCTTCATTCCTTGAAGTATAGTTCATCGGCATCATTGTCCTGGCTAGGTGGTCTATAGCAGACTCTCACAATGACATCTGCATTATTTCATTGTCCTTAATGCTTACCGAGAGGCTCTCAAACACATCACTGTCAACTGTAAGCTCCACACATTCCAGTCCCTCCATTACATACAACACCACCCACCTGCCTTGTCTGCCCTTCCTTTCCCTCCTGAAGAGCCCTGTAACCATCCAACACTGACCTGCAGTCACAGGACTCATCACACCAGGTTTCACTTATGTCAAAGAGTATCTCTGGGACTGGGTCAAAGGTTCGAGCTCCTCTTGTTTGTTCCTCATGCTGTGTGCACTGATTTAGAAACATTTCAGGTGTGTTTTGTTGTAGCTGACACCTCATGGAGCAGACTGATGGAATTCACTAGCACTCAGTTCCTCAAGTTCTGATGTGCCATCCCATTCCTAATCACTGGCAAGCCTTGGTTTGTTCTGTTCCCCCTTCCAATCTGAAGCTATACTTATGAGCCCTGCTAGCTCCTGTGCTAAAAAAGTAGAAGTACCAGTGTGTCCAGAACTGCTTCAGAGCCCCTTGAAATATATTCCACCACACAGTATTAAAACAGCCCATGTCAGCTATTTGAAATGTCTCTCTCCTGTATTACAACACCATCTAAATTATCAATATGAGGGCACACAGCCATCAGTCAAAGGCCCTGTGTGCCTCTGCTTCACATGACAGTCCTGATATAAGTCCTGCTGAAGACACTGAAAGGACTCCCATGAAAGATTCCAGCTTTGGTGAACAAAAATGCACTTTTAATTCCTCCATTTTTATCTTCTAAGCAATTCCTTAGACATCTTAAGCATTCATCCCCTAATCCATATTTAGAAGGCTTTATGCAGTAATCCATCATGTGAAACCTTGCTGAGAGCTTTTCTGAAAATCCATCTATAAAATGTCTACCAGGCTTCTTTCTGTGTAAGCCAATCATTATTCCATTTAAAAATATAATCAGAATTGTTTGTCATAATTTCTTCCCAAACCCACACTGACTCATTCTTATTACATTTTCATTCTCCAAATAGAGCTTTAAACTCTCTGTGAACATTATCACAAAAATGTTCTAATACTGTTGTTGGATTTAATTAACTAAATTTTCATCATCTTTCCCAGACTCTTCCCTTATGTGACGTAAATATAATTAGTGTTTTCTAGTCTCCTGTTGCTTTTCAGTGTTGAAGCACATTATCAAAATAAAAAATAAAATTAAAAAAAAAATCATTGCTCAGACATTTTATATTTAGCCATATAATCATACACTCATAGAAACCTTTAGGCTGGAAAAGAACTTTCAGATCACTGAATCCAACCATTAACACAACATTGCCAAGTTCACCACTAAACCGTGTCTCTCAGTGCCACACCTACACATCTTTTCAATACCTGCAGGGAAGGTGTCTCTACTGCTTCCCTGTAAGCCTGCTCCAATGCTTGATAACCCTTTTGGTGAAGAAATTTTTCCTAATATCTAATCAAAACCTCCCCTAGTAAAACCTGAGGCCATTTCTTCTTGTCCTGTTGCTTGTTACCTGGGAGAAGAGACAGAGCCCCACTTCACTACAACCTCCTTTCAGGGAGTTGTAGAGATCAATATGGACTCCCCTGAGTCTCCTTTTCTCCAGATTGAACACCCCCAGCTCCCTCGGCTGCTCCTCATCAGACTTGTAGCACAGATCCCCTCACCAGCTTCTTTGCCCTTCTCTGGACATGCTCACAAACTGATGTCCTGTGGCAGTTAAAAAGTCAGAGCAGAGTATACATGAAACTCCTGGCATTTTAGCAGGATGGAGTTAGGTCTTAGTTGAGGACTGAGCACATCTGCTCCTTTTGTGAAGAAAGGATAACTTAATTTAATTACATGTGACTCATTTTGATCTAGAACAATTGACAAATTAGCAATAAGTCTTGAAGAGCAGCCTTTTCAACGTTTATTCATATTCATTTGCACTTACTGTACTCAAAGGTTTTCTCTGCAAATATTCAGAGAATTTAGCAGAGTATTACTAACATATTGCTCTAAATATGCTGTTCTATAAAACTCTTCATTGAATAAGTGACACCTTCATTAGGATACATCAGTAATCTCTGTCTCAGGTGGGATAAAACAGGTTTGTTTAGTGTGGGAGTACGGCCAGAGGACTACTGGGACTGGAAAAGGAAGAATAAGAAGAAAAGCAAAAACAAAGACAGGAACAATTAAATACCTCATTATCTGACAAGT
>JAWWEE010000074.1:140424015-140448281 GCA_035221455.1 Xenops minutus | reverse complement strand
TCTCCTCCCCGAACCACGCCTAGTTTCTAGCTCCTTCTAGCTAGCCCCTATAAAACCCTTTTACCCTGTTGAATAAATGGCCATTTCACCTTATCCCACGTTTCGTGTGGAGTGGTCCGTCCCATTTTCCCCTACAGGTCTGTGTCAGTTTAGAGCAGGTCTTGAGTTTGCTATGAATGTCTCTTCCTTTCCATACAGGTTAGCAAATCAAAAGGGGCATTTCACTATATATTTTACCATCATTTTAAAGGAGAACTCTGTTTTTAGATGTGTGGGGTTTATCACTAAAAGGCTTCTTTACATTCATTGTCTCATAGTTACCTTGTGTTGCTTGGTGAAGTCCTGACGTGCTCTTGCACATGACTATGACACTAACCTTTATAGAGTGTTTTACAGGGCTCTTTGCACTCCTGGCTATCTTCATGGTAGATGTATTTTACGCTGCATGTCTCTGACAAGTTTTGAAATTTATGATGTAAAAAAGACCCAACAAAACCCTTCCAGTCAGAACTTCCTTCCTAAAACTCAGAAAAATCTGCACTCAGATGTCACAGCCTCAGGGAATCACATGTGTAGGCTATCACGAAAATATAAACCTCACTTTGCAGCTTGGATTCCAAAGCCAGTGGCTTTTAGACAGCTACACCACTACATCTGTTCATCAGAACAATGAAGTTGTTTATGAATATTCAACAGCTTTGAAACTTTTCTGGGCCCCAGAGGCTACTTTAGTCCACTGTCTAGAAACAATATCCAAACCCTCATCAGTCATTTACGCAGGTGGTGTGATTATTTCTGAAAGAAATAGGATAACCCTTTGCCCAAGATTCACATAGAATAATGTAAATTAGTTTAGAATGATTTCCTCAGACATTTCTTAATTTTTTATTTGCATTGAAATTTTAAGTATGAATCAACCAGCATGCTTAAGTTGAAATCTTATTATTTAGATTAAAACAATATTAAAGGAAGGAGAGGAATTATATCTTTTAACTACACTGTATTAGGCTTACAAGTGGTAAGTTAACCACTAGCTAACTACTAACAGAAGGCAAACAGTAAATACCCAAGTTATTTATTTTTGAGCAAAAAGCTGGGCTCTGATTTAATAGCACCACAGATATCTGACATAGATGACTCTCCTATTTTGCTATGTTAATCTTAATAGTTGTGTTCCCAATGTCCACAATACAAATGAATCACTGTGGGAAACTGCATCAGAGCTGTGGATTTCTTGACAGAGCAAGAAGAATTCAACCTTGGCCAGATTGTTGTGTACCCATGAAGATAAACAGCTTGCAGAGACTGAGAGAACTCAGGAGAGGCACAAGATAAGAAACCTGGATGAGTTTGTATAGAGACAGTAGTTTGTAATTGAGGCCAATAGGTTTGTGTGTAATGAGCACCAGTAATGTTAGTGCATGTACACTTAGGAAATATATAAAAGTAGCTGTGTGAAAAAATAAAAAGGAAGGAGTTTCACTATTCGTGATCTTCACCTGCTTTTTATCGAGTCCATCCCAACAACGACAAATCACCATAATACACAGTTCACATTGCTAGCAGTAAGCTAGCAAGTAAACTTTTGGCCCAAGACAGTGTCATTTAAAAAGAAGGAATGATTTGGAGAAATATACATGTTACGAAAGTCTGCAAAGTGAAATGTGTATGGAAAATAAACATGGTCTAAGAAAGACGATAGCAGAAGGAAACATTTGAACAAGCACTGTGATGTCAGGCTTGCATGTTGATGTTTGGAGGTGTCCACATGTTTCTTTTGCATCTGTTTGACCAATTTCTGTATTGTATCTCACTTCTACAGCATCACCAGCAGCAGCACCCATACAATTGCAGAAACATTCAGGTCTAGTTGAGATTTCACAAATCACTTTTGTAATTACTGTAACTGAGGAAGTGAATGCACTCCTCTACACAGTTTTTAGAGCATCCCTCGAAGAATGTCATTGAACACCACCCAGTAACTGGCTGAGATTCTGCCACTACACCAGCCTTGCTATGATATTGTTTCTGTGTTTTGTTCTTTTTCTCCACCACATTTTCTGCAGCCTTAGTCTGGAAGGAAGCTTCCTCTGAAAGGCATCTAACCTAATGACAAATTGCAATAAGAGCAAGCTGGCTCTAACAGTGTGTTTGGGCTCCATCCACCTTAGGCCCTGCTGCTTTGTTAAAAAACACATGTAACCACTTTTGGTCCTTCTTATTGCCAGTGCCATTTCAGCAAAGGGTCAGCAATTTGCCATCCGTCTCACAGGCACTGAAATGCTGGCATCACACTACTGGCTGCCAGCCTGACATAACATTGGGCCTAATCTCCCTTTGATATCCTCTACTGCCCAGTCAGAAAACACCATTCTAAGGAGAGCAAACACAAGAGGAATACATGTCCCCAGCAATGCCAGGAGCTTTTACACAGGAGTCAGACAGCATCACAAAAGCTGCCCTGTTCTTGTGACTGCAGCTAAAAAAACCCCTGTATCATTTATTTGAAGCATGATAGAAAGTTTGAAAGTGTGCTAATAGCTGAAAGCTTTAAAAGATCATCTATCCTGTCATTAACCTTTCTGTCATTTACATCTCCAGCTTTTCACAAGCAAAGAATCAACCTGAACTGCCACTCATTTTTGCCTTAGGGAAAAATGAAGCTTTTAACTCCATGGGAGTCATGAATTAGCAAATCAATGACATGTCATGGTGATCAGAGTTGGTGGCCTCAGCTCAGGTGCTGGCGGATGTAAGCTCCTATCTGCAGGTATTTATCACTGCATCTACCATATAAAAGAAGCAGTACCAGAATAAAAATTAGAGGAAGGAGCACCCTTCTTACAATTTCAGCACAGAGATGAGGCACGAAACTGCCCACAAACCAGGATACAGGAATAAAATGCTGAGAGATTACCTCTCCCATTCAGGGTTAAACAGGGATGAGTGTAGGCTTGGACTGCTACTGACTGGACTGCTGCAGTCCTCAGTGGTGAAGAGGTCTTCAATCTTGTGCAAAATTCCACCTGTCTTTCCCAAAGCAACCTGCTGCTAGCACAATGAAATCCATTGCAGAAAGAAAACTAAAGTAATAAAAATTAAAAAATCCTATTTTTACTGTTTGAAAAGAACTGCAAATTATTGCAACTTTCAACAGCTATAACAATGGCCAAAGATCAGCTTCTTCTAACAAACCATTTATTCAGATGCTTAACTGATGTTTAAACATCTATTACCATTTTTCCTCTCCCATCCTTTCTTTCTTGTATTTATTTTTTGTTGCTAAGTCTTGTGATCATTTCTACAAATGCTTCATGTTAATAAGTTGGTAAGCATTGTCACAGAACACAAGCAGTCTCACTGAGTTCCATTTGCCAATGCTAGTTAGGGTCACATAGTGAAATCCACAGGGAGGAGCTTACAATCCAATGTAATAAAATAGCAGAATTTTTACCAGGGAAGTAAGAGGTGTCCTGAGATCGGAATGTGTACTTGCCTGTGTGCACATACAGAGGTGCAAGTCAATGCAACAGTTAAGACGGAGGGATAAAAAAAGGTAGCTTTCAGTTAATTGTATAAAAAATAATTTTAAGAATAAACAAATGAATAATGAAAATATTAGAATATTACATTATTCTAGAGATCTGGCTTAAAGAAGTGGGAAAATTTTATTATCAGCCCCAACGATTGGGTTATTGTTGCAGAATGCACAAAGATTTCTTTCAATTAAAGGCAACTATTTGTTCTGCAGTTGATAAATTATTTGCCAGCTTTGTCTAATACTGAAATTTTGGCTTTATGCATTCAAAATTATTTAAATTATTAACACACACATAAAGGAAGCAAAAACTAGAATGTAGAATGTGTTCCACCTCACATGGTTTTGTTTTTCCCATGGGCTTGAAGTAAGGAAAGTGATTCTCAGTGCTTTTCTTTTTCCCTCCCACTGTTTTTATTTGATTTAATGAGGTAGCCCCCCTGCAAGTTTATATTTATTAATTCATAATGTGAGCCAGCAATTTCTTATGCAAAGTTAAGTCATTTCATTGCACACTGTTCCTCTCACCCCCGCCCGAAGATATTGTTAAATGTCACATTTTATAATAGCACCATCTTTCTTCCATTAAAGAAATTACTTCAGTAAGATTCCAGCTTTGTCAAGGCATATCACAGGTAAGAACCAAAGTTATCACTCATTAAATAGTTTTAAATTTGGTTACCAAACAAGTGATACAGAAGTTTAACTTGTGAAACACTATTCTTTTCCTTCTGAAATTGTTTATTTGCAGCCTTCATACTGATTTATGTCAGGATATGATTTACCATGTAGAGCAACTGTCTGCAGATCTGAGACATATGTTCCAAAGCACATATGTTTGGCTTTCTCTTGTTGCATGATGCCAACATGTACTGCTCAAAATCTTTCTAAAATCAGCAAAAACTGCCCCAAAACTTTGCTTCAGGAGGTCCTTTGTTCTGCCTCACGTCTTTCCCTAAAAGGTTAGAGGGCTGAGCTAGCTATTCACTGGGAAAATCAGTTGCTTGCAAATCTTTATTCAAATTCAGTCAGCAAATAAATGCATCCCTTAGTGCCTACAGTTCTAAAATATTAGATATTTGCTTTGATTAAGATTTTTCATGTTTATATTTTCCACATTTATTCATTTTTTTTATTTGTGTTAATCTTCTGATGGCTATTGAATGAAACAATATAAACAAGTTACTATGATTCAGGCAGCATTTGCAGATTGAAAAAACAAGCAGCTCATGAAAAATGTGTTGAAGACGTTATCTACTATTAACCTGAGTGTCTCTCTGTGATGTTCCATAAATCTTTATATGAGCTGAAAGCAAAAGTGGTCCACTAACAGGAGAAAGGGAGGGTCAACTAATTTATGTATTTGTTTGTCCATCTCCACTTAGAACTATATCCCTGAAGCCCAGAGGGGTAGGCAAAGAGTCCTGTAAGTCTGAAAACTCTATAGGAAACTCTATAGGAATGCAGCAATTGCCATACTGGATCATACTCACGGTACTGTGTTTCTCCTGATGATCAACAGCAAGTGATTCAGAGGAAGGTTGGAGTATATGCCTGTTCTCAGCCTTTCGAGGTAGACTGTATTCTAAGCTGTTCTCTCAGCCTTGTCAAAAGAAGCAGCAGAAAAATAAGTCCTTTAGAAATGGACATAGACACTTCTAACACTAAGATCTAAGGGAAAGGTTAGGACTTATTGGCTTAGAAAAAACCAAAATGACATGCATGCCAAAAGAAAAAAATACCTTTTGATATTAAAAACCCAATCAACCAACCAACAACCAAACATACAAAATCCACCAAAACACAAAAATAAAAGGAAATGTTCAGCTAAACAGAAAGACAACATAACTAAAATGGATCAAAGACTGCAATATTTTTGCACATGTTGAAATTTCCCCAGTGACACTGCACAAACATTCCCAGGTTTCCTAAATGCTGCCTAAATACGAATCTCCCCTACCTCAATGAGCCCCAAATCCTACATCCTACACGCTCAATCATCTGTCATTTCTTCTACAACTCTAGTCAGGGACATTTCCAGATGACAAGAGATGGGCAGATATAAATCCGTGTGCTAGTCTCCATGCTATTTATTGTTATTTCAACTTCCTTCTCTAGTCCCAAAGATTAGTCATCAGCAGTCTCAGTCCTGGCATTAACTTATGTGCATTCCATGGGGCAGGGATGGATGTCTTCTTATCTTAATTGGTGAATAATTTTATTCCAGGTGGGAACCCACAGCTCTGGAAATGAGAAACTGCTGTTACAAACGGTTGCTGTATGAGCAAAGATGAGAAAATTCTTCAGAGAGCCAGGAGTGATGAGTGAGAGTTGGACTGAAATGAGAAACATGATGACAAACTCATCACCAGTTTGGTTACTTATAGATAAGTTTACTGTGCAGGGATATTTACTAAGATTAAATACAGTGAAGAAAATCGTAAGGGAAGGAAAACAGAGGACAAGAAATACATGCTGCTTACTGCCTGCCCACCTAGAATTGCTTTATGGAGCAGGTGAATGAAGACTAAATTAAAGAGGAAGTCAGAAGCACAGAGATGCACAAAGAAGTTGAGGGGCTGAAAAGGCTTAGAAGTCTAGGGAGTGTTCCAGACCATTACCCTTATAAATAATTCTCAGATTTTTTTACATCACTCAGTATCTTTTTTTGTCATCTTCTGAAAAGATACAAAAGCCCCCTTTGTACAAGATTCCTATTGGATGAGATGGCAACCCTCCTTCTGGAACCTGAACTTATAAAGTGGTCAGCTGTAGAAATGCTGTAGGATGCTCTAGGATTTTCTGTCTACTTCATTTACTAGCATGAAGGAGTTGTTGCCAACTCCAAAGACAGAGAATTAGTTACTACAATAAAACAGGAATCCTTCCCTTATTGCAAGCAACCATGTTTATCAGCTCAAGGAGACTGATAAAAAGAAATGTTATATCAAACTGCTCAATCAACATAAGAAGTAATAGTTTTGTTAAGTAACTAGTTGTCCCACAGAAAATAAATGAAAAACTAACCCACTGGCATACTAATTTTAGTACAGCACATTAAAGTCATCAGTTACCAATACTTCAGTGCTCATACAAGGCTTTCACATCTGCCAAGCAAGATAGAATTTTGACTGTATTTTTACTATTATCATTAAAAACTATTAGGCTGGAGAGAAAAGCCTACATATTATTATCGAATACCATAACATACCGTAAAGCTCAGACTATCCCACTACAGTTCAGACCCCTAGCAATACTTTGTAACAACCATCCATTTAAATGCTTCAGCCAAAGTCATTCCAATTCATGTATTCCCAAATTAAAATGACCAGGCAAAAGTGATCTGAAATGCGTTATTGCACAGGAATATTAGCAATAAATAAACACACTGAAAGAATTGACTACAGAGACTTCTGTTTGGCAGAATATTTTCTTCACTGTGTTGACATTCTCAGATTCTTCAGTTCTTTCTGGTTTCCAGTTTTACCTAAACAGAAATTCAAATTTTCACCTCTCATGTTTCTGTATAATCTTCTTTTCTACTCTTAATAAGTCAAATCAGGTTTTTATTACTTTATCAAGATAATAATGCAAGGAATGAGAACATCTTTTTTTCTGAGAGAGAAGATATCACCTCATTTTAGTCCCCACACCTAGTACTGTTCAAAAGCCCCCTGACAACTTTGTAAGGCAGCACCAGAAGCAAGGTGAACCAACTAAGAGGAGTAGGTGTGTCTTTAATGAGAGCACAAGGTTTAGGGAAGTTGTACTCAGAGAGGGACCATCCCTCCTTTCCTGTAGGTTCTCCAGTCACCACAGTAGATAGCAAATTCTGACATGCTTGTGTAGCTCCTTTGCAATAATTACATTAAATGGAAAAAAACTTGTGGCTCTGAGAAGCCACTTCAGTAGTGAGCCTGTGTTTTGACAGTTGCTCCTACAGAGATGATTTCATACTTAGAGGAGGATAAGGCAAGTGTCTTCACCTATTTGGATTTGAAATGGGCAAAAACAATACATCTAGCACAGACCTGATGGCAGGAGCAGAATCTTTGCATCTTAGGAGAACAAGAGAAAGACTGAACTGTTGAGGCTGAAGTGCAAAGGAGGAGAATAATACAAGAACAAAGGTAGGAGAAGACTAGGGCAGTGAAAATCAAAAATAAGAGCTATTTTTTTCCCCCAGTGTAAGTTTTTCACAGATTTTTTTATTTTCAGTTCCTGAACATCCCTGCTAACAGGCTCTCTGCTCTGCAAAGATCCAAGCTACTTTTAACCTATACTAAGTTTTACTCCCAAATACACTCTTAAATATAGTGACACTTCAGGTATATTGAAATCCCAGTGTAGTATCATTTTTCTTTGAATATATGCCAGAGATGAGATCTTACTTGTCTCTGAAATTGCAGATACTATTAGTACCTAAATTACCAAATCCTTAAGAAATGTTGAAAAGCTTTTAACTTGCTCACAGTTTCTACACAAATATTAGAAAAGGTATCCTTTTAACTTTTTTTCCGGGTACCTATGTCTTCTTTGAGTGACTGATGTATCTGAGTATCTTGAGTGCTGAAATCTTTGTTTCAATATCCTAGACACTAGGAGATGAGCAACAACAGGATCCAGCTGTTTACCAAAGGAAAGAGCAGTGGAAGTTTTTTCTGCTTCTTGTGTTTCTGAGAATATCTCCCTCTAGACAAGGTCCCAGTGGCTGTTGTAAAAGCTGAATTTTACTCTCCACATTCAATAGGTGGCACAAGATCAACAGCAGCATGAAAGAAGAATAAGCCACTTTAAGCTAACAGGGAATGTGATTTTTGCCAAGTATCTGCCCCATCTCCAGTTCTGCTCTTCAGGGGCATGAAAAGGGGAATAGATCATTTTTAGCTGTACACATAGTATTGAGAGATTTAAAAGAGTTATAAAAAAGCACATGGGGTGGGGGGAGAGGAAAGAGGAATCACAGAAGAGTAGAGGGTGATCGGAGGGTCCTAAAAGCACATTTACAATCCAAAACATCAATCTGAACTGATACCTCAAACACTGTGACACTGTTGCTTCCCTCCCTCCCTCCCAGGCAATCCCTCTGTGGGGCTGAGTGCCCATCACCTTGGCAGGGTTTGAAAATGTTGGCATTGTATTGGTCTGCCAAATACTTCTTTAGTCAAGTATTTTGTCCTGCTAAGGAAATGGCCTCATGACATGTGAATTCCTATTCTCCTCCAAGAGATTTCAGATATCATACGGCTAAAGCTCAGCAGATGTTCATTGCCCTTTAGCCTCCTCCAACACTGCACTGTGAGGATGAGTCTGGAAGGATCAGTAGGTAGGATTGTCCACAGGGAAAGGGTAATGTTTAAGCCTGGATAATTTCCCAGACATCTGAACATTTTAATGAACACTGTCTCCACGTCTTTCCATCTTTCTTTACACCATCCATTGTATGAAATTCTTCTGTTAATTCCAAATAAAATCCTTTCCTACCCAGACTGGTATGCTTTTGCCCTGATCTACTTGTAAATATACTGAAGTGCTTGGGATGGACCAGAAGAAGTAGAATACAACAAATTTATAATCTTTGTAGTAACTGAGGACCACACCCCACAGATGATAAATTTTTTTCATATTAAATTATTTTGAAGAACTGTACTATTCATCTCAACCCTTAGGCATTTTTATATTAAGCTTTCTAGTCCATTTTGGAGAACCAGGGATTGACATCAAATGGATGACAAGAGAAGGACATCCTATACTACTAAGTGACATAATTATATTAAATGTTTATTTTATGTCCTCCCTTTTTTATTTACCTTACTAACTTTGACAGCGTACCAGTAGCAATAACGAGTGCTTTTCCACATTTTGATAATTTTAATTATCTTGGCATCTCAAACCTTTACTGGACCATTTTGCTACAAGCAATAAAATGTATTGTAAAATATGATCCATTCAGAAGACCTAATGTCATAAAATTGCTGATCCAAACCAGGAAAGTACAAGAACTAGCACAGTAAGTCAGTGAGGAATGGTTATCCTGTCCCACACAAAACAGGCTCAAGAAAAGACTTTCTGTGTGGAAACCAGGCTGCACACAGTCTGTTAACAGCACTCAGAAATAAAGTGTGGATGATTTTCCTTATGCATCTTTTGGAGGCATGGCTAGATTCCAGGAAATTCAAAGCACGAAGGATTTGCATGCCTTCAACTTAAGGTGAATGCAATACAAGATGTTCAGAACTTCCTCTAGTTAAACTAGAAACTAGCTTTTCTAGTTGAACTAAAAAAATAGAAATATTGTGAGTGAGGCAAATGAAAGTGCCCAGTAGAGATTTCACAGGCACACACACATATGTACTCATATACAGCACCTCTGGCATGGTGCCCTTCCTGAAGCAGGCTTTCCCTCCCTTCCTGTGACTTTCACTGCTTTCCTGGTTTGAAGACTTTGCACCCAATGCTAGAAAAGGGTTCCCAGGAAAGGCTCCTGTCCATTACCTCCCACATTCAGTCCGTGGCTGGCTCCTTACTGCAGTGTCTTCTAAACATCCTCACTGACTGTGCTGAGGTTACAGGCTCCCTCCATGCCTCATCCTCAGCAGTTGCGTCCTCATCTGTGATCTCCAGAGTGGTTTCCAAATCTGAGAGTCTTCTAATTACTCATCTAAATTTAGTCAGATATGATTAATTCTCATGACAACTCTTACCTGTACCAGTACATTTAACAGTTATTTTTCTGATCTATTCAAGACAAGTTCTTCTGATCTAAGGCTCCAATTAAGCAGAAATTATGGCAGGTTTTAGAAGAGGCAAACAGCCCTCCTTCCTTTTCAGTGTGTGCATACATTCACATAGCCACACAATGAACCAAATCAGAGAATGATCCAGTTGAAGGCTAAACCTCAAATCTATGTTCTACAACAGTAGAGACTTATTCTAGTTATTCATGCTAACCCCCTTCTCTGAAATGCTTGCATATAAAAATGAGCATTTCTTGAAAGTAGGTAAGTAAAAATGAATGCAGGATTTTAGATGCCTCCTGGGACACAAACAAAAATATAAAAAAGGGTGAAATCACTCACCAAACTCTATATTTGTAATTTCCTCAGTTGAGACTTTCCAAATTTAAAAAAAAAAATAAAAAATGGTAGCCAACGTTATACATATAACACAGAATATTATTTTTTTAAAAAAGTCAAATACTCATCTGATTACTTTTTTGTCTTCTTGTGAAATAAAGACAAAGCAAAATCCAAATAAGGGACAGAATGACTATGGACTAGGTAGTCACTTCAATCACCAGGCTATTTTCTTGTCTGCATAAGTCCCTGAAGTATACCAGAAATTAAACCTTAACAGTAATTCATATTACTATATTTCCAAGCAAATTTCCTCAGAACAAGTAGATTTCTGTAAACAGTTTGAAAAAACATAAATGCATATTGACAATGTTAATTAAAATACTTTCCTCCTGCTATGCATTGGGACCAGTACCTCCTGACTCACAGTTTAATGGTTTATCTATTAAACCTTTCTAATCTAAGTGTTTCTTGTCTTGAAAATGTCTAGACTTCTCCCATCTTCATCAAATTAATTAAAATAATAGTGCAGTTGCTGTTCAACTAGTGCTCCCCATCCATCCTTCCTCCAGGTCATTTGTACACACAGTTCATAACAGACTGGTAGTTTCTAATGCTCAGCTATGGGGCGACTCACTATTAACCTTTTTTTCTTCTGAAAAATTACTTATTTATTTTTACCTTACTGTCTATCTTTTAACCAGTTTTAATCCATGGCAGGTTGTAACCTCTGACCACCAAAGTTTCTTAATAGTCTCTTGTGAAGACCTTCATCAGAATCTTTTGTTCGCAATTTTGTTATACTCATCCATTCTTCTTCACCCGCTACTTCTTTCAACATTTTCAGTGTGTTCCAGCAGGTTAAAAAAGCTTCCACTTACTCTTCAAAAATAGCTGGTATCTTGTGCCATAGTCACCTTGGAGATTAAAAATTTGAGTAGCTTCTCAACTTATTTCCTAGTGCTGTATTAGTATTCACCAGGAGGTAATTTTTAGCAACAAGCTTATCTTAATAAACACATAAGGGCTAGCCTAATTCTACTAGGAAAATTCTTTGCAATCTAATGCAGACACATAAAAGTACTTTTAGAAAGTGATGTGCCCATAACTGCACAATGGGTATTACAGATGTTATCTTCAGTATTAGTTTCACCTCCCCAAATCAACCATGGATATTCACAATTGAAATAATAATTTAAAAAAAAAAAAGGCCAAAAAATTACACAAAGGCTGTAGCATCAGGTAA
The DNA here is from genome assembly GCA_035221455.1 of Xenops minutus. Classification (NCBI taxonomy): domain Eukaryota; kingdom Metazoa; phylum Chordata; class Aves; order Passeriformes; family Furnariidae; genus Xenops; species Xenops minutus. Next base: position 140,436,421 of record JAWWEE010000074.1, on the reverse strand, counting down.
ACTTACATGAATATTTTAAAGCTCTCTGTGTTTTTCACAAAAGTAATTTCCTCTGTCCCACATCTTTCTGGCATTGATATTTCAGGTGCCTCAGGATTTCCTAGACTTGCAGATCGCAGCTGACTGGGCAATGGGCTATACAAACATTTGTCATTGTGGTTAGACATGCACAGGTCCCACAGAAGGAACTCCTACATATCGTGGTCTCACAAACAGGCTCTTGCCCATGCAGCAGAGAGGCAGAAAGGCATAAGAGAGTGGGATGGAAGAAAAACTTAACCAGATCATGACCTGCTCTTTGTCCTTGTCTGAAGAGCACAGGTGAAAGGGGTTGGCAGCCTAAGGACGCATTTAATTGTTCTGCTTTCCACAGCAGCCATAGTGTATACCCACATCTTTTAAAAAGCTCTACAAAACAGGATAATTAATGGAGTGTCATTTTGACTCATATGAGTGCAAATGAATACAGTTTGATTACCAAAGTTGTCTTATAATGGTAGAGCTGTGGCACTGCAAGCAAGCTGCCACTTCTTTGTTACATTTCACTGTTTTGTTGCATTTGCTTTTTTTACTTGGTCAGTAAATAGAAAAAAGCATCCTTTCTTTGTAGAGTTAGAAGAGGATTATTGTTTAAGTGGCTGCTCCAGGAAGGGGGAGGAGGCAAGAAGAACAGAAAATTGCTGAAGGTTCATAGTCAAGTCGAAAAGGAGAATAGCTGGATGAAAGAATGTATGCCATCCTGGATTTGGTACTGAACAGTTTCTATAGCTTGATATGATTGTATTGAAAGCTTCTAGAGAGAAAAAGTACTTACAGGAGAAAATGGATATGGAAATATCTGAGCTGCAGAAGGATGTTTAAGTCTATTCTTTCTGAAATAAAGCTTTTCATAAAAACACTCTTCTTCAAATATAAGCCACTACCGAATTGTTCCCTTTTCTGCCTAACTAAAAGAGGATATTAGGCTTTTGACAGTAATCCTTGCGCTGCAGCTAGGCTGTGAGGATAAGGAAGGGAATTGTCCCTTGGAACGCTTAGTCCCACAAGAAGCTATTATTACTGGTGGGTGATATTGGTAGTAGTTTAGTCACTGCCCTGTGCTTCCTACAAAACCAATGGATTAGTGCAGTCATGCTCAATTGCTTTGACTGAGTTTAATCATGCTACTTAGCTTTACCACTTCATGTTTGAGGGGCGAAGAGAGACATCTTCCCTTACCATTCTGGCATGCCCTCTGCTGATCTCCTCTGTAACAGGCTTGACTTGTAATGATTCACTTGCTTTCCTAATGTCTTTGTGTTTTCTAACTTTCTCTTCATCTCTTGATCTCCATTTTATATTCATCTAGAGCAGATGCTCTGTTCTGCTGGAGCTGATGACAGTTTTGTTTCAAGAATTATTTTACCCTTTTGCTTAAACTCCCTGAATTAAGCCCACTTTTTATCTCATCCATTCAAGGGAAATGAAAATAAAGTAAAAAAGTTTTTGGACTTTCCGATGGCAATTTCATCTGATTTCCATGTCTCTTACGGAATGTTAAACCTTCCCTCCCTCAGTTTCCATATGTTGACAACCACAGGACTGAACATAACTTTAACCTGCTGAGCTAAATTACAGGATGCCTTTTTCATGGTAGAATTGCATCACATTTGGCAGTTTTGCTGGCCTCATCTCACATACAGACCCACAGCCCACCTACTACAGATATGAGGTATGTTTCTTATTTGGTATATTGAGCTGTTTAATCTCCTGAGATAAGGATCTAAAAATAATATATAATCACCACTTCAGTAGAATCCAATGACCTCAAGTAAGATTAAAATTTGCAATGTGGTAGACACTTTCAATAAATTGTTATGACACATCCCTTAACATAAGGAATGTTTAGTTGAGTGTGGATGAGACAGCCACAAGAGCAGGAGAGGACTGTCTGTAAAATTAAGCAGAAAATGGTTTTTATTTCAGTACTTTTCTCATGTTTATCACATTTGCACTACGTTGTCGCTTATGCAACCCCTGCAGACTCTGCTGCTTACCACAGCAACCTGGAATTAAAGAACCTGGACAGATCTGGGACTGCTGCAGTTATGGAAATAAATGATGAAATCTGGTAAAAATTCCAGAAACTTTCACCACCAAAAGCTGGTGGGTGGTCTCTCCAGTGTCCACTCAGTGCAAATACTCCAATGCTGGGTGAAAGATGGATGGCCTGCAAATAAGAGGACAGGGGGAAAAACAATGGCAGCAAGGACCTACTCAGTTCTGCTGCCAGGTGCAATGAGCCAGTCTATATCAAGTAAACTGGCCTATTTGCTTCACAGAGAAGTGTTGGTGCCTGGGCCTAGCAGTAACAGGGGCTTGAATGAGACACTTGCTTTTCCTTATGGAAGTACTGACAGGTGGGGTGTGTGTGGGAGAAATAGGCTTCCTGAAGGGATACATCAAACAGGGCTCCCCTTAGGGAGCACATAGGGTATCACTGGAACCAGAAGGACACCCAGAAGACATATAAGGAATCTACAGCAAAGCCTGAAACTGCAGCTGCTTGTCTCAGGCTGGTTTCAAAAAAAACACCTAGTCCATCCTACCTGCTCACCCCTCCACAGGAGCCCACCCCACATCAGTGTCTCTGCAATGGAGGCTGAAGGTGAAGACCAGAATGTTTGGGACTGGGGTTTTGCCCAGGGAAGGGGCTGACTTTGGTCAGTGTAGGGGTCCCTGGGGCAGCCAGGCTGGACCACAGGAGGCTTTGGTAGAAGCAGGATGTACTGTGGGTGAACAGGGGCTGTATGAAGACATGGAACCCCAGCAGTGTGGGGAGTAGAGCATCAGAGCTCAGGGACTCACTTCCCAGAGAATGGCCACCGAGTGTGAGTGATGCTGAACGCTGATCAGGCTTTCTCAGCCTCTTTTTCTCTCTCAAACACGGCTTCCACTTTTCCTTCTACACCTGTTCTCCCTTTGACCACGGCAGGCCTGGGCAAGGACATGTCACAGCACACTTCTACCTTCTCCCTCCTTGGTCATTCAGCCAGAGTTTGTGAAACTTTCTGTAAGGTCATTGTTATAGATTCAAAATTTTTCATGGCATTTTTTCTCTTCCTTACCAACACAGAGGTTTGGGGAGCTGAAGAGCCAGGACAGATAACAATGGGATGAATGATAGCTCTGCATTCCCACTTGATGGCTGGGAGAGGGGAGAGGGGGAGAGACAGAGGATTTTTTCCTGGTGCTGGACACACTTCTCTGCTCGGGCTGATGTGTGGGTGTGCGCCACCATTTGCTGGGTTGGTGCAAGCACTTGAAGGGAGTTCCCTTGGCTCGACTGCTCAACTCCACACATCCTGCCTTGTTCTTTGGAGAGAGACAGAGCATTCACTGCTACCTGGATTCTCTACAGTCTCCCAGAGGGACAACTCCATTTGCAGGGATTCGCTAATCCCCCATCCCCCAACACTTTTGGACAAAGGACGAGGAGAGAACTCTCTACACTGCCCATGTCCCCTGTGATTGCCATTTTCCCACGTGAGTACTTTTTGGAACCAGCCTTGCCAGAGCTCAGGAGTGACGTTTGTGACCTCTGCCTCCCAAGGCACAGCATCTCCTCCACTGTCCGGAAATAGAACTGCACCGACAGGGACAGAGGTAGGACTTAATTTGTTTGCAAGTTTTGGTTACAGTGTTGCTGTTTGTTCTGTTCTGGTTTTGGTTATATATATTTGCAGTTAAGAACTGTTATCGTTTTCTACACATTTTGTGATTAAAGTCTCTTAATTTCAAAGGTTGTGGTGGTTTTTGGGAAGACGCCCCCTTCCTAGTCCAGATAGACATCTTAGTTTTCTTTTAGACTGAGACAGTCATCAACATTAAGGCAAGGAAACTGATAGAACCCCAGCCCAAAAAACTGCCTTACGAGCAGCTGTATGCTGTGCCAGAGCTGTGCCAAGGAATGTTCCCCACTACCTTCTCTCTCCACAAAAAAAGTTTCCAATTCACAGGCCTGTTGCCTGTTTTTTCTGGTTCAGGTGGCCTTTCTTGGGAATGCTTTTGGGGCATTACCTCATTGTCTTACACACCATATGCTTCTGAAGACAGCATTTTGTTCTTATTTTCTATATTCCCAAATGGTGTTGCCTCTGTATGTATAATATACATAAATATATATATATATATATATATTTTCATATGAGTATTTCCTAATCCAAAGGAAATAGGCAATCAGAGAGTACTCTGAGATCAAAGCAACTTAGTCTAGTGGAATGTGCCCCTGTTCATGGTAGGGGGGTTGGGAACTAGGTGATCTTTCAGGTTCCTTCCAACTCAAGCCAAATTCAAAGGTTCAAATTATGGCATTCATCCAGTGACAGAGCAATACAAAAACACCTGTATGAATATAGTGGTCACTGGAAAATAGACCAGAGCATCTGTCACATCCTGTCTTTGTCGCAGTTGTCCTCCTGTGACTAGACAAGCTTATAATGAAGATTTGCTTTATTAACAGTGTCTAGAATAGGATTATAATGTCATTAGCACCCTAAAAGAAACAAGGAAAAAAAGAAACATCTGCGAGAAAAAATTTCTACAAGAAGCAACAGATGTGATTCCAAAAGACTTCTTTGAAAAGCATTTTAAGTTTTAATTATTTAGAGTTTCTCACTGTATAGAAGAAAAACTCATACAGATTTCTGAACCATAAATAGCAGATTCAAATTATATTGGAAGAAATGTAATGCCAATGGAAGGGTGGACCCATTTCTACGGAATTAAGCCATAGAAAATGTCATTTGTGAAGGTATATTCCAAAGATATCTAATTTAAATACTGTACAAAAAGCATAGCAAAACACAAGATTTGTACAAAGAATAGATTCCTATTCATTCCCACAAGTGCAATGATGAAATTCCCAGTTCTTACTCCACTGAAAATAAAATGGGACAAAGTGCTGATGATTACAGGGGAAAAAACCCCTTCTGACATGGATATGAAGTACATGACTGAAAAGGTGCTTTTATCTTGTTTTCGTCTCTAATTTCATACTCATTGATTAACAGATTTACTCTGTGCTTCATATGATATCATGCATTATTCAAACAACTTCTTAAAATTTAACAAAAGCACAAAGAACTAGAGGAGAATATCATAATACACAGAATTTTAAATGTTGTTAAACCAAAGGTAGGCTTTAAAGAAAATATCTACTAAGCATACCAACATAAATAAGCTGGTTTCCACACAGCATGACGCCTGGGTTTTTTTGCCTTGTTTACCTGGGTTTTTCTGTGCCAGGAGCCCTGTGGACAAAGCTGTGCAGTAGCTCAATAACACGCTGCAAGTAAGCGAATCATTACAGAAAGGCAAACACAATTCTTGCTCATTAGGCTCACAATTCTTATTCATTAGTATCTTCTTTCACCTTGAATAAGCAGTAAAAAGGAAGAGGGCTGGGGATTTTAAAAGTACACAGGCTTTTGGAGTGCAGCAATTCCCAGCAATTCTCAAAAAGGCTACAAGGAGTTAAGAAGTAAAGAGTGATTTCTGTGTGCAACCCCACATTTTAGTCAATTCAGGTTACATGCTTTCTCAGCAGGCAAAATTCTGTATTCTGAAAAGATATAAAGCATGGTAATGTCAGACTGGTACAGGACCCAAAGTACTGAATGCAGATGAATTGTAATAGCTTCCAGTTTCCTTTCCTGGAAATATTCTGTATAATTAAGAGTTTCCCACTTGAGTGAAAACTCCTATTGCTCCATTCTTTTACTGACCTTTCCTTTGCCCTAAATAATCTTGTTTATGCTGTTTGACTTCAGATCTGGTTGGATTTTGTCTATTATTACTTTAAGCTTTTTATTGATGTGCTTTTGTTAAGACAAATAGAAAAACAAAGCAGAAAAAAATGACAGCCGCAACGAAATGTGAGCATTACTCAGTCACAAGAAGCATTTTGTCTAGAGACCATGTCACACCCGGCAATAGTGATAAGCAGGAGACAGCAGACTTCGTGATAGACTGAGATTTCAGAGAGTCCCTGAGATTTACAGACCCAACAGCAATTAAATCATACCTGAGCTCCTGACTCCCTAGGGAGCCTTTCACACCTACCACAATTTGGTATCACAGTTATTGTGACTATACCTATCACAACAAAAACACCTCAGAAGATCCTTCATTAGACATAAGAACCCCAAAGTGTGCATGCTTAACGAGAAAGGTCTTTTCTCTGCCTCACAAGACTGAGAATTTACCGTTACAGAATTTATTACACGTATGTAGACACTGCCATTTTAGAGCCAAACTTTATGCCATAACAAGAGGCTGAAGAAGACTGTCAGTATGGCTACTGAAATTACAAAACAGTAATCTTTCTCTGCCTGTGAGAGAGGCAACATGATAAGCAAACACACCTACATTTAGAGTGTTTTCTCACATAAACTTTTTTAGCAGGTTGCCTGGATATGTAGATGATACTGGATATGTAGATGACATGTGGATTAGGCAGCAGACAGATCATCTATCTAAATGCCATCATGAAACAGCTGCCCTCTTCTTGTCTATCCTGTTAATGCTAATCTTCCAAATCTCAAGAAAGCACTGGTATTATTCCTAGAAAGACAATAATCAGAGCAATGGACCCAACAGAACACCATGCAAAATGACATGTCACATTAGAGGAGCACTTTGTTTTCATCTGAGTATTCAAAGTGTTGAAGGCAGCACATTTAGAACAAAACTCCTGAACTGAAACCTTGAGAACTTCACAAATCACATTTTCTTTGCAAGCCAGCACAGCATTTTTTTTCTAATTGCCAAGCTGCTGATTTTAATGTAGAATGGACCCTGTCAATATGCTGGGATTAATGCTGTGAAGATGCTGCAAGTACCCAACAGGATGTAACATTCCTTCTGATAAAATCATCTTTATTACTTGTACTTGCACTTTTTGGTTCTAATGAAAAATCTCTGGCCCTGGATAGTTTCTAATCACCTGGGGAGATATTATGCATTTATCTATGGCTTATTCATTATTATAATTACCATTACTGCCAGAAACTGAATCGTGTGCATCAGGGTTTTTTCGCCTCTCTTCTGTACAGCCACATTTGCTGAACTTCTTGAAATTTGTGTGACTCTTGGGGATGGTTCTGTGCAGAGCTAAGAGTTGGACTTGATGATCCTTGTGGATTCCTTCCAACTCAGCATATTCTGTGATTCTGTGAACTTTGTGTGAAATCTTCTAATGCTGTTTATTATTGGTAGCCAACTGTGAGCCACTGCGTCTCTGGAGTATGTTGGCATAGGTTTTCTGTTTATGCCCTACCATGTCTATTCTGCTGACTTCTGTATGCTGGAGACCATGGGGATACCCGTGAAGTTCCTTCTGGGGATCACAAGACATAAGAAAGGGAAGGTGTTTATATGAATAGAGAGTTATGTGCCATGGGATTGTCTGCTGTCAAAATCTTTGACATCTGGACACTTGTTATAAAACACACATCAGGATCTCTAACAGGCACAAAAAGTTTAAACTGCTCTGGTAGGAAGATATTGATAAGACTGTTGACTAAGTATTAGAAGAAGATTTTGTTTTCTTTTTATAAGTATGAAATTCAAACTACCTAAAATCTAAAATAGTGAGAGTTTATGTGAAGTTCTCATGTTAGTCAATCAGATCCCTGGTGTGAGCTGCACATTTTCTTTTTGTTGGCACAGCTGATTAACATAATGCACGTTTTTGTCCTAGTTATAGTGGCTTGGACCAGTTTATCACTGTGTGGGTGTAACCCAAAACTGTGTATTCCACACCCTCTGTGTCATTCCTCATGAACTACTAATAATGGATCATTTGTAGCAGCTGCCCGGGGCACACCTGACCCCTCAGGCTACAAGCTGTGTGTTTAAGAACTCTGTGATATAGGGAAGTTTTCCTGTCTTCACACCAAGGACTCAGGTGTGATAACTCCCCTCTGGGGAGTCATTAGCACTTTCACACCCACCCAGAGGGGTCATGTCTGCTAATGGGCTGTCAAGGAGTATCCCATGACTCACAGAGTAAATCACCCATTGTGAAACTCTTTGCTGTGGGGGAGGTACCGGGCATTCCCATCTGAACCTAAGCATATATAATCTTGGGGTTTGGGGACTTCTGGTACCACTCGTTGGATTCAGAGGAGGACCAGAACCTCAACAGGACTGCGCCTACCAGTCTTGACCAGACTGTGGCCATCATCCTCACCAAGATATTTTTTCTTTCTTTTTACTTTGCACTCAGGGGGACCACGTGGGGGGCTAATGAACTCCATTCTGTTCGTGCCCCAGGGTGTTGGGTTATACATCTGTTTTTGTGGGTCAAAACCAATTTTTTCTCTGTATCATTGTATGTATTGTGATCTTTTTATTAAACTGTAATTCTGACCTGTAATCTCTTTTTGAGTTGGGTTCATTTCTCCTGCCAGTTTACCTTTAAACCAGCACAATTTTGCAGGTAGACACATAACCTAGACAACTACCTGACCATGATGTGAGCAATGGCTGGAAAAAGACACTCCAACTCTTCAAAGACAGGTACAGACAGACACATAGTCAAATGCTTCCTATAAACTTGTGGTGTGAAATGAGGATACAGGGGGTTTATACTGCTACAGATCCAGCTGGTTACAGCTGTAATTAGAGCTTAAGACTTTCTTTATTTTATCCTCCAGGTAAACTTGTTCACACCTGTAAAAGGCTGCTAACCGCTGTGAAGCAGTTAGTAAACGATTGAAAACACATTCAAAATACACTTGGAATATAAAAAGTGACCAGACGAAGTTTTCTTTCCCCTGTTTGAAATCAGTTGAGCACTGGGCATGCTTTGGTCTGGCAGCATTGCACAGGTTCATGCTTGGAAAACTATTTCGCCTTCTCTATTAGAGGGTCAGTGGAGTGTGCGGTACTACTCTCCCTTTCCTGCAGCTAAGACCAGTGCATGGAACATGATTTTTCTAAAAGGCAATCAAGTGTCTCCCCTATTTACCTGGAAGAAGCATGTTTTGAATAAGTACACTTTAACAACAACACGACTTATTTGTGATGCTTCAGTGCTTGCGTGCTGTACCCAGGTGGTGAGGCCATCATGGCCAGCCCTGTCACATGCCAAGGAGATGTCATGGGGCTGGTGTGATTGGGAGGGAGTCTAGCATTGCTTGCTTGGTCTGGATAACATCTGCTCTCACTTGAATTCACATTTGACCATGACACACTGTGTGGGTACCAAAATCAGCATGCACTGAGTCATTGCCACTATTTTCTTTACAGAGAGACACTTGTGTGCAAACCAGGCTTGATTTTGCAAACTTACAATTGCTTAGCAGCAGGGACAGGTGAAGTTTTTCTGGAGTAGGGTATCTTTTACCTTTGTACTGATTAAATTGAAAGACCACTGTGTGGTGAACAACTACAACAGTAAATATGACCTCAGGCAATGTAGCACTGTTTGTTTCCTGTGGACATCTAACTTACTCCTGTGTACCACTAACTTGCCCCTGTGCAAAGTTAATACATGCCTGTTTTGGACAGACGTTGAGCTGATTCCACTGACAGCCACCTGGAGGGGTTTGAATAATTTTTATAGGAATTTATCTTTTTACTCTTCATAACAGGAACCGGGAAAAGTCAGTCAAGAAAATTACTTCAGAATATTCTTGTGTCTGCTAAGACACTTTCTCATTGCACTGGCAATTTCTTCTGTCCTGGCAAAGGAATGGGTGACATTTCTTGGGGTTATACTGTGCTCCATGTACTGCAGCTGAACTGCCAGCTGAGTCCTCAAGACAAGTCAGTAATTGGCTCAGTGCATATCAGGCTCCATTTGACTCCTTTGTGAACACAAAGGCTGGGAGTTAGCCAAAGCAAGAAAATGTACAGCAAAACACAGCTGACAAGAATGCCATAATAAAGAAAAGCAGATGTGCCTCTTCCCGTAGTCAGTGTGAGAGAGGTTGGAGCAAACTATGTTTCAACAACAAAAGAAAAATGGTACCTGAACACAGAAGGTTGTGCAGACAAAGAAAGATGCTTTCAGGGATGGTTAGAAATGTCACATTTGCAGATCACAAGATACCAGCTGCGAGGAAATGGCTGTTGTGGGTACCAAAACCACACAACAGCCCAAATAAATGAGAAAAGCCTGGTGTCCAAGTTTGATGCTTCCAGTGAAATATTATTGGCACTTGGGCTGCCAAACCCAGAGTCCTACACAAATCCATTAGGTGGACTGAAGTTCACTCCTATCCTTCCAGGTACTGCGTACTATCAGATGCAGAAGTTTTTTTTGATCCAGACCACAGAGAAACAATGTAAGAAATTAAACGTGATTTAAATTTGAATGAGTGTCAAGTGCAGATGACAGTACTCTTGAAATTCAAGGTGCCTCAAAGTTCTAGATATGCTAGGATTATGGGTTGCTATAAAGCTGCTGTTGCTCTAATGTCAAGACCACTGTGAAAGTATTGGCCTCTGTCTTGACACAGAGTTTTTACTGCATGTCTCAGTGGTAATAAGTGGAATGATAATGAATATTTTCGATCCCACCTAAGGCAAAGGTAGCACTGAGCAAGGAGTTTTACCTACCAGTTTCACGTATCACCCTCACTTACTAAGAAACCCAAATCCTTACTTTCTAAAGACAGACCTTGGGTGAGGAAAATTTGTTAGGTAAGGTGACTTTCCAAGGTTTTTTCTGTGTCAGAGTTGAAGTTCCTAATTTAAGTTCTATCTCATGTTAAATATCCTTTAAGTCCCTCAGTGCTGCTGGCAGCAAAGTGCATTAGATTAATCAGAGCATTCAGAAGTAAATTACTGTAACAAGATAAAAGGTTTTGCAATACCTGTTCTTAAACGACAATAAGAATTAATAAAATAATGGCTCTTAGCATGTTTATAGCTCTTTGAATTAATAGAGGAAGACATTTTATATCAAGCTACCCATGTCTCAGGAGTAAACGTCTCACTTCCAAAGGGAAGTTGGTGAAGGCTCTGAAGGCTGTCCTTTGATTGTAAGTGTTTAGGTGTAAATAACAGGTCTTTGTTCCTCATTTGCACATCGTGGTCAGATACTTGGTCAGAGCAGGGATTGCCTAAGCACTGCCCCCAGGTCAAAGAATAAATATTCTCCTTTCTGGGTTCCTAAAAACATTTCTTCTTAGCTCATATGCAGAATTATGCACCCATATTATGGTATTAACCATGTGTGAAACAGCAAACTTGTGTGTTCTGATGTTATAGTGGATCATCAGGAATGCAGAGAAGTATCCATAAGTCAGTCATAATATTAATAGAAGTGTTCATTCACATCATGAGGAGCCCTAGATTATGGTCGTTATTCATGACAGATGTTTCCAGCTGAGTGGTAGCTAAAACAAGAGAGATTTTTTTCTGCAGTGCTACCTATCTGGAATTAAATAGTATTTTAGTGTTGTAACATGGAAACAAGATGCGTATGAAAATTTTGACATGAAAAATGCCTGTTCATATACATTCAGAATTCATGTGCATTTCTATTTAGTTTCTTTAAGTAGCAGGAAAAATAGTTTTGCAAATTATTTTCCAGTGTTATTCTGGAAATCTCACAGCTTTTTCATAAAAGTTTTTCATTTTATTTCTTTGTTTGCTTATTTCTTACATCCCTTTATTTCCAAATGGCATTTTTCTTTTCTAATGGTACTGTAGTCCTAAAGACCAGGAACAGTAGTGAGCTTATTAAAAATTAAAAAGAGCCTCTGAGGTAAAATAGCAAGAGATGCTTGAGTATGCTATCAATGATTTTGGAGTTGTGTTTTTTTCTTTATTTCTCCTTCCACTAATTTATTTTCATAGTACCTGCAATATTCAAACCAGAGGACATGAAGAATAGATCTTCAGGCCAGGGGGTATATATTTCATAAGAAAACACTAAAACTGAGTGAAGAAGTGAAAGAAAAACAGCAAAAAAAAAAAAAAAAGAATTATGATTTGCGCTTCCCCTTTTGGGGGTAGTTGCTGTTGTTGCAACTAAACAAACAACAGAGTTGATCACCAAGAGAATTACATTATTGTGTAGTTGCTTGACTTGAACTCACTAGGCTGAAACGCTCAACACAGTCAAATAACTAAACTATAATTAGGATAAGATGTGACATCCTACACATTCATATGATTTAAGGAAAAATAAGTTTGCAGCTACAGTGTTGAGATTTATGATGCAAATATTTATGCTTCTGTTTTACCCCTGGAAAGAAAAGAAAGAAAAGAAAGAAAAGAAAGAAAGAAAAGAAAGAAAGAAAAGAAAGAGAGAAAGAGAGAAAGAGAGAGAAAAAGAGAGAAAGAGAAAGAAAGAAAGAAAGAAAGAAAGAAAGAAAGAAAGAAAGAAAGAAAGAAAGAAAGAAAGAAA
>JAWWEE010000074.1:140359787-140423915 GCA_035221455.1 Xenops minutus | reverse complement strand
GAAAGAAAGAAAGAAAGAAAGAAAGAAAGAAAGAAAGAAAGAAAGAAAGAAAGAAAGAAAGAAAGAAAGAAAGAAAGTCCCATGCATTGTAATAAGAACACGTAAGTCTGAATAGTAGTCTATATACTCAGAGAATTTATTCATAATAGATAATGGTAATAGCTTAATTCCAAAGCTCACTTTAAAAAAAAAAAAGAATCAGCTCACTAGCTGGTAAAAAAATTATATATATTACAGTGAGAAACTTATTAGTTATGAGCATAAGCATGAAAGATTGCACCTGGTGACAAAAATTCTGTTTAGCTAGTAAAAGAACAAATTGCTGTTGAATCACTGATGCAAAAGCAACCAGAGAAGCACAAATTATTTGTTTAACATAATTCTAACTTATCTGTGTGCTAAACTGCAGTATTTTTTTATAATGTGGTCCAAATAAATGGTTTGTGTTGATGTTCAACAGGTGACAACTAGCTAAAAAACTACCTTAAGGTTTGCAATACAGCAAGAGGATGACAAAGCATTTGCATGAGTAAACATGAAATATGTGAAGATTTATTAAAAATTTAGATATAATGGATGTATATGTCCTATTCTTTATGTTCCTATATAAAAACGATTTATCTGATCATGGTAGTGTTTATTGTTTCTCTTAGTGAAGGCATAAATCTTTGTACCTCCTCATTAATATATTCAAACTTTTTTCCCTTTCTACTTAAAAGGTAGGTAATGCTTCCCTGAGGCTATAATGTAATATTTAATTATTTACATTGATTCAGAAAGTGCAAACTATCTAAATCACAACCCCCTAGTCAATATTTAAACAGGAAAAATTAAATTTAATAGTCATACATACCTTATATACTAAGAATTAATTTTATAATTCCTTGATGATGGTGAAAATCATCCTCCTGTCATGCACAGGAACACCTTTCACTAGACCAGATTGCTCACAGTCCCATCCAGCCTGACCTTGAACTCTTCCAGGGATGAGGTGCCCACAACCTCTCTGGGCAACATGTTCCAGAGCCTCACCACCCTCACAAGAAAGAATTTCTTCCCAACATCTAACCTAAACCAACTCCTTTTCAGTTTGAAACCACTACTTTGTCCTATCTATACCTGCCCCTATACGAAGTCCCTCTCCAGCTCTCTTATAAACCCTTTCTAGGTACTGGGTTAATGCTATAAGGGCTCCCTGGGCTTTCTCCAGTGTCAACAACCCCAGCTTTCCAATCTGACCATTATCCATACAGCTGTTTGATTTTGTTCTCATGAAAAGAGAAAACAAGGGAAAGTAGATCACTGTACAATATCATGTATTTATTCCTATTCTCTGCATTTTGCTCCATACAATTGTGTTCTCCTTTGAGCAACTTCTCATCTGCTCTTTAGGTTTAATGAATAATTTTACTCTGAAAAAAAAACAAAACATGGTGGATCAGACTTTATACAGCTAAGATAATAAAATAAACTCAATTCTACCTTCAAATGATATAATGAGAAGAAAAAAACCCAAGGAAAATGGGTCTGCTAAGTCTAATTAATAAAAGTTGTGACCAAAACCCAAGTAGACTGATTTTAATGCATATTTTTCATATTACACTGACACACACTAAGATTGTCTGGATGCCTTAACAATGCATTTCTATAGTTTCCAGTTCTTTTACATTTAACTTTGACTACAGAATTTGTGCAATTTGCTTAGGGATTAACTGTAACATTAACATTTTTTCTCATCTTAAATTGCATTTTTAAATTATGACTTCTATTTTATTCCATTATTTTTACTGTACATAAAAAATGTATTTGTGTGTATGTGTTTGTCTCTGGAGGTCTACAGAGTGAAGAATTTATTTTCAAATGTTTTGTGAATATTGTTAGGCTACCCATTGCTTGATTCAGAATTCTTAGTGCATTTGAAATATTTAAGCATGTTAAAAATAAATCTAAGTATCCCATTATAAACCATTTCAAGATCACAGTTTTGTAACTGAGAACAGAATAATATGATAATCTGAACAAAAGAAATGCTGAGACAAAATGTCTGTAACATACTGAGTATACAATGAGAGTTTCCAGAAGCTGTTAGACACACTGTGCTTTTCATGAGAGGCAATACAGGATAAACCTTTGACCTTTCCATTGATATGTTCCTTTCCCCTTTCACAAAACTTACTGATCTTTGGAGAATAGTTAAATGTTGTGTATCAGAGGAACTTTTCTTTTTCCTCCAAGAAGGAAAAAAAATTAAAGTTACTAAATGGGGTCACAGGCATGGAAACCATTCCTTCCCCAGAAAAAAAAGGATGAGAGAAAGAAATGGGTCAGAACCTCAGGTGATGCCATTTCAGTTGATTCCAGTGAAACAGCTGATAGAGATACCCATTTTAAGGTGAAAAAAACGTATTACACCATCCTAGTCTGACTTCCTGTATAATGCAAGCCAGAAAATTCCAGAGTAACTTCATTGAGCTGATAGATCTCTTTATTCACTTGATTTGGCTCTCTACTTTTTGAAAGATTAGTAGATTTTCTCTCTAGGAGGTAGAACATCATGAGAACAGCTGCAGTATTTGATTCACTATTTGATTTGCAAAAAACATTTACAATTTTGGCCTGCCATGACTGTGAAGATGTCAATAACCCCTGCTGACCTCTCAAGAATTGGTTCACTGCCAAAGGGAGAAGGGCAGTGTTTCAAAGAAAATGAAAACCTTTTGGAATCCCAAGGTGACAGCAACAAATGTCTAGATGACAAGGTCAAATGCCAGGTGTCTTTGTTATTGAACATAAAGAAAGGTCACATATGGAATAAGTTTCTGATTTTTAAGAGAATTTTAACTGACACCTTGTAATAAGACATCAGAAAAAAAAGAATAAAGAAAAAGCCAACTTGAGTATAGAAATGGAGAGTTCACTGTATAAATGGCACGAGCACTAGACACCAAAGCAGAATAAAGAGATAGAATTTATTTCTTGAAAGATCACATGGGCCTCCATGGAAGAATTTGTTTTCTCAGTGTTTGGATTTTCTAAACTCGAGATCAGTCTCTCTTTTTCTTTTCCTCTGCACACTAGAATTCACAATAAGGAGAAAATGCCGTTGGCTTCAGATAGATGTGTGCTTGGTGTTTAAATGGACATAATAAATGTGGCTGGCTTAAAAATGGATTATTTATGGTGGTGGAAGTCAAAAGTCATCGATTCATTTCAGTGAGGTGATAATGAGGGAGAAGTTGCAAATGAGAGACCTGCTTATTCAAATAGTCTTAGACCTGTCACCTTGGTGAAGTTATTCAGAACCAAGTGAGGTATTTCTAGCAATTTTAAAAATAGTATTTTTTTTTTAAATTGTAATAATCTGGAAATAATGCTACAATGGCTTTGAAGGGCAGTTTGGACAGAAGAAGACAATGGCAAGAATGGGTGACCTAGATCTTAGTAGGAGTTGGGCACTTCTGGATAGTCCATTCAGGGCCAAAGTCAATGAGCCAGCTGCTGCAAGCAGAGTTGCCAAAAAATCCTAACAAAGTAAGAGAAAATTCTATTTTTTGTGAAATCCCCCAGCATCCCAGTAAAAGAGTATAAGTTCCCCTTTTTGTTGTAAGTCAAACACCTAAACATTTTATCACAGCACACTGAATCCAACCCATTGGATACTGAGGGATCATGTGGGAACCTGTCCAACTGCTCCAGCTGTCTGTGTCACAGGGAGACTGTGACATTGTGTCACTCTAGTCCTCAGTGTATTTTAAGTTGAATCCAGGTTTCCCAATGCCTATAAGAATGCCCTGACCATGGAGCTATTGGACTGGGGCAATGATATTGCTGCCTCTCAGAGACAGGTCTCGGGCAGACACTTCTGCCTAATGTAAGTTTCCCTCAGAAACAATGAATTCTGCGTTGTCACAGAGTGAATGTAGAGAGAGTTTTATTCTCTCTGATTTATTTTATGTTTGAAGTTATTTTCCAATTCCTATGAATAATTCTTGGCTAGGAGCTCTTTCACAAGCAACTTATTGCAAGGCCTGAAATAGCTGTGGGACAGATTTTCCACTTGTTGAAGTCAGCTTTAGTGAACTATGCTGATTTAGGTTCGCTCAAAATTTACCTTAACACATTTTGATAGGCCATGAAAAGTCAGGTATCTAATTCTAATGCCTTGTTGAATAAGCAGACCTTAGAATGAGACCTTGAAAGTGGAGTATTACCTGGATGTTCATTTGCCAGCAATGTCCAGTCAATGTTCAATGTCATTTATTTAGGCATGACAGTAAGTAAGCCTAAAAGGGATGCACAGATACAGCTGTGATTTAATTTAAAATACTGGTATATCTGATCACTGAATTTTCTGCTTTCATATCTACTCAGACTGTATTAACAAGGGTTGGAGAAACAGGTAAAATTCCTATGTGCAAGATTATATAAAACAGGACAGAGGAAGGAACCTTTAGCTAATTAGATTTTCCTTTTTATCTAGTATTTCAGTAATGCTGAGAAATAAGTAATTTCTATAATAGAGGGTGCAAAGATCTCACTAGCCATCATCCTGGACTGGAGGAAGTCTTGTGAAACAAAAGTATCCTTGCGGCAGCCACAGTCTGCTGCCATGTGCCACACTTTGCACACAGTGGAGATGTGCTGCTGTGTGCTCTGAGTTAATTATATACAACCTGCAAAAGACCACTAGGTCACTGTAATTACATGGCTGCTTTATATGCTCTGTTTATAGCTCTGTTTATAGTTGTAATGCTGCTTGCAAGAGGGTGACAGAAAAAGTGGATTGTGGTGGACAGATCTCATCTACTTGTGCCTCTGCCAAGGGTGCACTAATGGACAAGGTGTTACCTGCTCCAGCAAATGCACCACAACAAGCCCATGTACTCAGCTTGACTGGCTTTGGTCAGGTATCTTAGAGAAATGGAACAGGTTTTATCACAGATTCTCATTGTCAAAATTCCATTTTGGCATCATGAAATTGGCCTGGCAGCTCCTGTCTCTGGTTTCAGATCAGTCAGCAGGGCTGTTACTCAGAATTCCCACTGCCTCCATGCACAGAGCAGTCCTTGGGGCAAGCAGTGATGGGGACTGCTGACAGGTCACTGGACTGCCAGCACTTGCAGTGGGGAAATTCACTGCAGCTGAGGCACCATGGAGAGGTCTAAGGACTGCTTTAGTCTCTCTAAGCATAGCCCAGAGCAAGGTAGAGATAACAATGCAGATACTTCGTGTGGTCCTGTAAACAGTGGAAGACTAATACAGAACAAATAATAAGATGCCATAAACTCTTTTTCTTTCTTGCAAAGCCTGGCCCTGGATTTGTGGGTGCAAGTCTCTCCTGCTTGCACTCTTTGGATGGCTTGCATTTCAGCATCTGAGCCCTGGGTTGGGTCCTGGTGACCCAATTTTGTGTCAGGTCTGAGTCCCGTGGCTGTTCTTCCTTGGTGCACTTGTACCAGCACTGTCATGTAATTGCTCCTGGGCACTGGCCCTTATTTTTTCAAGATTAATTTCCTGATGGACAGGACCATATCTGTACCCATGTTTTACTATTTTGTGAGGTTTTTCTCAGCAAGAGTGCCTGGTGTGCTCTGGACGGATAAACATGTAAAAATCTTCCTTGCTCATACGTGCCTCTTGAAAAGAATGGAAAGACAAGTAATCTGTCATTTTGTGAAAGACAATCTGTCAGGAATTTAACTGGACATGTGATGGCAGGAGGCAGAAGGATGACATTTAATACTGTCATCCCATAGACCTAGGGCATGTGAGAACTTTGGTAGTATTTTCTTTAATGACTTCAAGAGTGCTTATTTTTTCCTTGTTAACCCATCAGAGCTGAGGGCCCACCTATAACTAGCACTGCTTGTGCATTAAAAGTTTCGGCTTCTAGTTCTCAGCTTTCCTAAGAAAGTAGGGGACAGCAACCAAATAATCCTAGTTTTTCATTTAGCATTATTTTTATTCTTCATTAACACATAGGGCCTATAATTCTGTATTTGAACTTCCATTGCATTCATGTAAAGAATTTTTTTTACTGAACTGCTGTACTAGGAATGGCTCAGCCTAACACAGTGAAAGCCAGTCCCCATACCTGATAAAGATTATAGCAGTTTTCTAGGAAAGTGTTAACAAATGGCCTCAGTGAGACAAAAAAAAAATGTATCTCACATATATTCCTTGTTCTCATAAGAACAGGCATCCTATATTTCCTTCCAAGTCTAGGGACAAACTAAATTCATCCAAGAAAAAACCTCACATTTATTCTTAGTTCACTGATTTAAGAACATGACACTACATATTGGAAATCTGTCTTTTCTTCTTCAAAAAAAGAAAATCTCCCAGGACTACTGTGAAACATACTGTATAGAAAACTATTTTCTCACTTGTTAATGAGTCTTATCACTTAAAAGTCAGGTCATGAGTTTTAAAGTGCCTGCCTTCAGAGAGTTAAATAAAAGTTTTTTTGGTTTTCAGGGATGATCACAACAATAAATACCTCCACTGATTTAATTAAACATTATGGTACTTTAAACTCAGAGGAATTCAGGTCTACCTTAATTTGGGTGTATAATGTAGCTCTAGGCATCCACAGAATAAAAAATTTATGTTAGCTTTAAAACTGTAAGAAAAGCCAGAGTAACAGTTTTGCCCAATCCCCCTCATCCACATTTCCAGTGAGCATTTAACATGGTCTGAAAGTTAAGCACTATTAGGAAGAAGGAGACCTAGGGGAGCAACACTCCATTGGCAAGGTGATAAACTGCCCACAATATAATCAGACTGTTACAGCACAAAATTGAAAATGTGGAAATACAAGTTCTAATCTTGACTTGATGTGTGGCTTCGGCAAAGTAATTTCAGTCCCTCCTTTCCGTTTACTAGCTAATAAACAGAGAACAGTAAGTTATTCTGAGAGTGCTGTGATATCTAATTAATTTTAGTCAAGAAAGCATCTTGAAAACTGGCCATACTAAGCACAATTTTCTACAGTTTTCTACTACTACTAGCAAAAGTAAAAGAGGAATCAATTAAGTGTGAGGTGTCTCTCTCCAAAGCTTTCAAATATATTCAGGCTCTTGCTATATTCATTTTCAACTGGAACTCCCCAACTTGACAGCTTTGTAGATATAAGTATCCACTTCAAAATGAAATTAAAGTTCTTCCACACTTTCCTCATCGTGTTGGTGTGACACATTAAAATCTGAGGGATTTTCTAACACAAGAAACTATGACTTTACACTCATCAGTCTTTATATTTGTTTTTGAATATTTAAAAGATTTAGGGTTGGCTTTTTGGAAACTTTTTTAGCCTCTATAGAACAACAAAACAAGTCTGTTATCTGTAACATGCAAAAGTATTGGACAGTTACCATTGTGATTTTAAATTAAACGTTTGAATTAGATACCTGGGCTTTAGAATCAGTGCTGAGAAAAAGAAAGACAATTTACTATTCTTTCAGCATCTCTGTTTGAAGGCTTGCATTTTGGAGACTCTCAGGTCATCGCAAAGGTTATCAGCTTGGTTATAATTAAAGCTAAGATTCTGTAAGATGAAAAAGAAATCCACTCAAACTGTGGATTTTCTGAATCTGTAGAATACAGATTTTATGCATTTTCTGTTTGAGTTTTCCCAAGAATTTTGAATTCATTGTCATATCCTCATGATTACTTCTTTTTACCTAATCTTCCCATTAAAATATATATCCTGCCCAAGGTCTTTAGACCTTGCATTTCCATAATCACATAATGGTATTTTTCTTATGTGACTAAATTTCAATTAAATAAGTTTTGTTCTGGGGATTATTATAATGACATGATACTCTTCAAACAGTTTATGAACTTGAAATACGGCAAATAAATTCTGTCAGTCTCATATTGAGACATAGGCTAGTACAAATGATCACCATATTCTTGAGGGTGGATGTACTGAATATAGAAGTGTGTTCTTTGGCGAACTCAAACCTATGGTTGTTGCTACACTCATGGCTTACCTCCAACAGTATTCGCTCATCATTAAAAAGTTACAGCCTATTTTGAGCACGACATTTGAGAAGCCAGTGGTGTTAAACTAGACTTACAGGTAGCAGAAGGAGCATTAAAGTCTTCCAGAAGACGCAGATTTTAACCTGTGTCACAGACAAACAGACAGATTTTGTTTTGAGAGAACTTAAGGGAAGAGTTTAATTAAATAGAGCACTTGCTTAAACTTGGATCAACTGTTTAAATTATGGCATAGTTAGTCGATATCATCTATAATAAACTCTTAGTTTGATTTCAAGATGGGGCTTAATTAGCAATGTCAAAAGAGTGGAAGAGGGCAGTTTATGTTGATATTTCAGCTCTACCAAAACTAAAAACTAGCATTCATGTGAAAATGTTTATTTGCATGCCAACCTTGCCATTTGACATTAGAAATGTGGATCATTCAGGTGCACATAGAGATTTACAGCTATTTACCTTTGCCCAGGTCTTTTGATAGCCATGATATTTGAAACAATATTTTCTGACTGTGCATTTTTACTACATCTGAGTTTTAAAAGATTTCAGAACCATTGTGACACTTTGTCTGTATTTTAGCAATGTTGAGCCTCAGACTACAGGGTTTTGAATGCCCTCTCTTCTCATGGTCTAATCTTCAAAACAGACAGAAAGGAAAGGCTACAAAAAGAGGTATTGTCCTAATGGAAATTAATGGAACTGTAGTACAGCCAGTTTTCTTTCTCAGAAAGAAAACTGTGCGCTAGAAACACTCCTTCCTATCTTATGAGCAGTTGCTGAGGTAGGTGAGGGTGCTCAGTCTGGAGAAAAGGAGGCTCAAGGGAGACTTTATTACTCTCTGTAACCACCTGAAAGGAAGTTGTAGTGAGGTGGGGGTCTCTCTCTCTCTTCTCCCAAGTAGCAAACAATAGAACAAGAGGAAATGTTGTTGAGGAAATGTCCTTGAGGAAAGGCCTCAAGTTGTGCTGGGGGAGCTTTAAGTTAGATATGAGGAAAAATTTCTTCACAGGAAGGGTTGTCAAGCATGGGAACAGGCTGCCCAGGGAAGTGGTGGAGTCACTATCCCTGGAGGTATTTAAAAGATGTGTAGGCATGATACTTAGGGGCATGGTTTTGTGATGAACTTGGAAGTACTGGATTAAGTGTTGGACTAGATGATCTTAAAGGTCTTTTCCAAAATAAATTAGTGTATGATTATATGAGTATATAAAATGCTGGTATCAGTTTCCATATGGAATCCAGGCATCTTAGTAAGAAGACCATTTTTAAACACTGGTCTCCAAAACTTAATTTTAAAGATGAAAAATTTACACTAATTCTCCCATATCATATTAGTATAACTGCAAATCATTTTTTGCCTCACTGTATTGATCTTTGTACTAAAACTTTCACTCAAGCAAAGAACAGGATCCTTTACAGCTGTAGCTCTGTCCCCTGCTGCTTCACAACAATCTTAGAATCTTTATGCCACCCTGCTCACATATGTTTCTCAAGTGTGTACTAATCAACCATTAGATTTGAGGCAACACATAGCAAAAGAGAAGTCACTAGAAGGTTCTTTTTTGAGTAAAGTCTTTGTCCCAGTGACTTCATGGCAGAGCTGAGATGTAGAATTTTCATGCATGGTTTGTGACACAGGTAAGAAATTTCAGGTTTTGCAGTCAATTCCCTCCCCTTCTTCCAAAGCACATCATTCTGGTATTGGTGGTATCACATGTTTTAGCTCAGTGGTCCCAGCATACCAAGTTATCAAGCAGTTTTCAGCACTATCTTATCATCATTAATTACTGCTCCATCGGGTCCAGCTCATGAGGAGTGTTCCCACATTGGACTGCTCATTCAGCCCAGAGTCAAATCTTGTCTTCTATGGCAATTAAATCCTGGGTGGTTAAAATCACCAGCTACAGAGTAGGATGTGAATGAGTACATAGACCTGTCCTATTGAAAGTGTTACAAAGATCTTAGGGTCCATGGAGCAAAAAAAAAAAAACAGAAAAGAACCAACTTAAGGGCGTGAAGCTGTTGCCTAGTTTTTATGGGATATAGAGAGGGAGTAAATTATAAAAGTCAGTCCCACAGGGGCTTTGCTGTCAAACAGATTAATGTCACCAGAACTTTTCCTAAAGTGCAATACTTTTCCAGTTCATTGCAAAAAATAAGTCATTGAATGAATCAGGTTGAGTTGAAGCCCTGAAAGTTCTCTGGGTCCACCCCATGTTCAGAGAAATGATGATTTCAGATGCAGATTGCTCCCTTAGTCTGGCATCACCCATCACTGTGCTTAGGCTGCTGTCTGTCTCATCCTTCCCCTCAATAATGAAGGCATTATACAACCTCAGACCCAGTACCAAGTCCTAAGTAGGAGCAATGGGGGAGGAAGCAGAAGTTTGTCTTTCCCCATTGGGTTTCTTCAGTAAAGGATTCATCAGGACTACAGGAGACCTCCATTCAAAGCCTTTCTCCAAGTGAGAGGTGCTAAACCTGCAGTGTGAGATTCCTCATCTTCAAGGTGCATAAAAACAACCTGGAGTCTTAGAGCATTTATTGTGAGTTATTGAACTAGAGCAAAAACTGAAACCTGAAAGCTTTTCCTAACTTATGGCTACAGTATAGAAAATAGTATAATGAAAGTAATTTGAGGTATAGTATTTGAGGTATAAATCTTGAGTATGCAAGAGCTATATATTTATACATTTTCAAGCTTAATCTAAATAGCTTAATTTTTTCTCATAAATGTAACTTTAATGGGCAGCTACATTTTCCTAATACTAATTCTATTAGTATTAATATTAATATTTCTGTAATAATTTGAGATCTATGGTTAGAAACAAAAATCATTATTGTGGTCTTAAAGTCCAATATTCAGAAAAGCCTATTCATCTAAAATCAGAAGTATTAGATCTGCAAAATAAGCAGAAATACCTTTCATCTTGATTTCCTGAGTAGTTCCATTGAAATCAATCTCTGTAACTACATGCGTGCTTAAGAAATGAAACACCCTAGTGCTCTGCTGAAGAGAAGCTAAATTGCTAATAAGCACAGTTCAGATGCTCAGCGTACTAATGTGGCACTAAATCCAATGGAGTTCACTCCAGGGGAAGAAAGTATTTTCTGGTTATCATAAAGATTACACATACTACCTGCTAGATAAGTTCTGGTCCTGACTTGACTTAAAATAAATATTCATTATTTTATATTAGGTCTTATAATAAATGAGCCTTCAGTGGAAAAGTATCTTCAGATAATATAACCCATGACTGTAGAATTCCTCAGGCATTGTGCTCTAGTTCAGCTGTAGAGGTAGTTATGCTTAAAAAACATTTTTCATTAGAATACGCATGTATGTGTATGTGTGCTCACCCACACATTTTATGTTTTTTTAGAAAGCATAATATTAAGGGAACCTTTTAAGTACAACTGAGGCTTCAAACTTCTACAACAACTTTTTTTGATAATAAGCTTTACAAAATAAGGTATTATTAACAGTGACATAAAATTCAAAACACTAATAGTACTGTATTCAGATTAGGTTCCATCTTCACAGCAGAAACCCCCACTCTGGTCAGGGAAATATACCACAGCCTCTCCTGGAAATGTCACTCCTGCTGGAAGACTTTTGTGAAGATCTCCTTGCACACTGCACCATCGAATGTGAGGTATGAATCTGGAGTATTGCCAAAGCCAGATAAGGAATAAAACCTGTCTTCTCTTAAGTGGTGGAAGATTTCTTCAGCAATAACCACTAGATCTACTTTCAGAGCATCTTGCCATCTAACCTCTCCCTCCAGTCAATGGGGGGAAAGAAGCATCAGCAAGGTGCAATTGCTCTATTTTACATATTTATCTTGGAATTGGACAGAACATGCACTAGAGTAACCCATTTCTCTGCATTGATTATAAAAGCTACTCGGTGATTAGCTCTAACACAAATATCTACACAACACACCCAGCATAAATTGAGATGGATTTTACCCTGTCTGTGTCTCTGAGCTTTGTAGAGAAGTATGCCATAAGGTGGTTCCTAATAAAACAGAGCCAGTTCATGAAACCTGAACATAAAAAGCTCAGCTCTGTGTGGGGAATCAAAGGAATCAAGGTTACAGCCCAACATACCAGAAAAGGTATTTCTGTACAAAAATATCTTAGTTTGGCATTTACTTGTAGTTTGAGTCTGTGAAAGGATAGGATGTATCTGTAAGTATCCATAACTTTTAGTCTCTTGTTATAGCATCACTGTCAAGCCAACATTTGGCTGACTGTGGTTCAGCCTAAAAAAAAAAAACAACAGCTGGGCATCATTGAAAGCAGCTGAGCAATATTTGGGGAAATCTGGAGCTGTACCATGTACAGCTGATGAAAAGGGACCTGTATTAAAATTGAGTTTGACACTATCAGACTGCTTCCTGGTTGATGTGTACTAAATATGAAGAAAGATACTAGCAAATAAGGTAAAAGGGTCACAAAGATTAAATACAGAGAAAGAGACAGTGACAAATGCATCCCTGTTGTGTACCATTTGCATTATCAGAACAGTTTTAGGGGAAATGGACTTCCCAAAATAAAAAAAACTACACATGAAATATTCAGAAACACATTCATACATTTGGAAAAAAACCCCACTTTTCCTGTGTTTTATGTTCTTTTTGTGTGTGGTCCCCAAATTACTACACAGACCAAAACTTAAATCAAAATCCTACTCCTTCCGAAATACTTTTGTTGATTTTACCTTGACTATTCTTTTTTAATGTTTCTAAATTATTACAATTAATTTAATTTTTGAAAGAAACAATTTGCATTCTTCAAATTGGAATATCACACAGAAAAAAAAGAATTGAGACAAATCATCTCGAACATGGAGAACTTTACTAAAATATTTATGACATCTCCCAACTAAACAGCTTTTTTTTTTTTTTTTAACAGAATGATTAGAAGCAGCTTGTTTACCAGAATATTCTTCCAATTCTGCCAATCTCTATCCATTTTGAGTTCAAAAAACTAATTAATTTTCTTCTTACTTGTATTTTCCTGGTCAGTAGTAGCTGCAACATCACAGTAGGGACAGGCCAATACACCAGAGACCTGGGTGAAGAATACATCTTTTGATATAGTTTCTACAATGCACAAGGGGATGCTTGGCAGCTGCCTGTTATATGGAGGATGTTAACTATTCTGTGCATGTTCCAGTCCCTCACTCTCAGAGTGCACACATCCGTGCCCAAGATCTTGCCTTAGCTCACAAACCTAACAATCTGTTCCCTGTAAAGATGGATGCAGGCTCCACCTTAGCCACCACCAACAGTTAAAGCATCTCTCTTTTCCTTGGTGCCTTGGAACTGCCCTCTAATACAGTTTGAAAGAGATAATTTCTTTCATGGTGCTCTTAAGGAAATAAACCCACGGCTTCTCTGTCAGATGAAAGCCACTCAAAGAAATAAAAACTAAAACAATTCAGGTCATTATGGTATACCTTTTATGAAAAGTCTAGGAGAATGATTAAGTGAGGACTGTGAATTTAAGAGAATATGTCTTTCAGTCAAACTAAAGTATTTCAGCAGGCCATCATCTCAGATTCTCATTCTAAAGCTTCACAACTACCTTTAAAACTTAAGAATCCAAAGCAATTGAATTATCTTTCTGTTACGGAAAAGTAGAGCAATTTAGTCTTTGATGTTTAATCTTGTGCTGTCTTTCCACCTGCCTGTGGGCGCAATCCTGTAAGCCATCAGGAGCCCCCCAAAGTTGCCTGCAGCACTTAACAGAGCCCGCTTGTCTCTCCTTCTTGAAGTCAGAGCATGGAAGTCCTTCTCTTCATTATTTTTGTGGTGCGGCTGCTGGACAGGCACTCCAAGGACCCAAAGTCCTGTGAATACCTAGTACACATATGACAATGTCAATCTCTGTGTTACCAATCCTAAATGCTAGAGTTGGGGTTTAATCATCCAGTTATTTAAGATTCAAGGCACAGATAGCACTGCACAGGAACCCCTCTGCATGGTCTAAACCAGTCTCCTGTTGCTCTCCTTTTTTCAACAAATGCAATTTTTGTAAATAACACTTTTACCTTTCCTTACCAATATGAAGGTAGAGATTAAAGGCACACAGGTTGCCCTTTCCTTCTGTGTGAGTGTGTGACTCATGCTACTTCAAATCAAAGAGCACCTAGACATAAAATAATTCTTCAAGGCTCAACCTAAAAACACAGAGTTCAGTGTATATATGCTTTTATGCTTGTATATACAGAATTCCAATAAATGCATACAGAAGTAGAAATTGATTCCATCTCCTGACTGGCAATACCCTGTCAGACGAGGACACATCTATGTGGTTGTTAGTTTAATTTCACTTTCTTACATACTTTGACCTGTAAAAAACCCTGGACTTCTATAATATATATGCACATCAAGATGCTGCCAATTTATTTATAATTCTACTCTTGCACTCATGGAAAATTGTGTTCTGTTACTGTATTGACTTAAGGCAGCTTGGAAGAAAATGAGGAGTTTGTTCTGAATTATTCTCTTTTCCTAGTGTTGTTACTTTCGCCCAAGGAGGACCCAGCACTTTTAAGATCTGCCTCAAATTTCCCTATCCCCCCCGCAGGCAATGATGATGAAGATGATGCTGAAGATCTTTCACTGTCATAAGAACAGGATCCTTTTGGAGGAATAGACAAATCGCTCATTCATTTGCAACAAGTTGGGTCTTTTCTGCAACGAAAGCTTTTATTCCATGAAAGACATTGTAAATTTGTTTTAGCTCTGTGTAATGTTACACAAAAAGTTGATTCAAAAAAACACCCGAAAAAGATCCGTTTCTCACAGTGATGGGTTTATTAGCCTTAACTGGTTGGGGCACTCAGCTGAAAGATCGTGGTGTTAGTAACATAGACACAACATGTGTGGAGCCTGAATTTAAATCAAAGCTTTTAAACACCCTGATATTTGCATGACTATTTAGTGTGTCTCTGCTGTTATCCTTTTTTTTACAGCCTAAACTAGAAAATTAGACTATTATTTCTCTGTTCAAATCCTATATTCAAGAATCTTAGCAAAGGTTCATCTAAACTGTGAATCTATGTAGGACTGAGTTAGGAAAAAATAAAAGCATGATTTCAGCTCTTTCATGCCTTAGATGTTAGACAAGGCTTTTGAAGACCTAGATGTCAGATTTGGATGCAGGCTGTGGCCATCCAGCACCAAAAAACCTTATAGATATATATGTCCTCATTTTGCCATATTTTTATAGTAATGAAGAATTTGATTAAATATTTGATTTCATAAGGGCCAAAATCTGGGCTGCATAAAAAAAATCAATGGATGTTTCGGAAATTGTGAAACATAATGATTTTCTCATTAAGAACACTATTTTTGGTACCTTTGGAGTTTTAACTCTCAGGAGCCAGAGGGCTATGAGAGTTTCTCTTTCTGATACACATGCAATATACACAGGTGTGGGTAAAGCTTAGAAATGTGACTACTAGAGAGCTCTGAAACCAGAAAAATTAACACTAAAGAACACCAACTGTATGATCTTTCAAACAAAATATCACCACAATGTTAAAAGATATAAGCCAGTCTCATGACAGTTCAGGGTCTGGCAATAGAGAATGCATTCAGTATGTAAAAAATATTCCATTTTATATCAAAGAACTGGTAGGTCTGGATGATTTGTTTTCTGCATAAATAACCATGTTTTGATATGCCATTTGCATGAAGTTTTGTACACAAAACCGCTAGGTGATTAAAAAAACATAGCAAAAGGCAATTTGAGGAATTTAATTTGAAGTCTACTTTGCAAGTAATATTCCACATTTTTTCACTAGCTTTGCTCATCCATCTCTAAGCATCTTTCAAAGGCCCCACAAATGTGATGGAAGCCAGTAACTCAACAAGTGAATTGAACTGATGGTAATCTTAAACTTGGTGCTTTTTCTGTACTTTCAGAAAGAGAATATGTATCCTTTGGAAATGTCTTTCTCAATTTCTGCAGAAGTAGAATTTTTGCAGCATGAGAAAAGGACCTGTTGGTAGCATGTTTATTCATTTAGGGGAAAGGTCTACTCTCTGTAGGAACAAAGCCATCGTTCTCATACATATTGACAGAATGCAGGCACAGCCATAGCTGGAGGTGGCATTTTTGTTTGCCTCTGTCATGTGTTATGTATCAATGATCTGGAATGACACTGAAAATGTTTTGGGTTTTTTTTTATTTCAAAAAAAAACCAAAAAAAACATGAGCAAGTAGGGTTTCTGAAACACTTATTTGTGTGTTAGTTAGACTATAGCAGAAAGAGCAGCTCTTCATGAATATAACAATAACTTAAGTTAATTGGATTCTGAGCCCCCCCTCATATTGAACCTCAGGAAAAAAAAAAAAAAAAAACAAACACAAAAAACAGCCAAAACAGCCAAAGCAGAGTCCAGCATTCTTTTTAAATTGCTTTCTCAGTTGATTAATGATGCCACAAGAGAAAAGATCATATTCAGCAAAGTATTCCTAACACTATCAGTCCAGGACAGATCCTTGATATCTTACCAGGAAAGGAGAGGAGGAGAGATCTGAACTGGATATGGCCTTTGCAGCTTTTGGACTCTTGGAAATGTGAAGAAGGGAACTGGTACATTGAGCCTTTCCTATGTACTGTTCCACAATCAGACGGGGAAAGTTACAGGATGGTCTAAATAAAATGCACGAGCACTGCTGGTGCCTAATAAAATACCAAACATGCAAATACTATTGACACATGGCAGCATTAAATTGCAAACACATGCCACAGTAAAGGGCAAGCAGCCACTAACAAACGTAAACTATTAACCAGCTCTTCAATAAGTAAAGCCACAAATCATGCCAGGATTTACTGTGAGTGCTGCAGAGCATATCAGCAATTGCTCTATTTCTGTTCAAAAAAATAATTGTGATGAGGAAAAAAAAAAAAGCCAGCAAATGCATCGAGATGAAATAATAATACTATTATTAATAGTCTTGCTTCCTCTTTAGCAAAATATATAAATCTTTATTTGATCTGAGGGAAATATTTTTACAGGCTTCTGCCCTAGGCCTGATTTTTATTCTTTTCATGGTGCTTTCTGCATTGACCTGCCCACATGAAGAGCCTTGAAGTAGGAATCAGGAGCTTTTACTCCTGCTCTAGTCATAATATATATTTTCATAAAACTGTTTTAACTATTTAGTCTCATAATACTTTGAAAAGGCTTCATCTCCTAACACAGCAACAAAATGCATGAAAAAACAATTGCCCCACCATCACATGGAGCCCAAACAGGGTCAGCAGCAGAGCAGTTTGCTGAATGCCAGCACAGTTCCCTCTCCAGAAGGTCCATGTCTGCAATCCTTCTAATTGTGGGGCTGGTGATGGGAACCAGAGGGTTTGTTCCTGCCATTATTGAAGTCAAAGGCACCTTCTACTTGAGAGTAATGGTGCTACATCTTTGGGAATGGGGTCTGTGTTGGCAGTCTTTCCACAGCACAACATCCTGCTGCTCACAGCGTCCTGGCATGGGACGAATCCAGCTCCTCTTTACACAGGGGACTGACGCAACTGGGAAGGAAAACTGGGGTGAAAACAAAGAACTGCGGTCAAACAGCACTTCTAAACAATGTGGCTACATTTTCACACAGAGCCCAGAAGTGAGTTTAATTAAATACTACATATATTTACTTACTGAAAAACTCTGTTTCATTAACATAAACAGATAGGAGAGCATCAGTGCGTGACAACCCATAGGGCACCAGGGGAAATCTGTTTTGAATATTGTACATCAATCAAGTGATTCATATACATGGCATTTGCAACTGATGACTGCCTGAATGGAGTCTAGTGATTTTTACACCAGGGTACACCACTAAAAACCTCTCATTAATAGATAATCAGCTTCTACTGATCAACTCCTTGGCAGCATTCCAAAGCATCTGTTTTGTCTGTTTTGTGATTTAGAGCTGTTAAGTATGATAAACGCAGTTCTGTGTTACTTCTTTACTCATTAACCTTATTATATGATTTCACCCTCAGCATGATATTTTTATTTTTTTAAAAAAAGTTGATAAAAAAGCAAATGAAAAATACATTAGCCCGCTAAATGGTCCATTATTTCATTATGTTTGTGCTAACAATGTAAGAGCCATTTTAAGCAAATAGTGTATATTTTAAAGAAAAAAGTAATGAGAATAATTACTTCTTTTAGCCAAACTGAACAGTTTGTCACTAGACTTTTATACTTCAAGGGATTTTCATGAAATATTTTTCCTACTAATGTTACACAAAGAGAGTAATGTGAAATTAGTATGTGAAAAATGGCTTAGAGGAACAATATTTTTTTGTTCAAGGCATATAAAATGTTTATAATTTACTCTTCAGATTGATATTATAAAAGTTGCTTTAAGCCTTTTTTCCTACTGCATGATAATATACTTCAAAATGTAGGGATTTTTTTAAACAGTGCTCTGTCTGTGACCATTTGGTGGTTTCAAGCTCTGTTTTACGTTACTGCACCTGAAGCTATTTATGGTCAGAACACTCATGTAACATCTATATGTTGTTATATATTTCAATTCGGAGGTAATACAGCCAAGGGCTAATCACACATAGATCAGATCTGCCACTAATGTTTTCTGATGTCTTATTTTCGGGCCCTCTTAAAACCTGACACAATGATAGGTGAGAAGGAAAGAGAAGGCTAAATAAATAAAGCAAAAGTATGCTTTGGGGGAAAAAAGACTCTGCCACAAGTTTGCTGCAGCTTTAATTTATTTCTTTGAAAATCTTAGCTGCTAAAAAACCTAACCTACACCTGGCATCCAAATTATACCCCTAAAGGTATGCCATGCAGGGTTCTGAAAATCACTTGCTTCTTCTCTCTGCCTACTCCTTTTTTTGTTGTTGTTGTTGGTTTGGGTTTGGGTTTTTTTGAGTTTGCCTTAGCTCTGTGGATTAGGCAACAATCCCCAATAGGTTATTTGCTTTAGAAGATCTGCAGATCTTAGTAGCCATCCAAGATCTCCAAGGTATACAGATGCTGTGGTGCTGTCAGTGGTCTCGTTTGCCGGTAACCCACAGCCCTCTTCTGACCAAGCTATGGTCCTTGGCCCATTTCCCAGGATACTGGTCCAAATGGCAGCTTGCCTCTCTGTGAGATGCCATCTCCTGAACATTTTTGCCCTTGCTCTGATGGAAATTATCCAGAGCTAACTCATACTGGTAGGATCTCAGCCTGGGCTTCACTCCGTCCTCACATAATTCTGCTCACATAGGCAAGGAGAGGATACATGGAAACTAGATTCCTCCTCAATAATACCTTCTGGAATAATAAACTGGTTCCTCACTATTTTTCAGTATATCAGAGCATCTTTTTTACACCTTATTATCACAATCATGCTGAAATATTTATATTCCCAAGCTGTTGAAACTTTCCTTATTAGAATATCACAAATTTCATTTAGTGAAACATTGCCCATACTCAGTAAAGCCCCCTTACTGGCAGAACAGTTCTGTAAGTGGGCAAGGTTTAGCACAGGCTTTAAAAGACATAAATGTGGATAAATGAAAAATTTAAGTAAATCCATTACAACAACAGACGTAGAACAAATTTCACAGCAGTATCGCTGGCTCAAAAGAGCATCCAGAGATGCTGGGCTTTCAGGAGATGCAGCTGGCACATGACCCTCTTACTTTTCCATTACTTACACTTTCCATGAAAGGATTGTGACATCAACAATTCCACTTGGGTTTTCTTTGCCACTAGTGGCTATTGACAAGTCCATATAAATTAAAACAGTCCTGGATTTTAATACAGCTTTATTTGCCTATGGTTGGTTTTTATTAAGTACCAATGTGCTGCAGCCTGGGGCTGGGGCCACTGTCTTCAGCTTTCCTCAAGGTCTGTGCAGGACCCTAAAAGTTTGTGGTTTCCAGCTGCTCTGCAGCTTCTTAGATTTTTAATGGATATGACCCTTGTTATTTTGAATTCCCAGAGAGAAGTCTTCTGAAAGTGAAATTATCAGAAAAGAGATTTATCAACAACTGAGTAAAAGAGTTTCTACTTGCTACTTTAAACAGTAATTTGAAGGTACTGTTAAAACACCTCTTACCTATAAGTCAAGTTCAGGTACAGACTGGTCTTCAACACAGCCTCTAGTGGCTTTGTCCACCATTTCAAGTCTAGCTTTCACAACTACTTATGAAATATCTCCATGTAAGTAAACTAATTTACTGCATTTTGCAACTGAATCTCTTCCCAGGGAGAAAATTATATTTTTTTAAGTTTATTTACCCAGTTATCAGTGAGAAGAGTAATCTGTGTCAGCACAAACAGACACTTTATATGCAGGAAAAAATTGTAAATGCTACGATTTTTTTTCTCTTCACAGAGGAGAAAAGATATTTGTACATTTGTAATATCACAGACTGCTTTTTGGTTCAAGCTGTGATTTATGTTTCAGAGTCTGGGTAGAGAAAACTGCAAAATTTTATAACAAAATGCAACTTAAGAAAGTCAAAGTGAGCTCAATGGCTCTGATCACCATTAATAAGCTAAACATCATGGACAGTTTTGTTGGCTTAACTTCATGAGAGTCCAAGAAGCCAGGACAGAATGAAAACTAGATATCTCTCACCTACAGGGGCATGTTATTCAGCAGGTGTAGGTGTGATTTTCTCCATCCACAAGATATTAGCAACGTCATTCACTGTGGGATTTCCAATGATAAATGGTATTTGCAAAACATAGGATAAAGTATGTCAATAACTTGTGGAAATAGATTTTAGAGAGGATTATTTTGTTTTATTTATAATGGAATAAGAAAAATGAACAAAAAATAAATGTCACCTGGGAGACAAGAAAAATAGTATCTTTTAAAGTCTCATTCTAATAAAGTCTCATTTCAACCCTATGACCAGGAAGACTAATGCTTTGTGTCCTTTCAAAAACACTGAAAACAAATGAAAACACTCCATGAGACATTCTTCGATGCATTTATGTACTGATTTTTAGAATAAGAGTAAAAAGCTCTCTTAACTTCTCTGGCATGTGATAGGCTAATTGAAATTAATACAAGCACAATTAAAATTAACTAATTGGGCTACAACCTGATCTTTAGAAGCATGGCACAGCGGGCAGCCAGGCAGAGCAACGCAGACAGTGTTCCAACAGTGTCAGCATTAATCAACATCCAGGCACCTCATATCTCTGGAGGGTTTACTAGACACCTAGACACTCATTATATTACACCTTTCCTAAGGAAAATACCACATTCTCAGATCAATAAGAATATTTGATTGAACTATAAATACACCAAATGGAAAAATCAGCTTCAAAGGGGGGTGTCTCCACATCAGTAATATCTCTCCAGAAAGTCATCTTCATTTCAGTCAGATTTCTTGGTGTGGTTCAAAATGTCACATTTTCTTCCTGTTCGTATGTTTCCTGTCTATCAGACCGTTGTGGCACTAATTGCAATGGTTTCTGTCACATTCTCTATCCCTATTTTACCTAGGACTGTGCTTCTTTTGTTTAAATGGCTGCAGGAAGTAAGTGGCACACTGTCCCTCTATACTCATCCATTATTTACTACCTTAATTTTAAAAGCATGATTTCTTTTTGTCAGATCAGTTTTAAATCACCAATGTAGAAAAAATTTGCAACACAGTTAAAGGGAAGGCTCACATATAGAAGCTCTGCAGTCTTGTTGTGCACTTCTCTTCCTTTTCCTGACAGCTTTAACCACCAGTGATTGTTTCCAGGATGACTGGAGTGATGATCTTGACCCCACATTGTTATGCTCCACATTTTCAGTGGTAATGGTCATCATAGAAGTGGATCATGCCTTAATATATGTTATTTCATCATGACAACACTATGAACTTACTTGAACTTTGAAGATAAAAAGAATTTATAAAAAAACCCAAAACAATACATGATGCATTCAAAAGAATATGTTTCCCTCCTTAATCCTTGTGCTGGGAATAACACCCAGTTAGTATTGTTTAAGTGCCACCCCAGTAAATCAGAGATCATAGCTTAATTTTTGGAAAAGAGATGTACAATTAAATAAGAACCCATTTTGATCATTAGCTGCCCTCAATACCATTCACTGCTTTGCCTTCTTTCAGGAATGTCACAAGGTACATTGATCTATCTTTTCCTTCACCCCCAGCATTCCTGTGCAAACCTTATGTCAGGAAGGAGGAATCCAGTTATAGGCATTTGTCATTGATGGCTTTGGGCTCCTCATCTGCCACTGAGTGACCAGGAGCTAAGATACTCGAGGTGAGATGTAGCTGAAATAAGGACATCTATGCTCATGCCCAATTCAGCTGGCCAGACAGAGCTATAAAACTATAGGATATGCTTAGGCTGCCTAAGATAAGCTGCATGGGGCTGGTATATGTGGCATGAGACCTATGGGAGACCTGTCTTCTTTTGAGAGTCATAGATGGAGACCAGGCGGATCAAGATAGAATATCTCAAATAGGAAGAAATACTTATTGATGGAGAGCAGAATAAAGTTCTTTTCACGATACAGCATGCAGCAGTTCAGCTAAGGGTCAATCCCATTGCCTAACATGGGTGTCCAGAACTCTTTGACATTTTTAGTTATTTCAGGAAACCCAAAGGGGCTAAAAAATGTCACTTAAGTTGGCACTTGGGCACCTATGTCTGTCTAGTCAGCTGGATTGAACTCTGTTGCTTCCTGAAGAGTGTGCTGAATGCTCCATTAACTGTATAGATTAGATCGTCATGATTTTTTCTCTTTATCACTTGTTTTTCAAGTCCTTCCTACCTACGCAGTAACATTCACATTCAAGCTGAACTTTTGATCCTTCTCATATTGTTAGAGGAGGTTCATAATTAAAAAAAAACAAAAATCTTTGCTTGTCTTTGCCCTGCTCAATCCATATATTATGCAGTGGGACTAAAACCTAATCAGTATTGTTTAAGTGCCACTGGTGTAAATCAAATAGCATAGTTTTCTTTTTAGAGAACAACTGTACAATTAAAAAAGAGGCATGTGATTACTTAAAAGTGATATCTGTATAAAAAGAAGTGATTTAAGGTAAGCCTTATTTCAAATCCATTGTGCTCATTGCCAAGTACTTCAGACATTCCACAAAAGCTTGAAATGTGGAAAATGTTACCTGAAGGAACTGCTCTTTTAAAACATCCCCACACGTTCCCAACTCTCATTTGTCAAAAGCTGGCAACTGCGTAATAGTGATAGTACTCATTGCAGTAAATTATCAGCATACACATACAAACAGACACACACACACAGAAGAAGCTGTTGGGCAGTATCAAAAGACAGAACAGTCTTCCCAGGGCCACTTTGGCACTTTTCCTTGAGAGTTAAATATTGTTATCACTTTGACCAAAGCAGTCATTAATAGGAACTTGTGGGAATATTTCCTTTTAAAGAAGTCTAGTGTGAAAAACAGGTAAGTAAAGGCTAGTACAAAACAGGTTATAATTTTTGATGTAACCTTGTTTTTTTTCAAATGATCAACAAAGCTCTGTCTTCTGAACAGGCAGAAACAAATGACAGCACACAACTCTCTCACTCACAATTTCCAAACCTGCTTTTCCAGTGTGTTATATTCTCTAAAAGCTCTACCTGTTGTTTTTCCTCAGGGATATGCTCACAGCTGTTGCTCTTGTTTTTTCTGCTGGCTTTCTTCTGTCTTCCTCCCACACATTCAATTTGTCAAAAAATTTCTTAGCCTCTGAATTCATACCAACTTTCAGGGACCCCTCTGCCATTCTCATTGTTGCTTTCATATCACTGGGTGCCATCATTTCTGGACCAATGACTTTTCTTACCTTTTCCTACCAGTGCAGTACTTGACCTTCACATGGTTCATTTCAGTCAGCTCCAGTGAAGGCTGAAAAAGAGTTGACAGCTTTAAAGATGTCTACATTTGTCTTGTGAGCCAGGAGCCACTTGATTCAGGCACAAACTCCTCTCAATACAACACAGTTCAGGAGCTGAATCACTAGGACAGTATATGGGTGATTCCATACCAATCTTCCCACTTGAGCCACAACGTTAACTATCAATGTCATATTAATTATAATCATGCAAGCAGTCATAGACATATGCACTCACAAATGACATTAAACAGCAGAATCAAAAATCAGGCATAGTCACACAACTATTTTCCACTGAGGCATAACCAAGAAACTAAAATCTTTTTTTTCAAGGCAGAAGGAAAGGTGATGATTCACAGACTAAACCCTAAGGTTTTTCTATTTTGAGGCAGTAATGCTCTAAAGGGATGGAGGTAGTAATTTTCAGCAGGATTTGTGAATTACTTTGGATATACTCTAACCACTACGAAGATACACTTCTGGAATAAATCAGATTTATAATAGTGTTGAAAACATTCATAATTTGAAAGAGTAGGAATAGGATTTTGACAAAATGAGATTATTTTTAGCCCTGTCAGAATTGTGGGGTTTTTCCTATCCCAGGATATTGCCATTTAATGGTGTCCAAAATTGGATAAGGAATATCCATTAGATAGCAGACCAGGCTGACGCTAGAACAGATCCATGGAGTTTAGGCAAATGGATTCTTCTATCAGGCTTTTCATTTGCCCCCCAAAACTTGCTTATTTCAAAAACAAACCACTCCATAGCACCCTTTCCAAGCCTAGCAGCATGGAGATAAGGAAGACATCTCTAGTTCTTGCATCTGTTTCACACACCTTCTTATCTGACAGTGTGCTCTGTTACTCTCAGGGACTATTTCTCTCAGGCAGTAAAAACCTTCTGCAAGTAACAGAGCTTAGATCTAATTTTTCATGTATCTAAAGTGAACAGATTCTATTGGAGTTTTGCAGCCTTAATAACATTCTAGTAACAAATAGTTTAGGCATAACTGTAGTACATGGTGGTTTTGTAGAAACACAAGATAGCTATGGTTGAACTTCCAGTGACTGGAATGCACATTTGTCATCAGAAAGATGCAGAACTCCCACAACTTCATCTTCCAGTACAAGTGACATTCAAGAAAGCTTAGACATGCATAAGTGTGAAACTATCAGCCATCATAAATCCCATTTTATGAATAAAGGCAAGCTGGGCATCCCCAGGGTATCACTAAGTTGCTTTCAGGGAAAGAAAAAATGCCATGTGTATAATACTTGGCACACCAGTTCTTGAAGACAAAAAGGATACCTGCAGCTATGGTAGAGCAGTGACCACCTATTCTGGTGCTATGTTAATCTTGCCTCATTGAACATTTGGGAAGATAAAAGCATGGAAATGTCCTATAAAAGAATCCAAAAAGGAATCATGGAAAATTCCCTACAGATCTTTTACAGCTATCAGGAGAAGTGATTTCAGATCCATCCATTAGAAAGAGTGTTTGTAACACTCTCTTTTCTTCAGAGAGCTGAATACTAATTCAGAACTCAACTATGTGGAAAAAAATAATTATTGAGAGAGTGGTGAAAGGCTTTTATGAAGCTAACGAATTAGCTCAAATTGGAAGAGAAGGTAAAAAAATTCAAGGCTTTCTGAAAGGTCACTTATCTTCCTCTGTTAAAATAGCAGAGATCATCTAAAATACTTCGGGCTGTCCATTTCTTGCAAGATTCTGAACTGCTGGAGCAGGCAGGAAGAATGTGGTATCTTTTTATAATGCTTGAGATTTGTATAAGGAGATTTTTACTTGACATTTTTCCCAAGACTATTCATTTTCGAAGATCCCCTACAGTGTACAAAAGAGCTGGCATCTCTTTTTTTTAGACTTTGACAGTAAGACACAACTGGTGATAAAAGGAGACTTAGTCCTGATTTA
The DNA here is from genome assembly GCA_035221455.1 of Xenops minutus. Lineage (NCBI taxonomy): Eukaryota > Metazoa > Chordata > Aves > Passeriformes > Furnariidae > Xenops > Xenops minutus. The sequence continues at coordinate 140,398,100 of JAWWEE010000074.1, read as the reverse complement.
CATCACAGCTAAGAAAATAAAATTCTTTGCAAGAAACCAATAAAAATCCCACACTACTTCTTTATTTACAAAGGAAGACTCAGTGTGCTCTTGCTTTCTGGTGATTTGAACAGACCTTGCTATTTTCCTACATTTGTAATACTAATAACAAGAACTTTAAACATATTTTGGGATATTTTACACTAGGGAGTGTGACTTTGCTTTCAAAAAAACATGGCATGACAGAGTTCTGTGTTTTCTGTTGCTCAGTTATTTTCAGATCAAACACATTGACTTTATAAATATTGTACAACTCTCCATGCAAACTCTACTTGGAGTCTGAGAACTCACGCTAAGATCTCCCTGTCTTGTGTATCTTTGACAGTGGTAATGATGCAAGAGAACATACTGCATCCTCAACAGTAAGTTTTACCTGAGAAAGGCAAAATGGTAAAGAAATTCTTGAGCAAGTGGATTCCTAAGGGGTAAGTCATTCCACATGGCCATACACAATAGCTTGGCTCTGAAAATACCTTTTTGGCACTAACACAGTTTTAGGCAGGCATAGCACCATGCCATCATGGTTAAGCTGAATCCAGATTCAACCTAACAAAGCCTTCTTTGTCCTGTGTCCACAAACCCAAGCTTATGCAGTACATCTGAATTACTATGTGGTTTCTTCCTAGATCCCCTCTGCTTTAGAGAGGGAGATAAAATAAAAGACTAGAAAACATGGGTAATTCTGCAGAAAAGTCAAGATGGAAAAAAAAAAAAGAAAATCAAGCACCAGTGGAACGGGAAGGAGGAACACCTTAAAAGTGTCCTTTTGCAGTAGGGTTTGTCTTTAAGCAAAGCTTCCTTATATTTCAGCAGTCTGGAATTTGTCATAATTTTTGAGAACTGAAATTAAGAAATGCCACCCAAAATAATTGCATTTTAAAATCACGGTGGCATCACAAGGGGCATAGAGGAGATCTGGGGGCAATTATTGTGTAGGGTGGATGCAGCCAGTCTGGTCCTAAAGGAACCCACAGCAAAGCAGCCAGAAAGTGCTCATACCACCTGGCCTGGGAACCAGGATACACTCCCATGACAATATCCACTTAGCAGAGTAGATATAATGTTCAGGTTACAGGGTTTACAGTCAAGCCAAGCAGCTGTCAGAGAGGGACCAACCAGGCAATTTAAAGGCAGTTGTCTGATCCTGAACATTACGTGCTTTTAAGGAGATAGTCCACTGTCTGAGAGAAAAACTACAGTTTGGATGAAAGAATCACCATCAGATAAGTCTTTGCTGCTTCTTTTCATTGTGTTCTGTATGACATACCTTTTGTCAAACAAAGAATGCTTTGCTTCCAAGAGATTGTTCCCGTGACATGTTATTTCCCACTCTCAGAGGGAAAGGGCTTTTGAATGCTGGTAAACTGAAATGCAATTTTAGTGTGAAAGTGTCATGCGATGTCATTCAGTTTTGGTTTAACAGGTGAAATGTGTCCCTGGTAGGTTACACTGAAAAGACACTAAAATGAATCTAAAGCACAGCTTCTCTTTAACATCCATCTTCAACCTACATATACTATATATGGATAAACAGGTTAGAGAGACCACTTGCTTTATCTAGCTTGTCTCTATGCACAGCTCAGACCATATATTTTCACACAGCAGTTCCAGAAAGCAGGAATGAATGGGAGAAATTCTTTACAGACATGAAAATTCAGTTGAAAGTATGAACATGGAAGAGAATAAAGGACATGAAGAACATATATATATAATTTTTTTTCTTTCTTCATCTCTGGCATAGTACTAGAGCAATAAAGGAGTAAAGCAGTCAGCCCATACACAGACTATGTCTTTTCACTGCAGCTGGTGGAAAGGAGGAATATGATCTTAATCGATATTAAGGTAGAGCAAAATCCATTCCTAACCTACCAGCTATTATAAGCAACCTTTCAATTTGACAGATAACTCTATCCCTTCAAAGGTCATCATTTAGGAGAAAATAACACTTCTAGTGTTAAGGAATACAAGCCTGGTGAGCAGCTGCAATGGGAGCTGGAGGTTGAGCCTTGGGCAGTGGGAAATGCTGTGAGCTGCTGACCCTTTTCATAACAAAGAGAGGGACAGGTCCCAGCCAGGTGACCAGACACTCAGAGGCACAGCAGGAGCCAATGGCTCAGTAGGAAAAGCCCAGACCTGGGCATGCTTAGACCGTGAGGCTACAAAAGCCCTGGGATTCCTTTGTTTGGGATCCCATTACTGCACTGTGAATAAATTGTTTTCTGGAATGAGACATGTGAGGTTCTGCTATGGGAAACCCAGGGTCCACCTGGTGCTGGAGCCTGGTCTGGCTGTGGGAGTGGGTGTGCAGGGAGCCAAGCAGGGACTGTCGCATCCCTGGAGTCCCCACGGCAAAGGGGCTTCGATCCCAGCAGCGAAAGACTTCAGTGGTGAGAGTGGGACTGCCAGGGGCCTCCTGAATGGTCAGACAGGGAGGTTTCCTTAACACTAGGGTTTGGGGGTTTTGTTTTTTGTGTTCAGAGTAAACTCATCAAATGCATAGAATGAGGAACCAATTACCATGGCATGAGCTCAAGAGGAATTTGAGGGACAGTATCTGGAGAAACCAGCAGTTAACCTCACTAAACTTTGACAGTCCTAAAGCTAATGACATTACCCAAACTACTTCATCTTTTTCTATTGATCAGTTTGTATTTCACAAGAGAATTCATACCAACACTGGAAAAATGCAGCATTAAGAACAAACTACGTAAGAACTCTCTCAGTTTCTTCCTTTCTCAGGAGGCTGCAGATAGCTGTTGACGTAAATATTGCATCAGTACATACAAGTTTGAGAAACAGAAAATATTCTCCTTTAACACACATGGGATGTGATCAGGACAATAAAGAACACAGTCTTTGTCACACTTGTCATGTTTCTGGGATGTTACCAGAACTTACGGAAACTCACAGAAAACTAAAATAAAACCTGAGGTTCCTTAGTCTTTGAGAGGCATTGAAATTCAAGAGGAATAATAAATAAAGAAGAGATGTTCCTAGAGAAGCTTAGGGATTTATCTATGCAACTTCCATTAACATATATTTGAAGGAAGTTGAGCAAGTAAATCCCTGTGCACCACGGTGAACATTTACAACAGGGTGCCGAAGCAAATATTTATGTTTGAATAAGTTTTTCCTCCTCCAGATGCTAAATAGTATGTGCGTTTTCCCATACCTTTCCAAGGCCAGTAATGTCTCCAGTGTGTTCATCTCAAAAGGTCTCAACAGAAGTAGGAGAGTCACTTCACTGATGCAATGTTGCCCACTCTGAAGTGGTGAGCAACAACTTCTTTCTGTATCTGACAGAGAAATTTTAATCAAGCTGAGTAGGGCTATTCAGACTTTTAATAGTCACCCTGATGCTGTGATCCTTGTGGAATTAATAGATAACTAAATTAGACAGAGAAACCTCAAACAAATGAAAAGTGTTCAGCTCAGTTTTTCAAGAAATTGCCTTGAACTCAACCTTAGCAGGGCAGAATGTTCAGGCAGTATGAACCACTGTGACTCTATTGAAGTAATTAGGTTGATCTCTATTAGTTTCAACGTCTGGTACCATGCATAAAGAGAGAAAGAATCTACAGCCAAAATCAGATACCCACACAGACCTTCCCAAAGTTTGAGAATGCTCCGAGCACAGCTCGTATCATCCATCTCTGCTATTACACACAAGACATAAAGTTTGTCTAGTCAGAATGACAGTCTCTATGACTTCAAGGAAATAAGCTTTTGAATTATCTGGGAGAGCCTATGTACAGTGGCATTAAACTTAAATTTATGGATACGCCACTTAAAATCTGAATGTAGCAAGCTCATTTTTAAAAACAGTGAAGGGGAGAGGATAATTTCTTTGCATAATTAAACAGCCAGCAGTGTCATTAAGGAAACTTACTTCCTTTGCTGCTTTGTGATAAGCTGTCCATCTTCCTTCCACATTAGTGCTTGGGCTATGAAAACAAGCTTCTAAGGTTCATAAATAAGTGAATAAAGTAAATTTTCCAGGACCACATGCTTGCATTTTTTCAGACATACAAATGTCTTCAGTTACTTTCTTCATATCAGAATGAGAAAAAAGAAATCCATGTCTATCAATTCAGTTTATGTTAGGAGAGAGTTTCAGAAGGCAAAAGGCATCCCAGACTTGGCAGATGGTTTTTAATATACCTCCAACCTCTGGTGTCCCCTAATCTCAAATAGTGTTTGATTGGCTCAAATGCAGGAGGGAAAAACAAAGCTAAATGTGTTCCAAAATGTTAGCTTTTACAATTGCATATCACTGTATTTTATTATCCCTATATAGTTTCAATCCTTATTGCGACCTAGCCATGTATTTCTGGCCTCTCTGTCATGGTGAAGCTGTGAGTTCCAGCATAAATTACAAGCTGCACGAAGAGATGTGTTCTTTATGCAGCTTTGAATTTATCATCTCATTGTGTCATTGAATGTGTCCTTGATCTAGGGCTGGCAGAAAAGGAAAAAGAAAACTCACAAACTCTGTCCTTTGCACTGTAACTGCATAAAGAAGCAAAATACACCAAGCTAGTATATATATAAAAAAAAAAAATATACTGTGGTTTATGTGGAAATACTGATATGCAAAGGGCAGAGGTTTGGTGAAAACAGCAGTGGGCTAGATTGTGAATCACTTCCTCATCCCATAAAAATCCTAAGGTATCAATATCAGAACAAATAGAGCAACAATCTCTTGTCCAGGAAAAGTAGCAATGTCTGGAAGGCTCAAACCAGTCACAGGTGAACAAAATTCGACTTTAAATTCCATTTTGATTCATCCAAAACATCTTTAGTGCCAGGGTTTTATTCAAAGTTAAAAGAAATCTTTAATTTTTCACAAAGCATTCAAAATAGTGTCTACCAATGAAATAACACAAAAAAAGTCATGCTTCGTATGATGAATGAGGAAAGCTAAAGCAAACAGACACAGCAACTTCAGTTATTGATCAGGGTTATAATACCGTCTTCCCACCCTGAGATACTGCCAATAAATTTTGTAATAGAGAAAACACAGAAATGTCCAGGAGAAAAGGTATTTGTTTCATCTTAAAAAAAAATAAAAATTAAGTAAACCACTCATGTAGAAATGAACAAAAAGAGAAATGGAAGAGCACAAAATAAAAACCTTCAGTGCAAGGCTTTGGAAAGCTCTATTTTAAACTTAATAAATTAAATAAGAAGGGCTAAATAGGTTACTGCCATAAGCCACAATTGGTAGGACCAAATCCTGGCAATGAAAGGTAAATTTTAACTCAAAAGCTGTAGCTTCTTGGATAAAAATGAATAAAGAACTAATCTTAGCTCTTATTTGGAAAAAAATAAAGGATAATGTTCCATCCTCATGGCTGCAGAGCAAAACTGAATACTCTGATGTGAATATACCACAGATATTTGAAAAATGTGGTGAAGAAAATAATGGTTTTGGTATTTTTTTATTTTAAACCTCCCCCATTTAAAAAAAAAACATTATTTGTGGCACCTCTCATGTTTTTCTGGAGTTTCAGAACGCGAGGGTCAGCAATACCCTCTCTCTCTGGCTCTCCAAACCTCACAGATGAAGAGAGAGGATGTGAGCCTTCAGTGGCAAGAAGCACAGCACAGGGAAGACACCAAACTTGTTTTATATGACCTAGCAAGAAACTGGGAAAAATTGGTAGCAGCAACCTGTAGTCTTCCAGTATGCAAAGGAAGGTCAGCAAAGTAAATCAAATCATGTGACATTTTCATACAAATTCTGCTAACTTGCAGTTAGGATTTGAGCCAGTTTGTTTAATCCTGAGCCAATGAGTTTGTACCCCAGACACTTCAATCCAGATGCACCTTAAAAATACACATAAAAGGAAACTCCAACATCAGACTCTTGCTTTCCCTTTCCAAAAAAAGTTCTTGTGGCCATCCTTCTTATCTGCCACTTATAGAAAAATAATATAAATACAAATTATTTCAATTTCTCCTACTACTCTCAAACAATTAAATAAAAATAGTACCATTCTATTATGACACTTCCAGTGATGCCTTTCAGGTTGCTTCTACATCTGTAGAGATGAAAGCAAGAACTTGACACTTTCAACCCATAGGACCCCATTGTAGCTACAAGAGACAGAAAGTAGAGTGTTTCTATTAATTCCTGTTTGTTGACCACTGATTTGCTCACTAATGTTCTGCCAGATCTGACTGAGCTTATCTGCAGAAGGAAAAACAGAACTGAAAGTAATTCTGGCACTGTTTTGAGTTTTTCATGGATTAATGTTTAAAGCCCCAAAAGAAGAAAATAACTTGAGGTGGGCAATTGATCCTGTACTGCTGCATTTGTGAACCAGATTCAGTTATTTTGGAACTGATTTCACAGTACGATCCTACAAAGGAGGGTTCTTTCAAATCATCATAGTTATATCTGTTGCATTTGGATAGTTGACAATTCAGTCAAGAATCTTTCTTTAATTACTAGCATTCATTCTATTTCGCACTGAAAAATTAATTTTCCTTGATATAAATAACCTCTTTGAAATAGCCTGTGACCTCAGTTTTCATGTACCCGTTCCACTGACACTAATTAGAAATTATAGGCTGTGTCCCAGAAGATTCTAATTAGCCCAGTGAGGACTCTGCTTTTGCTGACTTCACATGAAAAGTTTCCAGAACAGAGCGCAAAACCCCAAAATATCCTATCAAAGACCACATTAGAGGTCACAATCAATTGAAAACCCCAGTTCAGGTGTTTTAACTCTTCTATTCCTTTTGCTAAGCCTTGCAGTGCATCTGGACCATCCCCATTTCACGTTCTACTCTTGCACTCAGGGCTGTGCAGCTTCAGTGTGGCTTTGGCAGAGTATCCCAATAACGGGCAACTTGAGATCTCTTTCATCTTGGTGATAAGGGACCAAGGCGAAGAGATTTGGTGAAACAGGCTGTGTAAGAAACAAAACCTACTTCTAGAACATGATTTGTAAAAGCTCTTAACCTTAGTCTAACATTTCCCATTGAAAACAGTGGTAACATCTTCAGCATGTGCAGTCAGGTCAGTGCTAAGACTTCCTACACATACTTACTTGTCTTTCAGGAAAGATGCCCTTGTTTAAGTGTGTCTCTTCATTATCCCTGGTTGTTCACTTGAAAACCTCTGCAACCTTATTCTGTGTTTGCATTGAGCTGTACCTTTAAACTGTTTTAAAAAAAAAATATTCATTTTTTCATGAAAAAGCAATATTTTCTCTAGCATTAGGAAGTTAAAGGAAGAATTGTATAAACTGCAGCTGGCCAAGGTCAGCATTAACTTAAGTACTGAAGTTGATTGTTGGTATCCTCACTTATTCTCAAAAAGAGGAGAGGTTTTTGGGTCTTTTGGAGTTTCTGCATAAATCCATCCTTCCACTCTTTAAAGGCAAACAGCCAGGACTACATTTGTAGTGAATCTCTAAATACATTTACTCAGCTTGACAATTCCTCTGTTCATATTACCACTGCTGAAATTTGAGGGCAAGGAAGGAGGGAAATGGTGACCAGTTTTAACTTGTCAATTTTAAAATGAAAATTTGTCTCCATTTTGCAGTCAGCTCCAATTTGACATTCCAGGGAGCTCAGTCCAGACTAAAGCCAAGACAAACTCCCCGTTTCTCCCTGCATGAGCTCACCTGGAGCTTCCCTGGGTAACTCTCCCTGCAGACAGGCAGTTCAGCCAGTGGACCTGCGAACCTTACCTGTCTGCTGATTAAGCCTCATAAAAATATGAAAAATATAACCAGAAGCCACATAAATAAGAGAAGCTTTTAGTGATTATTTGGTATAGGTCTCTAAACAATATGATTGTTTGAAAAAGTGTACTTCTATTTTACGTATTTTGACATAATTTTTTCAATCCAGTATAGTTTGAAAAGTGCACACCACAAAAATAGAGGAGCATATTTTTCATTATAAAGACATCTTGAAGGACAGTTTGGGACCAGCCTTTTGAAAATAATTTTTCATTTCCCACCTTCTATTTTGTTGCCAACATTACTTATAGCATTCCTTGTCACATTCTCAAGCATAAATAGATTGTAACCTATACAGTTGCACACATAGATTTAGAAAATGTTAGCAATACTTAGAATTAAAAGTCAAATTCTAATCTATAAATTTTTCATTGTGTCTACTTTATTCTTCTTTTTTCAAAGTAGTTTGACATATTAACATGAAAAAGAGAGACTGCAATACTTTTTAAAATCTGACTAGTATCCTAATTTCTAACATATTCTGTGAAAGGAATAGAGAAAATTCTCTGAAAATTCTCTTTTTACTAGAAAGATAACACATCTGTCAAAATTATAACTCTGTATTTGTTCTTGTACTTTTGACCTTAGAATATATAAATTGATATTCTATTGTGGTCTTTTCTGAAGAAAGAAACCTCCTTGCCTTCATTTTTGACAGAACTCAGAAGAGAAATAGGATTTATTCTAGCTAGAACTGATTTGACACCCATGTCAAACATTATTATAACCTATACGCTTCAAACATAGACTGGAAGTTAAATACTGCACGGATTCAAGCCAAGCATTACAAACACAAAATGTTTCTCAGCCCACGTACTTCTTCTTATATGTTCTCAGTGATTCAGTAATGAACAACACGCTGAGACAACATTTGAAGCACTGCAATGATGCACAAAGTGCACAAAATGAAAATTAATATATTTATAGACCAAAATTTGCTGCAGCCATTTGAACCTCTCATAATCAGGTTCTGCATGAGGGGAGAGGATGCTTGCAGAAGTGAAACAAATTCAGAAGCCAGACTTCAGTTCTGCTTGCTCTCTTGCTCTCTCACTCAGCATGCAGCAACCCCATTCCCATATCAGATTACCAGATCCTTACAAATATAAATCCATGGTTGCCCTTGCGTTACTCTTGCAAGAAATTTAAGGAGGAGACCCTTCTGCTTGGTGTTCTTGAGGTATTCAGCTATTTCAGTGGGTTTTTTTCTGACCTCTTTTCCCCAGAAAGATAATAAGGGGGAACAAATTTTCGGGCCAGCCCCTTGACAACAGCAAAGGTTTTCCCATGCTTACTGCAGGTTTCTTATGGTTTCCACTCTCTGGAGCAGTCCTTCCCTAAGAGAGCTGCTCCACTGGCCAAAGTTCAAAATGAGGGCTATTTTGGGGGTCCACCAGGACTGCATGGCTAAAATGTCACTGAGCAGGATTCAGGATATAGTAGGACTCCTATCCCCATCAAATAGTCCCATCAGCACTGAAGAAGAATGACACAGCTCTTTAGAACTCAGTATGCTGAGAGCTTCTGAGCCCTTTTTCAACCTTGGCCAGTGGATGCTGCTGCTGGACTCTACCTGGGAGTCCCAAGTAAGAGAATGTTTAAGAATGAAACATTTTGGGCCTAACAGAGCAGAGGAAGGAGGTGAACGTTTAAAATTAATTTTCTTTTTCCCCAGTAGTTCAGAGTTTGCAATATGCTTCTCCTGTCTTCTCTCTGTGTGTATGTGTATGTAGCTCTTACCCCTGCTCCTAAAGTACATAAGCACATACTTGCTTCAATATCCCACCTACAAAATCAAAGCATCAGTACTTCATAGATGTGTTACAAGGATATACACAGGAGTGTTTAAGAGCTTGCCAGGCCTTGTTAATGCAAGCACTGTGAAGAAGGCTGTGTGACATGGCAAACAGAGCTTTTGGAGTACCAGCATCTCAGCTCTATTCCAGCTTTACCGGTAAGCCATGTCTCAGTTTCCCTGCCTGTAAAAATGTGTATAATCATACTGCCCCCTTCTCAGGACTGCTTTGATACAACTCACTGTATAGAAAGAATGAGACATTATAAAGGGCAGATGCAGAGTTCCTGCTCCTTTCCCACTGCATTTACACTGAGGAAAGCAGGAATTCTGTTCAAATTTTTCAAGAGTGGATGCTTGCTAGCCCTGGTACTGATAAAATATGGCCTGATGGCTTAGCAAAACCACAGGAGCAAAATGAAAAATCTGCTCATTTCGTTTCCTGAGAACAAACACACAAAATGAATGTCACACATTTCAATGACAATTGGTGTCTGTGTAGTTCAGAGAAAAACTTCTGGTCCAAGGAGACAACAGATTTTATTATACAAATTGGGAATAGCAACTGCCTGCCAAGACAAAGGAGAACTGATCAGAACACAACACAGAAGGAAGAAAGGAACTCTGATTTAACCTGCATAATACTAAAATTATTTCTGGTCAGCTTGTGTGTTGGGGAGTTAAGCCAAAATCCTCTCTGCCTGCATGGATCAAAGAGTACATGTGATGAGATCCCCCCTCAGCTCTGCAGTGATGATGCTGAGGAAGCCATTGTCCATCTGTCCTGGGAAGGGGTGGGCACCACTCCTCAGCCCACACTCCCCAAAACTACCCTGGTACCATTTTTGTGGGATACCTCTAAACCTTCAATAAAAGCTATTTGCTGTCCAATCTATCCAATCTATCTTTTTTTTTTTTTCTTCCTTTTTTTTTTTTTTTTTTAGTGTTACCAGTACTGTAGAAAGAAAGAAAAGGTCAGATTATCTGCTGGCAGGGGACTAGCAGAAGGAGAAGTTGCCTTGTGTGGGGCCTTGGCTCCACAGAAAAGTTAGGAATGAGGTTGGCAGGGGGGAAAATTGCTAAATATCCTATCTTGCTAAATCCATCACCTTGCTAAATCTTCCATCAAGCCTCCTTAGTCTAACCAGTGCCTAGTCCTCTGTGCTAGACTGGGAAGGGGACTTCCTTAAAAGAAGTGGAGTGAATGGGAGATAGGAAGCACAAGATCTGCCTGTGATGGCACAGAAAAATATTGGGGGTGCTGGAGGACAGCCTGCCCCGTTGCAGCATCCTGGGGTATTTGAAGCTGCTGAGTTGTCCCATCCCTGTACTGATTTGTACCTGAATCAGCAACACCTGAAAACCAAAAAGGGATAAGTAAGTATGTTTGGCTCAAATACCTCCATCAGCGCCTCCCTCCTCCCCATGTACCTGGATAAAAGAAATGTTCACACTGAGTCTTCACTAACATGTGCTTTTACAGGTCTGAACACTCAGCACTGCCCCAGTCCAAAGAGGTAAAAGGTAGTTATAATTCTACTTTGCCTCCTTCCACTGCAAATCTAAAGTAGAGCCATTTGCCTAGTTCAGTTTAAATAATGCACATTTTTAAACACTAAAATATAATCACCTCTGGTTTGAATAATATGGAGCATTCATTAGGCCAGACTGGCTTTTGGGTGTTTGCTCTTCTACGTTGTTCAACCCTGATCCATCAAGATCAGATGTGAAAGGCGTTTTGAAGCTCAGCTCCCCCAGCACAGGTGGATCCTTTTTTATGATGCGTTGTATCCTGTCTGACACCTGAGCAGGGAGCCCATCCACACTCCACCTCAGCTCCTGTCACAGGATGCCAGCTCCTGCAAGGGTAAGTATATAGTAACAGAATACAGGCAATAATGCCACCATAGAATGCACTTCTAGTTTCGAAGGCAAGAAAATTTTTAATTAATTCTTAATTCTTTGCAGGAAAAAGGTGGTGAGGAAGACGGGGTGCTAATGAGCCAGCATGAAATCTGTTTCTCCCTGACATATATGGAAAAGTGCTACTTTTTAAATACAACATGGTTTAACCATCTTGCAGCCTTTGCCTGAAAACTAAATTCCTCTTCTCTCATGGTCAAACAGGTATGCCATTTTAACTCCTTTTTCCTAACAGTCCTGATATCTTAAGAAAACCTAGCCCACCATTTTGATGAAACACATTTAGAAGGAATTTCTTTCTGTTTCTTAAAACTGAGCAAAAGAGCCTCTAAAATGCTTATAGAGAGCACATTTTCCTGGGATTGCAGGGAATGAGTCACACTAGATAGATGCCAGATCAAATACAGCAAGTAATCAACGAGCTGGCAATGGCTGCTGCAATAAAATAGCATTACACTCCTCAGTCTCTCTGTACCTACCTGCAGCAATAATTTTCAGGGTGCTATTCAGCAAGAGGACAGACTCTCCTGCGCTATGGTCCTGGTTCATAGTCATACAAATTAGCGGGAAATAGATTGCTGTACACTGTGAGAGGCCATTCTGGGCTTGGTCTCGCCCAGCACTGAGCTCTCTGGCTCAAGACCATGCTGTGGTTTAAGCACCAAGTGTTCCACTGGCCTCAGTGGGTACGGGTGGGAGTCACTGCCTTGGAATGTCGAGCCTCAAGGACTCATTTCTTAAATACCATTTTAAAAGGCATTTAGGCACCTAACTATATTCTGCAGATTTAATTACTGCATAAATCACATCTGTGCAGTAACCCCGGAGTGCTGGGAAAAGAAAGAAGGTCCCTCAGCTCCAAAAGAGAGAAAAGTCTTTTACCTCTGCATTTTGCTTGCAGTTGCTGGAAGGGGCAAGACATGAACTCTCCTAAACGGTGCTCCCTTGGTGCCCAGCTCTGCCATCCACGCATAACGGGTCTCAGTGAGGTTTAGGGAAGCAACTTAATGACTCTGCTCCAATGTCCCCAGCTGCAAAAAGGGGTTGTTCTAAGGTTCTTCTGGTCCAATAAAGTGTGTAGAGTTCTGAATGCTGAAAGTGATGATGAAAAGTAAAACCATATATGTTGAAGTTTGGTTTTCACTAGTTCTGTACTTGTAACAGAATTAATTTTCATATTTTATTTTGCCAATTCTGCACATCCCAAACCTGCTGGCCACTAATGGCTATATTACTTGGGAAGAAGAGGATAAAGCATGAATGAAGTTGTGTGTGCTTTATTCTCAACAACTGAAGGAGCAGTATAACTCAAAAAAGACCTGCAGCAAGCAATGAAATCCATTTTCCCAATCTCCTCTGTCAGCTATGCTGAAGCATGGCAATTTTCTGTTCTAGTCAATAGTTAAGGAACTTTCATGTGTTTTGGTTCATATTTATCATCTGAAATAGGGAAAGAATATAAATATAAAAATATTTTTGTTCTAATAAAAATAATCCAGAAATAATTATTTTTATCTTTAAATTACCAGCATTGAAGTTACCTCAAGGTCCATTGCAAAGGTGTAGTAATTATTAGCTTAATTATTAACATCTCTCAGCAAACTAATTAGTTGAGCAGCAAATGAAAACCATTTTTGCCTGAGGTCTAGAGAGGCTAAACCAGAAGATTATTTTAATATTTCAGGTTAAATATTCAAGATGGGAGAATTTCTGCCTCTGGGAATCGAGCTATTTCATATCTCAAAATGAAATTGGAAAAATCAAAGAAATATCAAACAAAAATGACGAAAATTGGCCCACACCCTAACTTTAGGCACTGCTAAAAGATGGATATATCCCATTCCCCTCTTGACAATGGTGACTATGCTTGATTTTCTGCCTAGAGCTCCCACCAGCACAACCTGTTGTGTCACAGTCTGAATGGACAGACCACCCCTAGAGGGAGCAAATCATCCAGATTTCTAATCATTGCACCTTCATTGGTGACATACTGAATCCTGTGATTGCCTCTGGAGAAGAGGACACAGTATCCTACAGGATGAAACTCCTGAGGATTCTTCTGTAACCATCAGCGGGGATTAGGTGGACAGGGCTGTGGTGGTGCAGCCTTTGGAATTTGTGGGTTCTTTGCCCCAGGTAGAAAGGTTGTCTTATAGCAGACAGCCTATGTCATGTGTGAAAGAGACCACAAATGACAGCCTATGTCATTTGTAAAAGAGACCACAAATAACTCCTCAGACCAGCCAAGCCCTCTGGACAGTGAGGGACAGAAGTGCCCATGCTTCCAGGTCCCACTTCACCCTCCTCAGCAGTGGTGCCTCTCCCATGCTAGGACCCCAAATGCCACACACTGCCCTACTGTATCTCTCTGGCACCTTCAGCCACGTCCTGCATGAGGGGTCACAGCAGTGTGTCAAGACTGTCACCCACACTCCCCATTGCCATGGGGCCAGTGAAACAGCCACGACCCACACACATCCTGCCGGCCCAGCATATCCCTGCCTCACTTATTGGAAAATAAAGTATGAGAATGTTTGCTCACTAGTTCTGGAAGAAGAATCCTATGGTAATTACAGGCACAGCCTTGGGAAAAGCAAAGGGTCATAAGGCTTTTATCATGCAAAAACCTCTTTCTAAAGGAAATTCAGCTGCTTACGCACAGCTCTGGTATTCGCATTTTGTTAAAAGGAGGGAAGGTCATGTTATTTAATTGTTGTTTTACATACATGCCTGAGCAGCCCAGAAAGACTCTGCCTCACTGTTGCAGCAGCCAGCTTTGCAGGGTGGTGGCAGTCCTGCAATAGCAAGGGACATCACAGGGCAAGCCTGGGCCATGTAGCCTCATCCATCACTATCACAGGCACCAGTCACAGTCATTCGTCTCAGAAATGTATCTAGCACCATTCCTCAAACCTGATGGCACAGCCACTGTTCTGTGCCTGCTCAGTGGGAGGCTGACAGAGAACCCTCTCATGTTTATCCAGCGCAAAAGCCTTTTCAAGGTGGCTGTTTTCCCTGTTGTGTTATCAAAGATAACAGCTTCATACAAAAATAAACAGATTTACAACCTCTTCCTGGGTGCTAACATCATACTGGTTTAATATACCTGAGGTTTGATGCAATGCAGCTTTTTAGCAAACAGACTCACTCTGCTCACACCTTCCCCTGATACAAATGCTTTTTCACAGAAAAAAAAACTAAACTAATCTTCTTCTTTTGAACAACTCAAAATAACTAAACTAAAAAGTGAACCTCTAATCAAAACTAAACTATCAAAATATTTAATTGAAATATATCAAGAAATAACTTCCTTACAAGCTGTTACTGATGGAAAAGAGTCAAAAACTACCAATGGGCTTAAGGAAAGGACATAATTTTTTTAAAACAACACATGCACTAAGGTAATAGGACTTGCATGCACCGTAAATTGAAGCAACCAGAGAGCATTCCCCCCCATTCTCCTTCCCATTGTTGAATGTAGACAGACACAAGTTTTTGGGGCCAAGGAATAAGAAAGCAAGAGGATTTGAACAGCAACCCACCATCCCCTCTGCCCTCCTGCAGTCCTGACCTCCACATGCCCACTCCCAGCAACCTGCTCAAGCTTCAAGCACAGCTCCTGCTGGGTACCAGTTGCCAAAGCTGCACTGGGAGAATGGGAGGTAGGAGTGGTTTAGCTGCAGTTTATGTTGTGGCTGCCGATATTGAGACAAGATGGGTGCTTTGTTAATGGGATATTTCCCCTCCCTTTGAGGGTCTGACCATGTATCAGAGTGTCAGGACTTGAAAAGCCATTAGTTCACCACAGTGATACACTCACCCCGAAGGTGATTAATCACAGTGGTCGAAGCGAAATAGGAGACAAATCCCCACACTAAAAATTAGGATGCAGGAGGCAGGTTGTCCACAGAACAGATCTCTGGCCCTTTTAAATCCTGAGTTGGGCTTTCTTTTCAAAACGCAGTCTGATCCACATGTTGAGTCTTAGCCTCTTCAGCCTGATTATAGGCCATTCAAAGTGAAAAGACTGAGTACTCTGGACATTCATTTTCACTTGCAGTATGATAATGCTTTATCCAGAGAGATCCTATTACCAGGTAGCTCTCACAGAATTGCAATGGTATACAAACAGGTCTATGCAAAACTGCAATTGTTCTGAGTTTATAATTTTAAATCAAAGCAGGATTAGTCCCTTAGTTCTCAAAGAGTCAAAATACAACTATGATCAGATATAACAAATGTCCAGATAAAATTCTGAATAAAACTTAGGTTAGGGTTAGTAATGTTCCTTTGAGGCTGCAGTCCTTAAAAAGTTCATAATAAGAAATAGTTAAGCTCACCTATAAGAAAACAGGAAAATAAAAGAAAGAAAATGGTGTGGCTTTCAATATACAGCTTTTACTGTGAGCATTTTCCCCTATTGCTTCAAAAGAGAAACAATGTACATCTTAAATGGAAGGAAAGAATATTTTCAATTGCATTTGTGATTTGTAAGGGAGACTCTCCCTCATAACAAGTTTAGGGAGCATAATTTACATCTGAAATGCTTCAGGATTCTTTATGATCTAACAGTGGTGACCAAATCAAACCATATGAAGAGATAAATTGCATGCAGCTTACAGCATTATGCCACAATTGGGTGTTTGGATTCCTTCTGAGATATGTGTGTTTTAGCGAGGCCATCTGGACATTGCCGTTCTGGTTCTGAACAGAAAAATACATAGTGGTAAAGAAGAGACGTAAATAGTAACTTGTCTCCTGTCCAAGGCTGCATGTCAGGGCTCCCTTGTTTGCTGCATGCCTCTTTCAGAGCATAACGTGTGAAAATTAGCCAGGCTGCATCTGTACACCCAGCAAAACAAGGGTTAGTAGGTTAGGTGTGGGAACCAGAGCTGGGAGAGGTGTGGTGTGGTGAAGTAGGGATAATGACCTTAGGGTTTTCTTGGGAGCAGAGGGAAGGGTTATGGACAGGGTTATCTGAGAGCTGGGGAGGGGGAAAATGGAGTGCAAAAGTCACACATTGTACAGATTTCTCACACATCTGATGCCTTTCAGTCACATGCAGATTTATATAAGTGGCAAGATAAGGCAACAGCACTTGGCCATCCCTAAAACCCCAGAGGATTAGCAGTGTAAGAGGAATTTAATCTACCAGTGGGTCTAATCAACATTTCAGTTTATGCCATTTGGAGGCTTCTTAATGCTGTTGGCAGCACAGCAATTGTGAGAGACCCCCAGTGAGTTTCCCAGACGGGGAGTGTCTCTGATATACCAGAGGGATTAACTTTGGCTCTGAGGACCTTCCAAGCTAATGGACAGGAGGGTCATGTAGCAGAGCAGTGCCTGGCACGAAACCATTTTGTTCAACCCTAGAGCAGTCCCTACTTGACTACCCCGTTCTCTCATAAATAATCAGGCCTGTGCTTGACCAGGAGCTCTCTTCAGTAATTTGAACATTAGTCTCCACCATTCACACAGGCTTAGGAAGAGAAGAATACTTAGAAGCATTAAATCTCAATCATCTTCTTTATCCAGGGATAATGGACATTGGTGAAGCTTTGTTAGTGAAATATCTTTGATCTGTCTGTGACATCTGCCTTCTATTTCATAAGCCTTTGGTATGCAAGCACACAGATTAGTAATTGTACGTACATGTGTATATATGAACATTCATACATATACATACATGCACACACTAAAGCTTCTTTGTCTTTCAGTGTCTAACAGGAAAGAAAAAACACCTGAATACTACATCTATCACACTGCTTACCTGGTCCTAAAGACAAAATCAATGAGGAAACACTTTATTGCTGTTATTAGTCATTGAGCCACCAAGTCTGCGTACACACAGCCTGGCACTCTTTCCCACTAAGTGCAAAGCAGGAGTGAGGAGCTCCTAGGCAGAACTTGCTGTCCTCAGGGATTCTGGGGGCCCATTTTGCTCACTGGACCAGAGCTCCTACAGCAGTCTTGGTTTATTTTGCCTTTACTGTGTGACAGTGTACTGAGCAACAGCTCAGTAAGACAGCTGTTGGGTGGATTGAAAAACTATCTTGATCTCCAGGTGAATAAGGGGATTTCTGCTTGGGTCATATCTCACTCCCATTTTTTTCTGACCTTAATTTATAGGAGTCAGTGAAAACAGGAAATTTTCAGCAAGGCATTTTGAAGTCTCTCATAAAGTGACAGGGGAAAGGAGAAGCATTAAGTTTCTTCCTCCTGACTTAAGGTCTAAAGGTGGCCTAACTGAAGTTAATAAGTATTCCACTTATTTCAGGAGCAGAAACATCCTTGTGAATTTCAATCACTAAAAACCTGAAGTGTCTCAATTATCAAGTATATTCCTGCCATGTACACCATTCTAGCAGCATAACCAAGTCTATCAGGTGGATAGAAGTGTAATTTATTCTGTTTGCATACACAAATGACTCCTCATCACCAGATATTTGTAACATTTAATGGAGAAAGAAACCCAAAGCATGCAAAAAAATCAGTTGCCTCTTTGGACACTTGAGAGTAGAGAGAGAATAAAAAGAATGACAAATCAAACTCCTTAGCCAAGATTTTAGTAAATATAAAAAAAAAAATAAAAAAATTAGAAATTCCAAGCACTTGTACAAGAAAAAAGTTGTTTCCCCCTTGATTAAACATACATAACTGCTTGAGGTGTCTGAGGGGTCTTCCTGTCATAGCACTGGAACTCAGTGTTGGATCTTCCTAAACTCACATGCTGACAATTCCATGCATTTTCAATTTCTAAGTGTGTCTCTTGCTCTCCTTTTTTAAGAAAAGGTCAGTGCTCTTCACTTAAGTAATGTCATTAAGAAATCAAACCTCATTTTTTCAGCTTGTGTAGCTGAGCAACTGAAAGACACAACCTCCATTTACATCACTTCCACATTTTGAATATGAGGGAAAAAAAAAAAAAGAATGCAGATAATCACACACAATGAAGAGCAATTTCTAGTAGTCTGTCTCCAGGATTGTTCCCTACAGCATATTTTCTAACTTTTTTCCCAAACATTTTAAATTACTCATTTAATAAGCTAACTGCTTCTTCTTATCCTAGGGGAGACTATTTTGCAGTGCAAGATATTCATGTTATGAGGGTCTCTCTGTTTAACTTACCCCATTATTCTTAGTTATATATACTAATATCCATCTACCTGACTACCTTTTCACCACCCTGCAGCCTGTTTCTTCTTTTCTATCAATACAATAAAACGATTTTGGACCAAAGAACTTTAATTGTTATTAGTTTCCTCACCTCCCTACCTATTCCATCCAGGAGGTGTTATTTAATGTCACATACAGTACCAGCTTATTCACATGATAAAAATGTGACTTTTTTAAAAATATATGAAGATAATACTGTTTGCAAAATCAATGTCAGTTTAATATATTGTGCTGCTTTCTGGTTAGCAGGTGGCTCCCTCTCTTTAAAAAGCAAGACAGTTTTTCCCCAGTCTTGAAATTAGGAAATTTTGCACCAATAAGTAATATTCAAATTGAGCAATGATTTTGAAAGAGGGAGGACTGCTTCAGTTAAGCTTTCTAGCTCTTTGTTCAGCTCAGATTTGTAGCCAGAAGCCAAGACTGAACAGAAACCTTTTTAGTTTTGATGCAATGACCTTTTGGAGCATTGGTGCTGTGGAGAATTTGAAATGGGATAAGACTAGTGTACAGTTTAGGGTTAATTGTTGTTAGGTACACCTTTAGCCTGTGGTTAATTCAAGGTCCCTAAAGCCTGTCCATAATGATCCCTTTATTATCACGCTGATGTTCCCTTTCATGAGCAGAGACAGATTTGGATCCAGGGTATAAACTACATTGAGCTATGCCATATTCCACCTGCTTCACACATCCTTAACTCATGTTTTATGGGAGTTTATATGATGCTGAGGGCTTTATTTTAGCAATGGCCAGTTGCCTGTTGATAGCATGACCATATCCAAGTGAAAAATTGTCTCCTCCTGGGAAATATCTCAAGATGTTTCTGTTTAGTTCAGCAAATAGCATCAAAATGTACAGAAGCTGAATTTCTGTTCACTTCAGTAATGTGATATTCTACTGCTGACAGCCTCCCTGGATGGCTTGTAGTCAACTCTCCAATTCAATAAACCTACGATATGGGCATAAAAATGAAGCAGAGTCAGATAACCATAAATGAGAGAGCTCTGCCAAGGAGACTGATAAAGAACTGCCCAGGACCTAACACTATAAAACAGAGAAGCAAAAGAGAAATTAAATAGGCCTGGGATGTAGGAATTTTCCTAATCAATACCTCTACAACATTTACCTTCCCTGAAAGCATTAATTTTTTTGTTCCTTCAGTTCTAGAAAGTTCTACTGGAACATGAGGGAGATCTGCTATGGGAAAGTTCAGAGATCAGCCGTAAGGAACTGCAGGGAAGCAGCTCATGCTCCCCAGCCAACATAGCACTTCTGTGTGCCCTGCTCTCACCTTGCAGAGTGCAAAGAGAAGCAATTCCAGGTGACTCAGTGGATGGACTCTGTCAGCATAAAACATTCTCATAGAGTCTAATATGCCATTGTCATTACAGAAAAGAAACCGTGGCAAATAGGGGGACCAGAAGCCTGAAGCAATGGGAAACACATGACCATCAAAATATTTCAACCTCATAACTCCTCCAGATACCTCAAGCCTTTGGTGGATCGTAAGACCTTGTACCTTGGTATGCACTGTTAGCGAGTGACATAGTTAACACATTTCGTGTGCAGAAGTGTTAATTTTGTTCATGTTTTCTTTGTTGTTCTACTCACATTTAGTCAAATAAGAGTCAGAATTTGCTAATTATGTTCAATTTCCCTAGACTAAGATGCATATTTTTCTTTTGCAAATAGCTGATATCTGCAGTGAGCTGAGTACTGTATAAAACTGTATAAAGACCGGCCTGCTTTGAAGAACTTGCATTCCAAGGACTCGAGAGGTAAAAAGGGGAAAGGGATAACAGCAAGTAAACAGCAAACAACTGTGCCACCGTGGCCTAAAACTTGCAACTAACCAGGCACTGATAACACAATTTGTTAGAAACACAATAGACTTGTGGATACTGGAAGGTGACATATTTTGTACTGATATAAGGACACAGTGTTCCAGACCAATTTCAATTTACCTGTCTTTGGCACAGTATATCACCAGGGCTGGGAGCTTCTCTGGATCACAAACATGCAAGACTTTATAGAAACATCAAGAATGGGCAGGATTATAATAGCAAACCCTAAAGAAAAAGAACGGAGGAAGGGGGGGGAAGAGAGGAAAAAAAAAGGAAGATCTGCAAACCTTCCTGCCTTCAGGCATAAATGAATTTTCCACCCATGGAAGCTGAGAGAAAATTTCTCAAAGGTTAATTTTCAAATTGCCAGTAGCTGTGAAACTTCTTGTCTCCTCTTTTGAAGCAGCTGGTGTTGTCTGCTGCCAGCTGCAGAAGACTGGCCTTCATCAACCTTGGGTCTGACCTGCTCTGGCAATTCTCCTTGTCCTATATATTGCAAGTGGAAAAAAAAGTCTGCTGTAACACAAGAAACCACAGACAAATATGTTTTAAAAGACAAGGTTATCCTTTTCTCTTTCCTTGGTGAAGGTTTGGAAATATAGTTGCTTGTATCTGGGATTTTCAAACCTCCCAAATGTTTAGAAAGTAATGTATGACACCAAGAAGTCTGATAAAAAAAAGTTCTATTCATCTTGTACATAACAGTACAACAAGGGGATATTTAATAAAAAAATATGAGTGCAATGAACAGAATTTGAAATTGCCTAAAATCTCATCTCCACTTCTACGATTAATCAATTTCAGCAGCCGCTTATTGCTTAATGCACAGCACATCAACAGAGATTATTGCTGAAACAACAATTCCTCTTAGTCAATCCTAGCAGGGGCTGAAATTTTCCAGAGCAAAACAAATTATTCACACTGATGGGCCAATGATTGTCTGTAGAGAAGGACAGGCAACAGAATCTTTTCCAAAGACAAACAGAACACACATTTTGGACCACTAAATGTGTCAAATGCATTATCCTTTTTCAACTTTATAAAACAGCAATGCTACATTTTCTAAATGCACTGTGACTTGCTAATTCTCCTGAAACAGAGGATAATTATATTAACAAGTGACAGAACACATATTATTTTCCTAGATATGAGAAATATGGCTCTAAGGCTCATAAATATACTTCTGAAATCTCTAGCTGAAATCCTTGCCTCATTACCCACAGTTACTTTCTGTACAGGACTCTTTTATTCAGAATATGCATTTTAAACTCCAGATCTGCATCGTTTGGTGGAAATTGGGATAGTTCCTCTGATTTCAGTGAAGTTATGCCAACCTGTACTGCCTATAGATCCATTGCCTATAATCGCTGTTATAAGCATTCAGAACAAAGTTAAAGCAACAATGAATGTTAGGAAAAGAAAAAAAGCCAGAGGGAAGGATCCAGATACAAAGTTGATTTTTCTCTGTCAGGCCTTTTTTTATACAGTGGCAAGTGGATAGCCCCAGATTTGTACGTACCCATCTGTCTCAGCCTTTCCTAGATGGAGCTTTCTGCAGGAGAATGCCAGGGTCCTGTGGATGTGAAGGTCTGTCTTACATACTCAGTTCAGGAATAAAGTGGATGAGTCAGAGTGCAGATGGAGACTTTGAGCAAATCAGAAGAAACTTCATTACAGAAAATGTCAGCAGCCATTTTGGTCCATACCACAGAAATTAGGCTCTTGACGAATGTTTGTTAAGACAAACTTATTTCCATTTATTCTCATTACTGTCTTTTTCTACCTTCTGTACTAAACATCTCTGCAACTTTTACAACATCTGCTTCTGGCATCTCCTGTGCTACCTGCAAGGTAACAGATATCTTGCCATGATGGCTCTTGAAGGGTTTATTAATTCTGGAGGTGTTTACTAAAAGAAACACTTTTAAGTACCATAAAAGTTGCCTGTGCTCTTTAGAGAGAGAGTAATATCAATCCCTTACTGTATATATAAAGAAAACACTTTTCATTTAAGAAAAGCAGTAAATATGATCTCAGTCTTTGTTATGAGAAACAGATCCTTGAGGAGACTGTTTTAGATGCGTGTTCCTTACTGTGGGTTTGCAGCCTATGAAGAATGGAGGGAGCACAGGTATGTGTAAATGCAGTTAGTGTAGCCTCCTAACGGGTATGTGGAATTCAGTCTCCTAGGTCAGGTTTGCTCCTTTTGAGGACACACTCTGAAACACAGGCTTGTCTGGGGTATAATTAATTTTTTTTATCTGTAATTCTTGTTGCCAAAAAGAATGAGTTTCAAAGAATGCCATGCAGAGAAACTTCTGTAGCATCTTCATCATGGGTCATTAGTTTGTGTAAGGTCCATGGTGAGTATTGCCCCCAGGGTCAATGCTTACAACAGAGCCCATATAACAATATACCCATAATAAAAAGTAAACCTGAATATTTTCACTTGACTGGTATGAAAATTTACCCCTCCTCAACATGCACTTAGAGGGTTTTGCAAGACCCTATTTCAGACCTAACTCTGATTAAAGCAGGTGCTGATCTTTGAGCCATGAAGAATATCCACTGTCTGCCTTAAAATATCAAAAATGTGTTTCAGGTCTGAAGATAATGGTGAAAAATGGCTCCTGAGAGGGCCAAGCAGATGCAAGAGAGAAGGTTGTCATACGCCAAAACACATCAAATCTACCATAGTTCTGTAATGGATCCCAGGACCCAGTGCCTAGAACTGTAGTGCCATAGGGGACAAATCTCCCAGTAACTACAACTGACTGTGCAGTATCATCCATATCATACCATACATATCCCACACACACAAATACGTGCTCATCACACATTTATAAAATCCAAAACACTATTTCTGGGAAATATTCATGTAGCTCCTCCACCCCACCCCTGTTGTTTAAAACCCTTCAACAACAGCTTAAGCAAAGATCGTGGGAACTGACTTGCTGAAGAAACCATGCACAGCTGAAAGAAGACCATGCACAGAGCCCACCTGCTCCCAAATCAGACAGCCTTGTCTTGAGTCCAGGCCAAGATAAGACCACAAATGCAGTGCTCACCTTGAAAGTAACGGGAAACACAAGTGGCCCTCCAAACTCAAGCATCTCTGCCAAAGGCTCTGGATTTTCAGGGAAATACGACCCAATGGCACCAAACAACAGTGCCAGCTCATGTTTAATCATGACTGCAAGCAGAGCCAGGAGCGACACGTGTACTTCTGAGCCTCCTTGCAACTTGTCCAGAGAGTGATGTATGGCATCAAGCACCTGTCTGACACCTTTCCCAGCAAAACAGTGGCAAATATTCCTGGATTAGTTTCTCCTGACACATTTTATGTTGAATAAGATTGGGTACACCTGTGGTTCATCATACTCGGAGCTGAAGCTGTTCCCAATACTCTTGCTTTGAAGTAAAATAGTAGGAAACGAGCAGGAACATTTTGTCCCAGGAGGATGAGGGTTTACTTTGCCTTTTCTTTCATTCAAATCCTTTCCTGCAAAAGAATAAGGAGCAGGTACTAAATTTTATTGAAATCATTTATAACCTTTCCTAACAGCATTAATGTATTAACCTTTTCAAAGGCAGAGGATTGTACTGGGTCTAATTGGGAAGGGGTTAATTGTCTTCAAGAATTGAAGAATTGAATTGTCTTCACAGCAGCTTGTACAGTGCTGTGGTTTAGATTTGTGACCATAACAATGCCAATAACAGACCAACATTTTACCCAACTAGAATGCATCTACACTGATGCCTGCAGCATGGGCAACAAACAGCAGGAGCTGGAAGCAACTGTGCATCAGGAAATCATAATATAGCTGCCATCACAGAAACATGTTGGGATGACTCACACAACTGATGTGCTGCAGTGATGTGTATAAGCTCTTCAGAAGGGACAGGCAAGGAAGGAGAGCCGAAGGCATAATCCTATATGTTAGGGAGTGTTTTGACTGTCTAGAGTTTGATGGGGGTGATGATCACAAAGCAGATATCATGGGGGGATTCTGTCATAGACCACCTAACCACAATGAGGAGGCAGAGGAAATATTCTATTAGCAGCTGGGAGAAGTGTCACAATCACTGGCCCTCATTCTCGTGGGGGACTTAAATTTGCCAAATGTCTTAGGAAATGTTCCAGAGCAGAGAGCAAACACTCCCAGAGTGTCTGGAAGAGAACTTCCTGACAGAAAGGGAAAGGAAGGCAACTAGGGGATGTGCTCCTCTGGACCTGCTGTTTGTGAGCAGAGAAAGATGGGTGAGTGAAGGACAGTTGGACAACTGTCTTGGGAAAAATTGTCTTGAAATTACAGAATTTTCAGTTCTCTGAGAAGTAAGGAGGGGTGTCAGCAGAACTGTAGTTTGCATTGGATATTAGGAAAAATATCTTCACCAAAAGGGCTTGCAATCACTGAAAAAGGCTGACCAGAAACATGGTTGAGTCACCATCCCTAGAAGTATTTAAAAGATGTGTAGAAGTGTCTAGGTATAGATGTGCTGCTTAGAGACACGATTTAGTAGTGGATTTTGCAGTGTTGAGTTAATGGTTGGACTTTATGATCCTAAAGGCCTTTTCCAATCTGAACAATTCTATGATTAACAACCTGATATATGAAAGGTCAATCTTATGATCTTGGACAAGTAGTGAGGAGGGCAGAGAAATGGCTCCCAAGCGCTTTGAGCTGGAAATAAAGTTGGATACTTTGGTTCTTCACTCTCATGCTGTGTCTTTGCAGGAGGATATTGATCATCTGGCATTACCTATAATGCAGTGCAAACGTCCCTCAGTCACACCCTCAGACATAATGAGGAGAGTAATTCACACTTCCCCTTGCAGACCAGTGAAGGTGTCTAACATCACTGTGACCAGAGTTAAGGACGTAAGTTCTCTGTAAAGCAAATGGAGAGAGGTAGGTTCCTAGGTAGAGGAAATAGTATGTAAGTTCATATAAGTGTCCTACACATGTACAGTGAGTATATAGCATGTAAAAATTTACCAGCTGAGATTTTCATCATTTGGAACAGAGTGAGGAACTGTCACTACCTTTATTTACTTGCAATAGCCTAAGGTGAAGTATTTATAGACCAGCTCAGATTGATGTTCATGGATTGCATTCTGCACTTGATTGCTTCAGTGTAAAGTGAGGTAACTGAACGGCATCATCAGAAATACTACAGATTTACACCAATGTGAGACCCTGCTTTTCTCCATCCCCCACATCCAAGGATCACAGCTCCAAATGAACCAACTACAATTTCTTGTATGAGAGCTGCTGGCTGTGGAATTTGGATCTGCTGACGTTCAGAAAAGAGAGAAAAACCTGCACAAAAAAAAAAAAAAATCTACTCCTAAGTTCTAATCAGTAAATCAAGAAACTACCACATATTTGAAAATGCAATTTAATTGACCAGTAGGGTCCCAGACCTTGACATTGTAAATGAAGGCAAACAGCAACATATTAAAAACTCTCCACTGTAATTAACCTTGTTTTTAATAAAGGCTAAAGTCCCAGAGAAAATCATGGGTTATTTATGCAATTGATTTCATTAGTGTTGCGTGGCAAAAGTAATAAAAATGGTCTTGCAGGCTTATGTGAGATTCTTAAGGACAGAGTGACACTGCATTGAGTCCAGCTTTATGGTGTTGTTATCACATTAAGAGGCACACTTGTCATACTTGCTGCACATTCTCCAAAATGCTCCTAACAGAAATATGGTTTTAATATTCCTACACAATGCCTTCAATTGTGGGTTCTGTTATGCTTGTAAGACTTCATTTAGGTATTTCTGCACTAATGTTGTGAAATAAGTTCTCTTTTGTTTGTTTTTCAGAAATTAAATCAGACCTTTAAAAGGTTACAGTGTGAAAATAGAGAGTAAAATAACATAAGTGAATAGTAGTTACAGTTTATATGAAGCAACAGTAGTTTTCTGCCTGTAGGGGAGTACTTGGTTATACTGTTCTGTTTGACTGTTTCAAAGGCTTTTCAGTCAAAGACTTTTGTTAAGACCCCGTGCTCAGATACATTGAGTCCATTTGCTCCCTGGGTTATTTGGTGGGAGAATGATTCAGGGCTGGAGGCAGAAGATCTTACATTTCAAGTAGCACTGACAGGTGGAATAAATACAACACAGACTGTTTTAACCTTTAAGAGGTCTCTGATATATGTAGATGTTTATGTAGAAAGACAGCACTGAGAAAGATGCAAAGAAAAATGGAAATGGAGAGAAATGTCCAGAGAGCATCAATATGACTATGGAAAACATACCTCTGCCTTTCCAACTTCTCCCAGATTTGGAAACATTTTGACAAGAGCAAAAATTTCAGTTTTCCCTACACACCTGATGATCTACCTTTCTTGCTCTGTCCTGGGATCCGGCCTGTGCAAAGCACTAAGAATGTCCTACAGATGTCTTGGTGTCTGCCTTCTCTCCTTTCCAATTGTATGACACAGCCTTAGACATTTCCCAAATATATTCATGACTATTACCACAGCAGAACAGCACAGGCTACCTTGTACAATCAGCACAGAGAGCCAATGGAGAGCAAATTAGTGCCATATTAATGATAAAGAATACCAGGAGGCTTTGGCTCCTGTTTGATTCAGCTCTGCCTTATGGAGACAGCAGATATTTTGTAGGATAAATCATCATACAATTATTTGCAGAAAAAAATTATTCATCCTGTACATTGGAGTTATAATGCAGAAAGTAAGGCTGATACTAGAATGAAAAATATAACCCTTCTTGTCAAACAGATTAGAGCTACTATATATGTGCAACTCCCTATAAAGACTACTGTTTCTATTACAGTTGCTCACTGACTTTGAATTTCTGAATCAAGGCATGCATGCAAGCAGAAGTATCTTGTTCAGGAAATTTAATTAATTTTCTCTCCATATCAAATATGTGTGCTTAAGTCAGTATGTTTCAGGGTAAATAATTAAAGAGTCTTCTAAGTAAGTTAAAGGATGCATTTGTAGGAAAAAGATAAAAAAGTCAAATGTCTTGTTATGTAGTAACTCTGTCCATGACTTTAACACTATCAAAAAGAACCCAAAACAAAAACAAAACACCCAAACAAACAAAAAAAACAAAACCAACAAAAAAACAAACACGCCCCCCCCACAAAAAACAAACAAACAAACCAACACAAAAAACAGCATACAAAAAACCCCACATATCCATGCAGGATTACATCAGCTCATGTTTTGTAGTGTCTTCACACAAAATATTTGCCTCTATGGACCATTCGGGTTTGGAGGTCAGCATGTTGGTTCTTAGCTGGGACATGGTGTCATCAACGCTCCTGGCAGGTCTCTGCTGCTGGACACCCAAGTGTTAAATGGGAATCCAGCCATGGAGTAAAATGTGCCTTCCAGCAGCTCATGCACCCAGGCAGTCAGGGCCAGGAATACATCGCACACTGACCATGAAGACAGGACAAAATTTGTGAGCAGCATCTGTTAAACAAATATAGATCTTTTAGTCTATAATGGCTATAGCCAGACAGATAAAGCACAGGGAGGGTGAGGAAAGGTCAATGCTTGGTGTCAAGTAGACCCCAGTGATTGCATGAATCACTTGTATTTGGAGCACTTACAGCTGTGACAAACCTTGGATATCCTGTGTTGGACAAAGGATCATCAAGTCCAACCCCTAGTCATATCATGTGCCTGAGGGCATTGTCCAAATGCTTTTTCAACTCTGTCAGGATTGGTGCTGTGGCCATTTCCCTGGGGAGCCTGTTCCAGTGCCCAACCACCCCCTGGGCGAAGAACCTCTTTTAATATTCAACCTAAACCTCCCCTGACACAACTTCAGGCCATTCCATTGCATTCTGTCACTGGTCACCACACAGAAGAGATCAGTGCCTGCCCCTCCTCTTTCTCTCATGAGGAAGCTGTAACTGCAGTGAGGTCTCCCCTCAGTCTCCCCTCCTCCAGGCTGAACAGACCAAGTGCCCTCAGATGCTCCTTGTATGACTTCCCCTCAAGGCCCTTCACCATCTTCACTGCCCTCCTTTGGACACCTTCTAACAGCTTAATATCTTTCTTACATTGCGATGCCCAAAACTGCCCACAATATTCAAGGTGAGGCCACCCCAGTGCAGAGCAGACCAGGACAATCCCCTCCCTCGACCAGCTGGTGATGCTTTGCCAGGTGCCCCCCTGGACAGGGTTGGCTCTCCTGGCTGCCAGGGCACTGCTGACTCATATTCAACTTGCCATTGACCAGGACTCCCAGGTCCCCTTCTATGGCACCACTTTCCAGCATCTCATTCCCCAGTCTGTACGTACATTCAGGGCTGCCCCATCCCAGGTGCAGAATCCAGCACCACCCCTTGTTGAACTTCCTCTGGCTGGTGATTGCCCAGCCCTCTGATTTGCCTCTCTGCAGGGCCTCCCTGCCTTTGAAGGAGTCAACAGCTCCTCCTAATTCTGTGTCATCTGCAAACTTGCTCAGTAGCCCTTCCAGTCCTGCATCCAAGTCATTTATGAAGATAATGAGGAGCACAGGGTCTAAGATGGAGCCCTGCAGAACCCCACTCGTGACAGGTCACCAGTCTGATGTTCTCCCATTCACTGTTACCCTCTGTGCTCCACCCAGGAGCTGACTGCTCACCCACCACATGAGGTGTTTATCCAGCTGTGTCCTGGATACTTTGTCCAGAAGGATCCTGTGAGAGATGGTATGGAAAACTTTACTGAAATCCAAAAAGATTACATCAACAGGCTACCCTTGATCAGCTAGGTGGATTGCCTTGTCATAGAAGGAAATCAGGTTGGATAAGCAGAACTTTCTTTCTCATGAAGCCATGCTGGCTGTGACTGATAACCACACTGACCTTCGGGTGTTTTTCAATACTTCCCAGAATAATCTTCTCCATAATTCTGCCAGGCACTGAAGTGAGACTGACAGGCCTGGAGTTTCAGGGGTCCTCCTTCTTGCCCATCTCTAAAACTGGGACCTCTCCAGAATCCCAAGATTGCTTCAAAATCATTGAGAAAGGTTTAGAACAGTGGCATCAACCAGCTTTTTGAGGATTCTTGGATAAATCCATCAGGCCCCATAGATTTGTAGAGATCCAGCTGGAGCAGCAGATCCTGCCCAATTTCAGGGTCAGCTGGGAGTTTATCATTCTTGCAGTCATGGTCCTCCAGCTCAGCACACTGAGACTCCCTTGGTCTGTTATTCATGTTGAAAACAGAGGCAAAGAAAGCACTAAAGACCTCTGCCTTGTCTCTGTCCCTGTTTGTGTAAGGACTGAAAGCCTGCAGGACTGTCCCTCTCTTACTTCACTTAGACTGGGTTGTTTCTACTCTCTTCTACAACCACACGTGTGCTCAGCCTTTTACACCTGCTGTCAGATCACATTCTGGGATCTGTTTACACATTCTGGGAGCATTCACGGGTAAAACAGGTGTTGAAGTGTTGGTTTGAAGCACTGTATTTGTAATTTCTTTGAATTCAAGAGTAAACTGGGTAACTGAATCAATATGAAACACCTTTCTCACCCTTCTCTAAAACTGGAATTTAAGTCTATCTGCAACCAAAGTTGTAAAATGGTGGAGTTGAGTCCCCTGTGTGTTTATTGTTCATTTTCCTGTATGTGCAAACACCTAGGAGACCAGAACTCAGTGTCCCTGAATTTAGGGTTAATGCTCTGCATTTGACCTGAGAAAAACCACGGAATCTGAGAAAAGATGATATTTTGAAAAACAGTAAGTACATTCTTCTTTGTCTTGCCAGAAAAACAAAGGTTACGCTGTTACCCTTACCTTTACACCTCTATTGCCAAGTGTCAGCTGGGTCAAAACAGAAGCCTTCCTAAAAGTCCTATGCAGGATTTTTAGGAGAAGATGTCCATACCTAAGTAGATGCTGAGCATCTATCTTAATAACAGCACCTCATAATCCAATAAAATAATACCAAGGAGCAGACTAATACTGAAGAACAAACCAACCAACAAAGACTTTCAACAGTACTTTCAATACCTTGCAGTGGAAATTATGTCTTAGACTTTCACTAAGCAATTCGATCCAGGTGGTCTTGCTTGCAGTGGGAGGTGCAGAGGTCTCTTCCAACCTCAATTATCCTAGGAATCCAGAAAAAGCATATCAGATAACAAAAGGGTGCTCTCAGAGGGATGCTGTCACCCTTTTGCATGTCAAATATATCTGAGCTGTCTTCTGCTGACCTACTTCTCTTCCTCCCCCTGCAACTGGAGTCAAGGTCAGACACAGCCACAATAACTCTTACTCTGGCAGTGTTAGCTGTAACATCCATTCCAGAGCAATCATTAGGCAGTAGCAGTTGGTGAAGCTGTTAGAGATCTCTGTTATACGCCAAAAGCTATACCCAGTACACAGTGGAAAGTTTTAAGATTCTTTGGTGCACATTTCAAGTTTATTCCCATTTAATGTTCTTCACAGATAGCATCAAATTCTCTAGCTGGCACCATGCTAAGGTCTAGAGTCTAAATTCTTCTGTTTAGAAGGGAGGATCATTTCATCTCCCCAGCATTTCTGCCTTGCTGACTCCCCTACCTTCCCAAGGAATCAAAATCCTATCAACCCTCTGAAAATTGCATTGGCAGGGTGGGTGCAAGGGCTTTTCTTACCATATAAAGATAAAAATAACTTCCATCCAGTCTTATCTTTCCTAAGGTAAATTATGCATGTGTAATATCAAGATATGTGATAGCTGTCCTCTGATTTTTACCAGGAATGAGCAGCCAAAATATTATAGGTCTTAGATATGAGTACTAGAAGTAACCTCTTTTTTTTTTTTTTTTTGGACTGGTTCCAACTTTATCAAGCACACTCCATCCCTGCAAGTGAAAAAACACTGAGTCAGAAATGGGATTGATAAGTCTTCATTCCACAGATCTCTGGCCATTTTGTATCATTTGTTTTTTCTTAAAATAAAATTTAAATTAACAACCAGCTTGTTTGTTTTTTCTTAAAATAAAATTTAAATTAAAAACCAGCTCCACCCCAAAGTTTTGCTTTCAGTACAGTTAACAAGGCCTCATTTCCCCACCAAAATAAAACAAGATAAACTTATGATCAAAATTATGTCCTCTTAGCTTTCTGTTTCTTATGGTCTCTTTTCTTTTTTTTTTCTCTCAGAGATACAATAAAAAAAAACCAAAAATGAATCCTCATCTTTCTGCGTCATTCTAATTTTTGTCTCTTCTTTTTCTGAAGTGTGCAATTAACTTGGCCAAGCTGCACCCTGGCAACTTGCAATGAATGCAGTTTAATTAAAGAGATCAGAAACAAGATGAAAAATTGAAGCACTTTATTTTAAGAATCTCAGGGTCTGTGGGAACCTATCTCCTGAGTTTTGAACTTTTGGAATTTTTCAGGGACTGAGAAAAAAATCAGGATTTAACCACCAGTAGCTAGACCTGGAATAAATTACCTTGCGGTTAAAAACCTAAGAAACCCAAGAACTCTCTGTCAAAAACAAGAACAAATACACTTATTTCTAAGAGTACTAAGAGATAATCCTTTCACAAGACTGAGACTCTTGATCAGAATTTATTCCAGCTGAGGGAGTTAAGATCTATAATTGAGAAAGACCAGTGTGAGTCAAGGTAAAGTGTACCCTTAGATTTTTTCCTTCAAGTCCTTCACAGTCATCAATTAATTTCCCATTTTAGGTGAAGCAGTGTTTGTGGAGGTTAGTTGCTCTTAATTAAACATATATTCCAAGTGCTAGAAATTCCTAAGTTTAAAAGAAACGGACTAGAGTTTTATTACCAAACTAATACTTTCTCTTTGAAGATTTGGGGTCTTACACCACAAATATAAAA
Organism: Xenops minutus; assembly: GCA_035221455.1. Lineage (NCBI taxonomy): Eukaryota > Metazoa > Chordata > Aves > Passeriformes > Furnariidae > Xenops > Xenops minutus. The sequence goes on along the minus strand of JAWWEE010000074.1, from coordinate 140,365,739 downwards.
AGTGATTGGAACAGCTCCAAACATATTCCATATGTGGATAAAATTGAAAAAGAAACATGGATTTGCAGTGGAAAATTAATTTGTAGCTCTTGATTTGAAAGTTAGTGGAGAACTAACTTTTTCTTATCATCCTTTAAGGCATGTTTTGTGCCTTGGAGCCCAGCAGCTGCTATAATGCCTCTTTCCTCAGTCTCTGTCAGCATTTTGCTTCCAGTAGGCACAGTGCCTTTGGAGCCAGAGTGCAACAGCTATCCCTGAGAATGAGGCTGCAGAGAGCACCAATACTGGATTGTCAAACCACAATGCTCTATATTCAGGGAGGACAAAAAGGCTGTGAGTGTGTCTGACACCTGTCAAGGGAAGCTAACAACTAAAACTTATTTCATTCTCTCTCCCCAAGCTTTTGCCCATGCCAGTTGAACAGGTATTTTTGAGCATTTACTGCGGCTGAAAGGTTTTGCAATCACTATATTATTGTTACTATTACTACTATTATTATTGTTGTTGTTGTTTTATATGTTCATTTTCCTCTGTGGAACTTATCAAACTGACAAAAGTCCTCTTTGTTATCCCATATTTTACACTTCTCTTTTGCTTTTACCCCACTCCCACCTTTTTTCACACATCCACATTTTTGTGGGTGTTTGGAACTTTGACAGCAGTCCTGCACCAACCCATTCCTTTTCTGCCCATTCCCCCTGCAGCCCTTCAGTTCACTCCTGTTGTTCCAAAAGAAATGGTAAGTTTTCTATAATAAATGGTAGCCTGCATCAACTAGATGAGAAGCTGCTCCAGTGCAGACACAGGATGTGCTTCCAGTGGTGAGCTAAGCCTCTTGCTTCCCTGCTCACAGGCCTCCAGCTCTTGCTCCAACCTGGGGCAAGAGCTGTTGCAGAATTTAGTCAGAAGTACTGGGGCAGGCTCTATGTATCTCAGTTTCTTCCTTCCTGAGCTATCAAACTGAGACCAAACCTTAGGCAGATAACTTCCTGTTAAAATGAAGATTTTCTATTGGTAAGAAGCTGTGAGCCTGTAGAGACTTAATTTTCATCCTAAAGACATATTTTATCAATTAATGTCTGAAAGCTCTGAGCATTTCTCAATTTTGGCAATGCAGTGGCTGAATTTGCAGCCTTGAATTAGCCTATATCCCCATCAGTTTCATCAGAGAATTTACCAATAGATGATGCCCAAATAGAGCTATCCAAGTATACTTGTAGGAGATTTTCTTGAGAGTTTTCAGGATATGTTTAATGAAGATGAAGAAAAATGGTACCTTAATGAGTCATCAGAATCAACACATGATTATAAGTAACAATGAGCAAACCAAATAGACTTTAAGAATATGTAATGTCAATCATTTTGACATTAAGGCAAATTTTATATCAGTTGGTGACACCAGGTGATAATGTGATTAAAAAGGGAGAGAACTGTGCTGCGTATTTCTGTTTGGATAAAAATAGGCAGAACAAATCTCTTACGCTTTGGCAGTACAGAGACTGTCTGGTGTAAATGTACACATTGCATCAACTAAAACTGAGTTAAAGCATCTGTAAATGCTGCAAGCTAATCCTCAAAAAAATTAAAAACTCTCCAGAAACCATTCTGAACTGGGAATAGTTGTGGGTTTGCCCAAGCATTGTGCAATTTTTAACTTTCAACCCATGAAAAAATTCATAAGCAGTAAAAAACATGCAGTCATCCTCTGAAATAAGATGTTTATGTTACACTTCTATCCCTGGTATATCAGGCATGAATTCACAGTATTACAGAAAAATGTTAATCTCTTCAGCTATTAAGGATAAACAATCTTCATTACAAATTCTATCCAGTTACCTTGTTCAACTTCCCTGAAGTTATGTCATAGAACTGTTTGTAATTTTTGAACTTTTCTGATCTACATAAAACCAAATCAAAACATGCTTCTGAGAGATAGAGATAGAAAACTTATAAAGGAGAATAAGACACTCCTTTCCAGCATCTCAGTGAATCCCTTTCATTACAGCATAGCACAGTTTCTCTTCTTGCCACAAAGCTGGGACTGTGTTCTCACAATCAAAGTATCTCCACTGATTTACATATGGTAAAGGAGTCACAAAACAGGGCATATGATATTCATGAGGAATTAACAAATATTCAAACACCAAAAAAAAATTCCCACTGAAACAAAAATCAAAATGTCTGAAAGGTTGGGGTTTTTTCTGCTAAACTGTATCATTTTATAGTGTTTGTAAGCTTTCAGCTTCTTGTAGCCTTATCATTGGTGCAAGAGTGGAGCTCGAGATATGCCAATGCAGATCATATGTGCAGCACTATTCAGTGCTCAGCTGCTGTAGATGGATTATGGCAGAAGAGAAGTCAGCTAGGTATATCCTAGGTATAAAAGCCTGTAATTTAAGGCACTCTATTTACAAGACAACTAAATGAATATACCTTCTACCTTTTCAGACTTTTCTTTTATCCTCTTCAGCAGAAAGCTTCTGACTGATAACAGTTCAGAAAGCTTTCCAGAAAATATGATACTATGAAATCTTGCTGTATTTAGACTATGTTACTCGAGGGTTCAGCCAGAATTACAGTTTCTCCCCTCCCAATAACTCAGTAGAAAAGTTGACATCTGGACCATCAGATTATGCAGCTGAAAATGGTAACTCTTCCACCATCATCCAGTAACATGGAGATCCTCCTTGTTTAACTCAGGACAAACACTGACAGGGCACAGAGTACCAGGAGACCATATCTTGAGTTCCTGTACCAGAAAACTTCCATGAATAAAGATAAATGCCTGCAGAACCTTTGAGATTCACAAGTTTTCAGATGTGAACACATCTAGCAATCCCCTACCCTTGGAAGAGTAGGATAGGAAACCCTGTTTCAACACAGTAAGCAAGGCAATCCAACCAATTAGTAGGACAACAAGCAAATTTGATATTGCTGGAATATAGAAAAAATCTTGGGCTGTAGGATCAGCTCTGAAGGGCTGAGATGCTGAATGATCATAAAGTGCATCAGCACTGAGAGCAATTTTCTGAACAATACATTTTTGTCCGTCAGGGTTTTATTTGGAGAAGAAATAAAACTGAGATAAGCAGTATGTCATCACTTTGTTTGTCATCCTCAAGTCCATTACCAGAGCAAATTGGAAGATGGAATGTCAAATAACATGAACAATTACTAGTGAAAAATGAGAGTGGAATTGCAGAAAAATAATCTATGATGGCTGAAGATTTTTTTATGTATAACAATCAGTCAGATATGCCTCATTCCCTCTGTGGCTGTTACAGGGGCCATAACTGTCAGCCCTACCCTGGTTTTGCTGCACTCACTCTCAAACTCTTTTCCTGGATTAATTAGGCATTAGACATCTGTCTGAGGGCAGTGAAAAGACAATACAGAGCTTTTGGATAGCAGAAGAGCACCTACTGACAATATTAAGGTATTTACCACCTAAAGCTGCAGTAGAGATCTCTAACGAAGTGATATTGCAGAATAATAAAGACCCTATAGTTAAAAACATTCACTTACATATCTATGCAAGAATAATGAACTTACCATGAGAAATCACACATGAAGACTCAGCTGTAAAATAAAGACCACCCTCCAGGTTAGGAGGATGTACTGATCTATAAAGTTACAGTATTTTGCCAAGTACTCTCTAAGAGACACTACCAAAAAGAGAGTACTAGTCTATGGCTCCTTAAAAATCTTCTTTTCTAATAATTCTTACATGGAATAACATCAAAGTGATAACATCAGATGAAACATCCAGTGAGACAAGGGCCAGAGAAGGATCTTTCTACAGTGCTCAAAGCCCTTCACTTTAGGAATTTTCTTCCTAGCCCTGAGGGCTGCAGAGACTGTCACCCTAGCAAATCACAAGGGGTTTTCAATAGGTGACAACCACTTTCTTCTTCCACCTGGGCTAGATGATCCTGGATCCTGGTGGGAAGAAGTGGACTCGAGCACAGGAGGTGTTCAGTTCCTCTGACTACGAGATTGACTTGAAAGTCTTGTCCTCTTTTTTATTTCCCGTTTAAAAATCCCCATCTTCCTGATGCCTGCAACCCCTATCCCCATATTAAAACAGGTCAATCACTTAACTAGAATACTATTTTTGCAGTAGCACATGCTATGCAATAACTGTGTTTTACATTTACATTAAAAGGAACTCCTTTTATTAGCTGTGTATCTTTGTCTTAGTTATTGCCTTTCATTTTGACTGTCTTTCTGTCCTAATTAGTGCAAGTAGTAACATGAGATTCCTAACTGAGTGAAAACTGGTTACCAAATATTTTGTTCACATCTGTAGTGGATGATTGGTGCAAGCAGCCTGCCAAGACCATACAAAGGACCTTTGGAGTTAAAGAAAGTACAATCCAGTAAAACAAAGAGAGCAGCAATAACTCCTAAGTTACAATATAAGAAAGGAATATGAAAAAAAAAAAAAACAAAATCACCACACTGCAAGGCCCCAAGGTCAACAGATCCGGACTGCAGTCAGACAAGAAATTAGAGGAACTAATATAAGCTGTAGGACAAAGGGTGAGGGTGACTTTTGTAAAAGTAACCTCTGCAGTATTACATACTACTCATTCAGAGCAAAGGAGGGAGAGGACTGAATAGGGACTTCATTGAATGAGTGGAAAGTTAATACAAAGAAAAAAAAGGATTCTTTTCCTTCTGTGCTGTGCAAATGTCATTTTGAGGTACAAAAAGCGTATCCAGATGGGACAGAATTCATCCAAACAGTGATTTTCCTGAAATAACAAGCTCCTGAGAAAGAGCTCATGAGGGAGTAGAACTACACAGAGGGAAAGAAAAGTGAAAAGCCTAAGGATCTGGATGAAGAGAAAAACAAAAGGAATGACAGTGCTTGTAAATGAAATGAATTATCTCAGAGATTAAATCTGGGATTTGAGAGTACTAATAAATGAATAAGAACCAAAACCTCCTGAAGGAGGTCATTAAAGGCTTAATTCTCAAATGCAAGAAGTTTAGCAAAATAAAAAAGAAGGCTAGGAAGATCTATAGAGAGAAATGGCATCAAAATAACATGCCTGAAACCATAGCTATGAAATTACAAAGGTGTGCATATAGTGTTTGCTAGTGATCTGTAACACAGTCCCCTGTGGAGGAGGCCATTGTACTGAGTTAAAGGTGGGCTACACACTACATGGCATCTGCCATGCTCTGATTTTTGTGCTGAGGGGGAGATGGTGGTGTCACACCATCACTAGCAATTAATTTAGTGACACATTTCCTTAACTTCATGAGACTGGGAAGTTTACATTTCTCTCCAGAACCTTCTCTTCTGATGGTTAATGGACAAAATATCTGCAGTCTATGGGAAATAACTTGTATTATTGACTAGAGGATAATTCCTCTAGTCTATTCTCAGATACCATTTTTCACAGGAGCATTCTTGACTCTTGAGAGAGGCATACCAGGCTTCTGGGAGCAGAGAGGTCCTGGGAGCCCAGATCACAGTGCTGCTTGTAGTTACCCATCTCCTTCCTCGAGTGGACAGGAGGTAGTAGCCAAAGGGCCTTTGGAGAAGAAGGGAACAAACTACAAGCCAGACTAATTGCCTTGGCTGGAGGTGGCCCCATGATCTCATCCTGGGAATGTGCATGGATCAGACACCACTTGCATTAGCATAATACATCTCATGCCTTCAGGCACCATCAGGCAGGTGGGCAATGTGGCCATCTTCAACAGAGCATAGCTATAACGATGGGCAACTGAAGTTACCCTGTGGGCCACAGGTTACCCTGTGGGACACTGTGGAGGTTTGACCCTGAACAAACGCCTGATGTCCAGCAAAGCTCATTCAAGGCCTTTCCCCCCCCTTTTTCTCCTTCCAGAGGGAAGGGAAAAAAAGAACCAGCCCGGAATTTACGGCTAGAGATAACCAAAAGGGGAGCTTTGATTAATACCACGGGCAAAACAGAA